>ML675610.1:34526544-34846563 GCA_007922155.1 Mesoclemmys tuberculata
TACATCCAGTACCTGGATGGGTCTAAGTCCTTCAGTTCAGTTGCAAAGTGTGTTAATCCAGAGGTGTGTCCGCAGCTGGACAGGAATGAACACAAGACAAAGACAAAATGGTTTCTGTGGTTTGATCTTATATGCCCTCTGTTACTGGCCATGTGGCTTGTGGAATTTTACAGGAACCAAAATGGAGTCCATAGTCACATGGGCCAATCTTGGTAACTCTTCAGGTATGCCTTTAGTTTCTTCCTAGGCCTTTGGCTTCTGTAAAGGTCTTGATGGGCCATTAAGCAGGCTATTGTCCTGTGGCCTCTCTGTCTGGGGTGTGTCTTTTACAGCACAGTTTGAAATACAGGATATCAAAGATCTCCATAACTTTCCTCACATATATCACACATGAACACAAATATTATCATCTTATTCAGCATATCATAACCTTTCTAACAGTACCTGACATGGCATGTCTTACATGAACCATTATGATTTTGACATATTGATGTCACATAACACAAATGCCCCCCCCCTTCTAATGCAGCCCGCGTGACACCTTGGTTTCAGCCCAGTATCCTAAGGCTCCTGAGAGAATCACCTCACAAACTCCTCTTCCTTGTCATCAGCACCATGAGATAGAGGCTGAACTGAAGTTATGCGGGAGAGTGTGTATGGGAGCAGAGGAATTATTCCCTTTCCTCTTCCTCTCCTGGTCTTAGGGGAGCTCAGCACCCATCCTTCAGCTCCTGATGGTGAAATGAGGACATATCAGGTAGGAATATCTGCAGTAGCAGGCGGAGCTGTCCCTGGCTGGGAAGTTTATGGAGCTCCAAGCCTTCCTGCTAGTGGGTGGATCTTATGGGACAAGAATTGTCCAAGCTGAGAAACAACTACCTGCCTCCTTTCTTCAACTGGAAGATCTATGCCCCTGCCAATTCCTTTCCTATCCAGGGGAACAGAGAGGCAAAGAGGTAGAGTCTGATACTTCCAGCTTTCCCTTCTTTTCAGGGGATGAGGGGGAGGTGACCCTGCCATTGGCTTCCTTTCATCTAGAATCGAAGGGAAACAGAATGGTTTTGTCAGTGCCCTTTGCCCTCCTGGCTCTCCATGCTGTGTGCACATGCATGTGTGAGTTTGGAGGGGCTTGCAGCTCAAGGATTATCCCTTCTATGCACCAGGGGTGTGCACTTTGGGCATCATTTACATGTCCATCTTTTGTCTGGCTGGCTGTGGATCCGCACAGTGACATGGACCTCCCCAAGATATGTTTAATCCTTCGTGTCTCTATTCTCTACCCCAAGCCGTGCCTCATCACATAAGGTGATGTAGTGTCACTTTGCTACAACACCCATGATGCCTTACAGCCACCCAAACTGGTAAACCCTCCCTCCTATTCTGATTTACTTTAATTACTGTTCAGCTCAGCTTTTGGTGGGAGTTTGATAGAATTTGTATCCTGTTTCTAATTGGGGCGCTTCATGTTTTTGTGTAGAGCCAAACTGCTTTTCTAAGGTAAGATTGTGCCTTTAATAGAGAGGCCTACGCTGTGTGGTGCAGAGCCACACATCTACCAAGTTAGAACTGTGGAGTGGTGCATTCCGGCTAATGTAAGGAGGAAGGGAGGGACATAATCCTGTCCTGTCTGGGTTGGCTAGTAACCCATAGACTTCAAGTGTGGCTAGTCCTTATACAGGATGTGTAAGAATGGGGACAGGCTCCTTGTACCTTATGTTTGGTGCTTATCTAAGGGATGGGGACAGTCAATCCCTAAGTAAAGTGTAGAATTTGTGCTTTTCCTTTCTCCCATGAAAGCAATGAAAGGTTACTCATGAAGTTTTTAAGTACCATGTAGATCTGGGTTGCTCATATATCCAAGGAAGTCAAGAAAAGCAAAGGACCAAACTTAAAGGGCAGTTCTTGAAGGATGAAAAAAGTGATAACATGGTAAGAAACTAGAGGAAAAAGGATGTAGTCTTTGGTTATTGTGTTTGTTCAGACTCGTGATAATCACTATGAAACAGTGGAATTTACATATTAGAAGGCCATTATTATAAGCAAAATGTATTTATCACAGTGCCGTCACATGGGTTGTGAAATATGCAGGATGGCTAGAAGGGAGTTTTTTCCATGGTAACCCCTGGAAACAGCTGTGAATTGGAGAAGCTATGAATTACATTTTATTGCTCAATTTTACAGCGGGTAACATGGTATTTGGCAGCTACTGTATGATAGTTACCCTCCTGTTTGTGAAGATTTTGATTGTGTCCTGATTAAGTATTTAGTGAATTCATTTTTGTTTTAGGAATAATGAATTTTGAGCCTTTCCCTCTAAATAATAACTGACAAATATATTAATTCTTAAGGGGAGTTTGAAAGAATCATTCTGAATCCTTCGTAAACCATATTGCGTTACACACAAAATCGTTCATCTCTGTGCTGCTATAGTGCTATTAGTGCGGCCTGGTGCATATGGCAGATACACCATCTCGCTGTGTTAGCACAGTTACTTCCTCCCCAGAGAGACCAGCCTCTTAAAGTATCTATCTAATACTCAGGTACTTACAGAGCACTAATTGCCATCATATCTAGGGGCTAGCAGATTTCTAGGCAGTAACAGCCCTTCCAAGCTTTCGTAGGCTTCTCTTCTGGATTCCTCTCTGTTTCTTGTTTTATCAATTCTTTGCCCTCTGTTCTAATAATAATGTTCTCAGCCGTGTCAGAGGACATTTGCCATCTTTGGCAGCACCCTGTCGGTGATCCTCTGCAACTGGTGCGTGCCATGAATAGTTCAGATATTTAATATCTAATACTCTTTGCCTCCCTCAATCTCCACTTTGCTTGCCATGCATTTTGTAGTGATACACAGTTTTCAACTATTTCCATTTTTTAAAATTTTTTGGCATGAGGACGGGTTTTTATTATATTGTCACTGCTTATATCTGCTAGAGATGGGTCTGAACAACCCTAGGCCTTGAGGAGGAGGGCTGAATCTAAGCTTGGGTCCAAATTTAATGAGTGGCCTCTTTTTTTGTGATCAGCTGAATCAAAGGGGGAGGAGCTATTTAAGCTAAAGGATACTGTTGGTAAAAGAACAAATGGGTCTAAACTGGCCATGAATAAATTTAGGCTGGAAATTAAAAGACGGTTTCTAACCATCAGAGGAGTGAAGTTCTGGAACAGCCTCCCAATAGGAATTGTGAGGGCAAACAACCAAACTAGTTTTAATGCAGAGCTTGATAAATCTGGGTGGGATTGTATCACATGGTTGTTTGTGATAGTGGGGGAAAGGGGGAGCAGGATTCGACAGCACTGGGGGTCCCTTCCAGTGCATGTCTTATGTTCCTAAAATCTCCAGGGCAACAAGGACAAGTGCAGAGTCCTGCACTTAGGACGGAAGAATCCCATGCACAGCTACAGACGGGACCAACGAGCTAGGCAGCAGTTCTGCAGAAAAGGATCTGGGGGTTACAGTGGATAAGAAGCTGGATATGAGTCAGCAGTGTGCCCTGGTTGCCAAGAAGGCTAATGGCATATTGGGCTGCATTAGTAAGAGCAGTGCCAGCAGATTGCGGGAAGTGATTATTCCCCTATATTCGGCATTGGTATTTGGAGTATTGTGTCCAGCTTTGGCCCCCCACTACAAAAAGGATGTGGACAAGTTGGAGAGAGTCCAGCGGAGGGCAACAAAAATGATTAGGGGGCTGGAGCACAAGACTTATGAGGAGAGGCTGAAAGAACTAGGCCTGTTTAGTCTGCAGAAGAGAAGAATGAGGGGGGATTTGATAGCAGCCTTTAACTACCCGAAAGGGGGTTTCAGGGAGGATGGAGCTAGGCAGTTTTCAGTGGTGGCAGAAGACAGAACAAGGAACAACAGTCTCAAGTTGCAGTGGGGGAGGTCTAGGTTGGACATTAGGAAAAAGTTTTTCACTAGGAGAGTGGTAAAGCATTGGAATGGGTTACCTGGGGAGGTGGTGACATTTCCATCTTTAGAGGATTTTAAGCTGAGGCTTGAAAAAACCCTCGCCGGGATGATTTAGTTGAGGATAGTCCTGCTTTGGGCAGGGGGTTGGACTAGATGACCTCCTGAGGTCCCTTCCAATTCTAATATTCTATGATTCAGCAGGTCCTCTGTAGGGGGCAGGAAGGGATTTTGTGTTTTGTTTTGTTTGTCTCCTTCCCCTGAAACATCAGAGATGGCCACCACTGAAGATGGGACACTGGATGGAATGGACTGGTAGTCTGATGCAGTACTAAGAATTCTCTTTCTTGGGTGCTTGGCTCTGCTGGGTCTTGTTCACATGCTCAGGGGCTAACCATAGGCCCGGTCTACACTTACCTTTCGGATTCGGCGGCAGTTGACGGGAGATACGCAAGTGACATAAATCACTTGCTTATCTCCCATTGTCTTCAAAGCGTCTCTTACGCGCACCATCCACACTGCGCTGTGTCGAAAGGAACACTGTTTCCTTTGACACAGCGTTACACCACTTACCGGGGTGGTTTTCCTGTGTTGCTTGCTGGATCGACTGAGCGGGTTTACACAGACTGCTAAGTCAATCCAGAGCAGTCGATCTGAAGGTGGCAAATTTGCCACCATCAGTGTAGACCGAGCCATAGTCAGGGTCAGGAAAGAATTTTCCCCCAGGTCAGGTTAGCAGATTTTGAGAGGTTTTGGCTTCCTCTGCAGCCCAGGGTATAGGTCACTTGATGGGATTATTTGGATATATCTCACCAAATCAACTGCTTGCCATTTCAGGAGCCTCAGGCATGTGCACCTCGGTGGTTCTTGTTCTCTGCTTGGGCCACACAACAATTTATCTTCCTGAGGGCTGTACATACTTTGGTCTCATTTTGGTTGTTGGTATGGTGTGAAGCTGGCTGGGTGGAAGTTAGTGGCTTGATATACACAGGAGGTCAGGTTCCTACTGACCTTAAACTCAGGTGACACTAAATCCTGTCCCAGTTCATGCATATAGCTCTTTGAAATTTGATTTAAATCATTCCTGCACATTAGATTGTAAGCTGTTATTGTAAAGAACTGTCTTTTTTTGTTCTAGCATAAAGGAGTCCTGGTCCATCTCTAGGTCTTCTAGGCACTAATGTAATTCAAATAACAATCCAGCTCCCATGGAAGTCCATGGGTGTCTGATCAAACCCTTAGTACTAATTCTCAGGTTTAGTTTTTGTAGTTACAATGAGAGTGTCACTAGTTTTAGAAGAGAGAAATTTCCCATGCAATAACCATCTATGTGTTTAAAATTGCCAGACCCGGATCAGCTTTGCTATGCTCTATTTAAAATGGATGGTGCATTTTGACCCCAGAGTGCCATTGATCATGCAGTAGCTTCCTTAACTACTCTAGTATGAAAATCCTCCAGAAGGATTCACTACAGGGCAATGAGGAAGGAAATTTAAAGCTTATACTGAATAATGTGCCAGGCAGTTAAGTGTTTTTGCTGTTCTATGACAATAATTTATAGTAAGCAGAACGAGTGTAAAGGCCAATATAAATCACATTGTTAAAAGGCTCTTAAAATGAGAGGCATATTGACAATTAAATACATCTCCACTTCCTTTGTCATAAAGACCTAGTATTTTTCTGTCTGTCAGTTACCTTTGTCACAAGCATGAAGTTCTTGTTTATTTGCAGTAAAGAAAGAAAAATATGGGAAGAGAATTGGTTGAATATATAACCCCTCATCTGTTGTCAGACTGTCTTTAGATCTGTTTTAACTTACATCCAAAGTACATTTACAGTTATCTTGTCAAGAAATGCCCTCTTTTTACCATTCATCTTGACAATATAGTATGTTTCCTTCCAAGAGCCTTATTTATTGGCCATTTTTTCACTCATTCATAAACAGATTTTCAGCAATCAAGTAATTAACCTTTCTAGCTGGGATAAAATCCACCAAACTGAAAGGAATGAATTCAGATGAAAGACAAATGAGCTGTCAATAATAAAGAAAATTTATCATCCTTAATTTACATTATGTAAGTGTCACTTTGACACCTCACAGATATTTCCATGTGTTGGGAATAAACGCTGGCAAGCCACGTTAATATGTCCAGACATCTCCTTGTCCTTTGACAGCACTCACCCTGCTTACGTGCTATAGCACATCCCTCAGGGCCAATCTTATCAGTATCCCTCCCCTCTTGTGAAACAGCACAGAGCCCTCTCCTCTGGACATCAGGCACGTAGTAAACAGGATCGTAAATGATGTACCGCCTGAGCTCCACTGTATGCATGCTATATAATAAAGGACCCCGAGGAGCCTCGGGACGCTTCTTTGCCACACTCCCCGTCCTTGCCTGGTTTGTCGTCGCATCCATGGTTCCTCCTCTTACTTCCATCAGGTCCATTTGTATCACTTGATTGAAATAAGAGGTTGATTTTATAATTTGTATGAGCATCAGAATGCAATTATAGTCTACTGATATACCGTAATGTGAGTGCTTATACTGTCAGTAATATCTGCCTAATACAACTTTTTGTGGTAGTCGCATTCGTTGGTGTTATAGTGGAGAGGAAGAATTGTACAGTGGTTAGAGGGCTCGCCTAGGCTTTTCTAGATCTTAGTTCAAGTCTCTGCTCCACTATAAACTTTCTCTGAGATACTGGCCAAGTCACTTAGTCTCTCTGTGCCTCAATTCCCCATCTGTAAAATGGGAATAATTGCACTTCTGTGCTTCACAGAGGATACATACATTAAAGATTGTGAGGCACTTAAGTGCTGTGGTGAGGGGGGCCCCATATAAGTTTCAAAGATAAATAGCACCTGAGGTGGGAGGAAACAGATTCTCTGCCACAAAGAGTTTAAAGTCTATCAAGCTGAGAACAAGAGTAGGAGAGCACAGCATGGAATTGGGGAATATGTGAAATCTCTGTGGGGATCCAGATCAGTGGGGTGGAAGGCAGGGCAAAGATTCCAGTCACCATGGCAGGATTCTCCCCCATCGAAATTTCAAACCCACAGGGAAAAATGGCACAGATGACTGCAGACAGTCCTGCAGCAATTTATATTAGTTGCCTTTGTGCTCTGTGGGCCTCTCTGATCCCTCTGTGTGGACTTGTGGGCGTGCATTGGTTTGGGATCTCCTGCAAGAACCTGGCTGTGAAGGAGCCTTGAAAGCAGCAATGTGGAGGCAAGAGATTCCACATAGGTGCTCATTGCTTTGATCTGGTCTCCCAAGATACATTGATTTATGGAGCTTAACCCCTGGTCTCTTCTGCAGGGGGAAACTCTGCCTCCCATCCCACTCCACAGTGAAAGAATGGAGAGTTCTGTTAGATGGAATTTGTGAAGTTTCGTATATGGGAATAACTCAGATAGGGAGCATGGGGCCCACAAGGTTTTAGGCTTTTTTATAATTGTGTGGCATCTTTCTATAGTCCCATTGATTTTATCCTATAACACCTGCCTAAATGGGGGATAGGGGAATCAAAATAAAGGGCACGTTAGTACTAATGATTTGGGTCCTGAGCTTTTCGCTAAATTAAAGGGATGATCAAATTAACTTAAAACTAAACAGATGATCTAGTCTAGTAGTCTGAGTTTAAAACTCTGGGAGCCCTGAGCTCTTAATTCCAACTCTGCCACTGAATGACTGACTGGGAAAATCATCTGTTCTCTCTGAGCATGCTGATCCCAAATGCCTGGATCCACTTCCATGCACTGGCCATAGGTAGTTTGACATCCATAGCTAGAGGGCCTGATGCAGCACAATGGTGAACTTTATATCACCTTTGTATCACTTTTTCCAAACGGCACTCTTTGCACCCCCTCTCTCAAACTGCAGTATGTGTACCTTGGCTGCAGCAAAATATCCACTCAAAGTAATTTTCAGCACTGGCTTTTCTCAGGCCAAATGTCAGCTTCTAATTCACTGCCCCTTTGGCTGTAGAGTGAGTTTTTTTAAAAATAAAAGCCATAAAAGATTTTTGTTTACTAAGGGTAAAAATGGTTTTGTTTTGTTTTTTTTATTTGCTGAATACTCAAAAAACAGATTTTTTTTCTCAGACTTAAAGAACATCACTTTTAGACTAAGCCAAATCTGGCATTTTAGCGCAGAGGTGGAAGGTTTTAGATTGTTATGAGTGATTGAAAACAGGAAACAAGAATAACAACATTTATGTAACCTAACTAGAGTGACTATTGCCTATCCCACTACAACATGAACCTGTGTGTGATATAATTCTTATAAGATGTTGTTACTGTTTTTTGATCAAAGTTCACAAGTAGTTAAAAAAGCTAAAATGTGTTGGTTGTTGCTTTGCATAGAAGATGAATGTTTTTAGAGCAGCTGTATCCTTTATATACCATTTTGTAACAGCTACTGATAAAATTTGACTGCAGGATTGATTTTTATCTATTTGTGATTTCCTCATAGATTGATTTTTATCAATACATACTTTTCTCTTGTTTTCTCATTTTAAAAATGGTTATAATCTTATCCAGTATGCCATCTAGAGGCAGCTTCGGTGAGATTGCATGAGGACACTTTGTACAGCGGTAGAATTATTTTCATGAACAGATCAGGCCCAGAATTTTCCCCACCTTTTGTTTCTTTCTTTGTATTGTACAATGAAGATTTGGGTAACATGAAAATAAATAGGATCAGTTCACCTAAATTATGATGTAAAAGCCAACTCCCTGAGACAGCTGTTAAAAATCCTCAGTGTGACAAAGTTACTCAGAGATTATTATTCATACAAAAGGGGGATAGTGCAGAACTGATAGTTTGGAAGATAAAACAAAGCAGAAAACTTAATGAAATATACCATTATCATCATGGGATAGCTAGACTTCATTTTGATCATGTTTATACTCACATCTTCGTGTTTTCTTTCAGGCTATCTACATGCTTGGAACACCTTCCCCGTCTTTGTTCCATGAGCAAGTTCTCCTTCCACATTCAAATTGTCTCTCAAAATATCCCAGTTATGCCAGATCCCCAGGCACTAGAGGGGTAATGATTTTGTTTATATTAGAACATTCTGTAGGGCCCATTACCATGGAATCTAAGTCCTGAGGAGAAAGGAAGGTAGGGAAAGAAATTAAATAAACCAGTAATCACCAACTACATGAAAGCTTCACCGTATACCTGCTTATATGCACTTATATCATTGTGATCTATGCGTAATATTATATTTATGATGTGCTATCCATGTCTAATTTAGATTGTAAGCTCCTTGACCTAGGGTCCTGGAGGAGAGATTCTGTAGCATTGTACACTGTGGTTCTGGTCTTCTGCTACCCACAACCCCACCTCCAGCACTAGGGCTTGTTTGCAAGTCCTCAGAGGAGAGCTTGTGGCTATCATCCTCGTTGGCTGCCCTGGAGGAATCAAGGCCCTTTATTCTGTTCTGATCCTTAACCTGTCATAAAAGGGCTAGAGTGGGGATGAAGGTCTTACCCTGAAACTCCTTCCTTGCTTTGTATAGCACCCAGCACTCTTGGTAGCCTATTAAAAATTTTTCTTAAGTACGAGGAAATGCATTTATTATACCTGTATTAAACTGATAGTGACTAGGCAAAACCCTGATATAGGTAAGTCATTAACGGCTATTTCCAGATGAACATAGTGCCACTTCCTATTTTTGCCCATTTTTTTCAGTGCAGTGTTCAGAAACTTCCCACATTGGGAAGCCTTGTAAAGGGTTAAATGCATTTCAAACTGAAGTTTGTGTTTGGAAATTGACATTTTGGTCTTTAAAGGTCTTGGGGGCTGAACTTGTTGTGAAATGACATTATCTGAGACTCTGCTTTTGGAAAGGAGCCCAAACTAAGGACTAATGAAATAGTTTCTATCCTAGTGTGAAATAGATTTCATAATCAGAACTACTCTGCTTTTTAAAATCATTAATCTTGAAGACTAAAGTTCTTCTGTGGCTTTTTAAATCACTGCTAAACGATGGAAATTGGTTTACACTTTATTAAACTGAGCTTTCTTACTGCTAGTGTCACAAACAATATTGCTTTTCAGTAAGATGGTTGCCAGCAACCGTAATAAAAAATGTTTAAAAAAAAAAAATTCCACCATTTATAAATTGTGCAAAGTGCTTTCCACCAAATGATCATTCAGAAAGTTGCATTATCAAGCAAAACAGATAGTTTCCTTTTAAATTTACCCTTAAAGGATGGTTAAGTGATTGTTTCTGCACTTGGGTACTTATTTTAAAGAAGGAAGGAGGAGACATAAGGAAATGGCTTTCTGTAGGGGAAAACGTGTATCTTCTACCTTACATTTAAAACTTTGGTAAGAAATGAAACTCTAGATGACATTCTAGCCTTATTTTTCATTTTCTGTTGATGGGTTAGTTTATTTATGGAAATATCTTATTTCTGCTCAATAAAATATAATTCATATTGGTAGCTATTTTCTTTAGCTTTGTCTTTAAAGTTGAGGAGTAGAGCCCAAGAGTTACTCCTCACTCCCAAGCCAAAAACAACCAGTCACAACAAATCAAACCCAACTGATATCCCCTTTCTTGCAAACATAAGCCCTTACCGCCTCATCACCAACAGCCTGGGCAAATAGATGGGCCTTGAAGTGAGCTCTAAAGGGTAACGAAATCAAGGTATAGCGACTAGTTTGCCCAAAGTCACATAGAAAGCCTGTGGCAGAAACAGGAATAGAGCCCCAGACTGCTAATGCCCAGTTCTGTGTTGTATCCTTAAGATCATTATTTCTGTCTACCATCCATTAACCTGAGAGAAGCCACCTTGTCACCTCAAACATTTATTTCACATAGGGTGGAATTTTCAAAAGTGCTCAGCATTGGCCTAACTCTGAGTCTATTAAAGCCAATGGTAAAACTCCTACTGGCTTTAATGGGAGCAGAGCTAAGCAAAGGCTGAATGCTTTTGAAAATCTCACCCATAATGGTGCAATACTGTCAAAAAGAAATACATTAGTGTAGTGGCATCTAACATTTGTCTCATTTTAGAGTTTCTCCAGCAGCCTGTAGTCATGATGCACAAGATTGACTAAAATGTTATTCCTGAGGGAAAAGGTTCCCTTTAGCAGCTTTCATTGCAACTTGTTTTGCTGCAGTGGCCCTATCTGTCTGGCAGCTAATGGAAAAAACTCAATTTCCATGACAAGCTCTTGAGGAGCTATTAATGAGGGGTGTTTCTACTTCAAATGGAGTTCAGAAGGATCTTACTAAGTGCCCAAAATTGTTTAAATGATATTACGACACAAACCAGTAAAATGTAGCAGTTCCAGTTAATCTTGCCACCAGGGAACTGCCAACAGCATTGTGACAAGGCTAGCTTCAATAATATTTCTCAGTTGGTGATGCTTGCAACATTTCCTGGGCAAAGTACTTTCTCCAAGCTTTCTCCTCTCTGCAATCTCCTAAATAAATAACTAAATAAAGAAAATCAATCAGTTCTTCACAATTTTTCTGTGAATGCCACCTCACAAATGACATCAACTCCACTCTTCTCTCCAACACCAAAAATACAGTAATCCATACTCTTTCCCTCCCCAAAGACATATGAGCTCCGTACTCTCCACATTCAAATCCATCAGTCCCTCCAGCCCAGTACATCTCAACCCACTATTCTCCTTCGAGTGATTGCTCATATGCATTCCACTTAGGTGTGTGCGCACCCTCGTGCATGGCCCTCGGAGAACTTTTTCCCTAGCAGCCCCCTGTAGGGGCCGGCTTCAGCACCCCCTGGAGTGCCGCCCTCATGCGGTGGCATATAGGGCGCTGCTGGCCCCTCCCCTCCTCAGTTCCTTCTTTCTGCCTGTGACGGCCAGTTGGGAACAGCTCTTGCTCCTCGCAAGCTTTTTCCTTGCATGTAAGTAGTCAGCTAGCAGTTCGCCCCGAATTAGTTAGTTTCTAGTTAGTTAGGTACCTAGTTAGGGTTCGGGCTCTTGGCGACCCGGCTATGCCGGGCTCGCCGGGGTTTAAACCCTGTGCTGCCTGCGGGAAGGCTTTTCCCTTCAGTGACCCCCATGACCGCTGCCTGAAGTGCTTGGGGGTGCAGCACCATAAAGATCAGTGCTGCATATGCAAGGCCTTCAAACCTCGCACCCAGAGAGAGAGGGAAGTGAGGCTTAAGGCCATATTGATGGAGTCCGCGCTGCGTCCGGTGTCTGAGCCGACGCGGATTCCCTCGGCACCGAGCATATCCTCTGTGCAGAGTGCACCGCCTGCACCACAGGCATCTCAGCATCGACCGTCTCCGGGGTCTCCGATGTGCCACCTGCCCCGGCTCTGGCACCAGCACCGATCAGGAAACATCCCCCGACTCCTGCCCACGCCTCCGGCCCTCTCTCGGCTGGGAGAGTCAGGGCCTGTGTCCCGGGGCAAGCCCGCGTTGGGTGTCCCCGAAGGGTGGGCGGCCCCGGCACTGGAGGATCGGCCGCCCACCACTCGACGTCGGAGAGTCGAGCTCGGCAGCTCCTCTCCCTCTTCGTCTTCTGACGAGGCGTCGCGGCACCGCTCCAGATCGTCCAGGCAGCACCGCTCTTCTTCTTCGACACCGAGCTCCAGCCCGGCACCGAGACAGCGCTCTCGGCACCGCTCCCCAGTATCCGGGAAGAGGCGTCACAAGTCGTCCCTCTCCCGGCACCATTCATCATCATCATCAGCGTCGCCCCACCGTCGGCACCGCAGACGTTGTCGCTCCTCGGGATCATTGGGCAGCGGGTCCCGGAACGGCTCTTCCCGGCATCACCGCCAGCACCGATCTCCTGGCTCGGGATCCTGGACCCGGCGCCAGGAGAAGGTACTTGCACCGGCGCTGGCGTTGGCACCGACACCAGCACCGGCGTTGCCCTCGGCACCGGTGCCGCCCCCGGGTTGGCCCCAGCCCCCTTGGCAGTGGCCATTTTGGGGCCCGTGGGTGGCCCAAATGGGGCAGGGAACTTTGTCAGCCCCTGCCTCTGTGACCCAGTTACCTCCCCAACAGGCACCTTCGGTGCAGGAGGGAGACCACTTCTCAGAGGAGGAGGAGGAGGAGGACCCTGGGGAGGGCCCCTCTACTGGACCCCGCCACCTGTCCTCTTCATCACCGGATGAGGCGGCCATCAGGGACCAGGGAGCCCCTCTTATTGACTTCAGGGCTCACCAGGAGCTCCTGAAGCGGGTAGCCTCGAACCTTGGCCTGGAGGTCAAGGTTCTGGAGGAAGAGGTGGACCCCATCTGCGGGCGTGTGGGGACACAAGGACCGTCCAGGGTAGCCCTCCCCATCCATGAGAGGGTCCTGCGCCTGGCTAAGGCCGTTTGGCAGACCCCTTCCTTGGTCGCCCCCACGTCTAAGGGCACCAAGAAGAAGTACTACGTGCCAGCCGACGGGCACGAGTACTTGTATACGCACCCTGCCCCTGGGACTCTGGTTGTGGATGCTGCCAACCAGAACGACAGGCAGGGGGATCAGAGCACCTCCCCTAAGAACAAGGAGGGTAGGAGACTAGACATTTTTGGCAGGAAAGTCTACTCCACGGGGGCACTCCAGTTCAGGGTGGCGAACCACCAGGCCCTCTTGGGCAGGTACAATTTGAACTTGTGGGACTCGCTGCAAAGGTTCGCAGAGTCCCTGCCCCAGGACCAGGCTGCGGACTTCGCCATGGTCCTGGAGGAAGGAGTGACTGTGGCCAGTGCAGCCCTTCAGACTGCCTCTGACGCTGCAGACATGGCCAGTAGGGTGGTGGCCTCCGCCATTACCATGCAGCGTGCAGTGTGGCTGCAATCCACGGAGCTGTCCCAGGAGGTGCAGCACTCCATCCAGGACCTGCCATTCGATGGAGCCGCCCTCTTTTCGGAGAGGACAGATGATAAGCTGCATGCCCTGAAGGACTCAAGGGCAACGCTGCGCTCCTTGGGTCTTTATACCCCTCAGGCGACAAGGTTACAAGCCTGCCAGCAGCCGCAGCAGCCGCCAGTGGCAACGGCAGCAACCTAGGCCACCGCCTAGGCCTTTCCCCCCCCCCGTGAGGGGTAGGGATAGGAACAGGGGTTCTGGACGGCGCGACCGCACCGCGTCGTCCACATCTTCCCAGAGAGGACCCACCCAGGGCTCCAAAGGGAAGCACAACTTTTGATGGTGCGCCCAAGGGTGGCACTGTCTCCCGTTCCCTGGGTTCCCCCCCCCCGCCTTTTTGGGACAGGCTAAGGCCCTACCTTGGCCTGTGGTGGGTTATCACTTCAGACCACTGGGTCCTCGAAACCATGTGCTGGGATTACGCCCTCTAGCTTGTGGCTTCCCCCCCTCACTCACCTTCCCCCCCCCCGTCCCTTTTCAGGGACCCCTCTCACGAGCAATTACTCCTTCAGGAGGTCTGCTCCCTCCTGCACAAGGGAGCCATAGAAGCGGTTCCGCTGCTTGAGGTGGGGCAGGGATTCTACTCAAGGTACTTCCTCGTTCCCAAAGCCAAGGGAGGCCTCAGGCTTATACTGGACCTGTGCCAGTTAAACAGGTTCATAAGGAAACTGAAGTTTCGCATGGTGTCCCTAGCATCCATCATTCCCGTACTGAACCCAGGGGATTGGTTTGCTGCCCTCGACCTGAAGGATGCGTACTTCCACATCTCCATCCTTTCCGCCCACAGGCGGTATCTAAGGTTTATGGTAGCTGGTGCCCACCACCAATTTACGGCCTTGCCCTTTGGCCTGTCTTCCTCCCCCAGAGTGTTTACCAAATGCATGGCGGTAGTGGCGGCCTTCCTAAGGCGCAGGGGGGTCCAGATATTCCCCTACCTGGACGACTGGCTGATAAGGGGCAAGACCAAGTCACAGGTGCGTGAGGCGGTCTCCTTCGTCCAGGCCACGTGCCATGCTCTGGGGCTGCTCATCAATGAGCAGAAATCGACACTGGTGCCTGTACAGCACATAGAGTTCATAGGGGCAACCCTAGACTCGGTGCAGGCCAGAGCCTCCCTCCCACGCTCGAGGTTCGAGGCGATGGCAGGGATTATATCACAGCTTCAGAGGTGCCCCACGATGACAGCCAGACAGTGCCTTCAGCTGTTGGGTCACATGGCCTCGTGCACCTACATGGTGAGGTTGGCCCGCCTCAGGCTCAGGCCCCTCCAGGGTTGGTTGGCCACGGTATATGTGCCCAGCAGGCACTCTCTGGACAGGGTGGTAATGGTGCCCCCTGCGGTGTTGGGGTCACTGAACTGGTGGTTGGACCCCGGGACAGAGCTGGAAGGGGTTCCCTTCAGAGCCCTCACCCCCTTGGTCACCCTGATTACGGACGCTTTGGACCTCGGGTGGGGGGCTCACATCACCAGTGGTCTGGCCACTCAGGGACATTGGTCCCAGGGAGACTGCCCTCCACATCAATGTCAAACAACTGAGGGCAGTCAGACTGGCATGCAGAGTGTTTCGCCATTCTTTATTGGGGAAAAAGATACAGGTGCTGACAGACAATACCGCAGCTATGTTCTACATCAACAAGTGGGGGGGAGGGGGGGGCGGGGGCGCGCTCCTCGGCTCTGTGCCAGGAGGCGCTTCGCCTTTGGGACTTGGCGGTGAGGTACGATTTCTGTTTAACTGCTTCTCACCTCCTGGGGGTCAGGAACGACGACGCGGACCGCCTCAGCAGGTCGTTTCTACCCCAACACGACTGGTCGTTGCATCCGGAGGTAGCGGCCTGGATTTTCCACGAGTGGGGTGTTCCCCGATTGGACCTGTTCGCGTCGTCCTGGAACAGGAAGTGCCCGAAGTTTTGCGTTCCTTATCGAATGGACGGGGACCCTCATGTACGTGTTCCCCCCCTTCCCGCTCCTGCCCAGGATCCTCTTGAAGGTCAAGAGGGACAGAGCGGATGTGATACTGATCGCCCCAGCGTGGCCGAGGCAGTACTGGTACAGCCTGCTGCAGGACCTGTCGGTTGCCCCGCTGATCGAGCTCCCGAGGAGACCGGACCTGCTCCCCCAGGACCACGGTCGCCTGCTGCATCCCAGCCTGGACTCCCTGCACCTGACGGCCTGGAGGCTCTCTGGCTGACGGAGGAGAGAGAACCTGCTCGGAGCAGGTCCAGCACGTGCTGCTGGGAAGCAGGAGGCCCTCCACGCAGATCGCCTACAGGGCCAAGTGGAGGAGATTCACCTGCTGGGCGGAGTCGCGGGGCGTAACCCCCGGTACGTCCCCCGTGCAGGCGGTCCTCGATTACCTGCTGCAGCTTAGGCTGCAGGGGTTAGCGCTAGCTTCCCTCAGGGTGCACCTGGCGGCCATCAGCCGATGGGGGGGGTGGTCCCTGTTCTCCCACCCCATGTCGGTGAGGTTCCTCAGGGGTGTTGAGAGGCTGTACCCGCAGGTCCATGACCCGGTGCCTCTGTGGGATCTGAACCTGGTCCTCGATAGACTGACGGGGCCCCCCTTTGAGCCCTTGGCCACCTGTCCCCTGCTGATCCTGTCCTGAAAGGTGGCCTTCCTCGTGGCCATTACCTCGGCTAGGAGGGTCTCTGAGCTAAGAGCTTTGACCTTGGAGCCCCCCTATATCGTGTTCTTCCTGGATAAGGTACAGCTGAGGCCTCACCCAGCGTTCCTGCCTAAGGTAGTCTCCCGGTTTCATTGTAACCAAGATATTTTCTTCCCTGTGTTTTTTCCTAAACCGCACGGGTCAGAGGAGGAGAGGAGACTACACACCCTCGACGTAAGGAAGGCGCTGGTGTTCTACCTCGAGAGGACGAGGCCATTCCGGAAGACCACGCAGCTCTTCGTCGCGGTAGCGGACAGGATGAAGGGATCCCTGGTCTCCGCCCAGTGCATCACCAAGTGGATCACCGCCTGCATCCGGCTCTGTTACGAGCGTGCAGGCGCCCAGCTCCCCGGAGTGGTGACGGCGCACTTGACGAGGGCCCAGGCCGCGTCGGCGGCCTTCCTGGAAAGGGTCCCCCTGGATGACATCTGCAGGGCTGCCACCTGGTCTTCAGTGCACACCTTTGCTGCGCACTACGCTGTCGTCCAGCAGTCGAGGGAGGACGCGCGGGTTGGCAGGGCCGTGCTGAGGGCAGCTCGCCGTTGACTCCTACCCGCCTCCAGGTAAGGCTCGTTAATCACCTAAGTGGAATGCATATGAGCAACCACTCGAAGGAGAAAACATAGTTACTTACCAGTAACTGTTGTTCTTCGAGATGTGTTGCTCAGATCCATTCCACACCCACCCTCCGTCCCCGCTGTCGGAGTCGGCAGAAAGAAGGGACTGAGGAGGGGAGGGGCCGGCGGCGCCCTATATACCGCCGCATGAGGGCGGCACTCCAGGGGGCGCTGGAGCCACCCCTACAGGGGCTGCTAGGGAAAAAGTTCTCCAAGGGCCGTGCACGAGGGCGCGCACACACCTAAGTGGAATGGATCTGAGCAACACATCTCGAAGAACAACAGTTACTGGTAAGTAACCATGTTTTCTTCTCACTTCTCAGTATCTCAGGCAAGTTTCT
Organism: Mesoclemmys tuberculata; assembly: GCA_007922155.1. Classification (NCBI taxonomy): domain Eukaryota; kingdom Metazoa; phylum Chordata; order Testudines; family Chelidae; genus Mesoclemmys; species Mesoclemmys tuberculata. The sequence continues at coordinate 34,543,939 of ML675610.1, forward strand.
TTAGGTGGTCCCCTTTCTTGGCAAAGGGGTGTCCTGTGGCCGCTGTTGGCAGTTGTGATGGCATGTTTATCCTGTGGCCTCTGGCTGTGGGATGATCAGTTAGGAAGTAGTGGATCCCTTCTGACAGTGGGATGGGTTGTCAATGGGAAATGGGTCCCCTTTGTTTCCTGAGGTGGGACAGATCTCACTTGACTCCTGGTGGCCTACTTTAACTGATGTGGGGTGGGGAAGAGGGTCTCCCAGGCTGATAGGAGGGTGGAACTAGGCCTCTATACTCCTCAGAAATCAGCTCTTCAGACTCCAGGCGAAGGAAGGAGTCTGAAAAGTCAAACATCTCTGCTGATTGTACCTGTGGGAATGGCTAGAGAGGCGGTTTCTCAAGAAACAAAATTTCAAACCATTTAAGGCTTTATAAATTGAAACCAATACACTGAACTTCCCCATGAAATGCTAGCAGCTAGTACAGAATATGCAGTTATGATATAATGTGCCTTTGAAAGAAAAGATCACTCTCTTTGCAAAAAACAGATGGGAAAAATACAATCTAATCCCCCTGGTGCTACTTGGGTGCAGACTCTCTTTGCAGCTGGTGTATATGCTGTCTTGATCAGAGGTGCCGCCAGAGGGCCTCCATAATTAAAATTGTCTTTAAAAGATCCCTCGACACTTTGTGTTTTTTTCCATTTCACGTAACCATTTGGAAATATGACAAAATATACAATTGTGCATTGTCAGTATAAAAACATGGACAAAAAAGCTGTAACTGATCAATGTGTTTATCAAAAACATTCAAAAAGTGACTTGATGTAAAAAGCTCCCAAAATACCAGCAGTATAGACAAATCTTTGAAAGGAATGGTGACAATCATTACTCCTTTTCATCTGCTCAGGCGAAGAAATAACAATACATTCATTACTAATATTCCAACACTTTGCCATGCAACTATTCAAAAATTATTATAAGAAACTCTCTTGAAAGTTTGTTTCCACTCAAATAAGAGAAATAATACAATCAGTCACTGAATCTTCTGCTCATTTTCTTCCACTGACAAGACCTATTTGTATAACTGAGATGAGAACAAATCCTTAGCCTGATCCTAGGAATAAAGCAAGAACTGCTCTTGTAATCCATACTGTCAGCTTAATGGGAGCCATAATGAGAAATTTAAGGGTGAAATCCTGGCTTCATTGAAGTGAAGAGAGTTTGGCTAAGATTTCACCGAGGGTCTGGAATTCAGTTCTTAGTCAAGAAGGAAGAAGTTTGTTGTTTTGGGTTCATTTACTAGCACAAGAAATGATGTATACTTTATTATAGTCTGAAAGCTTTTGCCCTTAGTTTTCCAAATAGGATATGTGTTTTGTTCTGGTAAATTATAGAGCCTGAAGAACCAATGTCAGACCCTTTTTTGGAACCTGTAGCAAGAGTAAAGTGTTTTCAATAGACCAGAAATATTATCAGTGGGTTCAGTTCTATTCAATATGGCCCTGATTCAGCAAGATACTTAAGCATGTGTCTAGCTTTAAATATGTGAGTAGTACTCATGTTTACAATTAAGCACGTGCTTAAGTACCTTATTAAATCGGGGCCAAAATTAGGAATGTCCCAAATATAAAACATTCACAATTTTGCAATTTTTTCCAGATACTCAGGTTTTCTATGTAACATGTTTTTAATCAGTATTCTTATTAGTAATTTGATGCTCTTAACGTGTACTTGTGACTCTACTTAAAATTTTTCTGAAATGTATTAATTGAATCAGTGCTCTACATTGGGATTCTAAGTGAAATAGCATCTAGTTGAGAATAAAATAAATCCACTTTTGCCTGCAGAGAGAGTGAACTGCAGTGAGCAGAGTCTGGAGAATTCCTAGGGGGAGCATCAGTAGTTAAGAAATAAATTCCTTTTTAGCCGATTGTGCAACCTCTTTAACAGATACAGACAACAGGCTTTGTGTAAGCACAACAATCGAAAATTGATTAAGAAGAGGACAAAGAGTAGGGAGACCTAGGTTCTAATCTTGGTCCTGAGGCTGACACTTCTTAGCCTCAATTTCCCATTGGTAACATGGGGTTAATGATCTTATCTAATAGTAATAATCTTGTAAACTCTGCTACCAAAGCGGGAGAGTTCAATTTGTCAGGAAGGTATTTGACTTGGTTCTGATGATCTAATTATATATTTTCCCAGCATTCTCACTCCCTTTTCCTCTTAAAACCAAAACAAAACATAAAACACCCCGTCACCACAACAACACACTTCTTAAAACCCATCTGTTCTGCATAGTCTAGAGTGAATAAAGCCTTCATGCCATTCCTTTGTTTGTGCCTTTAGGCAGCTGAGGCTCCTTAGGACACAGGTGCTGTTGTTTGCATAGTATTTTCTGCACCTTGTAAAGCATGATGTAAAATTACATTATGGCCTCAATTATAAATTTACAATCTGCTCTGACAGAGCTGCATCACCTCAGGAACAGACCAGAGAATTAATTTAGACTCTCAAATTCCATCCTTGCTTCGCCCTTCCTCTGGAGAGAAGCAAGTTACTTCCTCTTTTCAGGGACCAGTTCACTCCCTTCTGGTGCACATAGTCAGCTGCTCTGGTCAGGACTCATTCCACTTCCCACCCTTCTCTACTTTCTCACTTGTTCTCGGAGGAATATCCAGCAAGTAGCTCCTGCTTTCCTCCTCTGGCCAATTATAATCAGAGCAGGGCAATGGAAAGGAATGAGAGGAAGGCCAGCCTGTGAAAGAAGCTAGCCCAGTGGTTAGGGTGCTAGCCTAGTACTTGGGAACCTGGGGTCAGGTCTGCTTTGCTATATGGGCATAGTCTGTCTGCTTCAGGTGCCCATCTGTGAAATGGGGATAACAGCACTTTCCTATCACACACAAGTGTGAGAGCATAAGTCTATAAATAGTTGTGAGGCAGTCAGATAGTACAGTGATAGGATAAATGTAAGTACCTCAGACAGATAAAGGGTGGCCTATTCCTTTTGCTGGCTAAGTCAAGGTTGGGAGAATCGAGTCCTTCATAAATAAACTGCTTCACTCCCCAACATTGTGTCATATTTCAGACCTGTCTTTAACCTATGAAAGTCTAGTTTTTCAGTCCTTTTTCAGATGATTCCAAATTCACTCTAAAACAAAAACTGCACGGATTTTTGTATTTCAGATGTGGAAAATGCTGACCAAACCTTTCCCTCTGTCCCCTGTATGTGCTGTACTTAAGAACTGTGACAGGACATCTGTGTATACTTTCCTACACAATCAGAGTAGGGATTTTATATGTAAGTGATGCAAATCTAAAATGGTTGTGAGACTTGTACCAAGAAAAATAAGCATCTAGTTATGTAAAGCATTTTATTGAGTAACTGGGTAATCATAATTTCTTCTTTTGTATTAAAATCGTAGTACTGAAGATATGCAAAGAAAACAATTCGTGAAAATCTTGAAAATTGAGGCTTTAATTGATTTGGTTCTTGAGTACAGAGCTACTTAGCTCATTAACTTTTAAAAATTTTAATTCTAAAATCAAATTTAGTGCTCTTGGGTGTTTTCTCAACTGCTAGCATTTAGGGTTGCAAGATTTGCATGAGTTATCAAAATGTACCTATCTGAAATCCTTTGGATTATTGATAAAATGTGGTGTATCCAGCTTGGTTTTAGATTCTTGGTTCTTATTAATTGTAACACTTATAAATGCATCCTTTTCTAGCATGTTTCATGGTGCTAGAATGATACATTTACTAAATTCATAACATTTTGCCTCTTTTTCATGAAACAGAAAGAAAATATTTCCCTAAAAAGAAATAATCCTCCTTCCTGCAACTCAACCAGTCCTTTTAAACATTGGACAAAAACGATGGGCATGCACTGTGTCTTAAAGGTCAGTAGACTTGGGTTCTGTCACACCAATGTGGGGAGTGAATTGCAGTCTGGAGTGTATTCTGTTCCACCCCCACCAAACCTAGGGACATAGAAACCTATGATCTGTAATCCTGAGCATGTCAACTGATTTAAATTTCCATGCTCTAAGAAGAGAGATGCAATGTCTCAGTTAGTCAGGGTTCGGAACAGGTAGAGCTTTGTAGATCCAAGTCATCACACACTGAAAAGAACTTGGAAGTGAATAGGGAGCAAGTATATTGCCTGGAGAACTGGTGCGGCATGTTCTCGGAGGAGCAGGCCAGTATTGCCTAAGATGAAGGCACTTGCATTCTATGCCATCTGTGTTGTAACTTCTAAAGGGGTCTTCCATGTTAGTCCATAATAGTCCAAACTAGGAATTACAAAGGCATGGATCTAAAAGTAGCTGAGGCACTGGCACAAAGAATGTGGTGGATTCAGACTTAATACCTAACTGGGTTTTGTATGAATGGATTTAGATGCTTATGAACATGATCCTATTAACATAGACTTGAGAGAAGCATAACACTTCCCTGCCATTAAAACCCAATTAAACTGCACCCCACTGTTCCCTTCCCAGACCTCAAACAGAACTACGACGCCAAACTGGGGGCTAGTTTTGCAACATGGGCAAATACCCATTAAGGATTGAGCTGAGCTCCTCAAAACTCATTTTGTTTACTACTCAATCATGATTTAAACCAGACCTGCAGAAGGGAAGTTTAGTGCACTAACCCATTTCACCCTTAGTAGTGCTCTCTTTCACATATACTCAGGACGGAATACCAAACCTCCTCCACTAAAGTTAAAACACCTTGATCAATATTTAGGCACCTAAATAGGTGATCCGCTTTTCAGGGAAACCAAACACCTGTATTTCCTCTTGACTTCAGTTACTTTTTCGAACAACTAGAGAGGTGCTAAAGGACCAGGGATAAAAAGCAAATTCCATTACCTTGGATAAGAACTGCACATGGACCATCTAAATGACTCAAAAAAAAAAAAAAAAGGCCAACATAAATAGGAAGGTATCTAGAATGGGAATGAGGGGGATATGTGTTGGCATGAATGCTCATGGCCCCTATAAAGTCCTATCTTAATTTAGTATTTTTATTGGCTCTGGAAGGGGGGATAAACAGTCTGTTAAAATCATATACTATGTTTTATGTATATAGTCCCTGTTACTGTAGTATTTGGGTCTCTCACAGTCATCAATGTATTTATGCTTACAACACCTCTGTAAGGTAGAGAAGTGTTGTTATCCCCATTTTACAAATGGGGAAAGCTGTGACAGACAGTCTTACAGATTCTCTGTGTGTAAGGTCATTGTCAGAGAATGGAACTGATCCTGGAATTCCCAAGTTCCAGGTTAATGTCCTAACCACTGGACAACCTTTCCTCTCCAAATTGGGGATTGGTGTGAGTGATAAGGAGGAGAGAACTCTTAGTACGGAGGACACTAGAGTATTTAAAAACATGACTGGGAAATAACTAAATTAAATTTAATTGGGGAAAATACTATGTATTGAATGGAAGGCGGGAAAATGTGTAATGCTGAGAGGTTGATGCATTAATGGATTGCAAAATAGCTATGAGTATGCAATGGCATGGTTATGAAGGTGAGGCCAGGATTGGGACACACGTTACTGGCGGTAAGGAAAAGGAGAGAGAGAGACCTGGCAACAGATGATTTGTGAGAGTAGGGAAGTGCTAGAGACTTATCTCTATTCTACATCTCTTATGTAGAACTTATACATATTTATCTCTTATATTACAGGGTTAATCCAGTTTAACTAAAAGAGTGACCAGAATGAATTAGTTAAATCAGTGCAAAAGGCTGTGTGGATACTTCCTTATTTTCATTTAAGAGAGACTTCTTTCAGTTTAGTTTAAGTAGATTAGCAATCAGTTCATGCTAAACAGCAATAAACCACTCTTAAACCAATATATGAATTTCCACATGGGGTCTGCATCGGTTTAACTAAATGGATGTAAAAATTATTTAAATTAAACTGGTGCAACTTCCTTGTGTAATAAATCTTCGGATGAAACAGTCATGCTTATGGATAGCAGGAGTGGGTGGCTGGGTGGTGTGATTAAATATGGGAAGGAGAGGCTCCAAAAGGCATGGACAAGAAATGGTATTATGTGAATTGAGTGGGAGCTTGAAATGCAAAATGTAAAGCGGGTAATTAAGTTGTTATAACAAAGATAATTTAGGTGGCAGAGGAGATGGTGGAATGAGCTAAGTGGTAACTGCAATTAAACATCAAAAAATCAAAACATTAGCATAGAGAAGGATCAAATCAATGAAAGATGAAGGCTGACAAATTGGTAACCTGAGTTTGACAGCTGAGTCAATCAATTAAATGGCCATGGAAGGCAACCAACATATGAAGTAAGGATGTGCTCAGAACCTTTGGCAATGTTTTCATCCATGCTGAGACAAGGGAATAAGGCGATATCCCCCTTGGTGCCCTGCTGCTGCTTTTGGGAAAATGCCCACTGAGCTGGGAGCTGGTATAGTTGCTCTCCGGGTGATGGTGTGTCCATTTGTTTCTAGTGGTGGAAGTATTTGTGCCTGATCAAGATCCTGTGCTATAGATATCAACCCCCCCATTAGCTAAGGTTCAGCTCAGCTCATGTGCTCTTAGAGAAAAATCTGCTGTCACAAAAATTATCTGCTATTAAAGGCAATAGTCACACAGCCTCATGCGATAGGGAGAGGAGGAGGCTGGTAAATAATGTTCTTGCAGAATTTTGCAATACACACAGTGTGATGTTTATTATAAAAAGGTAATCACAAAGTGTATGGGGGAGGGAAACAACAAATGGAACACTATATACATAAGGTTCCAGAGTACTTCTTGTTTATTTGGTATATTTATAAATGATCAGAAAAAGGGGTAAGAAATGACATGGCAAAATGTGCAGAAGACACAAAATCATTAAGTTTCATCAACACTGGAGAAAAATTGGAGGAACTTCAGAGAGACCTAACCAAGCTAGGGAATTCATTTGGAATATGGTGCACAGTTCTGGTCACACCATCTCAAAAAGGATACAGGAAAAATAGAAAAGGGTAAGGGAAAATGATTAAGAGCATGGAAAAGGTCTCAAGAAGTGAGACTGAAAAGATTTATCATAGAAATGAGACAAATAACATGGGACATAATAGAAGTATGCAATAATGAATGATATGGAGAAGGGAGAGCAGGCCCTTCTGTTAATCTGTTTTCATAATACAAGAGCAAAGTGAAATTGTTACATTCAATTAAATTTAAATATAGCAAATTCAAAACTGAGAACGGGGAAGTGCTTTTTCACACAGGACATAATTAGTCCATAAAACTCAGTGCTGTAAGTGATCACTGAAACTGAGTTTAGCAGGGTTCAAAAGAAATGATTATATATTTATGTGGATAACTAGAATATCCAGAGTTATAGTAAACATTAAAACAAAAGTTGGAGGTAATGTAAGTCCTCAACTTTAGATGCATTAAACCAACTTCTAATTATTGGGTGTCAAGTGAAAACCAATCCAATGTGACAGTTCTTTCTTTCCTAGAAAAGTAAATTGCTTTGACAAGCAGCCTGGATCTCTCCTGCAGTCCTCTCTTCTGTCACTAAGTACAGACTGCTTGCTCTCTTATTCAAAAAATGGCCTCTTGTCCTTTTTGAATACTATCTAAATACCCATGGCCCTGGGTGCAGAGAAGCAGGTTTTAAAAAACAAATGTACAAGAGAAGAATTAGAACAGGAAAGAAGAGAGCTGTGTAATGCTAGGGCAGAGTTTGTACCATGTCCATCATGGTCTGTCTCCAACTGGAAAGTAAATTGGGACTGAAAGGAAAAGAAACAAAACACAGGGATTTTGGGCATGTACTGGCTTATTTATCCCTAATTGTAACTCATGTTTTGTCTCTATGATTTTGAAGGGAGGACAGTGTAACTCTTCTGCATGGCAGTACATGTTTGTTGGCTTTTATTCCTTCTCTTCAGTCTTTGAATTTTAACAGTGTGACACCTTCAGAAGACTAAGGCTATGTCTACATTGCCAGGGCTTCAGGGATCGATGCAGTGGGATCAATTGAGCGGGCTGTGGAGACCCGCTCAATCGAGCCCAGAAATGCTCTCTGGGCGATGCCATTAATCAACCACTCCTCCTGAAAAGAGTAAGTCTGAGTCAATTGGAGGGTGTCTGCCATTGACGCAGTGCAGTGAAGATACCGTGGTAAGGCAATGTAAGTAAGTTGATGGGAGATATGCAAGCTACAGTACACAGCTTGTGTATCTCCTGTTGACCACTGGTGGCAGTGTAGACCAGGCCTCAGTATCCCCATTTGAAGTGGTGTCAGACCTCACATTTAGACTGTTAAAGTTAAAAGTCAGTTAAACCAATATCTTTGTGCATTAACATTTCATTCTTTTTAATTTCCTATTTGTTTTAAGACTTTCATTTAAGGAACAATATTTTTAATGAAATACAGTTTGGTGTGTTACACTGAAAATTACGTTTATTAAACAGGTCTCTTAATTTATCCAATAGATTGCTTATTGGGTTTAATTTTTTGATGCAATGAAAATATTTTTAAAGGATTTTTTTCTAGCTATCCCTTAAAGGAAGGCAGGATGGTTTTAGAGTTATGGTCGCTGGGCTGAGACTCAGGAAATCTGGCCGGAATTCCTGGCTCTGCTACAGATTTCCAATGTAACCTTGGACAAGTTACTTAGTATATTTTGTGCCTCAGTTCCTCATCTTGCAAAATTCTCCACTAATATTTGTTCGATTGCTTCAGATTCATACCTTTTTGTTTTCACTTCCTGCAAGCATCTGAGTGATTCCATTTACAGGTACAAATGCTCCTGGAAAGTAAATATCAAAGCAAAATTCAGTATTTGTCCTGGTGAAAGTGGTTCTGTGCTCATCCATTCAGGGACTAGGGAAAAAATCATGTGACTCGCCTAACCTATCATAAAAAAGAAACACAGCTCAAGTTTGGAATCCAAAGAGGTGGAAAAAAATTCAAAAAGGTATTTAAATCAGAACTACTGCTGATATAATCATGATTTGCTTTTTGAGCACAAAAAAGCTAAATTCATTGAAGTAGTTACTAAATGCAAAACTGAATTAATTGAAAAATCTTAAAAGGTATTAGCTAGAAAGAAATGAAGATAAATCCAGTGCTAAAATACTAGGAGTTCAGTCTTGATTTAAAAATTTCCAGTGACAAAGAATGCACCTTGGTAAATTGTGTCAATGGTTAATTACTCTCGCTGTTAAATATTTATGGCTTATTTCCAGTCTAAATTTGTCTAGATTCAAATTCCAGCCATTGTATTGTCAAACTTTTCTCTGCTAGACTGAAGAGCTCATTATTAAATATATTTGTTCTCCATGTAGATACTTATGGATGTAATCCTGACATAATTCAAAAAAGGAGAGAGATTCTCTGTAGATTAGATAAAATGTAGAGGTTGCAACTATCAACATAGAAATAGTCTGAGTGAGTTGAGCTAAGAGATAAGAAGGGTGAAAGGCTATTAATAATAATACTACGTTTGAAAAAAAAAATCCCGCACCAGTAGATGGAAGAAACCTGAAAATGCAATGCTATTAGAATGGCTTGTAAAAATAGTCAGATATGATTGAAGGGGATGTTTGAGTCATGTCTGTGGAGCAATGGAAACAAAGTGATTGTTTCTTGAATTGAAGTTTCAGAAATCCATGAGTTAGAGAAGGTCTGGAATTAACCAAAAACCATACCAGAATAAAAGCATCACATAAATAGCTGAGCTGCCATATCAAATGACCACAAGAAGATTATGTTTGATATAACTTGGAAATCAAAAACACCTGTACACATCAATCAGGAATGGAATGTGAGAGGAAGAAGAGCACAGTGGATAAAGCTTACAAGAAGGAAAAGAATTTGGGCTGGCAAAAAGCCATCATGACTTCCATCTGCTCCTTTGATGTTTTCATCTTTTTCACTGAACAGGGATTTTTTTTTCTTCTTGTTAGGAACAATATAGAAAAAGCTTAAAGTATTAGAACAGGCTGAACAGAAAAGCAAGCTGAGCAGAAAATGAAGAGCCCTGTTTCACTTAAGTCAATGGCAAAACTTCTATTGATTTCACCATGTGCAAGTGAAATGAAAGGCCAAGTGATAACTGCAAAACCCTTAGAAATGAAAACTAAAAAACCTCTCCAGTCACACTGGAATGCAAACAACCTGCCTGTGAGACATAAGAGAGGAATTAAGAAAATGTTTTTCCCATCCTACAATATTTAATATAATAATTAAATTAATGTAATTTAATGTGGTTCCTTTCATCCAAGGATAGCACATGTTCTCTATAAAGGTGAGTAAGCACTGCCTCTTTGGGTATCACTTGAAACTTCAGCTTCAAATTTACCCAAAGTCTCAAAGAAAAACTAATTTAAAATCAAGTTTCATGTACTTTAGCTTCATGACAAAACCCCATATATTACACCAGCAAAATAAGTGTGTATTATTATTAATTTGTGTAACAATGACTGTTTGTGTGACACTGTGCAATATAAAAAGATATACAGCCCCTTCTTTAGAGAGCTAATAATATAACAATCTGTATCTTGTTACCCCTGTTGCTTTAGGCAGAAATTACCTGATGTTATAAAAGTTGGTAAAAAGAGGGATTCAAAGTGTACTGTGACAGTATTATAAAAGTATGTCAAAATATGTTCATTTCTGTATTACCAGCTTGGGACTGCAGCATGGATACTGCTGCTGTACCTCATCTTTGTTTCCATAAGTAACTTAAAAATATAGACGTTGTTTTTTTCAGATATATACTTACTGAATTTATATATATGAAAATAGAAGACAGGTGTTGGAGTGTGATATGTATATATCTTATCCATATCACCATCCTTTTTCCCCATTGCTTTTCACTCAAAATCACTTTTTAAAATACTTGGCCATTGTTCATGTACCTCATCAAAACTGAAGCCATTACTGTCTGGCCACTCACGCTGAGTCATAGGGTATCTTTGTATGTAGACGGGCTCTTTCACCAATTAGCAAATATAGGCTAAGAGGTACTGAAATTCTGAAAACCAGGTTTAAAAAAAAAAAAAAAAAGCTTATGGACAGAGTATTGGAAGGAATTTCTCATCTGTCTTTAACACCTCCACTTGCCTAGTGACCACATTCCATCTCCTGGTCTCCCTTGTGCCCACTCTTATCCCCCCCTTACCCTTTTCCTTAACCTCTTGCTCTCCACCCTCACAATACAAGCATACTTTAATCTCTCCCATTTAAAAATCCCCCACCCTTGTCCATACTTGCCTCTCCAACTACCACCCCATCTTTTTTCTCCCTTTCCTTTCTAAGCATATTAAATACAGTGTGTACAATCACTGTCTGGAATTCCTCTCCTCCAGTTCCATCCTAGACCCTCTCCAATTTAGCTTTCACCCTTTGCACTCCACTAAACTGACTCTTTCCAAAGTCTCTAAGGACCTCTTCCTAGCCAAAGCACAGAATTATCACTCCAGCCTCATTCTCCTTGACCTGTCAACCACCTTTGACGCAGTCGGCTATTCTCTTTGCAAAGTCTTCTCCTCTCTTGTCCTTTCATGACTCTTTCCTCTTTTGGTTCTCCTATGTCTCTGTTCTCTCCTTCAGAATGTCCTTTGGAGAATCCTCCTGATCCCCCTCCAGCTTTATGAGTGGGTTCCATGGGGCTCTGTGCTTGGACCCCTTCTCTTCTGCCTTTATACTTTCTCAGTAATCTCGTTCTAAAATACAAATTCAGCTACCATCTCTGTGTTGATGACTCACATATCTACCTCTCTACTCCTGATCGTCATCTTCTATCAAGACTGAAATCTCAGTTTGTCTCTGAAGGGTGAACTGTCAGGCTGGAAGGAGGTTACTAGCGGAGTCCCTCAAGGATCGGTTCTTGGACCGACCTTATTTAACCTTTTTATAACTGATCTTGACACAAAGAGCGAGAATGTGTTAATAAAATTTGCGGATGACACGAAGCTGGGGGGTATTGCTAACACGGAGAAGGACCGGGATGCTATTCAGGAAGATCTGGACCACCTTGTACACTGGAGCAATAGTAATCGGATGAAATATAATAGTGAAAAGTGCAAGGTCATGCACTTAGGGATTAATAATAAGAATTTTACATATATGTTGGGGATGCATCAGTTGGAAACGACGGAGGAGGAGAAGGACCTTGGGGTATTGGTTGATAACAGGATGACTATGAGCCGGCAATGTGATATGGCTGTTAAAAAAGCAAATGCGGTTTTAGGATGCATCAGGCGAGGTATTTCCAGCAAGGAGAAGGAGGTGTTAGTGCCGTTATATACGGCGCTGGTGAGACCCCACCTGGAATATTGTGTGCAGTTCTGGTGTCCCATGTTTAAGAAGGATGAATTCAAACTGGAACAGGTTCAGAGACGGGCTACTAGGATGATCCGAGGAATGGAAAATCTGCCTTATGAAAGGAGACTCAAAGAGCTTGGCTTGTTTAGCCTGGCCAAAAGAAGGCTCCGGGGGGATATGCTTGCTCTATATAAATATATCAGGGGGATTAACGTTAGGGAGGGAGAGGAATTATTTAAGTTTAGTACTATTATAGGCACGAGGACGAATGGGTACAAATTGGATATTAGGAAATTTAGACTAGAAATTAGACGAAGGTTTCTAACCATTAGGGGAGTGAAGTTCTGGAATAGCCTTCTGAGGGAAGTAGTGGGGGCAAATGACTTATCTGGCTTTAAGACTAAGCTTGATAAGTATATGGAGGGGATGTTATGATGGGATAGTTTAATTTGAGCAATTGATTTTGGATTATCGGCAGATAAGTCTGCTCAATGGTCTGTGGGAATGCTGGATGGGATGGGAACTGAGTTACTGCAGAGAAATCTTTTTTGGGTGCTGGCTGGTGAGTCTTGCCCACATGCTCAGGGTTTAGCTAATCGCCATATTTGGGGTCGGGAAGGAATTTTCCTCCGGGGCGGATTGGCAGGGGCCACGGAGGTTTTTCGCCTTCCTCTGCAGCATGGGGCATGGGTCGCTTGCTGGTGGATTACCTGCAGCTTGAGGTCTTCAAATCTCACTTTTGAGGATTTCAATAACTCAGTCATGGGTTCGGGGTTGTTATAAATGTGTATGGGTAGGGTTTTGTGGCCTGCCTTGTGCAGGAGGTCAGACTAGATGATCATATTGGTCCCTTCTGACCTATGAGTCTACTCTCATATGTTTTGCTATCAACTCAAGCTCAACATGGCTCAGACAGAGTTCTTTAATCTTTTTCCCCAAACCCTCCCTCCCACCTTCTTTCTCAGACACTTTTTACTGGTATGCAGGAGGTCAGGTTAGATACTCACTGTTGTCCCTTCTAGATTTAGAATTTATGAATCTATGAAATAATTTTCACCAACATAGTAAGTATTATGACCAATGTTTTTAAAAAAGGCCACTGATTTTGGGTGTTATGTTTGAGTTGCATTCTGGAGTCTGATTTTTCCAAAGTGCTGAGGGTCCAAAACTTCAACTAAAGCCCAGTGAGAGCTGTTGGTAGACATTGCTTCTGAAAATCAGAGACCAGGCATCTGAAGTTGGGCACCTAAAAATGGAGGCAGCCAAAATTAGCCTTAACCTCTATAAACCAAACTCAGCCGTGGAGGAAGCAATCACAACTCCCACTGAATGTTGGCAGAGTTGAATTTGACATAGATGAGTGTTGTTATTCCAGTTTAATAGAAAGGAAAGATAGACAAAGGATCAAAGGGTTGTGGTGTGGATTAATTAGTTAATACTTACATAGTGCTTTGATGATATAGCTACATTCCCTTTGAGTCACTGAAGCCGGGTCTAAACTACAAACTTATGTTGTGTGGTACGCCAGCCCCCCTTTCTGGTGCTCGCCCACTGGCGACAGTCTCTGTAGGCTGTGGGGCCTGAGGTAGTCCCACCCCAGTCCAGGTAAGTCTCTGGATCTTCCCCTCTCTTTGGCCACTCCCTACAGGGCAAGCAGGTGCAGGCCTTTCTGTAGGCCTGAGGGGCTGTCTCCCCAACCTCACTGGGGAGGGCAGCTAGCCTGTTTATGCCAGTGGCCCAGCAGGGTACCTGTTCTCCCTGTAGGCTGGGGGGTCCAGGATCAGGGTCCCCTTAGTTCTGCTTCCCCATCAGTAGAAACCTCTATCTCCAAACTTCTCTCTCCAATGCTCCTTCCTCTTCTCCTCACTCTACTACCTCCAACTGCCTGCTTGCACTGGAGGCTTTTAAGTGTTTGGGGCGGGGCTCCTTGATTAGCCCCAGGTGGCCTAATTAGTTAAGCAGCCCCAGCTGCAACCTCTTTCCTACCTGTAGGGAAGAGGGCTTTAAGCATTCTAGGGCTCACACATCGGCCCTGAAGTACCCTGCCATAGCCATCTGGCTTGACTTTACCACAGTTGGTATAACAACATCGTTGAGGGGTATGAAATATCCACATCCCTGAGCGATGTAGTTATACTGACCTAACCGCCAGTGCAGACAGTGCTATGTCAATGGGAGAGCTTCTCCTTTCAGTGTAGCTACCGCCTCTTGTGAAGATGGATTAATTATGCCCTCAGCCAGTGCAAAGAGAGAGGATATTGACTGCTAGGCCTTCTGGTGGAAATTCGCCTAGCTTTGTGAGCCCCAGCAGGTGTAGAGCAAACATAGCCAGTTCCTCTGCCTCTCTTTCTAGAGCCCCCAGGGCAGGGGATATGTGGGGGTGGACAGGGGAGCGGCCAGAGTGCACTCCTAGGGGACATAGCCTGCTGGTGCAGGTTAAACTGGCCACTGTGCTTAGAGTGCTGATAGTGCCTCTGTAATTCCAGAACTTGACCACACTAAACCACAGCCATTTGGGTGTACTTAGCCACCAGTGATTAAAAGCAGAACACCACATAGCTAGCAATAATTATCAGGGCTCTCATAGGCAAGCCCAAATTGCTGCTGTTGCAGCTTTGCTAATCAGAATGGGAAGAAGAGTTAACAGACCATAAGAATGGAAAAGGGTAAGTGGATTGTGACCTTGATTCTAAGTACCTCAACATACTAATTTCATTGTTGTTATGACTAGAAATACTAGATATGCTTTTCTGATAAGAGAATGAGAAATTTGCTGAAGTTAGGAGAATTGGTGACCCATTAGGGGTTACTCTGGTAACCCACTAGGCATTACTATGAATTACTTTTTTTGGTGAGAGTTAGCTTTAAAAGATTGAGTAAAAGTAAGCACTTCAGAGCAGTCACAGGGAGCTTTTCTTCGGGCATGGAGCTGACGCATAAACTCCCCATCAGCTTGATGGAAGGACGGTCCCTGGAAGTCTAACTGGTGATCACTCAAAACCATCTCAGACTCTTGGTAACTGTGTTTGGGATGCTCTGAACATATAGCATATATGTATGTGTGTTTGAGACCTAATAAAAAGTAGTTTAAGGTAAAAGCACTCTGGCTTATATCTATCAGTTATCAGGCGGAGGAGCTGTGTCCCCACTGATTTATTCCTGACACAGTCTGGAGAGAAACAGTTAAGTTACCACTGCTTTGGGTTCAGAAAATCCTAGGTAACACCCCCCTCCTCTCACCTATCCTGATCTATTGCATCTAGTGGAAGCATAAAGTGCTATATACATATAGATATAGGTATTATTATTATTATTATTATTTTATTATTTTTATTATTATATAAAGAGTCCAGGTGAGAATAAGAACTCTGTGAGTCTCTTGAAGTCTGAGATGTGGGCAGCTCCAGGTGCAATTTCTTATCCTCTGAGTCCAGGTGCAGTATTTCCCTGTGCTTTTTGAGTTCTCTGTGTGCAAGGGTAAGATGGAAGGGGAGGGGAGAGGATACCTTTTCTCTGCCTCCAAACACTAATTATTTCTCTGCTCCCCCTCACTTCAGGCTGCTTATATTTTCAAACCTAAACTGTAGAAAGTTGACTGTGACACCTGGTCAGTGCATAACCATGTCAGTCCTCCAAATGCGCTGTTCATTGCTACCTGACTCACCCATGCAGACACTGACAAAATATGGCCTGCTCTTCACTAGGTCCTTGTACATGGGTACCTGTGGCTAGGCCAGTTTTGAGGATTAAAATGTTTCCCTGCTGCTATGTAAGGTCCCTGCTGTGTAAATGTGCCTCTCGTTAGTTGCTGACAGAAATGTTACCTTTTGGAAATACTAATTTGCATAGCAAAGGTCAAAGCTATCTGTGAGAACTGAATTCAGGAGCAGATGCACAGGAATAGGTCCAAGGGTATTTTGTTGAAAGATTTCACCATGTACTGGAGCCATTGGCGCACCACTGATCAGGGGTAGGCTCACATTACAAATTCAGATCCTGGTTTCCAATTTCTCAGAGAGTGGGCATGTGTGTTTGGCTTGTTATAAGAAGTGGCTATTTGCAAAATTGGGGTCTGCATCAGGCTTCAGTTTGCACATTATTTTTCATTGTTTATTAAGGATCTGCAAGACGTAATCTGTGCCTTGAAGAGCTCCCAGTTTAAAAGACAACATAGATTAGATAGTAATATTTAGGGGGAAGCCTAGGGAATGACTGTAACTTAAGTGAGCATTTTCTTACATAGTGATTGATGAAATCATAACTCTGAGACAGGGATGGTATAATGTGGAGGTGGGTTAGTATTTGTGGGCCTCTTGTGACAAGTTGGTTTGCAGGAAGGATATAAATGATGGTAAAGACGGATACAAGCATGATTGAGATAGCGAGGTAGTCGTACAGGCATAGAGTGGCCTCAAGCCTTCATTCTTGCTGTCCCCTGTGCTTGAGTAACCCTCCTCTTCCTATCCACCAATTGCCCTCTCATCCTTCAAATTCCTCTTTGTTGTTCCAGGACCTGACTCTTCTACAGGATGAGACATTCCCAAATCTTATTGTCATTACTCTAACAGTGATGATATCCTCACTGCAACCTTCATTTCTTTTTCCCACTCCCATCTTTGTTCTCTATGGGAGTGGGAAAAAGAAATGAAGGTTGCAGTGAGGATATCATCACTGTTAGAGTAATGACAATAAGATTTGGGAATGTCTCATCCTGTAGAAGAGTCAGGTCCTGGAACAACAAAGAGGAATTTGAAGGATGAGAGGGCAATTGGTGGATAGGAAGAGGAGGGTTACTCAAGCACAGGGGACAGCAAGAATGAAGGCTTGAGGCCAAGACTGGATGGAGGACACAGACTGTGGTAAGCATAGAGAATTGTGAGGCATGTAAATAATGAGTGAAAGAATAAGAGGAAATGAGAGATGTCGTGACATGAGGGGGACATTACGTAGGAGCTTGTAGATGAAGACAAGGAGATTTAATCTGACTCATTAAAAAACAGGAAGTCAATGAAAGAGATTCAAGGAGGGGGATGTGATCAGAGCAATGCAACAGGTAGATGGCCTGACTGCATTGACCTCTCTTCCCACTGCTTTTCAGTGCATTTTAAATGCAGCTGTGTCACTCCAGACTATGATCTCATCAGACCTCACAAATGTGGGCTGGGTTAGTAGCTAGCTAGGGGATCAAACCGGAAATCCCAGCTTGCTGCAGGAAATGGTTTTGAAGATTTAGACACAGACCCGGCTCTGTGATCCCCACAGGCAGACTACTGCATCTTTGTGGAACCCCCATTAAAGTCAGAGGGCTCTGTCGGAGCACAGCAATCTGCCCGAACCGATTGCAGTGCAAAACTGTGGCCTTAGTATGTACCACGCTTTTTTTCAGTCACTCTGGGCTCAGTGCTTGAGCATAGTGCTATGGAGCAATGTACCACCAGAAGTGCCACACTTTTTCCTTTGAGGTGGAAAACTGATCCTGAACACAGGTGGTCATTGAAGACCCAATGGCATTTTTGCAGCAGTAGCTCTGATGTCCTTGCCATATTGTAATCTGTTCTGTTTATTTAAAATTCATTGTGCAGACTGTTCCAGTTGGATATTTACTTTTTCACTGCTGCTCCTAAAATGTTGTTTATAATGTTGCCATGTGCTATCAAACAACTACTGTATTTAGCCAAAAAAGGGGCATCATTTCACTGTGGGGTGAGGTGAGTCCTGTTATGATGAATCAGGAAAATGTCTGTATTTCTTAGGAATATTATGTGCAACTTGGTTTCCCTGTTCAATTTTATACTGCTGTCTGTCTGAATCTATAGATTTAATTCAAAGAAGGCTGTAAAGGGGGGTTGTTAAGGAAATTAGGAAGTGTAAAACCATGACACAGATAAGACAGCCTCTCACCTACCCCTTCAAAGGAATGAAGACATTTACAGTGATGGTGAAGAATCTTTCTGGCTGTCACCTTCCAAATTAGGATGTTTTTCTCTTTCCAAGCCTAGGGCTGAGATCAAAAGATCCTCAGGGATTAAAAGATGCCTTAGCAGAAAGGGAGGTGGGGAGCTGATCAGCTCAGCTGGAAGCTGACAAGGACAGAGTCAGTGTGCAGGGAGGCTGCCATGCAGACAGACTGACTTGAGAGTCAGGGTTGGCAGCTGGCAAGCCCTAACTTGATGCTTAGAGAGAGCAGGGGACCAAGGCTAAGTCATGTCTACCTAGGGGCTTGAGGGGGAATGCCAAGCTTAGGTAAGACAATATTCGTATAAGCCTTCGTTGTTTTCAAATTTTCTCTCTTTAAATCTTCTACTTCTCTCAGCTCTGTGTACCCTTTGGGCAAATAAATCATACTGTGTTTTAGAGATACTGCTCCTGTGTCACTGCATGCTATTCCTGACCACAGGCTCAAGAAGGAGGTTTCAGGCAGGGTCCAAGCCCGGCTGGATCTGCTAGGTGACACAGGTAGGCAGCCAGGGGGTTATAGCCTGAAGACACAGTCAGAAAGTGAGTGGGTCGTAGGATCCTACCCCAAAGAGAAGTGGAGGCACAGGCTTGCCACATGAAAAGGGTGCACTTGGATGTGTAAAAGGGCTTAATAAGGGGCAGGGACTGAGACACCTATTTTGTCACCAAATCCTGAAGCCCTATGCCAGGCTAAAACTCACAGTCAGACCATGAATACTTGTAACTCCCATTGACTTCAAATATAATTTAGTGTATTCAGCCTGTCTCAGGGTATTGCTCAATAGGAGTTAAGAATTTGCCCCGGTCTTCTGTAAATTGGTAAAACGTTTTGAGGTCCTTTGCATTATAAGGCACAGTAAAGCAATGATAGTAAGAACTGGTTTTTTTTTCTATTTTAAACAAAAAAACTTGATTTATTTTTAAAAGCATATCAGTGTGAAAGAAAGTCATAAATATAATCCATGGCTGTTGGTACACTTTGACATAATGCAAAGTGATATACTTTGTCATAGATGTTCAAAGGCGGTTTCAAAATGTCCCAGATCAATACTCGATATGAGCCAATGCCCAGTCTTTAAAATCCTCTATAGGCAGCTCGCCCTGTTGCCAGCTGTCCTCACACTGGAGGATAAGGATGGCAAAGGACTAGATGGGCTGGAGGACAGACCCGTGGGAGTTTGAACTGGGGTTGCAGGATAGGCCTAGGAAGCAGCTTGTCTGAGTGGCCGCTATGAGCTTCTAACTACATGAGCCCAAAGGGAAGGATACACTGGATCAGTGATGGAGATATGTTGGAGGGGCACTTGGACTGTTCATTGACTGATAAAGGTGTTGGAGTGATTTCTGGGTGAATTCTTGCCTCCCCCAAGACTGTAGGAGGGGTCTCCACCCCTAGTCAAGGGTGGGAGTTTGAAAAGTACTTCCTGCCAGAGGGAGACTTCACCACAGTGACTCTTTTAAACAGGTGGGAAACTTAAGGGGAAACGTGAGGCATTAGTAATATGCTTGTTTGTCTCTGCTGCTATCTTTCCAGAGCTGCATGGATTTTGCATGCAATATCAGATGTGTACATTTTACTGCTGGCTGTAGAGAAGATATTCTCCACTTTGGAGTATTGGTATATGTGTTTCCCATAGCTTTCTTGCTCCACTCACAGTTTCAAGTCAGTCTCTGAAACTACATTCAAGACTTCCATGAGGCTCTGCATGGGGACACATGCAGTTGCAGATTTGGGCACTATATCTCTCACCTCAGCCCACTCAAAAGGGGACATTTTGGGGATGTGACTTTTGTTGTGGAGCCTGTAAACTCAGAACACGTCATTTTTTGGCTGCAAACTTCATCACATCATGCTGTGTGTTTTTGGTTGTCTCTATGTTCATAAACTCGACATTTTATTCTATGCTCTTTTGAACCAGCTTTAGTGATATTTGACTGAAACAAACAGAAGAGCGGCGTGTTGCCAAAGAACAGGGGTAAAATAGATTGTTTTATATGAAGTTAATTGCTTTGACACACTATCGTTCCTCATTGTTAGATGTGTAATACGCTGTTGAACCCAAAAAAGAGAATAGCACTGCCATAGAAATTAGTGATAGCTATAAAAACAACCACATTAGAAAGTGATTAGGGACAGAGTTTTCAAGAGTGCCTAATAGTGTGTCTGCGCAGCCTGTGGCAGTGAGCTTCCCAGCCTGGGTTAACAGGCTCATGCTACCTGTAAAAGATCTCTTGTAGTGGATGGCGCCAGCAGATCTCCCTCGCTGTCCAGCTCCGAGGGAGGCCACACCTCCTGGTGCCTGCACCCTGTGGGGAGTCCAAAATGAAGGGGCTGCCCTTGGCTCTTAGCAGGGCGAGCCTTGGTTTCAGGTCCCACCCCTTAGGGATAGTAGTCTCTAGCCCTTTAATAGGGCTATCACGTAGCTCAGGGCCCCGACCCTTAGGCAGGGCGGGCTGGCAAATGGGAACAGTCTCACACACTGCGGCGGGTGAATAGACTGTTCTGACGCCCTGGCCCTTAGGCAGGGTGGACGTCACCACAGGCGGTCTCCAGGCCTCACGGGGCGAGTAAACAGACTATGGCCTGGCCCTCAATGGGACGGGCAGGCCACGGGGAACAGCCTTCAGCCCTCAGCAGGGCGAGGCAACAGTCTCCGGCCTAGCCCCCGGCAGGGCAGGCTGGCAATGGGGGAAGCAGTCTCTAGCCCCCAGAGGGGTGAGGAAATGGCCCAAAGCCCCAGCCCTTCGGCAGGGCGCGGCAGGCAGCAAGGAACAGACTCTGGCCCTCAGCAGGTGATCACCCCTAGGTCGGGGTACGAAAGGGGGAGGGAGACGCAGGCCCACCCGTCCCCACTGTGTCCCGGCGCAGGGCCGTGTCAGTGACGGGGTGTCCCATCACTGGGTCAGCAGAGCTCCGGCCGCAACGTGCTGCCTTTAGAGCCGAGCTCAAGCTCACCTGGACTGTAGTTGGCTCCCCTGGGGTACTTCCTCCCACCCTCTCCCTGGAGTACCTGCTCTCCTGAGCCGTACCCCGGTTCCTTGGGTGCTCTGCCCGAGGGAAGCTCCAGAAGCCCTCGGCCTCGTCGCTTGACGGCAGGTCCGGGGACTGTTTGGATTCCTCTGTGGAGGGCAGCTCCTCTAGGCCACGGGGGGTCCCCTCCAGCAGGCCAGGGGTTGGCAGGTCGGGTAGCTCCTCCAGGTCCTCAGGGCCCCAGGCAGTGGGCAGCTCCAGCAGCCTTTCTTCCAGGTCACACGATCTGGGGGCCTCCTCCGGCTCGTCTGGTCCAGGCAGCTCCTCCAGGTCCTCAGGGCCCCACGCTGTGGGTAGCGCCAGCAACCTCTCCTCTGGGTCATAGCAGTTGGGTGCAGCCGGAGGCTCAAGCTCCAAGGGAGAAGCATCCTTCTCCCTCGACTGCTGGCATCTGAGTGAGCGGGCAGGCCTGGCTTTTATCCTCCTAGCCCAGCCTACCTGCTTCTGGTCAGGTGGTCTACGCCCGGGTTCCAACCCCCCGGGGGGAGAGGGTTGGCTCTCCCTCGCTGTCAATCTCCGAGGGAGGCCACGCTTCCCGACTACACTAGCGTTCTAAACATAGCTGTACGCCCCAGCCCGAGCCGCAGCTCCAAAGCACTGTCTATACAGCGTGAGCCCCAGCAGCCTGAGTATGTTTAAACACACCCTAACCAAGGCACGGGCACAAGTTCTGGGAGAAAAAGCTTCCATTTCCATAGTATCTGAGTGCCTCATAATCTTTAACCTCATGATTTATAAGCCAATCTTATGGTTTTGGGGACCCTGACTCATGATTTTTGAACACTTGTAGTTGCAGTACTGTTGATTCATGTCCACAGACCTTTTCTTTGCATTTTTTTGTTTTTGGGTCTACTAGAGGGCTGCCACATTTTTAACTCCTGGAAAGGTATTAATGATTTTTAAAAAGCAACAAATAAGCAATGTTTGGTTGGAACACTAGAACCCTAATAGCAAATAATAAAGAATGTAATTCAGTGAAGAAAAATGAACAGAATATTGATTAAATGTAATGTTTTGGAAACATGAATTTGGCAAATAGCATGTAAATCTTGGTGGTGATTATTCTTTGACTAATGTACTGTAGGGTTAGCTACTGGGACTGTCAGTTTTCACGCCATCATACATTAATCACTGACTAATGAAAGTCAAACTTCTTTAGACATTTGCTGCAATTACAGGAAAGTAATCCCCAAGTGAACCAGGAAGTTAACTTGTGTTTTGCTCAGGAGAGGTAGACTGTGAGTCCAGTAGAGTTCCCAAATGAAATTTCAAACCCAGGAAGCTGAAATTAGGCAAAATGTGTTTGCCCATACCTGCTACTTACTTTTTCAAAGTCAAGAACATTGTAGGGATGCCACATAAAGCCATTTACATAGGCTTGAGCAAATGACCATGTGTGATCTGTGATGGAAATGGGAAGAAAACCAATTTCCAACGATCTGCCAACAAGTATTAAAAAACAAAACATTAGAAGTAACATATAAAGTAGTTTTTCTGTCCTGGAAGCTGCACAGAAATACATTGGCAAACTAGAGTTACATGGATGGATCTCTAAAGTAGAAGAGCTTGGCTCTAAGATAATGCTAATCATGGTGCATTCTGTACAGTTGTGGTAGAGTTCAGTGGGTAAAATATAAACAAATTAAATCAAGGCCCTGTCCAAATTTTTTATTGTTCCAGCCATAAGAGGAAAACTTCCCCCAATGCGTAAACTGTTTTGTAATAGTTTCATAAGGATGTTTCTATTTTAAAAATTTGGCACTGTAAATTTTCTAAATGCATGCTTTTCTTGTGCTTCTGTAATAAGCATGCTTCTCCTTCGAGTGATTGCTCAGATGCATTCCACTTAGGTGTGTGCGCGCCCATGTGCACAGATCTGCGGAGAACTTTTCTAGCAGCCCCTGCAGGGGCCGGTCCCAGCGCCCCCTGGAGTACCGCCACTATGCAGCGGTACATATAGCGCGACCGGCCCCTCCCCTCCTCAGTCCCTTCTTTCCGCCCGTGACGGTCGGTTGAGAACTACCCCTGCTCTTCGAACAGGCTTTTTCTCCGTTAAAGTGAGTAGTTAGCTTAATAGTTCATCCCGAACTCAGTTAGTTTACAGTTAGTGAGGGTTGTTAGTTAGTTTAGGGAGCCTTTGGGCTCACGGCGACCTGACCATGCCGGGCTCGCCGGGCTTTAAGCCATGTGCTGGCTGCGGCAAGGCCTTCCCAGCCAGCGACCCCCATGACCGTTGCTTGCGGTGCCTGGGGGAGCTGCACCGTACCGATCGGTGCAGCATTTGTAGGTCCTTCAAGCCTCGGACTCAGAAGGAGAGGGAGGTGAGGCTTAGGACCTTTTTAATGGAGTCCGCCTTGAGTCCGGCTTCCGAGCCTTCACGGACTACTCCGACACCGAGCGTCTCGTCGGTGCGGAGTGCGCCTCCGGCACCGGGGACCTCGGTGCCGAGCAAGAAGAAGCACCGCCCGCGCTTGCAGCGCTCCCCCGCACCGCAGGAGTGGCCGGGATCGAGCTCGGAGGTGATCCTCCTTACCGACGTGCCGCCGGCCCCTGCTTCGGCACCGGGCCCGGCACCAGCACCGACCAGGGAGGTTCCCTCGACTCCTGTGAGTGGGGGACCCCCTGCACAGGTTCCTTCGACGCCGGAGGCGTTTGAGGCGGCACAGGCCTTGCTGGCTTTGCCCACGCCTCCGGCACTCTCTCGCCAGAGAGAGTCAGGACTTGTTTCCCGGGGCAAACCCGCGATGGGGGGCCCCGAAGAGTGGGCGGCCCCGACGGGGGATAGGCCGCCCACCACCCGACGCCGGAGAGTCGAGCTGGGAAGCTCCTCTCCATCTTCGTCTTCGGACGACGCGTCGCGGCACCGTTCCCGGCACCGCTCTAGGTCCCGGCACCGTTCCGAGTCCCGACACCGCTCCTCTTCGTCGTCGAGTTCCGAAGACGGCGTTCTCGGCACCGCTCCCCAGCACCATCCAAGAGGCGTCGGAAATCATCTCCTCGGTACCGCTCGTCGTCTTCGGAGTCGCCTCGCCGGCACCGTAGACGCAGCCGCTCTTCGGGATCGTCGCGTGGCGGGTCCTGGAGCGCTTCTGCTCGGCGGCGTCGTCACAGACGTTTTTCTGACTCGGGTTCAGCCCGGCATCAGGAACAGGTACTGCCGTCGGCACTGCAGCCAGCACCGGCACCGCAGACGGCACCGGAGTTGCAGTCGGCACCGGCTCTTCCAGCAGCGGTGCCGACATCGACTCTTACGGCACCGGTTTGGCCTTCGGCACCGGTGCCGCCTCTGAGCTGGCCACAGGCGCCCTGGCAGTGGCCGATGTGGGCCCAGTGGGCGGCTCAGTTGGGGCAGGGAACTACGTCGGCCCCTGCCTCAGTCACCCAGACACAGCAAGCACCCTCGGTGCAGGAAGGTGACCTTCCCTCTGGGGAGGAAGAGGAGGAGGACCCTTGGGAGGGCCCCTCCACGGGACCCCGCCACCCATCTTATTCGTCCTCACCAGACGAGGCGGCTGTAAGGGACCAAGGGGCCCCATTGGTTGACTTCAAGGCTCACCAGGAGCTGATGAAGCGGGTGGCTTCGAACCTTGGCCTTGAGGTCAAGGTCTTAGAGGAAGAGGTGGACCCCCTCTTCGGGCGTGTGGGGTCACAAGGTCCGGCTAGGGTAGCCCTCCCGGTCCATGAAAGGGTTCTGCGCCTGGCTAAGGCAGTCTGGCAGACCCCCGCCTCGGTTGCCCCTACCTCTAAGGCCGCCGAGAAAAAGTATTACGTGCCGACCGAAGGGCACGAATACCTGTATGCGCACCCTGCAGCAGGTACTTTGGTGGTTGATGCCGCCAATCAAAAAGACAAGCAGGGTGCCCAAAGCGCCTCTCCCAAGAACAAGGAGGGCAGGAGGTTAGACCTGTACGGTAGAAAGGTCTATTCCACTGGGGCGCTTCAGTTTAGAGTGGCCAACCATCAGGCCCTCTTAGGTAGATACAATTTAAACCTATGGGACTCTTTGAGGAGGTTTTCAGAGTCCCTCCCTCCGGACCAGGCCGCAGACTTTAACATTGTCCTGGAGGAGGGTATGAAGGTGGCTAGCGCAGCGCTGCAATCTGCCTCAGACGCTGCGGACACAGCAGGCAGGGCTATGGCCTCCGCCGTGGCCATGCGGCGGGCAGCATGGCTACAGTCCACGGACTTATCCTCAGAGGTGCAGCACTCCATCCAGGACCTGCCCTTCGATGGAGCTGCCCTGTTCTCAGACAAAACTGATGAGAAGCTGCATGCCCTTAAAGATTCCAGGGCGACCCTGCGCTCGCTAGGCCTCTACACGCCCCAAGCGACCAGGTTGCAGAGCCGCCAACAGCCGCAGCAGCCACCTCAGCGTCAGCGGCAACAACCGAGGCCGCAGCCCAGACCCTTCCCTCCCGCAAGGGGAAGGGATAGGAGTAGGGGCTCCGGACGGCGCGACCGCACAACGTCGTCCGCCTACTCTTCTAAAGGACCCTCCCAAGACCCTAAGGGCAAGGGTCGGTTTTGACGGTGTCTCCGAGGGTGGCACCGTCTTATGTTCCCTGGGTGGTCCCCCGCCTTTCAAGGACAGGCTAAGGCCTTACCTCAGCCTGTGGCGGGAAATAACATCGGACCAATGGGTCCTGAACATTGTGCGCTGGGGCTACGCCCTTCAGCTTCTGGCCTTTCCTCCCCACCCCCCCCCGTCCCTCTTCAGGGACCCCTCTCACGAGCAATTACTCCCACAGGAGGTTCATTCCCTCCTGCTCAAAGGAGCCGTAGAAGTGGTTCCACCGCTCGAGGTGGGGACGGGGTTCTACTCCAGGTACTTCCTCGTCCCCAAGGCCAAGGGAGGCCTCAGGCCTATACTGGACCTGCGCAGGCTCAACAGGTTCATGAGAAAGCTGAAGTTCCGCATGGTGTCCCTAGCGTCCATCATTCCTGTACTAAACCCAGGGGACTGGTTCGCCGCCCTCGACCTGAAGGATGTGTACTTCCACGTCTCCATCCTTCCCGCCCACCGGCGGTTCCTAAGGTTTATGGTAGCTGGTGCCCACTACCAATTTACGGCCTTGCCCTTTGGCCTGTCTTCCTCCCCCAGAGTGTTCACCAAGTGTATGGTGGTGGTGGCGGCCTTCCTGCAGCGCAGGGGGGTCCAGATTTTTCCCTACCTGGACGACTGGTTGATCAGGGGCAAGACCAAGTCGCAGGTTCGCGAGGCGGTCTCCTTCGTCCAGACCACCTGCCAAGCTCTGGGGCTGCTCATAAACGAGCAGAAGTCCACGCTGTGTCCGGTGCAGCGTATAGACTTTATAGGGGCCCACCTAGACTCGGTGCGGGCCATAGCCTCCCTCCCACGCTTGAGGTTCGAGGCAATGATGGCGATAATATCGCAACTTCAGAGGTGCCCTACGACAACAGCCAGGCAGTGCCTGCAGCTGTTAGGCCACATGGCCTCGTGCACCTACGTAGTGAGGTTGGCCCGCCTCAGGCTCAGGCCCCTCCAAGGTTGGTTGTCCAAGGTGTACATGCCCAGCAGGCATGCCCTCCACAAGGTGGTAACGGTGCCCCCTGCGGTGTTGGGGTCACTGAACTGGTGGCTGGACCCCGGGACTGTGTTGGAAGGGATTCCCTTCAGGGCGCCCACCCCCTCGGTCACGCTGATCACGGACGCATCAGACCTGGGGTGGGGAGCCCATATCACTGGGGGTCTGACCACGCAGGGACTTTGGTCCCAGGGAGAGGCTGCCCTCCATATCAATGTCAGGGAACTGAGGGCAGTCAGACTAGCTTGCGAGGTGTTTCGCCACTCTTTATTGGGGAGAATGGTGCAGGTGTTAACAGACAATACCACTGCAATGTACTATATCAACAAGCAAGGGGGCGCGCGCTCCTCGGTGCTGTGCCAAGAAGCGCTTCGACTTTGGAGCTTGGCGGTGAAGTTCAACTTTTGTTTAACCGCCTCTCACCTGCCGGGGGTCAGGAACGACGAGGCGGACCGCCTCAGCAGGTCGTTTCTACCCCAGCACGATTGGTCTCTCCACCCGGAGGTGGCGGACAGGATTTTCCGTCTGTGGGGTGTTCCCCGTCTGGACCTGTTTGCATCGGCCTGGAACACGAAGTGCCCGCAGTTTTGCTCGCTAAGGGGTCGCGAGCCGGGCTCTGTTTCGGACGCTTTTCTCCTCGAATGGACGGGGGCGCTCCTGTACGCGTTCCCCCCCTTCCCGCTCTTGCCCAGGGTCCTCTTGAAAATCAAGACTGACAGAGCGGAGGTTATCCTGATCGCCCCAGCGTGGCCGAGGCAGTACTGGTTTTGCCTGCTTCAGGACCTGTCGGTCGCTCCCCCGATCGAGCTCCCGAGGAGACCGGACCTGCTTTCCCAGGACCATGGTCGCCTGCTGCATCCCAACCTCGACTCCCTGCACCTGACGGCCTGGAGGCTCTCTGGCTAACGGAGGAGGAGAGAACCTGCTCGGAGCAGGTCCAATGCGTGTTGTTGGGAAGCAGGAGGCCCTCCACGCAGCTGGCCTACAGGGCCAAGTGGAGGAGGTTCACCTGCTGGGCGGAGTCGCGGGGCGTAACCCCCGGTACGTCCCCCGTGCAGGCTGTCCTGGAGTACCTGCTGCAGCTTAGGCTACAGGGGTTAGCGTTGGCCTCCCTCAGGGTACACCTGGCAGCCATCTCGGCGTTCCATCAGCCGATGGGGGGACAGTCCCTATTCTCCCACCCCATGTCGGTGAGGTTCCTCAGGGGAGTTGAGAGGCTTTATCTGCAGGTCCGCGACCCGGTGCCTCCCTGGGATTTGAACCTGGTCTTAGATAGGCTAACGGGACCCCCCTTTGAGCCCTTAGCCACCTGTCCAATGATGATCCTTTCCTGGAAGATGGCTTTTCTCGTGGCCATTACCTCGGCCAGGAGGGTCTCTGAGCTAAGAGCTTTGACCTCGGAGCCCCCCTATATCGTGTTCTACAAGGACAAGGTTCAGCTTAGTCCTCACCCAGCGTTCCTGCCTAAGGTAGTCTCCAGGTTCCATTGTAACCAAGATATTTTCCTCCCCGTGTTTTTTCCCAAACCGCACGGGTCCGAGGACGAGAGGAGACTGCACACCCTCGATGTGAGGAGGGCGCTGGCGTTCTACCTAGACAGGATGAGGCCGCTCCAAAAGACCACGCAGCTCTTCGTCGCAGTGGCAGAGAGGATGAGAGGCTCCCCGGTCTCCGCCCAGTGCATCGCCAAGTGGATCACCGCCTGCATCCGGCTCTGCTATGAGCGTGCAGGTGTCCGGCTCCCAGGAGTGGTGACGGCTCACTCGACGAGGGCCCAGGCCGCATCGGCAGCCTTCCTGGAAAGGGTCCCCCTGGATGACATCTGCAGGGCTACCACCTGGTCTTCGGTGCACACCTTTGCTGCGCACTACGCTGTCGTCCAGCAGTCAAGGGACGACGCGCGAGTCGGCAGGGCCGTGCTGAGGGCAGCTCGCCGTTGACTCCTACCCGCCTCCAAGGTATGGCTCGCTAATCACCTAAGTGGAATGCATCTGAGCAATCACTCGAAGGAGAAAACGTAGTTACTTACCAGTAACTGTTGTTCTTCGAGATGTGTTGCTCAGATCCATTCCACACCCACCCTCCGTCCCCGCTGTCGGAGTCGGCAGAAAGAAGGGACTGAGGAGGGGAGGGGCCGGTCGCGCTATATATACCGCTGCATAGTGGCGGTACTCCAGGGGGCGCTGAGACCGGCCCCTGCAGGGGCTGCTAGAAAAGTTCTCCGCAGTTCTGCGCACATGGGCGCGCACACACCTAAGTGGAATGGATCTGAGCAACACATCTCGAAGAACAACAGTTACTGGTAAGTAACTACGTTTTTCATTTCATTGCCTGTGCAAGATGCATTAAAACTGATTCAAGGGAGTTACAAAAGGACTCAAAGATTGTTCAGGAGCCAAACCAGTATTTTAGCCATATCCAGTTGTTATCTTTTCTTAATATATTATATTGTATAGGTAGCAGCATGAGCATAGATAGTTAATTGTGGTTTACATATAAATGGGGAAATGAAGAAAGGATAGAAACATTGGCTTGATTTCTGAGCATTTGTTTTCTAATATTTTTTCTTATTTGTAGTTCTGTGAATTGTTTGCAGTTTTTAGTTATTATTAATAAACTTCCACACATGTATTTTTGGTAGATTAAGCTTGCTTCCTAATTTGCTAGCCAAACTGTATTACTATTTAGAAGTTGAACTATATTTTGAAATTTACACATGATTTGTGTCATAATTAAATAAAACTTTAGATCTTTTAATCAAATGACAGGAGACTCATATTAGCATCACCCTTGCCTTGCTTATTTTATGCTGCTGATTAGTGAAAAAGTTCCAAATGTAAAAAGCACTTCTCAGAATTAGTAGACTGTGGGCCAAATTCTGCAGTCTTTAACTGAGGAAAACTCTCATCAGCTTCATGGAAAATAGAAGTTTCAATTACATTTGACATTGCTGAATCTTCTCTTAAATGGTGGCCCTCAAAAAATGATAGCATTTGTGACTCGAGTAGGATGGGAACTTCTAAACCAGGGCCCAAAGTTTCTCACTTGGTTACCTAAAACTAGTCACCTAAATCTATAATTTTCTGTCTATGGAATTTAATAAAAGTCCAAGCTCACTTTGGAAAAATAATTGATGTTCTCTCAAGCTTTGCCTGCCAGCCAAGTTCCATGCTCTTGTGATAAGAGTTCATAGGGTTCTATGTTGCGGTGCTCACTCTTCGCGGTACTGCCTGTGTCCGGTGATGTGTTCCACGTAGATGTCCCGGGACCACCGGATGGAGTCTGACACCATGAGGCGTCGCATGAGGCGGGCGTAGCGCCAGCCGACGCCGCAGGCCCGCAGCACGGCCTCATTGCGAGGGTCCCAGGCGCCCAGGGCCCCCATGATCAGGGCGTGAACCTGGACCTCGT
Source organism: Mesoclemmys tuberculata (assembly GCA_007922155.1). Lineage (NCBI taxonomy): Eukaryota > Metazoa > Chordata > Testudines > Chelidae > Mesoclemmys > Mesoclemmys tuberculata. Next base: position 34,574,175 of record ML675610.1, read on the forward strand.
AGCCTTTCGCTCTCAGGGCGTTGGCCACTAAAATGAGATGTCACTCACAGCAGAATGCACAGTTCTTCATTATATTGTCTTTATTGTGTGATTTGATCAACAGTTAAATAGTTAACAATGCTGATATTTAAAATTTGGCTTCAGAGTTAACACCTTACTGAGATCATTGGTAACAGTTCATACCTTTCAGAGCTATTGTTTCAGGCTGTTTTCTGACTCAGACAGACATAGCTATATTAGTTTACAGTAGATTTGCATTTTGAAGACTTTTGTGCATCCACAATTGAAATTGTTGGCCTTTGTTTTAATATTAAACATGCAAGTTTGTGCGGATGAGGTTGTTTCTTACCTGGGAAATGGAGCTAAGTAAAAGTTTGACTCCTTTTACATTTATTAGAATTAATGTGATTGATCTCTGAGATTTTTCTTCAGTTTTATTGTGAAGTTGTTTCATGCATTTCAAGGCACAACAAGCTTATATAAAATCAATACCATAGAACTAAGAGCCATTTAGTGTCAGACACAGGACAAAAATTTGTTTCAGTCCTTGCCATCTGGATGGTAGCAAAAGTCAGTAATAGCAGATACACAAGAATATGTAACATGAGATTTTTTTTTCTTTCAAATGTCATGAGTTCTACAGAGTTGCTATCTGTTGTATTTTTTTTCTAATTGCTGTCTCAGGAATGAAAAGGCTAAGCCATATTTGAATTATAAATCCTCTTCCCTGATTCCTCTACAGTACAGAGTTCAGATTCATGGCACTATTCAGTATTTTTAAACATTGTTTTGGACTTCACTGATCTAGTATATTTCTGTTGCTCTATTTATTTATAGCAATTTTCTATAGTTTATAAATGCCTTAGTTTACTTTGATATCATTTTTTTAAATGGCCCTGATCCAGCAAAGTATTTAAGCTCATGAATAACTTTAAGCACTTGACTTTAATGGGGCTATTTACTTATTAAACTGCTTTGGTGGGTCTGGCCCTATATGACTGTATATACCACCTAACTCTTCCTACATTTCTATGAGGGATCTTTTGTATTTAGTAAGAACCACTTCTCCTCTTGAGTAGAAAATTTTGTTATTTTATCTAATTTTTTAATCCTAAATTTTGTGTTGGTGAAATGTGCTGGCTTGATACCTCTGGAGACTGAAGTCTTTCATTTATCCCCAAAGCAGGTACAGAAAAGCAATGGGAATGCAAGTTCCCTGCCCTGCACACCATTACTGTGCTTTAACCCTGATTCAGGAGAGCTCAACTTCCATGCTCAATCAATCCTTAGCCTCTTTAACAAGTGTGCAAATAAAGGTGCATCGGACTTACATAAGCAAAGCGCTGATGCCGGTGGTTAACATTAAGCACCTGAGAGTACTCCCCTGGGACCTAAGCATGTGTTTGAAGTTAACCACATGCTTAAGAGCTTTGCTGAATGGAGGTGTTGATCCTGATGGTGTATCATAGATGTGGATGCCTCTCCTGAGACCCCCACTTTCAGGATTTTATAAAGTAGGCACAAACAAGATCCTTATTTAAATTCCTAAGTGGCCTGATTTTTCTGAAGGATTCAGCACCCAGCAGTTCCCTCTGAATTCAGTGGGAGTTGTTGGATCTTCAGCACTTCTGAAAATGAGGCAGGTACCTAAATATGGATTTAGGAACTTAACTTTAGGCTCCTACTTTTGAAAAATGTTCACATGAACTTGAATATTGCAGTCAGAGGGTGACAATGTTCATTATGGCCTGCGCCAGATGCATTCTGATGACCTAGTGGTAAAATATTTGTTTTTCCCTCATTCAGCCAGTCCCTTTTGATTAGAAATTTCAAAGTGTGAGATACTTACAGTATTTTAAAAACGGATTGTTGGTTTTTTACTTTGACATTAGTTTCCGGTGCAATCTAATTTGATTGCAGTCCTTTTCTGAGAGACATCACTTATAATTCAACAGAACAATGTTAACAAAGTGTAAATTTCCCCCCACCTAAAGAGCTATGCATTACACACTGTACATGTCAAATGGCTTAATCAGCATAGGATGCTATGATCCTTTCAGGACTGGTGGTGCTTGGAAAAGGACAATCCCAATCACTGTGTTATGTGAAGTCATGTAAAGTAGATCCGTCAGTGAGGAACTCAGGCCCTCATGTTCCTTCAGATACCTGCTAGGAGGGGAGGGGAGAGATGTGGAAGTGAGGACTCTTGCATCCATATCATACCCCCTTGTTTTCCCAGGTCCTGAAGAAGTCCAGATGGGTTCAGTTTCCACAGGCTGGAATGGGTAGGGAAGAGGTGGGATGGGACCAGTAGCTGTCCACTGGTTCCTCCCATTCAAATCTGCAAGTGAAGCCATGGCAAATAACTGCAAACAGAGCACTGTCACTTTGGAGACTTCCTTTTTATGGCTTGGAAACCCAGCTGATCAGAGACCCACAAGGTTACAAAGGACCGCAAGGGGCATCTAGTCTAACCCCCTGCCAAGATGCAGGATTTGTTGTGTGGAAACCATCCAAGACAGATGGCTATCCAGCCTCCTTTTGAAAACCTCCAGTGAAGGAGCTTTCACAATCTCCCCAGGCAGTCTGTTCCATTGTCCTACTGTTCTTTCAATTAGGAAGTTTTTACTGAGATTTAATCTAAAGAGATTTAATCTGATGTGGATTTCAGGAGAGGCTACAGGTAGGGAGATACCCTTGTCCTCCAGCAGATACCACAAGAACGGCAAGTTTGGGGCTGGAATCGCTAGCTTCTTCAATGGGAAGCAAGAGATGGAGCTGGCAATCTTGCCCCTCTGATAGAAGAATTCAAAGCAAATTACACAAGCTGAAACTCTGAAATGTGGCTCTGCTGTGTGGGTTTTTCTCACATTAGGAGAATGAGGCGAGAAGTGAGGTATATATTGGTCAATTTGCTTAAAATAGAAAACTAATTTCACACCTGTGAGATGAAACAGATACTTCGCCATAGTTTTAGGACACAATTTGTCTTTTGATATGATATCAGTGTTACATCTACATGCTGCTACTTGCTGTCTGGAGTATCAACATACAGTAAGTCTCTGAGAGAATGGTAGACCAGGACTCGTACAGGTGACTCTGGGAATCCAGTGGAGTGTGAAGTGAGGGGCAAGAGAGTGAGAAGATGGATATATAGATACAGTGTCTACATTTTAAAAATTTATAATAGTTTAAATTTTTGTTCAGGGGACATAAAAGAGCACCTTTAAGAAAAACAATCGATATCCTTAGGGTCTGGGATTAAGAATAATTTAGATCACAAAGTCCAAATCAGTGTCAAACAGGTCCTGCATCTGTCATTAATGTCATTCCCTTTCCTCATAGTGAGAGAGTCCAGCTGTATTTCTTTTGTTGTATTTGATTTGTATCGCGTTATTACAATGAGGTAACTTAGCATCACAATTTCAGAAAGCAAACCCTCTTAAAAACTGCCTAAAAGCAAAGCTGTACTGAGAACAGAAAGTACTGAAATATATTTTTCAGTTGTATCTTATTTAAAAACCCTCTTTAAGTACAAAATAGGAGTTGTTACATCTCAACCCCTTGAATATATTTGGAGCAAGTCTGAATGAAGACTGCCCGTTTAGTGTCGCTCCTGTCTTTCCAGTATTATTAAATGAAAATGATAGTTCGTCCTAGTGGGACTTAGACAGGGTGACTAAAATCATTGCCATGTGATCAGAACACTAGTTCTGGTTCTTAGCCTATTTACCATTGTAGGACACAGACGAGGCCCACCATTTGTTTATGTGGGCTGCATCCAATACTACCATTATGGCCCGGATGATGTCACATAGGCAGCAGCTGTGTGCTGATTTGGAGCACAAGGGGCCCTCGGCCCGCAGGTTGAGAACCCCTGGATTAGAAAGTCACTTTATACATACAGAAATTGTTTTTTAAAGTTATAAATAGGGTTTCCATTTTCAAATTAAAAGGCCACACGGCAAAATTTTCAGAATAGATTTTGATGAAATATACACCAAAAACACCCCCCCAAATTTTAAATTCTTGCAGTGTTGAAAATTGTTAGCAGAGGGAGTCTATGATCCTTACAGATCTACCATTCTCATGATGCCTTTGAACCCGCAAACACTTCCTGAAGGTAACTTTGCTCACACAAATTGACTTCAGTGTGATTGCTCATGTGCATAACATTACTCATATGCTTAAGTATTTGCAGGCTCATGGCCTAGGAGTTCAACTCCCAGCGTGGTCAGCTTTGATGTAATTTAAGGACAATCACTGTTTTAGCACTGAGGAAAACCATTTGTATTCCTAAAATAATAAACCAGAACTTCCCTTATATTAAACATGGAGGGTTAGGTACTCAAGTGGTATAAATCCATGGAGCTCCATTCAAGTCAGTGTATCTATGCCAATTGACGCTAGCTGAAGATCTGACACAGAAATTGTGAGAGGGGAAAAATGAACACGAACTAGAAACTCCCGGTATACCTTAAAAAAGATAGAGATTTGGAAAATAGTCCTCAGGAGGGGGTCTGTACAAAGAAACTGCTCTAGTGTATAAGCTACCTCAGTAGGCAGAATCTAACACTACGAAACGTTGCTGAAAGAGTGCATGTCTTTGAATATTGTCACTTCCTCATGAATTTCACGATAGATTTTAAGAAAAAGATACCCTAGCATATCAGTGAAATACAGAGAAATAGGACTTTTGGATGAATTTTGGTTGCTTATGTAGCTATTTAAATAATAATGTCACATAATTTGTTCCTTAAATTTGATTTGCCAACAATGTTACTGGCATTGACATTTCCAAGTATATTATTTTAATAAGAGCATGAGTCAAAATTATCAGGTAAATGTACATATTATAGTAATGAAAACCACCACTCAGCATGGTCAGCTTTGAAAATCTATTGTTAATTAACAGCATTCAATCCTTAATCATTTTTAACAGTTCAGTTGAAATTGTTGACACAAAATACATTGTTAAACTGCTTAATCAATCATTGTAGAAAAATAGAGGTGTTTGTTTGATAGGGACATTCTAGTACAAAGTTTCTATGAAGCTTTCCAGTTGAAAGCCTTGGAGTTTTTAAGCTTATGTTACAAAAATGAGATTTCTTTTTGTAAACTTTACATTTCGTACCACATTATAAGCAAAGACAACAAGAGACAGACAGAGAGAGAGACCTTAAGCTTTAAGTGCCCTATTCACAAAAATATAATTTACTCATGCACGTGCCCCAATAGCATAAAGTCTATTTTTTTGTGCTAAAGGGCACAAAAAAGTTAATAGGGCCCTGAGCTGCTGTTTTAATGAACTTGATAAACTCTTCTTAAACTGCAGCGATGGATTATAGAATGGCCCAATAAATTACAAGATCAAAAGACAGATTCATCCCAACAGGCGTTGGTTGCTTTAAACTCATGGACTCTGCTCTAGGACTATAGGCTGACACACACATGTTGAGCGCCCCCACCCCTGCAGGCTGTTCTTTGCCATGGGGTTCTCTCTTATAAGACTTTCTCTGATCTGAGATTACTGTTCTCCAGTGACATTTCAGAGTGACTCATCCCTTACAACACCTTAAGAAGCACACACACACCCTGCTCTGCTAGGTGAATTCCTCGGCTCTCAAGAGCGGCCTTAAAGACGATATGCTGTATAAACTGTAGCCCTGAGCAGGTGCTGACACTGTGGCAACAAACAAAGGAGTTTAAAAAGGTCAGTAGCAAAACCAGTTTTATTTCACCAAACTAAATGAAAATAAGCAACAATCTGTATCTATCTGATGAAATCAGTCATCCTGGTGGAGAGGGACAAAAATACATCTTTTGAACAGTTGCTTACGTTGTGGAAGTTGCATGAGCTGCTGCTTTGTGAAAACCGTATAGGGAAAATTTCCATAAATAAAGCAAACATGAGGGTTAGCTATTTTGATCAGTGTGACCCAGGTGTGCAAAATCTCAGCCTGGAGGCAAACTTAGCTGTAGGAGCCAAATCAATTAATAATTTCCACCCAATGAAAATGAAGGATGGGCAATTGTGGTTCAGTAAAAACAGTGTATAGATGTGAAATTAATGTGAAGGATATATCACAGTGCAAAATTTCCACCTGCCCACTAGGTTTCTCCTGAGGTTTCTCTTCTATTTTAATTTAAATGTTTCTGTACAAAAAAAAAAAAAAAAGAATCTTCTTTTCAGTGTATTCTTCCTTTTCAGACTAGGCAGGCACAAAAAAAGAAAATTAAGGCTGCAGTTTGCTTTTCTTGTGACTGAGGGAAATGGTACTTTTTATAGGCCAGAGCCTAAGCCCCTTGAAGTCAGTGAGTCTTTTATTTGAATTAATATTATTTATGCATACTGGGCCTGATCCAGCCCTACTTACACTGAGTAATAGCACACACTGCAAATCATCCCAGACTGAGTGTATTTGTGAAGTTAGATGCTACTCTATGGGCCAGATACTCAGCTGGTGTAATTGTTGTGGAGTAAGCTAGGCAAATCATCATAATCCTGTTACATCAGATCAAAATGATTTAAGTCAGATGAGGGTTTAGCCCAAAATAAGTAAGGGTGGGAAGGACCACTCATCTGGGTAGACATGTCAGGAGTGGGCTTTTATATGAGAAACCCTGATGAACATTACCCAGTGACATAAAACCTTTTGGGAATCTTCAGGACCAACAAAATGCCAATGATATTAACTAGTGAATCTCATTGACTACAACTTTAGATGAAATTCAATTATTTCTTCCCAGACTGAGTAGCTAAAAGTGTTCTCTACTAGTTCTGTACTACTTTAGCTAAAAGTGTTCTCTACTTATCTATGAATAACATTCAAAATTTTCAATGGCTTATACTGTTTATATAGAAAACGACACAGTTTTAATTCAATGGTTTAGGAAAAAAATTGTTCCCAAGGTATTGCACTTAACGGGTAATAGCCCAACATGAACATGCTTTTTATATTAACAGTATACAGGGGATTCCTGTTTTCCAAGAATCTGCCACAGTCTAATTCAGGTTGAACTGCCAAAAATAGTCAGGAGTGGTTTACCTGATAATATTACAAAAGATAGGATCATTTTGTAAACAGTTTCACAGTATATCAGTAATATTGTTGCATTTTCTCCACCCTGCCCTCCCCCAGACTTATGGCTTTTTAGAGTCAGTAAAACAATTTGTTGGGGAGACAGTGAGGTACTCTAAATAGCTGCCAGTCTGGTACACTGAAGAAAATGTTGTGCACTAAAAGAGCCAGATGTATAGGGGGAAAACTGTAATATGCTCCAAATATTAAAACAGAAATGCCTATTCAATTTTTTTGCATCCAATATTTCTAGAATTAGGTATCTAAACCTACATTAATTACACATCTATGTACATTATTTAGAAGTTCTTTACTACAGTACTTTTGTACATGCTGGGTTTATTACTAAATTTAAAGAGAAAGTAATGCATAAGGCATATATACAGTATCTCGTTGAACTGCAGCTCTTTCTGCTCACCATGGTCTTAAAGCTGCAATGCCCATTTTCTGGAGGCTTTACACCCTGTTTAGGAAACTGTCATGAAATATATAAAAATTAGAGCCAAAGCCCGTTAAGATTAATCATAGTTTTTCCTTTTATTATCCTAGATACTGAGTCCCCCCCCGCCCTTTTTTTGGTTCCATTTTAAACACACCTGTGGTCATGATTGTGTATTTTTCCAAAGGAAATCTTCAATCCAACCTGCTGTTGGAAGGGCAATGATCAGAGATTTCATTGTAAATAAGGGCTATTGCAGCTTTAACCCATGTCTTTGCTTATTTTATGAATCTCTTGATTTGAGATTGGGCAGGTAGACATTTCACACCTTAAATATTTCTTTTTTTTTGTCCTAATAATAAAAAAGGGAAGGATCAAAAAGAAAAAAAAACTTGTATGGTGAACCTCTGCTGGTTCAAACTTTGGATTCGTTCTCTAAGTTTGCCACGTCACCATTCCTTTCGGTTTGGTCTTCGTGGTTCTTTCCCCTCTCTTCCGTTTCCAGTTCAGCATGCTGGTTTAGTTTGCTGGACACAGACCAAGTCAGGGGCAGTTCTGCTTGGCTGGCCATCTCTGCCAGTTCTTTGGCACTGTGAGACGGTGTGTTTGTCTCGTATGTGTCATGAAAGCTGTTGTAGTCAACTTCATAAAATCCATCCTCCAGTGTGAGGACGGGTGTAAAACGATGACCCCACAGAATCTCGCTGGTTACATAAGAACTTCGAGCTTGGCATGTCATTCCTGTAAAGAGACAGAAAAATAACTTGTAATACAAACCAAGTACCCCAAAATGATTCCTGTTGTTGTTATTTTCATAGCCTTTTAGTTTTACTTAGTATTGCACGATACGAACATTATGCACAAGTTCACTGCCCCTAGACAATTCACCATTTCTCCTTTAAATGAGAAACTTGATTTTTATTTTATTTTATTGTGGGAATGGACCACAAAATTCTCACATTTATTTTTTAGTTGAAAGTGGTCTTGAATTCCATCAGCAAATAATTTTCAGTCTGCACATGAGTCAGAGTCAGTTTGCTGAGATTAGTCATTGTGTTTATTCTGCTGCCTGACAGAGGACTTGTGTAACTAACTCTGCTGAGATTAGCCGAAGAAATTAAACAAAAACCTTTCTTCTGGTTGAACTACCCACTGAGATTCTGACTGAAGGACAGACTTTGTCTTGCCCAAAGGTTTGGGGCACCCTTAAAGTTACGTCCCTGTGAACCTCAAACTGACAGCCTGCTCAGAAGTTTTAGCAAATCTCTCAAGTGTACGTTGTGAAAAATTGTGGCATTGGATGGAAAGGACTGGGACAAACTGCTGCCTTACCTTTTCACAATATGGCTTCCACTGGACTTTTGTCCTTTGAAATGCTTGATGGGGCATCAACCCTGAGGAATCCTATGGCTCTTGTTATGGAAGATTGGGAAAAGCAGCCAAACCAAGTTTAAAATATAATCCAGCATGTCCTCTAGATGAGGAAATGTCTAGCCACAGTGGGGAGATTTGCCCAGAAGAACCTACCTCAAACCAATCTGACCTGAGGAAGTCACTCTAATAAAGGATAAAGGGAAAGGGACATACTGCTTGTGGCAAGAGACAGGGAAAAGTGTAAGGAATAAGACTGAAGGTTACAAATACATATTCCCCCAAAAGTGGGATAATGAGGAAATGATGTAGCAGTTTCTCTTAAATTATTTCCACATTGTTTGCACAATTCTTGAATAACAATGGTCCAGCAACTCATATAATATGGCAAGAAAGCTTAATGACTAGCAAGACCATATAACTGAAGAACAAAAAGTGAAACTAATTCGGAGACAATCATAGGAAATTAAAAAAAAAGAATGTTCGCTTTGGAGGTAATAAAATGCAGTCCTTAGGATCTCACAGTGCAACTTGGCAGCTGCTCCTATCACTCCAGTCATTCAGGGCATTTCAAGAAGTACAAAAAAGCTAGTGGCTGGGTATTTTGATTCTTTCCAGGGATGTACAAATTGCCTCAGAAAAAATAATATTGCCTCTGCTTCCTCTGGCCCTTCTCTCTGAGCTGAAGCAGAAGTATATTTGAGGTCTGAAAACATTTAGTTGACCTCTGTTCCTTATCAGGGTTTTTTATTGTCACTTATACTGGGGCCAATATAAAATATAAAAAGACATTTACCAACACTTGCCACACAGTGGTACTTCAGCTCTTCTGCAGCAGTCCTTATGCTTAGAATGGCAAGTGGTTGCAGCATCTCTGATGCTGTAGAGTTGTAATTGTTGGCAAAGACTGTTTCATGATGATTGCTGTATCTCAGTTACCCTTTCCTTTTTTCAGCTAGGAGCAGCAATGGTGGTGCTGAAATATCACAAGAGAGGTTGGTTTCACTGTGTTTGCTACCCCATAACAAAGAGAGGAATACTAGAAATCTTACAAGAGAGTCTGTTCTATGGAGATTTCTGCTGCAATTTCAGTCTAAAGAGGATCTACTGCTTTTTGATAAGTTTGCGGTAAGCATCAAACCATTTAACTGCTTATTTGAACTGAGCTGCTAGATATTTGGAGAGGCATCCATTGCGGCTTCAGAGCCAAACCGTCTGTTAGCGACATAATCTGCTTGCTGAGACAACTACAAGAGTAATGCAGAGAACAATTAAGGCCCCTTTACATAGCCTTTATCAATTGCACAAAGGCTTTTGACCTTGTCAGCAGAAGCAGATTATTTGTGCTTCTAGAAAAGATTGGATGTCCACCCAAGCTCTTAAATATGATTTGGTCCTTCCATGAAAACATGTACGGCACAGTCCAATATGATGGCTCAGTTTCCAAGGCTTTCCAGATTTGTGGTGGGGTCAAGAAAGGCTGTGTACTTGCCCCAATGCTGTTTGGAATGATCTCCTTGTGACTGAGACAAGCTTTTGGTTCCTCAACTGAGGGAATCTACTTGCACACAAGATTTGATGGAAAATTGTTCAATCTTGCAAGACTTAGATCTAAAACCAAGACTCAGGAGGCTCTTAACCAACACCTCCTTTTTGCTAATGACTCCGCAATGATAACCCACACAGAAGCCTATCTCCAAAATCTTATGGACAGTTTTTCCAAAGTCTGACAAGGCCTTGGGCTTACTATAAAGCTAAAAAAGACAAACATAATATGCCAACGAGTAGAAGAAGCACCCTCCATCAACATCAATCATTATGAACTTGAAGTGCTGAACAAGTTCACATACCTGCGGTCCACTATCGCAGATGACCTTTCACTTGAAATGGAATGCAACATCCGCATCAGAAAAGCTGCCACAACAATATCTAGACTGAGCAAGAGGGTATGAAAAACAGCAAACTGACAGAACACAAAAAGATATGTGGGTATCATGCTTGTGTTATCAGTACACTTTTGTATGGGATTGAGACATGAACCTTATATTCTCATCAGGAAAAAAGGCTCAACAGCTTTCATATGTGTTGTCTTCATCAAATTTTTGACATCTCCTGGACGGACAGAGTCAGCAACACTGAGATGGTCAAGTGGGCCAGAATACCCAGCATGCAAACACTCCTTAAACAGAGAGACCTCCGCTGCTGTGGGCATGTGTGCCGAATAAATGCTGAGCACATCCCAAAGGACATCCTCTGCGGTGAACTGGCATCTGGAAAAAGATCTAAAATGATGCCCAAAATTGCACTGCAAGTAAGACCTCAAAGAAGTGGACATGGATAACTGGGAAGATCAGACTCAGGACTGCAGCCTTTGGAAAAGAGCTCAATAAATGTCTCCAAGGCTACGAGAGGAAGCAGTCCAGCTTAGCAGAGGAGAAAAGAGCTTGCAGAAGGCAGAGCCCAAAGGGTCAAAACACCACCTTTAAATGTGACAAATGCAGCAGAGATTGTCCCTCTCAAGTAGGTCTCTTCAGCCATAGCTGTGGCTGCCATAAAACCAACTGAGTAAATTTTTTACCTCTTGGGTGCATACCCATTGTCTCTTGAGACTGAAGGATGCCTACTACTTACTCCTATCCATCGTTAATCCTCTCAAACTTCATGAACCTCACAAGAAGACTTCTCTGTGAAATGAAGGAAAAGTGTGGAGCGCTGTATTTTTCAATTTGTCTGTTACCTAGGAAGTGAAACAACGCGCCCCCCCATTCATCATAGTGGGGGAAAGAAAGAATGATTTGATCTTTTGGTCATGGGGTGGGATGAATATGAGGTTGCTTCATCCAGGTTGCTTGGGACCTTCATAGAGAGTGAAGACCTGAAAACCAGAGACAGGATCATTGAGCAGGGAAACTGATATTCTTTAGGGTTTACTGCTACTTTTCACTTCTGTCCCTGCAATCCGGACTAAGTCTCTTGAGTTTCTGGAATATTTTTCTGGTCCTATGATCTTTGGCTGTTCCAAATAATTTGATAGCAAGTAAGGGAGCAAGATTATGCCACTACATATTCTGCTTCACAAGATTACCATCTTGGGCCCAATCCTGCAATGAGCTCTGCATAGTGCCTCATTGATTTTCAGTGGGCTTTGAATGGGTTTAAGCCTTGGTTTTTACTTTGATAGCAACACAAGTTTCAACCAGAAATGATCCTCTTCACTTACAGAAAAAAGTAATTTAGGGTAGGAATGTGGCTACCAGGTTCTGCTCCAAAGATGGTTGTGCTTTTCAGTGGCAGGCAATTCCTGCATGCGGTTTGTAAGATATTGTGGAGACCTTTGGCATGAAGGGCTCTATATAAATGAAAGGTATTTAATAGTGAAATGTATGGAAACTAACAGACTCTCTGTTCATGACAGGATAAAGAAAGAAGAGGGGAAAGCATGTGCACTTGGCTTCATCAGCCATGAAGATGATGTGAAGCAGGCTCTCTGTGATGAGTAAATCTATTATTCTGTTGAAAGGTTGTGGAGTGACCACCGAATTGTAAAGAGCTAAAATAATAAGGTAATGAAATAAATTGAACAAATGCATAACTGAAGAACCAAAAGTTGCAGTTATCTACAGAAAACAGTAATGGGAAAATAGAGCTGAATGATTAGTGTTCTGTTCATAAAAGTGCATGGAATAAAAGTGGAGCTGATTAGAGGTTGGCCATATGAGGAGAGTTGCTCTTGCTTTCCTTGGTATATAGAGTATTTAACTAATCTGGTCCACGATCATTTTCCAGGTGCCCTTTTCTATCTCAGACCGCTGTTTAATGAGCTACATTCTTATTTTCAGACTTCCTTTTGATTGTACCCTCTTTCCCATGCTTGCATCTTAGCTGGCCAGATATGGCCACTCACATTCAATGTCTATGGATTAGGGTTCAAAGCAAAGCAATCTCCTCATGTACAGCAAGCATAATTCTGGGATGGATCAGTAGGAGTGTTGTAAGCATGACACAAGAAGTAATTCTTCCACCACTCTGTGCTGATTAGGCCTCAACTGGAGTATTGTGTCCAGCTCTGGGAGCCACATTTCAGGAAAGATGTGGACAAATGGGAGAAAGTCCAGAGGACAGCGACAAAAATGGCTGAAGGTTTAGAAAACATGACCTATGAGGGAAGATTGAAAAAACTGGGTTTGTGCAGTCTGAAGAAGAGAAGACTGAGTGGGGACCTAACGGTTTTCAAGTACATAAAAGGTTGTTACAAGGAGGAGGGTGAAAAATTGTTCTTGTTAAAGTCTGAGGGTAGGATAAGAAGCAATGGGCTTAAATTGCAGCAAGGGTGGTTTAGGTTGGGCATTAGGAAAATATTCCTGTCAGGGTAGATAAGCACTGGAATAAATTGCCTAGGAAGGTTGTGGGATCTCTGTCATTGGAGATTTTTAAGAAGAGGTTAGACAAACATCTGTCAGGAATGGTCCAGTTATTATTTAGTCCTGCCTTGAGTGCAGGGGACTGGACTAGATAACTTATTGAGGTCCTTTGTAGGCTTACATTTCTCTAATTGTATGATTCAAGCACTTGCATCTGGATCTGAAAAACCAGAAGAGAAGAAAATTCTTTGGAAAAAAACTTTATCAAGAGTTAGAGACCATCTGTGTATTCTTGGTAGGAACTGGAACATAGGCAGTCTTGCCTAGTGGGCAAAGCAGGTGTCCAAGTTGGGGAACAGAAGATGGGGTCAGAGCCAGAGTCAACTGCCAGATACCAGAGCCTAGGGGTTAAGTTCGACTCATGAGCAGGAATCGGTGCTGAAGATTGGAGCCAGGCTAAGATACTAATGCAGGAGCAAGAGCCAGAGTCAGAAGTGGAGTCAGATACCAAGTGCCAAGCCAGAGGTTGGAGTCGGGTTTGGTAGCCAGTGGTCAGGAGCAAGGTGAAAAGGCAGGAACTCGAGAGAAGCCAAGGGTAGGAATGGAGAAGGAGCAAGGCAAGCGAGCAGGAATCAGGCACTGGGCTCGCTCAGGATTGCAGGAGGCAGGCGAGATCAGGGTTTTGTGGCAGCCGCAGCAGGAAGCCTGCATAGTTGCTCAGACAGCCCACCCGGGTCCTTTCCATGCTTAAGCTGGGGCATGCCTCCCTCCCAATCTCCATGTGTCCCTGCAGCCCAGGGAGGAGGAAGCAACAGAGTGGCTGACTGCAAGCTGAGCTCCTCCCCCTGACGAGGGCACAATTTAGGGAGGGTGGAGAGGGGGCAACTGCTCCCCCCCCATTTCATACCAGAGGTCTGGTCCCAGAGCACGCCTCAGCCCCTGCAGGGCTCTTACCTGCGGCCAGTTTCCCCTGTGGCACTACTTCACCCACCCCGCCCCTGCCCTTCCTCCTAGCCAATAGTGGAATTCTGCTACCCAGGGCAGCTGCCCTAGCTGGGGAACACATGCCTATAGCAGCCTGGCCCTGCAACTGCACAGGGAGCAAAGCTTTTGGAGGGCTACAGCTGGCCACGCTGTGTCCCCAGGGCCTCTGGGGGTGGGGCAGGCAAGGAAAGGGTCAGGCAGGGTGTGGGGGGGAGCAGAGGGAAGGGAGAGGCGAGGGCATAGGGCTGTGCCCTGAGGGAGGGGGCAGTGCATGTGTGAGGAGCGCTGAGGGGGGACAGTCCCTGGGGCAAGGATCCGGAGGGAGGGGGAGCTGAAGAAAGGTGGGGGGCTAGGAGCAGCTGAGTGGGTCTTGGGGTCCGTCTGCCCTCAGAGAAGCAGGGACCTCTCTCACCTATCTCTGGGAAGAGATCAGGGACAGGCCCTTCTGGTCCAGAGCCCTCATGTCCACGAGAGGTTGCAGCTTCAAGGACAGGCCTGTGTCCCTGCTGTGCTGCAAATTCTAGTTGTGTGCGTTTAACGTGCCCTTCCAAAAGCAGTCAGATTTCATTTCCTGCACATGCCCCTGGGCTTAAGTAGTAGGTTTGAGCCAATCTGCTAGCCACTGGCAAAGGTGCTCTGATTGAACGTCAGGTGGGGCCTGACTTTTCAGGTTTAGCGAGATGCTGCTTTACCTAAATCCCCCTGGTAGTGACAAGAGAGTGTCAGCAACCCAGGTTCCCCTTGGCTCTAGACCTGTATCCTCAACCCTTACAATTCTTCCCCCTCCCTAGTCCTCTATTCACATCTGGATTTTTCTGCTTCTCCTGCTCCCTATCTGGGTGGGAATTTTCTTCTATGGAGAAGCAGTGAAGGGAAAATAGTTCTTGTGATGATTGTTCACCATAAGGATGGCGGTGGAGCTGTTGTAGAATCTGGGCTGATGCATTCATCCTCCTTTGCTTGTAACATTATCCTCCTCTCACTTCATAGAGCATGTGTCTGGAATAATATGGAGGACCACATCCTTCATCAAAGATGGCCATTTGAGGGCAAATTTTCAAAGGGGAAAGGCCCATTTGTGTTCATCAAAAAGGCAAGACCACATGTATGAACACAATTTTGCACGCAGACCTATTCTTGAAGACGTAGACCCAGAACAGCAGTGAGGACGCACTTGCTCTGCCAGCTACTCACTGTCCCTCCACTTATGTTATCCATTAGTTTCAATTTATGAGACACAGGTAAATGTTGCTATCTTGGACAGGTCACGTCACCTCCCTGTGCATAAAATGGAGATGATCCTGATCCATCCCAGAGGGGTAATGAGACTTAATTAATGATTGTAATGCTCTATAGCAGTACCAATTATTTTTGAGCTATAGCACTTTCAACAGAGGCTCCTTTGCTCCAAGGAGCTGTGGCTGGGTCAGTGGAGCAGAGGTGGCATAGGGCCAGTCCTTTTCCCTGACTCCCTCTCCTCTGATATCCTCCTTCATTTGCTGTGTTAAGAACCCACAAAATTACATAACAACTCTTCTGAGAGGCAATAAAGTTGGTTAACATCCCCCATTATGCAAACTCTTAGAATCAGGGAATGGTGTACCTTTGAAATGTACCTTAATGCCCCCACAGCACTGTCCTACAGACTGATAAACTCCACATCTTCACATGGAACATGCTTCTGTTTTGGACAGATAAAGTAACACACTATTCACCGCCTGTTACTCGCCCTCACAGTATGCCACCAAACTTTAATTGTGGCTTCATACTTGCACCAGAAACAAACAAAAGCACTTGATCAGTAGAGAATATTTGCTGATGTTCCTGAGATTGTTGTGTTATACTGTGAGGGAGATTAATGTCATCTCTCCTTGGGTTAATTTGCTTTTCTTTTTGTACTTTGCATTCTTCACTGAAAGTTTACCCTGTAGACAACCCCTGTATACTCATACAAAGTAAGTAATATTCCTTCTAAAATACATTGAAGAATGCTATAATTGCATTTTAAGTACTCTCCATTTCCCCCTGCTCTTTTATTATGGTCATTCTCAGTGCAAGTGTGATCTTTTATCCCAGATGCCAAGATCTGAACTAGCTAAAATTAGTGTGACATTCACAGAAGCATCACATTCAACAGCAATTTGAACAGAGAAGAGCTGGTGTAAGCTGTTAGGAAATTATTTTGAAAAGTTGTCAGAGGAAGTCTGCTATGATAATGTAATCTGTATGTTTGGGAGCCATATGCTACTCTTGATTTGCAAATATAGGATTTATGCATATGGACTGAGGGTAGTATATGGCTTAGAAATGCTCCCAGTTGTCATTCAGGTCAACGGTGAGTCCTCTGTGCATTCAAATATAAAGGCAGATTTCTGACCTGTAATAGTTTGGGAATGTGTTACATCCCAAACTAAGCCAAGTAAAGATGTTTTTATAAAGCTTTTCAATAAATTTCAGTCTTATTTACAAGTGAAGCATTATTTTGTACCCAGTAAAAGTGACGTCTACTGTATATACTAAAACATGATAGAAATATGGTTAGCGCTTTACAATTTTTATTATTTGTAAAATTCACCAGAGTAACATGACTTATAAACCATGTCTTCCATTTAGCACAGTAACTATATATTAGGAAGTAAGTTTTACGGTATTACAGTGTGGTGCTACAACATAGAGTGTGTGTTTACTGTTGTTACCCCTTTGTCAAGCAAGAGTAGATTATGGGGTTGTCCAGGCTGGCTTCCTGGAAGCAGAAATTGATGACATAGAATCAGGGTACTCTCTTAGATTAATGTATTTATTTACAAAATGTGCATAGGTCCTATGGCCTTGAATGGAGACAGTTCCCTTTTTACGGCCACTTCTGTAGAGGTGGAGCTGCCTTGTATCTGTGTTTCCCTAAGGTCTATCACAACTCTAAATTACTTAAAGTTTCTCTTTCTGCCCCATAGCCTGAGTTTTACACCTAGAAAGCCCCTCTAGCTCAATGCTTCTCATCTGGGACCACTTGCCCTTTAAAAATGAGTCCGGGCATCAGCCCAACTTTTGAAAGTAGCTACTTTGCAATATAAAAAAACCCTCAGAACTTTAACTGCCAGACAAAGCAGAGTGCTCTAACCCACAGAGTTTCCTTAGTGTGTGTGTGTCTGCTTATATGTCAATGACCCCTAATGGACAAGCCACTAGCATCTTTTGGCATATCAATATGTCTGTATGTATATGGGTATATCTAGAATGTAAAGTGTAATGTAAAAATCATACTATGTATAAAAACCATGGGTCTGATTTGTCAGAGGCTGAGCATCTGTAGCTCCCATTGACTTCAAGTAGAATTGTGACTTCAGCAAACAGGGCCTATATCTATATCTTTATATGGCCGTAGTCATGGCTCTACAGCTAAGTTAACAAGCAGGGATGCCTTATGATCTACTTACTAGAACTGGTCAGAAAAATTCCAGTGAAACATGATGGATTTTTTTGGCCAGAATTTGCTGATTTGTTTAAATCAAAACATTCTGTGGTGCTGTTTTGACAAAGTTCCCAAGGTACCCCGGGCCCTGCCTGGTTTCCTGGCAGCCTGTATGCTCAGATATAGGATCCATTGCTCCAGGGCTGGGAACATCAGGGTTTCCAGGACCTGCAGCTTTTGTGAAGCTTGCTAGGCAGACTCTCTCAGAGTTGGGGAGCCTGGGTCTTCCAGCAGCCATGGCTCTGTAGCAGCCATGCCATGCTGACTGGACCAGAGCCAGGGCTCTACAGTCTCTTATGGAGAATTTCAAAATTGTTGGTGTACACTATGAACAGGAATGAAACCAAATGATGAAATAGCAAAGTTTTCTATGAAATGGAATTACCTTTATCCACCCAGCTCTACTTCTTGGTGCTTCTTTCCAGCTCAAAAATGAAATGTTAACATCCCTTCCCTTTCCTTGTCTAGTTAAAACACCTTCAAAACTAGAGCGTAGGCTATTTTTAAAGCAAATAAGTTGAAATAAAGCAAAGATATTAACAACTGTTTTTATCTAGTGAGAGAGACTCAACAGTGCTTTCTAGCGGCTGATTACATCGTAGAGACTAAAAGAAAAAGTTGCTTCTATGGTTTGCAGGAATTAGTAATTCTACTTGAGTTCAGATGGGAAAGGCCTGCATTATGGGACATAAGGAGCAGGATTCTAGTCCTAGGAATTGTATGGTTTATTCAGTAATTGCGTAATTTGTTGGTAGTAATAGAGCAGTTACACAATGGCATTAAAAATGATTGTGGTTTGAAATTTTGACCACTGTCCAATTTTAATTAGGTCCCTCTAGGGTGGGTGAGAGCCAGGGCCCGTTGGGGCTTTTTTTGCTCAATAATAGTCAGATATTTTTGAATAAATGAGGAAATTAAGAGACCCAAATAATTAACTTCAAGTTAATTGAAGTTAAAATTATAGCTAAAATGTAAAAGGAGTGTTGGAGTCAATAATATCCCTGAGAGCTGGAAATGCTGGTCTATTAAATCCACTCTACTGTAAGAGGTGCAAAGTGGGTTTAAAATGTCTGGACACGTCCAGTGGAGAATTTCTCCTATGTAGGGTAACTTTCTGCCAGCAGAAGCTGGTGGAGGCAGCTCTGGAGCCTCCTGCACCAGCTGCTCCCCTCTACCTCCTGGCATATCAAGAGGAGAGGGAATGTATCGGGGTTTGGTATAATGGAAGAGAGCTCTACTATGCTCAGTCGTCCAATAGTCTAAATTAGAACTACTCCACTACAGCTTTTGCTTGTGCTGGGGCTAGGTGGCTTCTGACCAAGGAGTTGCAACCACTCCCTGACATCTCCCCTAATTAAGTGAGTCTGAGCTCTGGTCAGAAACAGATACAAATCTGTCTCATACCCTTTAGAAGCTGTGGTATTTGTGATATAAGTTTACCCTTGTTATTTGAGTTAATTGGGGGCAGATCTTAAGCTAGTGTAAATTTTTGTGGTTCTGTTGGCTTCAGCAGAGTTAGGCCAATGTTGATACTGTGCCAAGGATGTTCTAGGCCAGGTTCAAAGACTCAGATCCTGTCCCTCCTCGCCCATGCTAGAAAACAAACAAACAAAAACCAGAAACACCAACACTATCACCACTAAGTACTTTTACAAAGGGATCTTCGTAGCTTTCTAGGAAGCAATCTCATTAATTAGCTCATCCCACTCTATCTGCCTTGCTTTCAAGTTCTGTATAGAACTGGGGTAGTCAATAGATCATGGGCCAAATCCGGACTGCCAGTGGCTTTTGAATGGAGCCTGAAGTCTTTTTGTTTACTTATTTTTATACTATTGTTACTATTTTTGATTATTTTTTCTCTGGAATCTGGACCTTGATGATACCTTGAACAAGAAATTTAGAGCTTGACAAAAAATAATTGACTACCCCTGCTATAGAAACAATTGCCAGATCGCTTAACCTTTCCTGTCCCATGGACATTCTTAGACAGGTCTTGATTAATTTTAGCTTGCTGAAATGCCTTTAGTTAGCAGCCATGGTTGCAGGCAGACAGCAAAAAATATGCAGTGCTGTGTGTGTTAGGGAAGCTTGCATCTAAAGACCTTTTGTGGAGGCAGTGGGCATATTCATCCTTGAAGATTATTTGCACAAACTGGTGAAGGGCTCAGTTTCAGTCTCAAAATTCTCAGAGTTAAATCCTCACAGTAGCTGGTTGCTTAATTTTGTGTCTTTGTTGCTGAGACTTTTTAATTTCTTGCTTGCCAAAAAACCAAAGCTTTCTTAAACGCCTTTGTATTTATGCGTCCTGTCATCCAATTGTATTAATATTGTGTCTAAAATGGGGTTGGAAACCTTGCATTCAAAAACTTTTTCTGGATCTGATGAACTTTTATCCTTTGCAAATTTGCCTGGCATTAACTTTCTCCTTTGATATCATTTTTCTTTGAATTGTGTGGATATTCCTACCGTTCCTGTGATGCAGCAGCTTCCTGACATGTAATTAATCCAGAAGACAATAATTCTGATAAATCATCTCCAAGGCCACTGTGAGTAAGACCAAATAAACTGTAAGCCATTTGAATGCCAAGATCCAGGCTCTGCAATTTTTTTGCTCACAATGCTAAGGTTTGATAGGCTAGTTATGCCACATCTCAGTCAAAACTAGGAATGAAAGCTCTGAAATTTTCACTTGCAAACTATCAGCTTCCGACTTAAGTTCTCGCGTAAGATTGTGTGAAGTTTTGAACTTGTCTAAAGTGTCAAGAACACTTCAAACCTATGAAGCTCTCAACAACTTTTGTGTTTTTTAGCATACCTTACCGCTTGAGACATTTGTTGCATTTGGGAGAGGTCTGGAATACAATCAAACACAATAGAGAAGTATTTAGCTTTCCTAAATTTGTCAAAAAAAGTTTGCCATTTCCTGTGATCCTACTGATATATTCATGTTGAATTTGGTTTGAAAGATATGTCACCTTTGTGACACCAGTGTCAGTAGCTTCCATGTGAGCTCACAACACACTATCATAACTTGCAAGCACTTCAAGTAAACCCAAAAATTTCTATTATGAAGACTGTATTATTTCTCGTCTGAGTCTCTCAAAACTGTACATCTCTCACCTAACCACAGCTAAATATCCAAGAAATGACACAAAATTTCATGCCACTTGTCCATCTTGTATTGCATACTTTTGTCAATTGTACAATCCTTTTCCAACTGTTCTGCAATTTCCATCCAGTGAGCAATTGCCCCAGTGTGTTCCTTTGAACATTCATGTTTGGTATACTCGATCATTATAATGGAAAAAGTCAGTGAACCCAGTTCTACTGTTTGGAAAGGAAGATGAGGAATTTAGCTGGAAAAGCAAACAAATGAAACAGAACAAGGAGGAAAGAATCAAACTGTACATCAATCAAGATTGCTGGCATGGTTCCCTGTTATGAGTTTTGACAGAAAACCATCATTTTAATACTTGCTTTCCTTTGCATTCACTAGGTGAAAAGTCTTGTTTTAAATTAACAGTGGGACCATTTTCTACCAAATCCAGCAACTAGAATCCATCACTTGGGGCCAACTAGCTGGATCTGCCTTGTCAATGTCAAAATTCTTCTCTTGTTTTCAATATCAAACTGCTTTCAGCATGCATGTCCATAACAGTTGTACTAGCAATCAATGGACAACTTTCTGCTCTGGAATCAGAAACTCTACCACCCAACAAGCCTGACAAACCAAAGTCAACACCCTCATTAGCTAAGGAAGGCCCAGTAGCATAAAAGCAGAAACATTCACGGACTGTTCACATGGTCAAAGTTTGCCAGTTTCAAGAAACTCTGTAACCCACTCACACTTTTCTGTTCTTTTTCTTTGTGGGCCTTCTGCAAATTGTGCTTCTGAGCCCCGCTCTTGTGTTTATAGTATTCTGACAGCAATCAGGTTGACCATAGAATTCACCCACCAAGCTTGTTATGAATGAATTGCTATGTTTGGAATGACTGCAGGGCATGTGAAAGATCTAACTAATATCTATCTGAAACTCTGAGAGAAATCAGTGGAAAGATCATAACATCTCTGTGAAATTCAGAGCTATACCAGGTGAAACTGCTGAGCCAGAGTTCGGGAATGAGAATAAGGTCAATCGAGGTCAAGTGAAGGGAGCAGTTACAGAGAAGACTAGGGCCCCACGACAAAAGAGAAGCATAATAAGTAGGTCAAAAACAACAAAAAACACGGGGCCCTTTATAGGCCTGGTTCCACTGGAGGCTTTTGAATGTCCCTTTTCAAGGCCCTAGCCAATGTGCAATGCCTCTTGTTGGCAGGGAAGAAAGAGAGAGTGACCACTGCTGTAATTATTACATATTGGGAGTCACTTAGATGCTACGGTGATGTGCACTGGTGTAAGAACCTAAAAGAAAAACACATGGATAGAACATTGTATTCAGTGTGCAACATAATACACATATTTATTGCTGAAGATTTCCCTTAATGTTTGGTTTGTTCTTTTACGTGGTAAGCATTTTTACTTAATTGTAATGCTCCTTTATATCTGTTTTAATTTTAGGTAGCGACTTTAACTTAAAATTAATTAGATTATTTTGGTCTCTTTATTTTATATGCACACAGAGGCTATGGAACCATGGCCAAACATTAAAAAAGAAATAGATTGGGCCAACTACCTATAAAGTAAAATTAGTGGCTGTATTACTTTTTTGCAGTTTTTTAGTTGTCTTTATAGTTCAGTTATAGCTCTATATTGTGTAAGTGGAGTAATAAAAATTGCCACTTCTCTGTGAGAGAAACACATTTTGGATGCATTCCCTATTCCCTTCCACAGGTCATAGGTCAAAACAGTGCAGAGAGAATTGGGCATTGAATCTTGGCCTTTTTTACCAAATGTACCCCCAATCCATACTTATGCAAGGGGACCCAGCTTTGCTTGAGCCAGCCACAATGATATATAAAGATGGTTGTTTTTTTATTCGGATATAGCTCTTATTATTAAAGTCACTGGGAACACTATATGTGTATTTCAAACCAATATTACTTAGTTATTGCACTTATATGATTAGCATTACCATACAATCAGAGTGCCTCAAAATCTTTACTGTATCTTCCTCTTACAGAGAGGATAAGGCACAGAGAGACTAAGAGACTTGCCCAAATCATATGGGAAGTCTGGCAGAGCAGGGAACTGAACTCACTTCTCCCAAGTTCCAGGGTTGGCACCTTATCCACCTGCCTCACAATAGATCGCTTCATCAATGTGCTTAAAACCTGTCTGAAAGATCAAATGAAACAGTGTGACTGACTTTGCTCCCTCTGTCAGAACATTAAATAAGGACAGTGCTACAGTATATTATGCTAGTGCTTTGTCTCACAGCCAGCATTCAAGGTTTTAGCACGTACACAGTACAGTCTACCGAAAATGACAAAATGGGATATAATAGTTCCCTACGGGCATTATCCACAATGTGGACAAACTTACGAAACAACCCCTTGACAGATTAGAATTAATAACAAAGCTAACACCAGCTCCAGATTCATCAGAGTTGAAAAGTGGCACAGGTGCAGTTATATTGAGATTTCATTTTGTTTGCACCATCTATTGGTATTTAAGTTTACAGTGCTGCAGATTTCAGTCTGGTGACTTACTGTGACTTTACGC
Source organism: Mesoclemmys tuberculata (assembly GCA_007922155.1). Classification (NCBI taxonomy): domain Eukaryota; kingdom Metazoa; phylum Chordata; order Testudines; family Chelidae; genus Mesoclemmys; species Mesoclemmys tuberculata. Next base: position 34,597,544 of record ML675610.1, read on the forward strand.
ATTTCCTCACAGCAGGCCTAATGGAAGATTTCATTCCCACACACACAATAGCATGTTGTGTCATGATCCCCCACTGTATGCTAATCATCCACATTATGTGATGGAGGCAGCAAACACAAAAGTACAAGATGTTGTAGAAGGCTAGAAAAAAATAGTTACTGTGGAGTCCTGGAACATAATAAGCCATTCAACCTTCATGTTTTTACACATGTTCTTGGCCTGGGTAAGCTTCTTACTGGGGACTTGTCTTTATCTTTTTTCATTTCAAATTTCAAGCCCATGATAAAGCATACACTACTGGGTGCCTGTTTCAAAATGAAATCAGGATGACCATTCTTATGAGTGCCATATGCAGGGGCTGCTTATTTCTTGCTGCATCTTTTTGTTGACGACGTTCACAAAGTCAAGAAGACTCAAAGGCTGACTTTGATTGGGATGGCCTGCATCTGAATGAAACCAACTTCTTGGGGATACAGCACTGGCCAGGACATTTCATGAGAACTGCCTCATTTAAACTGTCCACTAGAAATGTGGCTTTCCAGTTTAAGCTGGCTGCATCTCTGGCGTGAGACTTTCACTTAGTAATGTAGGGCCAGATTCTCTGCCGTTGTAATGGATTCAGCTCCAATGACTCCATGAGCTACACTCGTGTATAACAATACAGAATTTGTCTCAGGGTCTCTGAACATGTGCTGAGACTTCCACGCACACGTGCATGCTGCTACACTTGTATTAGTGCTAATATTTAGGGGCTTTTTTCTTGCATCTCCTTATTTCATCTGCTGATGTGGCAATAGCAATGAGAAACCAGCACTAGGGATTTTGACTTACATTGTTAAAATACAAAAGAAACTCCTAATGGATTTTAAAAGGACAAAAATGTGCTTTAAATGGGAAACTCCACCTTCCTAGAATGGGGAGTAATCCCCAGTGCTGCCACTTCAGTGCTACTGGTAAACCTGCTTTGCCTAGAGAGGGGAAGGGTAATCTTTCATAATACTAGTACTAACATTAGCAGCATTGGCAGGGCACATGTATAAAGACGGGGCATGTTGCCCAACCATTGTAGTATTATTTGCATTGTTGTAGGCTGGCCAGTATATGAATAATCAGTTTGATCACATTATGATTTGTACCTTTTCTAATTTTGTGATGCCAATAAAAATGAGATTACAAAGTGATCCTCTAGAGAAGACAATATGTGGTACTGAGATGAGCATGGGGCAAGAAGCCAGGAATTCCTATTTTTAAGCTTTGCTACTGACGTGATATGTGGGCTTGGGGAAGAAGCTTAATCTCTCAGTGTCTGTTTCCCCACAATACATTGTTGTGAGGATTAAAATGCTGTAGAAGTGTGTAGTAATAATATTCTTTCATCAATGCTGTTGATATAAGAACTGCATCCAGTCTGCAGCATATTCTCTTTCTCCTTTAAGTTTTCATGGTTAGAGCTGCATGAAAATATTTGTAGCTAAAAACTACAAAGGTTTAGAATAAAATGTACCAGCCCAATGCTTTCAAAATATTATCAGCCACATTTTATGTTGGCCATTTTGTCAGTTGCTGAACCTTTTCTTTGTTGCAGTATCTTCAATCTTCCATTTTTGCAGAACCAGAAGTTGCAGTTTTCACTGTTGGAAAACATCTGTAAAAATACAATGCTGTAAAGGGATTTTTCTCTCCACCTTTTTTTGGTAAATCTGGCAAAAAGCCCCACATTTTTCAGTTTTGCTTTGGGTACAAAACATTCTTTATCCCGCTATTTGCAGCTAGTGATGTGCACATTCCAAACGGTTCTAAGGTTGGGTTCTGAAAAGTACATGAAAGTTGGTTGCTTATCTGAATGTTTGGCCAAATCTCTTGGGACCATTAAACTGGACAGGCTCCAAAACGCAGTTTCTAATATACCTTACTTTTAATCTGACCTGAAACACTAAACACAAAATTCTTTGCATTCAGGGTGTTCAGACTTCCTGTGTATCCTCCCTGTATCGTGGCTACTTTGCATGGTGGAACCAAATGGGTTCAGCTGCACTAAGGGCCCACCATCCCTGAATTGTGGGGGGGGGAGGAGGGGGAAGGGACAGGACTTACTCCATAGGAACGGTTGATTTTATAACACTAATTCTCTTTCCAGACTGTGTTGTGTGAAAATGAAAAGTAATGAACTTTCTGAACTGCACATTTAAGACCATGACCTAGCTAACAATATCTATTTAAGCCACAGGTCCAGTACATGCCCAGCAAACAGAACAACCTGACATACGAATTTTAATCATTTCCTGAGTTGTGCCTTTTCAAGACTAAATAGTATAAAATGAATGACAATTGCATTTTTTCTGCCAGCTAATCCGTGAAATCCAATCATATCAAATAACAGAGTCCTGACCAGAGAGCAGCATGTGTTCCAGGGTGGGTGCTCGGCATCCTTGGAAGCAGTCAGCTCAATTCTGTGGCATGGGGAACATGAAGTACTAGGATGTTGTACCCTCCTCCTGTATTTGACTACTCTGGAATATTTACAGTTTCATTGGTGTTTTGGATATTAAACCAGCATCAAACAGGAGATGGTGTTTATTGCTGTTTTATTACTTGAGAGCTGCTCTGAGAAGATACGAGTGGGCTAACACTTGATTTAAAAAGCTGCAGTAATGTTTTTATCTTCAGTGACTCCACTTTTAAAATATGAGGCTTTGATTAAATAAAAGACCCGCCCGTCTCGACCTTTTTAAAGCCTTCTGAAAATACATCCAATTGATCAGTGGAATTCCTCCTTTAATTCTAGCCTGCGGACGGGGCTTTCTCCAGTGAGGCTGAGGCGTCACTGGTAGATCTGCTTGCAGTTTCCTGAGCAGCAGTAGGAAACAGGCAGCAAAAGGGTAGTGCTCCAGCTGAGCCTCTGGCTGCCACTTCACGTGAAATAGGTCTCTACAAAACATGTTGCTGCTGCTGCTCCTGCAGCCACATCCACAGGGGAAGGCTAACGGTTCAGACCGGGCCAGAGGGTTCAGTTATGGCTTTGGGCTGGGTGTGGGTGGGGGAAGCTGCAGGCGTATCAAGCCTGGTGGTGTGTTTTACTTTTTTAGATCTGCCAAGTTTTCCTTTTCACTAGGTTATTTCCAAATGTAAGGGATTGGTCAACTAGAAAATCACATTTGGTACTTGAGTTTCTTCTTTTCTTTCCAGGTGACACCTAAAATTCCTATAACTGCAAAAGTTAGCAAAGCAGAAATTCCTCCCCATGTTTTCCAGTTCGCTTATCTGAGCCTTTGCTAATACTTTTTGCATAGTCCGTTTTATTGTCCCTCTAGTAGTTGGTTTCTCCATTGCTGAAAAAGACCCTTATAAATATCAACAGGGGTAGCAACAGTCCTCTCAAGTGTACCCTACTGCACAGTACATCCTGTATTACAGCAGATTCTGTCTCCCTGTCCTGCTGCATCACATATTCAGGTGGTGTCTCCTCAGAGGCCTCCCCCTGCCCCTTTCTGCTCCTTGGAGGGGGCACTGGAGACAATAAAGGGGTGTTTACTTTGGGTAAGGGAGGAGAGATGATGGACCAGATTGGGCTGCTACCCTTATCCAAACAGGGGAAGGTGGGAGGAGGAAGAGCAGGCCCCAAGCTGCTGGGCTCTGCATAGGCTGGCAGGTTGTACACCCACCCTCTTGTGGCCCAGCCTGCTCACTCTGACTTCCCCTCCTCCCTGGGGAAAACCAGGGAAGGTCCTGGGCAGCTGGACTCCTTCTCCGTGTTCCTTAGGTCGGGGGCAGGAGAGCGGAGCAGGGCCCAGAGTATCAGCAGTTGCCGTGGCGCCCTGTAGAAAGGTAGGAGTGGGCCTAAATTAACTACTGGGACTGGGCGGGGGCTACATGAATTGTACTGGTATCAGTGTTGCCAACTCTCCTGATTTTCCCAGGAGTGACGGTACCTGGGCTGGTCCCAGCCTGCCATGAGGTATGAAGCTCTGGCCTGCTACCAGTTTGAGTCCTGCCTTGGGGGTAAACCCCCTTTGCTTAGCTGGCTGCTTGTCCCACTGCCCTGCCCGCCCGGGGGCTGAGCAGCCATTCAGAGGGGCTGCAGGAAGACCTCTCTGTCCCCTCCCCTGCCCACAGCAGCCCAAAGCTGCTCTCACAGGAAGGGAGGGGAGGGAGCCAAAGAGCCCAGGGTCTCAGGGCAGCTCCCCGGCTGCCTGCTCCACCCCTCCTGTGAGCAAGGGGGACAGACTCATAGACTCATAGACTCATAGGTCAGAAGGGACCAATATGATCATCTAGTCTGACCTCCTGCACAAGGCAGGCCACAAAACCCTACCCATACACATTTATAACAACCCCGAACCCATGACCGAGTTGTTGAAATCCTCAAAAATGAGATTTGAAGACCTCAAGCTGCAGGGAATCCACCAGCAGGACAATTCCTCGGCTGCTTCCCCCCTGCAGCACCTGTGTGGGCAAGAGCTCTTCACTCCTTCTGCCCCTTAACTCTTCACTCCGACTGTAAGGGGCAGAGGGGACCCTGCTGCAGCCTCCCCCAGGCCTCGGGGGAGTGGGGTGAAGAACCCCAGGAGGAGCAGAGATGAAGCTGGGCTGGGACACTGAACTGAAGGGGGCTGGCTGAGGACAGGATTAATTGCTGGTCAGGGGATGGGCAGATCTGGGGGGTGAGAGCTCCTGCAGCATTGGCCAAAATCCCCTTATCCTTTAGGAGAGTGGAGGACACTAATTGTCACACCCACCCTAGGGGTAAGCCAGGGGAATTAAAATTAAAAAGACCAAAACCTGCCAGTCTATTCTTTAACCCCCCCATCCCCCCAGGCAATGATTTTTGGGGGTCTGAGTCATGATTTTTGATCTCTGGGCAATACTCCAATACTGGGGGTGGGGGTGGGGGCAAGAAAGATGTGTCCTGAATTATAATTGTATTTGAATAGCGTGGCTGAGGACCACCTCTCCCTCCCTAAACACCCTTTTCCCTAGCATCCCATGAGAAGTCCAAGCAGGGACGCTCTTTTCAATCCTCTCCAAGCCCAAGATGATTGAGCAGCATCCTTTCCCTCTCATCTGTAAGAGATTATAAAGCGGATCTATTTTATTGACATAGTGTGGAAACAGCCTTAAAATGAACGTCACGCATGTTGCTGGGATGTGTCACTCACTGGAGGGTTTGATGACTGAGGTATGAGTAGAAAAATCCAAGTGTGTGTAAATTGTAAACAATTTGGGGCCTAGAGCAGTCTTTAACTATTATCTGGAACTGGAATTTTTTAAATAAAAAAAAAAAAGTGGCAGTGTACCCTTATAAAATGGAGTTCCACTCTGAAAAGTGACTGTGCAAAAATGGCTACAAAGGTTTCACTTTCATGACATTAGAGCAGATCACTTGGACAAGCAGGAGATTTTCATGTAAGCAGTATAAATTGGGGGCCATATTCAAATTATGGTAACAGGGGTTCCACTGTGAATATTATGGGTGGAGTTTGCAGACGGGCTCAGCACTGATCTAAATGTTACATGTTACATAATACTCAGCATCTACAAACCTCAGAGAGTGAGTGTGTGTATATAACGGGGAGGATAGATGTAAAATGCAATTATAACTGGGGAGTGTAAATAAAATGTAAAAGTTTGAGGAGTTACTATAATTGTGCATTAGTACATATTTCAAGGGTGATGAGGAAAGAATTAGTTAGAACATTAGTTAGAATGATACCTCCTGGGCAAAGGCATATATGCCATACTGGCTTTTTTATTTTTCTAGTTTAAGAGCTCCACCGCTGTCAGAACTTTGAATTAAACATTTAATTAAATCTAAATAGGGAAAGCGATATCACATCTCCTTACCTGGATTTCTCAAATGCAAAGTTTGAATTTATATTTTAAGTGGCTTCTACACCAACATAATCTAAAATTTTATTTAAAAAAGCCCCAAAACCTTAAATCTGGAGCACACTAAGCCTCACTGATATACAGTTTTTAATAAAATGACACATTTTACTACATCAAGAATGTGGCTGAATAAGGGATTAAAGACGAGCCTGTGTGAACACATCTTGGCATGTTTTAAAATTCAAGCAGCTGCTACAGATCAATAGCTTTTGACATCACAATCCGTGAATCACGTTCAAAGTCATCTCGTTACTATTTCTGTGTTCATGGTTAACGGCATTGTTGTAGCCTTGCTTAGCTTTAGTGAAATCTGTGTGGCAAAGCACTCAGTTCACCCAGGCAGAGATTAACAAGACATGATGTCTGAAAATTAGTGTAAAGTGAAGATGTGCTGCTCTTCCCAAGATCATATGACTAGTTGGCAAGCAGCAAAATCTGTCAGTTAGTGTGGCCAGTCAAGCAATTTTATGTTAACAGTGCATCTTTCCAAGTGGGTAGGAAAAAAATCTACATATGTGAGTTTGCTTTTGCAAACGATAATGTATAAGAAGTAGTATTTTTCGCTCTTCATATTGCCAGAGATGGTGTTATATTTACATGGTGCTTTTCATTCTGAAGAGTCCCAAAGGGCTTTACAAACTGTTGACTTACATGGAAGTTTAGGGGCTCAGCACCTTCAAGGATCATGCCCTAAATTCACACAGTGTCACTAAAATGCTGCCACCTTTAGGGTGGAGGGAGGCAACCAATTGTCACATAGCACCTTGCAAAACAGAAGTAGAGGGAAAATTTTGGTAAAAGACATTGAAGCAAATCCCTAATTTTACAAAAAATCTTCAGTGGTTATGCAGCGCAGACAGGGCCTCCATTTTATGTTCTTATCTGAAAGACCTATTGCACAGAACTAAATTATCTACTTTGGAAGGAGTTATTCTTGTTAGGATTTGAAACTGTGGTTCCAGGTAGTTGACCTTAGACCTTAAACATTTCAAACCTGAGGAGGGTTAGATCATTAAACACTTGTTTGTGCCATTCTCTAATGTGACTGAACAAATCTGGTTTTTGACTTAAAGGACGTTGTCAAACTTGTTAATCTTAAAAGTTGGTCTGCCATAAATAGTGCCCTATCATGTATTTTTAACTTTAAATTCCAGCTGTGTATTTTAAAAATATCAATTAGCGTATTTGTTATAGTTTGAGAGTTAAACCAAACAAGCAAATCAGCAAATACCTGACTTAGTGCAACTCAGAATACTGGCAACTCTTGCATACCTGCCTCTAGCTCCCCAACTAGAATAACAGAAAAGTATGGAAGGCAGAGAAAGTCATCTCTGGGTTTTGTTTGGTTTTGTTTTAATACCACTCCGTAGCACATGAAATGTTTATTGGCATTCATAGGGTAAGATTTACAATTAGTTACAACTTTCAAGTTAGCAATTAATACTGGATACCCATCAACTTTAGCAGAGTCTATGTAAAAATGCAGAATTGAACAAGGACTGGATACCTCAGGTAAATGAGATGCAGAACATTCCATTTCTAAATCACTGGTTAAAATTCAGATCAGGTCGCTCGTGAGCAGTGACCAAAAGTTATAACCGTATGACAACTGTTAGGTATGCCTTGTGAAACTAGGTGGTGTTACTATATTAGCTAGCTGGGTGTTGCTCACATCAGGAGTTTTAACTGACACTCTTGTCAGTTTTATTAGCAGATTAAATTGGTAATGATATCAAATTATTGTCTGATGCCTAGTAATGTATCCACCAAAACAGGGTGACAGCACATTAGTGGGGATAATGGGCAATCTTACACTGCTGTTGTCCGTGTTGTATCTGTTCTGTGGATATATAGAGGGATCAGTCTCCAGGGATGTCAACCTGGCACTTTTCTTGAACATTAAATTAATTGAAATTAGAAAACAAAGACAGACAACAATACCAAAAGGGATTTTGTTATGCTAATTATTTGCCTGTAGCAAATACTTGACCTAATTATTTTTCAGATTACAGGTAAATTTACCATGAAAATTGGTTATATTTGCTCTTCCCACAAACACTTCAGACAGGCAATTGCGGGAAGCAAGTCTGAGTACTTGTGCTGGCAGTTCTCTAACACATGCTTCATACATTAAGGTAACAAAGGTCTGATACAGCTTGCATGGCATTTTTCTTACCAACTGCGTCCAAAAATACTTCACAGTTTGACTAATAAATATTTTCAGAGGGTGGGAGAAATGAAAGAAGCATTGGTAAGGGGAAAAGAAATGAGTTATCAGCTGAGTCTTGAAAGGAGGTGGGCAGGCATGGGAAAGTGGTTTTAGAGGGCAAGATGAAATGATAATTGCACCTACAATGGTGAGGTTGAGTGGAGTTCCACAAAGGAGTGGAACTGCAAACAAGATGTTGCATCAGAATGTCCATGATGGAAATTCTGTGTTCTGCAGTTCCCTTTGGCATGTGGGGCCTGGATCTATGGATATACTATACATTCTCCATTTGTTATGGAGGCTGGACCCTTAGCTTTACTTCTATGGGTCAGTTCACTCCTCCATGCCAGTCATGAGATGACATTCTTACGCGAACTGTAAGATTTAAAAATGTATATGCAATGAACTGAAACAAGCAAATTACATCTTGATTCTGTTACCCATACTCTAGTGTGAAGGATACTTTAGAAATGTCTACACAGAAGGATGATCGAATTTTTGTGGTGGCATTTAATTAAGAAGTCTTGCCAGAAGGAACAAAACCAAACCCTTTTGGCTGAGCTAGTGTTTATGGCTGCTTCCTTGATTTTTCCAGATCCCCTATAGACATGAAGAACTTCAACACACCGGCTCCAGATCACATTCTCCTTAAAGACAAGGAAAACAATTACATTGTTTCTTTCTTTGAGCTTTTTTTACAACTGACAGACCATTGCCAATTTGCAAGTTTGTTGCTATGCACTTCGGGTGAGATTGGCCATCCTTCACAATGATGATATCCTGACACTTGGTATATAAACTGGAGCAAGTCCCAAATCTCAGAGGTAAAAAAGAGGAAAAAATAAAAACAGTCTACTGGCTAATGAGATCTGGAGGCCACACATGAGTTATTTAAGCAAGGTTTTAAATGATGGTGGACTAAACTGTTGATTTTAAAGGAATATGCAAGGCCAAATTCGGCTGTCAGTTAACACCAGTGCAAATCTGGACTAACACTTTCCACTTCTGTTGAATTGCTCTGGATTTACGGAGTAACTCCACTGAAGTATAAAACTAGTGAACTCAGAATCAGGCCCACAGTTTGGACTAGTTGGAGCTTGTGTAGTTTGTAATATAAATGCGCTACATCCAGACAAGTATAACAGCCCTGTCTAGATGTCACGACAGCAGTATTTCTCAGCTGGTGAGTCACAACCCCTCGGAGGGGAGGGGGCGATATCATGAGGTTTGAAAATTTTATTATAATCTAAAGCATAAAAAGCCCAAGAAAACACTACTTCAAGCACAGCTTTCTGTAATGAGAGAAGGAATAATAAGGATAGGCGACTCCATACAGGCCACTAGAGACCTTGCTTAGCCAGTTTAATTAAACCTAGGATGTTCTCAGATACTACAGCGATAGGTAGCAGATAGATAGATAGCCACTTTGCTACCTCCCACCTCAGCTGTACCAAGTGGAGTTCTAGCCTAACTGAGGATCTGGGCTGTGGTGTGGGAGGATGCTGGTCAACCTCCTGCAGTGGAATTTCTGAGTGGCTAGTCCGTGATCTGTTCTGGTGTAAATACATCTGAGAAAGAAGTAGGGGGAGGTGTTATTTATATTTTGTTTTTTAAAGAGCAGAGGAAGTGGAATGTAATTTCTAATTCCCAGCATGTATATAAGCACTGGAAGGTAATGCATAAAATGTAGAAAATCTGCGCTGTAGAAGGTTTCGATCTTTACTGGCTGCTATGCATTGTTTTAAAAGCAACTACAGAGCTTGGACATGTGCTATGCCTAAAGCACGAACTTCTCATTCACTAAGAACAACCTGTATTTGCTTTCTATATTTCATGACATTTTTAATTGCATTTTATTCTGGTTTTACTGGAAATGGAAGTCAATACAAATGTAATAACATGGGAGAATAATGTGTTACGTCAATGTCTAGAGCCGCAGTTTGTATCACATAGAATCCAGAAACATAGGTGGGAGGAATTATTGGGTTCAGGGTGGATAGTAGAAAGCTCCTATTTAGTACCCTTTATCTGTAGCTCTCAAAATGCTTTACAAATCTAAGTAAGCAGTGTTATCCTCATGCCAAAAGGAGACACCATGGCTCAGTGAAGTGACTTGCCCAAGCTCTCACAGTAGGTCAGTGGCAGAGCCAAGAAAAAATGCTACTGGTCAATGGATATACATTTCTGGCATTCATCTGGGAAGGTGAGGGTTAAATGTAATCCATTTGAGCTAGCCATCTCAACTTTTTACAATAAGTTCTGATGCAATTTTCATGAATTGTCAATTTTTGGAAATGCTGATGGCCACTAACGTGCAGGCTTACAGAACGTAATTTCCAACTACCATTTCTACCTATCTAGGGGTGCTTCAGAATGGTGAAATAGATACTTTTTCTATGATTGTGCTGTACCTCTGCAGGTTTCTCTTTTTGTCTGCATGTTTGAATGCTCCACTCCTTTTAATCATTATCTTAATACTACCACCATTGACTTAACGGAAGCCTTCCCTGTGTAATGACTGTGGCATCAGAAGGCTAGTCATATACACGAAGAGAGCACTAATTTTGATTCTGTGGTTCAGGTGTTCCCAAAATAGCAACTCCAGCATTCTTTAAAGTATGCCAGGGAGATCCCTCAATCCCTTCAAATAGTTAATAAGGTCGGTTGATTATCATCAACTGAAAATTACCTTTTGTCATATGTGGGGAGGAGAAGAGAATTTAACTGTCAGCAGTGAGAAGACAATTAGCAGGCTTCAGAGAGGCACCAGGACAGTTAAGACATTGTTACAAGAAAATAAGTGGGAAATGATGGATAGATCGGGCTATTATAAGCATATGGTGAAATCGAACAACAAATTACCACAAGATAGTGAAATGTAGTGCACTGGGCTGAAACCAGCCAACAGTTAAAAATGTTTAGCACCCAAACTGTAGGGAAAAGTTGAGGTTTCACATGTTGGAAATATGTGCAGTGTAACTGCAAAATCTGAAAAAAATGCCTGCAATACAGAAAATTACTGAAATTTCTAATTTTGCAGAATGTTGCAGTAAAATTTTCAATAGTTCTGTGATACTAAGTGGTAACCTTTGTGAAATTTGTCTGTGAGAAAAGCCTTAATAAATAATAGATTTTTAGCTTAAGTCTGGCAAATGTTCCCATAAGTTTTGAGAAGTTTAAATAATTTTGGAGGTGTAATCTAACCACCTATTAATCATACATTAAAGGCTCTGATTTTGCCCTGTGCAGTAAGGTGAAAAAAATGTGATCCCCTTGAATGCAAATACAGGGGTAATTGCACAGCTAATCATATGCTGCTCCCATGATTAAACATGGACTCGAAGTCAAGTCTTGATATAAGCATTCCTCAAATTTTGATAAATACTGTAACTTTCATATAATAAAACCCCTTGTGAGAGGAAATAAATTGTGCCCAGCTTGGTTTGTTTGCTTTTGTTTTTTTAAATTCTTTTTTATGCTTCTAAATTATAATGAACATGAGACATTTATTATTTCTCCTAGCAAATCTACTGCTCTATTCCTGTCACATACCTTTTGGGCAAGAGCTAGTCAATAACCCATTCTCTGCAAACTGTCACACAGCCATGCATGAGGTGTCCAAAGCCAGTTGAAATGTAAAGGCCTGATCAGAAGTCCACTGAAGTCATGGAGAGTCTCCTGTTGACTTCAGTGGCTTTTGGATCAGGCTTTAAGGGAGAGACTTTCAAAAGCCACTGATGGAAAGGGACTTGTGCTCCTAAATCCTTTATTTAAGTGCATTTGAAAATCTCCCCATCTGCCTCACTTGGCTACTGAATCTCTCAGAGAGGCTCTCAGAGGCAGGCAGAGAGTGTGTGTCACATACTGAGGAGTAGGAAGTGCGACCTAGTGATTAGAGCAGGAGTCTGGCCTAGTGATTGGAGATGAGCCAAAAGTTGGAGCCAGGAGTTGGGAGCTTGAACAAAGCCAAAAGGCAGAGCTGGAGTTGTGGTGAGGAGACAAACCAGCGGTCAGATCAGAGCCAGAGTCATGGAGGGAGACAAGCAAGTGGTCAGAGCCAGGAGTTAGTTGTCAGCAGTTCCAAGGTAGGCAGGGACTAGGGCTGGAGTGGAGCAGGCAAGGATGGAGCAAGCGTTGGACAGCAAGCAGGTCTTGCTCAGATGCAGACATGGAACGCATTGAGCAGCCACCCTGCTGCTGTTGCTATGGGGCTTAAATAGTGACCTGTTGGCTCTTCTGACCAACCAGGGAGCACAATTACTTAGTGAGGGTTCATTGGACCCAGCCAAGCTCATTGGGTTGCTTGGCAACTGAGCCTGAAGGCAGCTGAGTTCCAGACTGTATGTACACACGTGAATCTCAGTGCAGGCATTGCACTACTATATATTGCAAAAAAAAAAAAAAAAAATAGAAGTATAAATCCAAAACGTCTGCTATAGTAATGAGAACCTCAGAGCTGTTAAAGCTGAACTCCACAACTTCCAATTACCACTAGCAAGCTATTTGCTCAGCTCTAGTGATACAAGGAAACATAGGATATTAGTTGTATCCATTTTACCTGCTAGACTATGGCAATGGGAAATCCATTTTACAATGAGGTAGAGAAGAAGCTTTACTGGGTCCTAAAAATTGAATATTCTTAGAAGGTGGGTATAGGAAAATTCACTTGCTGTATACAAAAGAGATCCTGCGTTATTAGTGTAGTCTACTATAGATTTAGTCACCTATCTCAATTTTGTAATGTAGCCAGTAGTCCGTTCCATGATGGCATGGTCCAAACGAGGATTTATGAAAAATCTTTATGCTGACACTAAGAACTGCAGGCTGCATTTATAGAGCTAGGGAGAACTGCTGAGATGTTGGTTGATTACTTAGAAAGCTAAGAGTTCCTTTTTCAATTCACAACAGCGTTGTTTTGGGGAGAATACATGTCCAAGGCATATGAATAATATAAAAGGGGCATCTGGAAATGGAAACCTGGGCAGTTACAAATGGAAAATCAAATCAATCAGTGCTATATTTTGATGCCCCCCTATCGGGGTGGTTTCAGCTTAATGCACCCAATTGTATCACAATATTCCAAGATATACAGACTCCCTGTTGGTCCATTCCAACCCACCTGTCTCCATGAAAGAAATTACTGTAGTCATTAATGGGTTTTAGCTGGGAGGGAGCTAATTATTCAGTTGAAATGAATCCGTAGCTAGAAACTTAAACAGTTTATTCTAGCTGGGTCAATAACAGTAACTGACAATTCTCCTCTGTTTTAGAATGGTATGGAATAAGATAGGATCAGATCCAGTGAAGCCTGTATGAGAGAATGCTGTTATTAGGCAATCTCCATCCTGAAGAGTGTAGTGTATAGGAATAGGGCAGATTCCTTTCTATAGTTGTGAGCCCTCTAGCGGCTCACAACTAGTGTGATCTATGTTCTCTCTACATATCTATATCTATGTGATCACAACACAGTGATCTATGTTTAGCAGAGCAGCAGAATGTATGTTTAGCTAGGCCTTGTGTGTTGTGTATAGTTGTGTGGACCCCAGTATGCCCATGTGGGTCTTTCATTTTACGTTAGTTGTGTAAAGAGCAAAAAACACAATAAAAAGATTGCCCAAAATATATTGGGTAAAATTTGGGTCCACTTCATGGTGCTGGCAGACTTGGCCAACCTTTATGGTGCTTGGAAATCTCATGCCAAGACCCCTGGGTTTCACTGAACACTGAAAAATGTGTAGCTGGAACCAATCTGGCTCACCTGTGTGTTAGCATTGTGAAGCTGCTAAGAATGTGTTTAATGTTTAGATCTGATGAAATGCTTGTAGGATGTTGCATGTATTGATCTCACCTACAACATCAGTAGCCCATGGTATAAAGTGATCTGAGTGTGTGCACTGTAAACCTCTGCAATTGTGCAACTTGCCAAACAGAAAAGAAGCATTCATTAGTGTAACATGCTGGGCCTGCGCACAAAAAAAGCCCATTGCAACCAAATGAGCCATTGTGAAACTTCAAAGGAGAAAGACTTGGTTGACTGCTCTCCTCCTTATGAAAGGGAACCTAAGCATGAACTCATCCCATCAGCTTGAACTCTGAGGGTGAAGGGAATAAAAATGCCAGACAAGGAAGAAAAGTATCACTATGCTGCTTGGAATTCTGAGAGGGCAATATTTCTAAGCATAAGCAAAGGATCCCCAAACTGCTTAGTTTGGATTAGCCCTGAAAAACATATAGAGCCTGCATATGTACCAGTTGCTATCACCTTTTGAAGCCTATGACTGTAATTCATTTGTATGTGTATGTATATCCGCTTTAAACTTGTAAGTAACTCTCATTTCTTTTCTTAGTTAATACCTTTTTAGTTAGTTTTTTTACAGGATTGGCTACAATCATCTTTGGTGGGAGATCTGGGATGCAATTAACCTGGGGTAAAAGCCTGGTCCTTTGGGCCTGGGAGTAAACTGAATATTGTTGTGATTTTTGGTGTAAGGGACCTTCTATCACAAAGGCAAAGTTGCCTAAGTGGCAGGATAGACCAGAGTATCTAAAGGGATTGTGACTCCATGATAATGCTGTTGTAGTGCTTGAGAAGTTCACAGTTGATGCTTGATTGGTAAAATCTAAGTATACAACACACAACTGGTCTGCTCTGAGGTTCGCACTCATGGCTGTGATCCACTTTAGGTAGCCTGACAGACCTTTATTCATCAACCCTTTTTTTCTTGGTCTTTTGAGGTAGTTTTTAATTGTGCCCTGGTCCTGAGGTGCATGCACATCCAAGTGTAAGGGAGTTTACTCCCAGGTGAGGAGAATGAGATTTGTGGGATTGGCAGTGAAGTGACTCTCCACCAAATAATAGGAAAGTCAGTAGCTCAGTTTGTAGCCATGGTGCAGTTTCCTTTGGTTGAAGATATACACCCACAGTGAGTCAATTCAGTCCATAGTTTAGGATTACTCCTGGACTTCTTGCTAACACTAAGATGGAAGCATCCACAAATAACTCTTTCTACTGTTTCTGTTTGACTCCATTCCCTCCTGGTGGGTGACGATCTGGCACTGGTTATGCAACCTTCATTGCCTCCTGTCTGGACTACAGCAATGCAGAGTATGCATCGGAATGAAGCCATCAAGCCTTAGGAAACTCCAACAAGTACAGAGCATGTCACTTCAGCAGCAAGGGCTCCTGCGAACAAATCAAATCTGCCCCCACCCGCTATACTGGCTTCTCATAGAATATAGGGTCAAATTCAAAGTCTTGGCCCTTGTCTTCATGGGGGTCATGGGCCTGGGCCCAGCATATCTAAAAGATTGCCAAGAGTTCTGGGATGAAGACCCTGATCAACAACTCTGCTCTGTGGGCACAATGGAACTTTCTACCACAAGGGCAGAGTTCATCTGTGCAGGAGACGGAGATTTCCCAGGCCCAATCCAAGACTGTGGAACAAACCTCCATAGGAACGAAGGACCATCACAGACTTCACCACCTTCTGTAACAAGGGCAAGGTGCATTTCTTTGTCAGTGCCTTTTCTACATAACCACAGAGCAATGTGTACATTTAAAAAAAACAAAACTGAACCAGGTAGCTTGTCCCGTGGGCTAGAAAGAGCTTAAGGCTAAACTAACCTGATTCCAGAATGGCACCCACCCGGGGGGAATCAGGCAATTTCCCATAAAGGTGGCTGCAGTAGAGAGAGAAAGAGCCAGGCTTAAGTGATAAAACCCAACTGGAGGGAGAGCCAGGCAGGAAACAGTGAAATGAGGAAAGCTCTCCAGGTAGGGAAGCCTGAGAGAGACCCTGACTAAAGCTGGGAAGATGTGGAATGCCCGAAGCAGGAACTAAAGAGGCTGGGTAGGAAGGGACCCAGGGAAAATGACAGCACAGGTAAATGAGCAGACCTAGCTGTTCAGTACAGAGCCCTGGGGCAGAACCCAGAGTAGAGGCTGGGGCTGGGTTCTCTACCAGCCCCATGGAAGCATTATTGAGCCCTGCAGAGGGGCTGCAGGCTTAGCCATGAAGACAGGTTGAAGAAAAGCCCAGTGAGGTTCCTCCCAATGAGGGAGGAAGGATTTTGTTTGTGTGGACATCTTTGACTGTGGAAGGGGTGGACTTAAGATGGTGACCTGGCTGAGGGCCAAGTTACCGGAAGAGATATCATCACAGAGCTGGAACAGCCATCAACAGGGGGTGCTAGAGAAGCAAGAGAGCTACTACACCACAGTTGGCCATGAAGTGTTGCATGGCGGTGAGTGAATTTATTTACAAAAACTCTGTCAAACCACTACACTGAAAGTGCAATTCTAATGAGCCCCACATGACAGATGTTCAGTCACATTGCTTAATGCACTACTGGAAGTTGCTCAGATACTACAGCAATGAGAGTGGTATAAGAATCTATAGAGAATAGAATGGAACGGTTAAGAAAGAGACTTGGAGGGGGACATTCTTCCTAGTTTCCAGGCAGAGGGTGCAGGGAGCAGTGGCTTGCTGAGAGAAGCCATGAATAAGATGGGGGTTTAAAGATTGGGTAGGCCAGAGGAATGCTCCTGGAGGAAGAGGCCTTGGGGAAAACTAAAGGATGGGGCAAAAGGTTGGGTGACCAAAGGCAGATAGCCCATTTACAGAGGGTTCACAGGGACAGAGACCCATAGAAAAGGGCAGATGTGGGTCCCCCTTCTATGCTGCCTCCCTCGGAAGCGGGGCAGCCACTCTGTTAACAAGGGGAAGAAGAGGATTGATAGGTGCCCAGGAGGTGGGAAACTGGGCCCAATGGTAGGGCTGAAGGCTGACAAGGACAACCCTCAAAAGAAGGGCCCTGCCCAGCCAAGAGACTGGAGCTGAAGACTGTTTGTGTTGGTTTAAGACTTTATTTGATATGCTGGAAGGAGTAAACTCAGTGGGCTAAGTCAACACATTGCAATGCACTGAAGGCTTGTGTATAGGAGCACCATGGGGGCCAATTAATGTAGGACAGAAATGTCATGTGAGGGGAAACTGAGGTGGCGGATGGGCCCAGCACTGGAGTATGTAAGTCCCTACTTACATGGTGGATTCACAGAGGCTTCACTATACTTACTTTCTTGAGGTTTTGTAACCTTACTTATTGCTTAGTTGCAAAGTTTCATTGGCAACTCAGAATGCCATTTTTATTCCCCAAACGTTGATATTGAAATGCAGCCCTATTGAAGGACAATTGGAAACATAACTTTTCAGCATGCATATGAGTCTGTCAACAACAGAACACAATTTCAGAACATGAATATAAGCTCTGAGGACCTTTGAATGGTGCACTATCATATGGGAACAGAGTAATATCGCAAGTCCAGTCAAGATGGATATCCATTACCAATGTCCTCAGCCATTCTCTTCCCTGCATAGATAACATATTCTATAACCTGTTGAATGATTCATCAAGTCTGAGGTGATTAAGCTATGAAAATAACATCAGGTCTATGTGGGGTGGATATAAATCTGGGGTTAAAGATGCAGTAGAAGACCTGTCCAAAGGAGGGACAGTGGAGAGCTATGAGAATTGTTTCTCTCTCTCTCTCTCTCTCTGTTAGATGATGACATGCCATCATGCATTATCTGGAGTTGAATACAAGGTTGTAATTTGATTAAGGGATTCTGACAGGTTTAGAAACAGCAGCAGTGTTTTAAAACAGAACTGTAGCTGGAGGGTTTCATTCATTAATAATGTATGCACCATTTAAATAGATTTTTCCTAAACTTTACTCCCACCCCATCCTACCATAAAAGTCCAGTTGACGCCAATGGGACTGTGCATGTGCTGAAGTACCTGGCTGAACGGGAGCCTATATGAAGCGGAACTTCAGCGAGGTCAGATTTGGGAGATACAGGATTGCACTGATTTGACTGTTATTACAAGGACTGTGGGGAAATGAATGGAATGAAACTTGAAACTTCCACAAAAGTCTCTTGGGTTGGGGTTTAATTTCAATCTCTAAAGCAGGATCAGCAAGTAGTTTATAAACTACTTGTAAACCTGTACACAACCAGCGTAAACAACACAAACGACACAACCAGCGTGAGCAACCTGTAAACAGTGTCAGCAAGTAGTTTGTAAACCTGGGCCAGTTGTGATATCTGTGGTTTCATGTGGGTTCAGTATCAAACCAGGTCAAACTTGAGTTTCAATTTGAATGTTGGGGTCCCTTCAAATTCAAAGCTCAAGGTGAAATTATGTAGGTCAGAACTGAAGAAATTATTCACACAAGCCCTTTTAGAAATTATTTCAAATGTTCTTTTCTGTATCACATGTAAGAATCTCTGTGACTGACTGGCATCAGGCTTGTTGTGGGTCAGACCAAAAATGCTCTCTCCTGTAACAGTATCTCACTGGGCAGACTCACAAGCATTGGTGTCATTGGTTTGGACAGCTTCTATTCAGCCAGTGGAGTGTCCTAATTGAAACTTCATGGTAGCATTGGGTTTGCTCATGGCCCAGACTCTGTATCCTGTGTGGCTTGGGCCAGAAATCTTTGCATAGAGACAAAACTAAGGGATAGTTTTGATTCTGTGAAGTCTTAAGGTTTGAAATATTATTTTTATTGTTTTTCACTTAAAAGTGAGCGTGGTTCGGATCTGGGTCCCACTTCATCCAACCACACAAAGTGTAGAACAGGAGTGTTCAGAGAAATGGGTTCTGGTTCTTCCCCACTAGGATCAGGATTAGATCAGTGGGACACAGACTCCACAGGTCTATGTACAGATTTCTTTATATAATGCTTGTCTTGCTTTAAGCAGGTCCATGAGTGAACAAGCAGCTGGCCCTGATGTGAGGGAAAGGAGGGATGTTTGTTTCACTATCATGTGCCTATCTCAATAACATCCACACACTGTTTCATGTATCTTTGGAACTTAGTAACTTTACTTGAAAATCATGTGGAAATTGAATGACATTTAAGCAAGTAGAGGAGACCGTGTCATTGAAGTCGAGCTAGTTACATGGGTGTAGGATAATTAAGGTAGATACGATGTATGAGGGAAAAATACTATCACTTTTAAAAATATTATTTTTCTAATATGTTTAATGTTCTCTTCCAGAAATGTTGGGCTGATGTTATTAAAGCCATCATCAACAATAGATTTAGGCCTTGATTTTCTGTTGGCTTGTGCTCTCTGTACTTATTGACATGTTCAAAGTGATTGCGAAATGGATAAGACCAGCAGTTTATTCCAACTTTACACTGAGTTTGAAGAGATGTAAATGAGTACACGGGGTGAGGGAGAGGAAAATCAGGCCCATGATACCTGGAGGATTATTTAATTAAGTGCACATGTGTAAGAATACATTCTGTTAACTGCTAATACTGTACAGTACTCTGTCACACTACTGAATGAAACAGGCAGATGATACAGCATCCTCTTCAGATTGTCTTCTAGATTAAACTATGTCTGTCTTTTCTGAAATGACATAGAGGATTATTTTCTGGACCATTTGTAAATTTGATTGCATTTTTTTTAAAGTCACCTGGCTCAGCCTGATTTGAGCAAAACTGTATCATCCAGTCCCAGACTCCACTGCTTTCTTCTCTTCGTTTTGGAGTATTGCTTTATCTTCATCAGAAAGCACTTTTTCTACTTTTAGAATTTCTGGGTTTTATGACTAACTTTGAAGACCAGATTTTTAAAATTGGCCTCTAAGGTCCCAGTCCAGTGAAGCAATTAAGAATGTGCCTAGTGTTAAGTGTGTGAGTAGTCCCATTTATCAGGGTATGTGTAGACTGCAATCCAAGGTGTGATTGCAGCTCGGGTAGACATACCTGTGCTAGCATTGCTAAAAATAGCAGTGTACATGTGGTGGGGCAGGCTTCAGTGCAGGCTCTAGAAGCCCCCTAGAAACCCTGGATACTTACTCGTGTTGCTGAAGCCTGAACCGCTGCATCTACACTGCTATTTTTAGCAGTGCTAGAGTGGGGGAAAACTAGCCTTGGTAGTTCTACCTGAGCTGCAATCACACTGTGGGTTGCAATATAGAAATACCCTCAGCTTCATATATTGACTTCAGCGAGGTTACTCCTGTGCTGATTGGCATGGGCTTAAGTATTTTGCTCTATCAGGACCTAAATTTTTCATGCAAATTTCTTTTGGTACAAAATAGAATATCTGATTTGTGGGTGTAAACAAAACTTACATCCTGCAAATCAGGGACCTGGACAGCGAGGGCCTGATCTGAAGCCAATCAAAGCCCTTGCCTTTTATTTCCACCTCCTCCAAAATTGTAGTGGCAGATGCCTGTGCATGCAAAATTGCAGGTTCGACTTCCGCTGCTGGGTTTAAGGCACTTTTCACAGTGTGGCCATGACTGGTGTTTCTAATTTAACACTTTGTATTTAATGACTTTTTCAGAAGCAAAATATAGTAAAAATAAAATGTGTCCTGTAATGGAGACAGTGTCATTGCCTCCTTTGGATTGAGCAAGATCTTATACCGTATTATGGCTAGGGAAGTGGACTGCTTGTAGAAAAGGTAGTTGGACCTGATCCAGAGCCCTTTGAAGTCAGTAAGAATCTTTCCCCTGACTGTAATGGGCTCTGGCTCCGTCCCTTATTGCACAGTCTTGATAACTACTTCTTAAATCTCAGAAAACCATTTTCATTTAAACAAGTGCCCACTGGGAAGCAGCCTGCAGTGTGAATCAGTGTCCTTGCAAAATGTTGTATTTCACCTTCAGGAAGCTTTGCGCTGTAAAAGTACAGGAAAATATTGTACAAAAAACCTCCTTCCTCCCTGTTGCTGAACATAGACAACCTTTAAGTGGATAAACCAATTTTAAGGACATAAAATAAAGTTTGATCCCTGATTGAAATCATTTTCTCCAGGTTTTGGAATGCAGACGCTTTTCACAGCGGTATTATCAATCTCTGAGTGTGCAGTGACAGTGCTAATGGAACAAGAGCACTAGCTGCGATCGCAAGTTACCACTATATAACTTGTGCTGGCTCCTGCAAAATGTTCTGCTGGGGCATGTGCGGAGCCATTTCCAAAGACATAGGAGTCTGGCAGTTTGAATGATCAGGGCCAGAGTGGATTTCTTTCATCCGCAGATAGATTTCACATTGGAGTAAATGACACACACCACAAAAGATGTATGCTTTCACTAGCTAAACGCAGAGGCTTTGCAGTGGAATGAAATTTAGCATGCCTGGTTATAGAGACCAGAGAAGGAATGACTCTCTATAAAATGTTGAAATAAACATTTTGATCTCTTTTAAGATCTGAAAATACAAAACACTAAAAGAGAATTGTTGTTTTTGTGTTCCCTTTCGACCAGAAATAATTTGCTTCAGTGTATAAGTGCTCCATGTGTGAAACTCCTATCAAAGTTCCATGTGTAGGGGATACATGGGACTGGACCCAGTGAACTGAATGAGTAGTTACCATTCCTTGCTGAGCACTGATGTACGCTCAGCATCGTACAGAACATAAGACACATACAAACCATGCCCTGATGAATTCATAAAATAAGACCCCAGTCCTGCTATTTGATGCACCTGGGTGAACCCTTATTCCTGTGAAGAGCCTCACTGAAAGAAAGGGGGCTATCCATGAATGCTAAGGTCCACCTGTATGGAAATTGCAGGAAGAGGCCCTTAAAATTTTCTTTCAGTGAAATATTACAATTACAGTGTAAAACAGTTCATTTTGTTATTTTAAATAGCTGAATTTCATGTACATGTGGAAAGGTGGCTTTGTTCAAGAACAAAGTTGTGGTTTTTTCCCTTTAAAATACTCTATACTAACTAACATTTGACATGGGCTATTCAGAGAAGGACTATTAATGATACTCCATGTTAAGTGCTATAATTTGTCATGTCTGCTTCTCAGAATTCCAGGCACTGATATGTATATGCACAGTATGGTAAGTATTCTGATCCACATTTATTTCTGACTCTCTATCCATTCCACGTATGTGAAAGTGAAATCCAAGCCATCATGGAGAAAACCATGTGATAAATGTATATTACTCTGAATTAGATTTACCAAGCACTTTAACTGCCCTATGCCTGCTAATCCCTTTCCCTGGGGTTTATGATAACATTCCACACTGTTTGGTGGCTTCAGATAGTCACGATTACAAATTAAAAAGAAAATCATCCCAATAGAGAGATGTTCTTCCACTTCTCTCTATATGTGGTGTGCTCCCTGGCAATCTGCACATGCACATACAAAAACAGACGGTTGCTTAAAGCACAGGACAGACAAGATTCAATCCTGCACCAGTGCCAACTTTCCACAAATAAAAATCATGTATTGCCCTCCTCCAAGACTAGAAACAACCGCAGGGAACGGGAAATTCTCAGCTTCCCAGTGGGACACCATACTCGCTCCTGCACGTGCAGGGACATGAGCTATCACGCTATAAAATGGTGACATTTTTAAGGTAGAGAAGATATATTTTTAAGGTTGTAGTTGTATTTATGGTTCCCTGTAACTCCATAAATTTGGATTCATGATAACTGCGGTACCTGATTTTACAGGTAGAAGGATATAAAAAACTGTCACAGTAACATTATTTTACTTTATAAAAGATTCCTAAAATGGCTTCAGTGTAAATACATGTAGCACAGGGAAAATAGATGATACAAAGATTTTATCAGCACTTGTTTGGGATATCCTGCTTAACCCACCCATGACTTCACCATTCATTAGTAATGGACCCTTTTGGGCTCAGGTGATAAATACTTTTTATCACATTGTCATGTATTCAGTATATATTATATATATGGTAGTGGTATTCATTGGGATTTATGTGATAAATTGCATTTTTTGCTGCATCTTTGATCATCTCACCTGTGCTCTACCCAGCAGGACATCATCTAACATTCTGAAAACCTCAGCCATTTTTTCTTCTAATTTTTTTTTAAACCTGCAAAAATATTTTCTTCTTTCCCTCCAAATGAATTACCAAATTACCAAATAAGTTGCCTCCATAAATTACAGTGATCTGAGGAACTGGGTTGGTATAAATTGGTTCTTGACCATGGGCTGATATCTTGTGAACAAACTGGTTGTGAAATGGTTGTCCTATGCTATTGGGAAATAGAGAATCTTGCATTTCCAATGGGAGACAGCACTTGTTTCCAACCCATGTAGATTGTGAGACATTGGACATTGATAATTTAACATTGATTTATAAAAGGTGAGCATTTTTACAATTTTTCTAGAGTTTAAAGATTAGTTTTCCTCTTCCACACCCTGTAGAGTTGAAGTCATGTTAATATGGCACTCTGCTCTCCAAGCACAAGGATAGGAAAAATATTAATTGTATCCTCTATTTGTGAAATATGTGGCATATGCAGACTATATGATAGTATCATGTGGCATAAAGGTTTCATCAGCATGAATTTGGATGCATCTCCTGAACATGCCTGTGGCATTGCAACTCATAAGTAATAATATAGCTGTCCAAAAATGAATGCCAATAAAATCTTTCTAACGTAATGTTCTAGCATGTATTCCATATTATGGTGGTTCTAGTCGTGACTCCATTCTGAAGTTTGTGTTGAAAATGCTATTAAATTGGGGACATATTTCATTTTTCTTCTGAAGCCAATGGGGTATTCCTTTCCCATACTCTCACTCTCTCAGTTGAATTTTTGTGAATGTTTTAGGAGTTCCCATCAAACATGTTAAAAGACACAACTATTAAAATGCAACCCATTTTTGAAAATTGTCAAAAATATTTTAATAATGGTTATCTGGCTCCCTCTCGTTTTAACAGTGGTAGCTCTAGAGGGCCAGATTCCATAGGGCTGTGAATGGGTAGCACTTCATTGAGTCAATGGACACAGACCCATTTACTCCAGCAGAGAATTTGGCTCAAGCTTACCACCTTTATAATTATTGATAATGGCCTTAGCTCTCGAATTTGGCAGAGCCGTGCTTAGCACAGGACCAAGTGGGGAACGGTGCAACTCCCTGATTCGGGGCCCTAAAATAAAGCAGCCTCAGGGCTGCACCATGACCTGTGCCCCTATGCCAATGGTCTCAAAGAGCCACGTCAGCCTGGAACTGTCAGAGTGCTGCAGCATTGTCACCGTGCTCCTTTTCCTCTGCCATGCCCCTCTGCGGCTGGTTCTGAGGGCAGGTGGTTTACAGACACTGTGCTGGCTCTTCACAACCAGGTGACCAGATCCACTGGCTTTATGGATCCTCTGAACCAGCAAAGTGGGCACAAAGGGAGCATCCTGGCCAATCTCCATTTGTATTAAATTTACTACTGAGAGTTGTAAACACTAAACAACAAAGCTGGGCTGGAGGGAATGGGTGGCTGCCAATATTGCCTTTGCCTTTAGTCTTGTAGCAAAACAGCAGCGTTTCTGCCTCATTCTGCTTTCAAAACTCTGTCCCCCTTGTTGTCTGCCTTTCTGAACCCAGCTTGTGTCAAGCAATTAGAACTCTCACACTGCAGAGTCCTCAATGTCAATGCACTAGGTCCCTGTATCATGTCCGGGGTGAGCATATTTTTCCCTAAAAGTTCTGTCTCTGAGTCACGGATGTATGTAGGGCAAAGTTTATAGGGCAAAGGGCTATTTATTTATGGGCTTTTTAGCACTATCTTTTCCCTTGTGTACATATATCTGAAGTTTAAGTGGGATGTTTCTGAGGGACACGTACCATAAGGAAAAGGATTGAGCTCTGCGGAAGGAACAGCACATGCTACAAACCAAATGAGCCTTTACGCTCACCTGATTTGTGAATTTTTAAAGGTACATACTACAACTTTTAACTGCTGTTGTGTAAGTTTTAATTTTTGTTTTATACAATATACAGCAGATGTACTTTACCCATTATGGGTATATGTTGCTATAAAGCAGTAAATAACTGATGGCACTGATAAACTATGCTAAATCTCCCATCAGCACATCATGCAATACCCCTCCAGTCTGTCAAAACTCCTCTAGCCTCACACCAGTGTCGCTGGAGCCACCCAAATCTACTTTAAATTCTGTACACTTCACCCTGTAATTGTCTACATGCAGCTTTGCAACTGATGTGCCTAGGGTCAAAAAATGACATCTTGATATTGCATCATGACATCTTTTAATAGATTTTAAGGCCAGGAGGGACCAATTTGATGCTTTAGTCTGGCCTCCATGTGTGATGGTATAGCAAAACGTTTCATCATATGCAGCCAAAAATAGGGACAGGCTCAAGAAATTGGGCTCACACAGAAATCACCTTCTGACCCTGAAATATTTGAAATATACCTGAGTGCAAAATAGTATTAATTATTATTTATTACTTGCGATATATTCTATGATGTCCATGTAATACAAATCTCTCTGAAACTGCTGTCTTTTCAGCAATGCACCAATTGGGCTGGTGTGGTCCAGGAATGGTATCATTCCTCAGAATGTTTAAAATCAACATTTCTCCCAGAAGAGACAGATCCTCCTGCCCACCTCTGCAACAAGAAAACCTTGCAGGTTGGGGGAAGCAGGAGTTATAGAAAAGTGGTGGTCTCCATTTCTGAGGAAAAATGAGATTTGTGTTGCTCAGCAGTAAAACAGCCTGACTGGTCAGGAATGGCCTTTTCAGCCGAAAAATGGCCCTGTGAAACTAAACCACAGACTTTTCTGAATTAGCCTGATTGTTCCATGCCAATTTAGAAAACACTAATTTTGTGGTACCCCCCAAATATTCTCATGTTGGAGCTCTTGACAACTGTGTTTCCTTTAGGAAAAAAGAACTCGATTAACTATTTTGCAGACCAAAAGCTTGGAAGATTTCTATGCATTTACCGCAAATGCAAATCATAATCCATGTGTGCAAATTCCTATTAATGTTGGTAGGAATTGCAGGCATAGATCCTGAGCTGTGTGTAACTCACAGAACATAAAGAGCTCTATTCATATATCATGAAAACAAAACTATAACACCTGTTAAAGTCTCAGGTCCAGATTGACAGCCACTTCCTTGCTGTTTTGAACATCTCTGGTGACTCAAAGCAGCTGTAAACCCATTGTGACCAGCTGTTACACTGGGTTTGTGGCTGCTTTGTGTTATCAGAGTGGTGCAAAACAGCCAGTGTACTGATGAAACTGATCCTCAGTTTGCTTTCTTGTGTTTTAAATGCCATGGTGTAATTTTTGAGTCTATGAGGTTCAGTGTAACTGCAGTTTTTCTTTGCTTTAACCTCCAGACAACTCTTGTGTGGTGGCCTCAGGAAACCCATAATCAATGCCATAAGGGAAGTTTCTAATGCTGGCAATTTCCCCTCTGGATACGAAGCACATATCCATGGGATACAAAAGGGCACATAAAAAAGCTGTGTCCTTTTAACATATTTCAAATGCCCTGTGGGATTAACTGCAATCCACAGTCTTGTCCTTTCGAGTCTGTCAAATTCTTCTCTTAAAATTACTGTTTGCCTGACAACAATTGTTGTTTCTTTTATATTTTCTGTCACTTCTGCTTTCATAGTAACTGTTCTGTTAAATTCTGAATGAAAACGTTTTCCTGCAGTTGAATGTGAAGAACAGACTCACGACATGCATTAATGCAACTATCTGTGATTTTAGAGAGACCCTAATGATATTAGAGTAGTGTACTGTAACTGTGACGCTGGCAGATCAGGTGCCAGCTCATGCCAGAGCCAAAGCCAGATTCACTTGCGTATTAGTATAGATAAAAGTGTTTGTTAAGCGTATAAGACTGTATTTGTATTTGCTGTTTAAACTTCATGGAAATGAGTGGGATGTTACTTGCATTGCTTTCACTTATCTGTAGCCCATTATACTGTAGCAGCAAATATTTACATTGTGTATACCTCTGAGATTAAATAACCCATCAAAGGAGAAAGAAGCCTTGTGGAATGCAAATGAAGAACTTTAACAGAAAAGTGCTAATTTCAAAGCAAGTGATCATTGTGTGTGATGATCGGAGGTCAAAGACTCAAATGCATTCCTCACTCTCTGTCATCAAAGGAAAAGCCCACGTGGGTAGTGACACCACCAGCTTATTTTATGTGAGAAGAAGTTATAAGTATAGATTCAAGGAAAAATCCTGGGTCTCTGGACTGTTTGGACTCTTACAGGGAAGTGTACCAGATGCAAAGCGGAGATCTCTAGAGACAATCTGGGTACCCTGAAAAGACTTCTGAGAAGCTGGCAGTTTATTATATCACTGCCACCATTTGGGATTACAAACTGTGACTCACCCATGCATGTTTTACCTGCCGTAATCTCTCAATAACTCTGATTTCCTTTTCTTAGCTAATAAACCTTTAGTTAATTTACTCTAGAATTGGCTTACCAGTGTTATCTTTGGTGTAAGATCTGGAGTACCAGTTGATCTGGAGTAAGTAACTGGTCTGTTGGACTCGGAGCAACCTGATATAAGTTTAAGTTTAAGTGATCTTTTATAACAAAATCCAGTTTGTCTGGCGGGCAAGATACACTGGAGCGTCTAGGGGGACTGTAGGTGACTCCATGGTAAGACTGGTATAGCGATCCAGGAGTTCACATTTATCATTGGCTTGGTGAGATCTAATTATAGAAGACACCACCAACTTGAGGCATCTTCCCCATTCTCTGATAGTCAGCCCTGAGGTGGGCACTCATAGTCGTGAGCCACTCCAGATAGTGTGACAGTAACATGGTTATCCTTCAAAACAGTTTGATAAGATGGTACATCAAAAAAGAAATATTAACCTGAAAACAATTGAGGACCAAAGAGAAAAGCAAAAGAACCTCATCTGTCCACTGGAGCTTCCTTTGCCAGCAAGATTTCCCAGAAACTTCTATAGCAGGCTGTTTAATTATGTTTTACATCTGAACATCAAGCTCTTTTGAACACGCTAATTAATCTAAAAGATCCAATTCATTTAAATAAAAATGCCAGGGGTGAAATCCTGCCTCAATTGTGAAGTCAATCGGACCATGATTTCATCCCAGTTGTTCAGAAGAGCCACATTCTTCAAAGGGAAAAACTAAAAGTAACCAAAAGCAAACGATCAAAATGAGAACGAATGAACCAAACTGTCATCTCCAAAATCAGCTGTTCCAGTTCAGACTCTCTGTTTTAATTGGCCAAAGATCAAAGAGACAAGGATAATACATTTACATCCTGGCAGATACTGTAAAGGAAAAGGTCTTGCTTCGTCATCACTGCTTCTCAGGAGGTGTTAGTACTGCTATCTCGACCTGCAGACATTTCTGCTGCCGGTGAAAAAATTCACGGATTAAATAATTCTCAGGGAGTTAGGAGTGAAGAAGCCCTTGACCTGTGTGATGTACATGTGAGCTTTGGCACAGATCATCCCTTCCTCTTTTGAAAGCAGAAGTGACTGAGATCTAGCGAATCTCTTTTGAGGGAAAGCAGCTCAGTGCAGTCATCCTATCCTTCCCTGGACCCCTACAGAAGTTCCTCCATTGAAGTTCCAGGGTGTCTTGAGGTGGGGCTTGAAGTGGATCTGAGGATCCAAGATCTCTCTGAAACATCATCCTCAGTGGACCCCTTGGTGCTCCTTTAAGAAATGGAATTGTTGCTGCTTAAGTGAGATTAACCTTTTCTGGGTCCACTCAGTGTCAGATAGCGAGCAGTTGCAGTAGAACCCAGCCAATGGTAGCATTGACCCATGATATCCAAGGGTCAGGGTGCAGCAGAGCAATGTAAAGGGCGCCGCTACTTTCCTTGCATCTGTGGATGTGGAGCTGCTCATTCAGTAGCTCCTCAAAGCACTTCCAGCTTAGGAAGGGGTCTGTTCCTTGAAAGCTATGAGGTGTTTTCAGTCCCCTCTGGCCCTCTGCCATGTGTTTCTCCATGAAGAGAAGATGATCTAGCCATTCGTTAGATCATATTTTTTAACTGTGACAGTTAAAGGTAAATCCCAGACTGGAATGTTGGGTTTCCTAAACAGATTGTAGCAATGCAATGCACACCCATGGTGCTTCCATTAACATGAAGAATGATTACGGGCCTGGCCTAGTGCCATGGAGATAGATGCAAAATCAGCAGGAGGGATCCAGGTTTTAGACTAACCCGGTGATCCTTATTTACTCTGCCTGTGGGGATCATGGAGGTGACATGTTTGGTCTCAGAGTGATAGGGCACAGAAGAACAGAATTTATGAGTGTCTCTGCTTCATGCTATGTACTCCAAAGTGCCAGCCATGAAGCAGCATTGACAGCATAGAAGATTAGGGTTGGAAGGGACCTCAGGAGGTCATTGAGTCCAAACTCCTGCTCAAAGCAGGACCAATCCCAACTAAATCATCCCAGTCGGGGCTTTGTCAAGTTGGGCCTTAAAAACCTCTAAGGATGGAGATTCCACCACCTCCCTAGGTAACCCATTCCAGTACTTCACAATCCTCCAAGTGAAAACGTTTTTCCTAGTATCCAACCTAGACCCTCCCCACTGCAACTTGAGACCATTGCAGATTCAGTGTCAATGGAAAGCAGTCCTTGTAGCTTTTATACAGGTTTTGAAATCCCAGTATTGTCTAAAATCAAAGCTACCTATAACGGTATCTGCCAAATGAAACAAAAAGAAAAGCAACTCTACTGAAAGTCTGATGTTTTGTTCTGAACATCATTATTAAATAACAGCCATGTGACAGACTAACCGTGTCATGTAATATCCTGAACAAACCTTTTGGAATTAAAATAAATTTTATTGAATTAGGATTAATATCTTTAGGGTGCATTGTATTAAAAATGCATTTGTGTATGCGTTGTGGCATTGTGTGTACCTTCTGTAGCAGGAAGGGAGGATGCTGATCTTTGAAGCCATCCCTTGTGGAGATACGTGTAAGCTGGATGGCCAAAACACAAAGAAAAGATTTTGGATAAAAACCTGGATTTTAAAATGTCTCCTGTCCTTCTTAATCCAGCAAATGGACAAGACACTTGGTCCATGGCTGGCCCCAATCCTCAGGAGATGATTGAACAGACTTGACCTACTGAGGCTTCATAAGACAATGTGCTTGTTCTGAGCTGAAGCTCTGTTGAACTTATAACCACAAAGAATCCACTAAGCTGAAGTGATGTCTGGTATACACATTAGCATGAGTGTAGATTTTGTTATTGTTTTTATTGTTTTCTTTGTACCTTAGGAATAAAGTAGGCATGGTTAGAAATGGCTGTCTGGGTAACTTATATCTGTAGCAAGCACTCTGTTAACAGTTTCTGAAGAGAAAGCAAATTGTTTAGGCAAATTGCCTTGGCTGGGAAATACACAGTGAAGGCATGGAACTGTGCAGTCTGGGCACATGCTGGTCTGAAGGGAGTGAGATAGGGGTCTCCACCGAGGAGAGGCAACAGCTGGGGAGCTGGGAGCCTGAGAGTGGGTGCCCTGACTGGACCACTGAGAGGAAATACAGGTGCAGTCACCTGACCTGTGAAAGTCCAATCTTTTCTAAAGAAGGGACTAGAACATTTGAAGTAGAGAGTTGGTTTTCCGTAAAGCTCGTCTTCAGAAGTCTAATTCTTCTTACTGGCTCTCTTTGACACAGTAGTTGCTGTTTAAGTGTGAACATTTTAATTGCACTGATAGCTTGAAGAGAGCTGGTTGCGGGATAACTGGGAGAGAGGCGCTGTGGCTGTAGCTGCAGTTGTATAAAATTGGGTGGCTCACTGGTGAGACGGGTGTTACAGATTAAAGACATGGATATTCGCCCATAATTAAACAAGGGAAGGGAAAATGTTTGTGTAGTGCAAATAATATTTAGAGGATGCAGCTATTACTTTAAGCAGCACGCAGTTCCTGGTTCACTCCCGGGAGGATATTTCAAACTTGCTCAGCAAAATTTTGGCTGATATTTTCATAATCAGCTGCATGAACATGAAGAACTGTATGAACCTTTTGTCTTCTTTTCTAGCCATTTTGGATATTGCTGATTTGGTTACTTTGGTAGTTAAATGTCCCTTTAAATCTAATAGTCTCCTAAAACAAACAGACTAGTTCTTTCCTCCTGCTAAGGAAGCTCCTTAAAATAAACATCACTTGAAATTAGAATGTCTGTGAAGCTTGCAGCATTCAGTATTCAATGCAAACCCCTTCTCCCTTCCCTCCTTCCCTACCCCCAAACACAGCCTGTCCTACTCCACCACGCACACACAGTCCTAATTCTTGGTATTTAATAATTGTCCCAAAAATGCCAGCAAGGAAAGTTAAAGCTATTGTTGTCATTTTTATTCTTGGCATATGCTCAGATATAAATGTGACAGAACAGAAACATCAGGAGAGAACACAAAAAATGATAGCTTAGAATTGGAACAGAAGAAATACCAAAGATTGTAACATCTTTTGTATTCTGTCCCTTCCTAAGAGGCCAGTGAGCCAACTCAGAATTGAAGCTAGTTTAGTCCTAATTCTATTTGGAATGTATTTCAAGCAAACAAACTTTGGTCACACCACAGGGGCACTACAGTATAATCTATTTCCACCTATTTCCATAATCTATTTCTATTTCCTTTGCAGAGGCTTGACTGCGAGCAATTCTGATTTCTCTCTCCTCCTTCACCTCCATCCCTTTTAAGGAGTAATTTGAGAACATACAGAGCAGTAGAAAAATTTGGCCAAAAAACTGTAAAGCAAGCAAGGCTCATTTGAAAAGAGAATCAGAGTTGCTGTGAAGCTGGAATTGCTAATATCCATATCAAAAGGAGGCATTTGTTAGGACAGGGCAATCATAAAGGGCAAATATGGCAACTGATTACTGTGGAAGCAAAAAGACAATAAATCATTCAATCAATAGAGCTGTAGTTAAGAGTAGGCACCGCTTTCTACCATGTGTGCCTAGCCAATAGCCTCATTTACTATATAAATAACATTCTATGTGCACATTTGACTGCTTGCCCACACATTTTCCACAGCTAGTGAGCATGTTTGTTTATGTATCTATAAACCCTTTTGCAAATATTGGTCTCTCAAGCTGTCCATGCGTCAGAAATATAAATGAGCTCTATTACAAATAGATTTGTATCATTATCCACATGAACCTGAAGATGTTATATAACTTTGCCATGCAATTTCCTGTGTTGCATTTTATTTTTAACACATAAAAGAATATAAATAAAACAATAAAAAATAAATGCTTATAATAGCTACTGTTTTGCTTTTCAACAGCTAATACTGAGAAGCCTTTCAATCTTGCAGCTGAAAGCGTAACAAGATCTAGTGGCTGGAAGTTGAATTTAGACTAATTTAACCTTGAAAGTAAGATGGAATTTCTAGCAATGAGAGTAATTAAACATTGGAACAGCTTATCAAGGGATGTGGTGGACTCACAGTCTCTTGGGGGTCTTTAAAACAAGTTTAGATCTCTTTATAAAATATAGCTTTTAATCCAGTTTCTGGTAAAAATTCTATGACCTGTGTACACAGGATGATCATAGTGGTTCCTTTTGGCCTTACAGTCTTTAAATCTACAACTCTATTGCTTTTATGTGACACTTCTCCCCTCATTCTATATGCCTTTCCATTGTTTGTATGCAGTGTTGTTGTAGCTGTGTGGGTCCCAGGATATTAGAGAGACAAGATGGGTGAGGTAGCATCTTTCATTGGACCAGCTTCTGTGTGTGAGAGAGACAGGCTTTCAAGCTACACAGACCTCTTCTACTGGTCTGGGAAAGATACTAAAAGTGCCACACCTAAATACAAGATTTAACAGATAATTTAGCGTTAACTGTGTACACCCATTTTAAGGCTGCCAGAATGGTATAAAGGGGCCTTAGTGTAAATGAGAATCAAGCCCTTGGTATTTTGTGATCTAAAGGAAAACCAGCCTAAAAGTTACAAAAAAATAAGCGTTTAAAAAAAAAAGTGTAAAATTGAGCATATTATTTCATACTCGATGTAAACATCTTTTGGGAATTTCACGGTAGAAGTTTGCGCATGGCACGCAGTTCTTTTTCCATTACCCATGCGTAATTGGGAACAGCAGGTACTATGGTATTTGTACATTATATCTAATCAGGGATTCAGATTAGATTTTTACATAACATTGTAAAGCAGTTTATCACACTAGCTTCTATAAGCTTGATTTACTTTTGTGATAGAATGACAAATAATGGGATGACGCGATCTGGAAAATGTAGACAGTGATAAATGTTATATCATTTTCAAACCAGATCAGAAACAAATGTGATTTCATTGGGCAAGGTTGAACACAAAGTTAAACAGAGCATGCTTTTAATTTTAAACCCAACAATACTGCTGGTGCCTTTTGCAAATAAAATGTCTGCTTCCATTGTTGAAGTAATTCTTTTAAAGTGAGGTGAAAACAAAGATTTTTTTCTATGGCACAAGAAGCACCAAAAAAGGAGTATAATGACCAGTCCAGTTCAGATTTACTGTCTTTCCCTGGGTGAATATAGTGTATATCTGACATTTCTTTTTAAAATTAAAATGTATACTTTACACAAAGTATAAGAAACATTACCTGTTGCCTCCACCATTCCTTCTAGAATTACAACAATTTCTAGTTCCTCTTTGGGCAATTGGTCTTTGGAAATCTCCCAGAAAGGACTCTGCTGGTTAATTTCATGGCTGATGATCAGTGGTGAAACCAAAAAGAGACGATCATCCCCTGTGTAATAACCTACGTTGATATCCGTCTGGTTGAGTGGTATAAATTCCCCCTCCTTTGTCTGTTTAGATTTGATCAACTTGGCTCGTATTGATGCCTCCACAATGTGTGAATTCCTAAGGTCCCCTACTCGGAACATCAGGCACAACTTCCCATCCCGCATGGAAATGACTGCGTTGGTAGAAAAGACCAGGGTTTCTGCCCTCTTCTTGGGCTGGGAAATTTTCACAAACATGCAACCAACCATGAAAGCATTGACAATAGAACCTAACACAGACTGAACTAAAAGCAGAATTATTCCCTCAGGACATTTGTCTGTGATGACCCGATAACCATACCCGATGGTGGTTTCTGTCTCTATTGAGAATAAAAAGGCTGAGACAAATCCATTAAGGTTACTGACACATGGGGTCCATGTATTGTCTCCTAAATGTTCCATATCACCTCGGATGTAAGCAATTAGCCACCAGATCATTCCAAAGAAGAGCCAGGTCACAGTGTAAACCATGACAAAAATCAAAAGGTTGAACCTCCATTTGAGGTCGACTAAGGTAGTGAAGATATCAGTCAGATAACGATAAGTCTCTCTCACGTTCCCATGGTGGACATTGCATTTCCCATCTTTCCTAACATACCTCTGGATTTTTCTCTTGGTACATACTTTGCTTATGTGTTTTGGAAGATCCTCTCTAGCTTGTTTGGGCAACTTTGGCTGCTGAATAGTGACAGGGCTCTCCACGTCCTGCTCCATTAGGTCTTCTTCCAGTATGTTAGCTGCCATTTAAAAAGAAAAAAAATAATTATGAGTATACAGACAATTGAATAAATACTCAACTTCCTTCTGTATTAGCAGTATGAAACAAGTATTAACTCATTACCAAATTGAAATGGCTTAGAAAGGAAACTTTTTCTTATGTCATGGCCTTCTATCATTTCAGAGATTTGATCATGTCTACACCAATGTTTAAATTCTGCAATAAATATTCAAACCAATATTCTATCCCCTTTTAAAATGTAATACATGATACTGCTTATGAACCAAGAACGATTTTCTAGGAGATAGCACTGATATAAATGAAGAAACATCTGTTTTGGGGCTTAAGTCACCAATATGAGCAGAGAAAATGAGCAATTTTTGAACTATTGTTTTAATTGATGCCATTACTAAAGAGAGAAGAATTAAGTACATGTAAATGGCTTTAAAAAAACACTTTATTTTCAAAGGAGCCAAGTCTGCTCTCATTGACCTCAATAGAAGAAAGACTGGACCTCAGAATAATATACACTAAAAGCAATTCAGACCAATTTCTATACAAAATAGATGTTTATACTGAGCATGGGCAGTCTGTGTCCTCCTCTCACTGATGTAAAACATACGGTACTTCAGACCTTGGTGCCATGGTGGTTCACTTGGGTGAAAGGCCATTAATCCTAGTGCACCGTCCTTTCCAGAGATCTGAGCCCCTAGACACCCTGGTGTGTGTCTGCATGCCTCCCAAATATTTAAAAACAGAAACAACAGTAAGAATCGCTTTCTCTCTCCCCACTTTTTCAGAGAAATAGCTTGATTAGTTTATAGGGTTT
Organism: Mesoclemmys tuberculata; assembly: GCA_007922155.1. Taxonomy (NCBI): domain Eukaryota; kingdom Metazoa; phylum Chordata; order Testudines; family Chelidae; genus Mesoclemmys; species Mesoclemmys tuberculata. Next base: position 34,632,783 of record ML675610.1, read on the forward strand.
TTGTTTGTGTGTGAGAATGTATGAATGTTGCATGTGAAAAATGTACTTAGGGAAAGCTAAGTCAAGTGAATAAATTTTGCATTTCATTCAGACCACAGTGAGAACAGTGGTTATTCTCATCTCTTGTGGGAATGCGTTTTGTGGGCCTGTGTGAGTTATAGCTCCTGCTTGCCAAGCCTCAACCTATTGGCCAAGTTTTGTTGTTTCAATGAAATGTAGTGGCCATGGTTGCGGAGGCAGAAGCAGTTTCTCAAGTAGCTAGGACATCTGCTGTAGAAGACTCTGAATTTCAAAACAGAGGCCTTGACCTATGAAATACCCTCTGGTTCAAAAGGAATTATTTTGGGGCCTGGAAATATCTGAATCTGTGAACCAAGCTCTCTATTCACTGTGGATCAAGTGCAGACTACTTGGGTGGTTTGTTTTTAGTAACCTACAGTGATAAGCAGATGGTCTGGTGAGTTTTGAATCGCTTGGAGCTTTTTGGGGTGCGTGGCTTCGTCCCTCTGGAACAGAGTCAGAGGATCTCTGTAAAATTCTAGGTGCAGGTAAAATAGACATTAAAAGAAGGTGTTGTACAAATACAACCATCTCTGTACCCCCCTCCAGCTGTCTTCCATGCCCCTTTCTGTCCAACAGCCTTTTCTGTGAAAAAATACATGAAGTTGGAAACAGTATTGAAACCTGCTAGCATTTTTGTGTGTTAATGTTGTGGACTCCATTCTGTCTCATTTTCTAATCTCGTTACTATTTCTTTAAAAGAATTTTATTCAAGCTGACTTCAGGGGCAGCATTTTATAGTGATGTTCCAACTAGTCAATTCTGGACGAACTTATCCCGGTCAGTGACAGTGCTGCCTGCTTGGATTATCACTAATGCTGTGTAATGAAATAAACACCAAAAAGACATTAAAATAACCTTTTGGGGCTGACAAACCAAAGCCAGGAAATTTGGCGTTAAGGCTTTGCACTCCACGCCTAACTCACAATTGCATCTAAGGGAATTTCAGTCCATGGAATCCATAGAATCACAGTAGTAACAGACCCCTGGAATACCCAGCAATAGTTGAAGCCTCAGGCTTTGAGTTTTAATGTAATGTTAATTAGACTTGTAATGTCAGTTTAATGATTTATTACATTTAAAATACTTGAAATATTTTGCTTTCCTGCCATGGTTAGACTCTGGCATATGCAAAGAGCCACTGTGTAAATCTTGACAATGCACTGCAGTTGGCTATTCAAGCCAAGTGTGTTGCCCACCTCCAGTTCTGAGCCTGTCTTCAGCAGAGATCGCAAATGGTGCCAAATAATGTAGTGGGACTAGGAGGACATAAATACATTGGTTTCACTTGTGGCTTAAGAATAAATTTGGAGGAAGTCTCCAGAGATGGAACTATCCAACAACCATGTACTGTACCCGCTAGCCTACCTTGTAGGTGTATTTTTCCTTTTACAGTACTTACTACTACTACTTTGTATTTTCTTAGGATATTTAATTTGAGGCTCACAAAGTGCATTAAGTAAGACCCTCAGCACTGAGTGATCTGAAGCACAAAGAAGGTTTAGATTCAGAATGTCCAAAATGATTTTGTAGTAGAAACAAGCAGTCTTTACACACTTCAGAGCACGGGAGTGCAGCGAATGCTAGTGTGAATGGCCCTCACAAGCCTCTCTGCAGGGTGGGGGAAGCTTCTTTCTTATCCATAAGGCTATGCAGGGACTGCTCACATTCAGGTTCTTTGTACACAAAAAAACAAACACTTTGAGCTCTCTTTTATTAACCAAAGACGATCAGTAACTTTAATTTGAAACTGTTTCAATAGAACATCTTACAAATAGGCTGCCACAGCCACTTAGATTACCCTGGAGATATCTGCATGGATCTTCAGACAATTTCCAATGCCAACGTCTTTAGACTGTCAGGCAGTTCCTGGAAGAAGTTAAACTCAATACTCCAACCTTTTCTATCTATTCTGGTTACCCAGTAAATCCTATTACTCCTTCCACCACCCAAGCAAATCATAACCAAACACTCCCCCCTTACGGATGTCAGTTCTGAATTCCATCAGTTAGAGTCTGAGCAGCTAGACACTCTCAGTCTGGATTCTAGCTCCAAAGGGAAACTCAGGAGCAGCAAGTCCCTAAATAACTGATGCACCAAATGTGCATCTGTACAGAGATGCCAGGCAAACATCTTTTAAGCACTGGGAAGGATTCCTTGTATATCACCATGGCCAGTAAAAAGTCACACATGGATGATGCTGTAGCCACAAGACACTTTGTCTAATGAAATTTTTACTGGGTATCAAGCCAATAGCTTATGCTCTTTATCTCATTTCATTCATTCTTTCTTGAAAGCTATTTTTACTCTTAGTGGTTTTCTTCTTGACAAACATATATAAATAATTAGCCCACGTGCTGAATAAATATTTTCTATCTTGTATTTGTTTATGGACCCGTCTATATTAAACTTGTGCGAACATGATGGCACAGGTAGCAACACTCTGTCTATTTAGCATATGCTGTTCAAAGTAATGCTCCGTGGTGAATCACTTAGACAATTACATAATGTGCCGAGGTGTCTGCAGGGTGCTCATTTCACATTCTGTCCAATTAAACGAATATGCAAACATAAATAAGTCCCGTTACTGGGTCAGTCGTGTTTAATCATAGCAGTACCTAGCGATGCTGGTTTGTTCTTGCCTATGTTATTTGGGGTCGGGAAGGAATTTTCCTCCGGGGCGGATTGGCAGAGGCCATGGAGGTTTTTCGCCTTCCTCTGCAGCGTGGGGCATGGGTCGCTTGCTGATGGATTCCCTGCAGTTTGAGGTCTTCAAATATCACTTTTGAGGATTTCAATAACTCAGTCATGGGTTCGGGGTTGTTATAAATGTGTATGGGTAGGGTTTTGTGGCCTGCCTTGTGCAGGAGGTCAGACTAGATGATCATATTGGTCCCTTCTGACCTATGAGTCTATGAGTCTATGAGAACTCAGAAAGGAATAATCTAATGTATGCACTAAGAAAGTGATCTCTATATTCATGAGTAACATGAATAGGACATCCGATGGACTATTAGTTGTATAGAAACCAAAGCCATAGCTGTCATTGCCTTCAGGGCTGCAGGTGAACAAACGATACCTAAAGTGTTGTAGTTGGTGGTGGTAGCAGTACTAATTTGTATTGCAGTAGCACCTGAGAGCTCCAGTCATGGACCAGAATTCCACTCTGCTAGGTGCTGTATAAACATAAAAGAAAAAGACGGTCCTTGCGCTATAGGACTTAAATCTCTCCAAACGAAATGCTCATTTCAATGTGACTGTATATCTGTGTGAATGTACATGACATTGGAGGTGACAATATATAAAATTACTAAGTGGTTTTGCTGAGGTCAATATGAATTATAACCTTGATCAGATGCAACAGAACTTTGGTATAAATAGAGCCAAGTGAATGTTCCATAGTGAATAATTTATTAGATGAATTAAGCCTCTATGTGTTTGTGAATTGTTTGTGTACAGTTTACTATCTCCTCTAGTTTATCAGTAATTGAAAACTATTTACCTAATTTCAAAGATTATTTTCAAGCAGTTCACTCCAAGTATTTAAAATTCCTGCACGGTTAGTTAGTTTTGATTATAGTTTGACTTCGTTCACATGGTATTCTTCTCCTTTCCTGGTTGGATGTATGTAATCTTGGAATTAAGATTATGGTGCAGATGTTTGCATTATAAATTGTAATCTTGCTTTCTGTTAATGTGCCCTAATATTTACTTTAACTTTGATGTTTTCACAATTGTTCCTGCCAATAAACTCATTTACTAGAATATTTGTGGAAGTGGAACACAGAAGAGATGAGAACACAGATAAAACAAAATAACTTTTTGATTTGAGCGCTCTTGGATTGCCCAAAATCATTTTTTGGGGTGGAGGGGCGAGGAGCAGCATTCAGTCAATACCTATTTATAAGGATAGATTAGGGAAATATCATACTTAAGCCTTCTATCTGAATAATCACTATATCTAAACTGAGTCAATGAGCTGGACATCAGTTACTTAATATGCCACTCCAATTTGTTTCCAGTAGCATAGTTAAATTAGTTCTGATGCCTTCTCCCTATGAATTTGTTTAAACAAATGTTTTTTCTGAATTTCCAGAAATCCAGCTGGGCTAGGCTTTTGTGACACCTGTCTTCCCCATTGCTGTGGTAAGACTGGGGACTGTTCAGCTGCACGGTACAAACAAATGCCGACTATGTCAAGGTTACTGCTCTCCTTGAGTCTTTGTCGTACCATTTCCGCTTGGGATCCAGATTCGGGTTGGATAGTGAGTCAGACAGTGTTTTCTTTGTTTTTGATGGGGGTAGTCACAGGGGATTTGAAATGCCTTGCCAGATCTCTCTGGCTTGCTTTAGGCATTGTTTCCGCTCTGTAAAATCTCAGCTTTGCTGAGCACTGGGCACACACTGGCAGATATTTTCAGAATGGGGAGAGATTTGCTTGCATGGAAAACTAGACTTTTATAACTCTGAACTGTGAGGCCAGGTAATTTTTATAAAGGAAGGATGTGTGTTATAATCAAAGCCATGTATGTGAGTTTTGGCTGACTGGAATTGACCTTTATATAACCAACTAGTGATTGTAGGGAGTGATCGTTTTTAAAGCCACATTTTTCTTTGTAAAGTGCTTTTCAGGTCTCATCTTGCATCACTGATGTTAATAGGAGTTTTGCCATTCACTTTAATAAGAGCAGGATCTGGACCTTCATCTTCAAAATGCCTAGCAAACATTATCAAATTTCTTATCTATGTATCAGGTTCCTTATTGGCTCATTTAAAGTACTAAACATAGATCCAGAGGGCATTTGTGTGTGTGATGTGAATTAGATTTTAGGGGGATGGAAAAAAATTGTAAATTAAAGTGTGCTTAGGATCAGAAAAATGGCTGTAAGGGTGATACCTTGTTTTCCACATTAGCTGCTCCATTTCCTGAGCCTTAGCTGGCAAAAATAACTTTTTACTGTTTTCACTAGTTTAAAATCGCTATAGCTGTAAAAGAGCAAGGTTCTGCCTTTAAGGTCTAGAAAAAACTGTCACAAAATGTATTATTTTATTATTGACAATGGTGCATGATGATGAGATATGTATTAGAAAGAACACAAACTGATTTTCTGGTACTCAAATGAATTGCAGATTTTGAACCTGCTAAAGTTTGAGATGTTTGAATCTGAGATTTTGCTCCAGCCCTTTCTAGAAAAAAAGGCCATCTACAAAACTGAGTTCTGAATCTTGGATCAGATTCTTAAACTCCCTTATACCACTTCCACTAAAGTTTGGGGGGTTTGGAGCCATGGAGTTGCTTCAGATCCATCTCTAGAACAAATGTTCAGCCGTGAAAATAGGGCCAAGGAATACATAGAGGAAGTCAAAAGAAAACAGAACTGAGCTGAAAGGAACAGCATATGGTCTTCCTATCCGAGCCCCTCAAAATTCAGTACTTAAATGTCCTCTTTGGTCCGCACCATTCGTTTTTACACATCTCTGTCAGCACATTTGCCAGACTTTTGGCCTGCACACCTAATTTCCAACTACCTAGCACTTGCTATTGCTGGCAGTGCACGTGCTCACTGGCTTGTGGTGTATCCTCATTCCCTGTACAATAGACACTTCCTAGACAATTGTGCATGCATTCCCTGTCACATTTCAACTGCCCGTATCTTCTAGTCCTCCATGCGAGGATATTTATTTCCCTCACATCAAATGCAATACCTTCCTGCACACTGTTCCAACTTGTTCATGAGGGAGAATGCAGGCCTTCGTTCCTTGTGAAAGAGGAAAGAGCAAGGTCAGAAATGTCACCTTGTGTAGGTGATGGCTTGAGAATAACAAGTCCGTAATCTGGAAAAGGCAGAGCAGAGAAACATCTGTCTTAGGTTGTTTCATAGGGACTGACAACGAAGAACGAGTTATGGGTTACTGATGACGCTCTGAAGCGAACTGCGCCTGTGTAATCGATAGTTTAAAAATGGTGGTCCCTAGTGGGAATCTGCAAAAGGGATGTAGGATCCAGAGGGTTGGCAGTGATAAACATTCAAGGCGGACATTAAAAACAGAAAGAAAGGAACATGTATGGCTGTTCACAGTAGTACACAGAGATGCAGGAGCAATGCTCTACCACGTGCAAGAGAATGAAATCCTTTGTGCATGAAAAGGAGGAGTTCCAGCCATCCCTCTTCCCTCCCGAAGATAGAGGTGGCAAGTTTAACACTGAAGGAGACATGGCTCAGCAGCAGGGAGGATCGGAACAGCATCAGATCAGACCAGCTACACACTCGTTCTAAGAAAAAGAGAGAGAACTAAAAGAGAAGAAAACAATCTCCTCTCACCCATCTGTTCTGAGAAGTAGTGGGCCAAATTCAGATGCAGAATAAGTGAGTTATAGGCTCCTTTGACTTTACAGGACCTGTACCCATGTATGCCAGATCTGAATCTGGATCAATAAATACAAGTTCCTTGCTTTGATTTCTGTACACCCTAATGAGAAACAAACCCTGCCACACTGTTGTTACTTACAGACAGGTAACGTACAGTCTGGTCTGTGGGTGCCTGGGCAGGGATACGTCTGGGACAAGTACGTGCTGTCTATGCGAAGGGACCCATAAGTATGAGTGTTTGTTAGACCCAAGTACAATTATGGGATGAGTTATATAATGCTTCCTGGTCTGTGTCAAAGAGGCTGACATCAATACTGATTACACAGATTAACTTTCAGAAAAGTTTTCTGTCCTTAGTCCAGTTCCGTTGTAATTGACCATCATATCCTCCTCAGATCTGACAGTCTTTCTGAGAAGGCAGCCAAGATACAAGGGATGCATTTTTACACTAGATAAATTAGTACCTATATTGCAGCAGCTCCCAGCAATGGTGCAGCTACACCAGTGCTAAGCCACTAGTCTAGACAGAGCTCAGTTTCTACCACTGTGTCACACAACCATCTGAGTCCCTCTCTGCACAAGAGCTTACACCTTCTCTACCTCTTGTGATGCTGCACCATGGTTGTAAGGTTTCACAGTGCCACCAATGCCTCAGTAGGAATAGATACAAATATTGGCCAAATGCTTTACTTCTGACACTTTTCACGCCAAGTCTACATCTCCAAGCATGGGTGAAAAGTGGCAGTGTCACGTACAGGCCCTGTGCAATTTCCTTTGTAGTTATCTGACTCCTGGTATCTTTGTCAGAGGAGCTTTGTTTATTCTCACAGTTTCCACTGGCCTCTCTGTAAGAGTTGGTTAATATTGCATAAGATGTGCTATTAGGTGGTGTGTTGGTCTCTGGTGACTTTGCTGTGAGGTCTAATTGAAAAAAGAGAAAGTCAGCATATGAAAAATACCATGTCTGAATTCATCAGTTAGAGACTGCTTGTGGTTATATGCCTCATTTTGTGGTTATGTTTACTTTTAGCTCAGAAATGATAGCTCCTGAAGTGAGAGGCAGTGTAACTGTCTTGATTTTCTCGCCAGCTGCTAGTTTTCTGTCAGTAGTCAAATGGTCAAGCAAGGTTATGGCCTGGCTGAATTCTGGATTTTCTTCTCATTTAGTTTTCAACAGGAGGAGGAATGGAATAACTTGGCATGGGAATGCTTTCTGAATATTCTGTTCTTTGGTGCTAGTCATCAAGGGCTTGACGATCCCTAAGAACTACTGCAGCAATGGAGAACAATGTATGTTATTGCCCTGATGTCACTGTGCAAGACGTGTAGAATGATTGCAATTTTCTGATCAATGATGCAAGAACATCATGTAACAGGAAGAATTTGGTGCAGGTATTGAAAATAGTACATTTTTGCCATTTGAGCTATTTGGATTGGACACAAGTCACCCAGTATGTATCTGTTTCCTGACTGGATGAATGTACCTATTGGAATCAGAAGGCTGATGTGAATACTGACAACAATGAATTTGTAACTTGGATATTCTCCAACATTGGCAGTTTTGGTGAAGACTTCTGCCAGTAAAATCATGCACAAGAACATTTACAGGAAGGCACATAGATGCAGATGAAGTGAATTTGTTTAAAAGTTCAAATGAAAGTCAATGAATAATTTTTTGCAGTATTTGCCCAACTCTAGTTATAATAATTTTCTATAACAGAGCTGCATATACAACACTATTTGGTGCTTTCAGTTGCTTTTGAAAGGTGTTGAGGGAAATGTTGAACTAAGTTCACTGGCAGTTCTGAAAAGTAAAATTCATTTCAAGTTGACCTGAACATTTTTCAAAGTTTTCAGCAAGTCAGAAAAAAATAGTTTGGGTTAAGCAAAACATTTTTGACCCCCAAATGAAATGTTTCATTTTGAACTTTTTCTTAATTTTTGTTTTAAATTAAATAAAATTTGTAGGAAATGTTTAAACAAAAAGTTGTTTTGAAAATATCAAAATAAAACAGTTTGATTGTTGTCTGATTTTTTTTTTAAACCCATGCAATTCAGTAAGACTGACATGAATTCACTGAATGTTTTGATTGACACACATCTGCATATTTGGGCAAGAAAAGGTTTGTCCAAATTTTTTTTACCCAACTCTAGTAAAGCATGTGCTACTTCTATTGTCTCTGCTTAGTTTCATTGATAATGACCCTGAAGTGCTGCTCTCGGGTGGTGAAATCTGATTGTACATACAAACCTCCAGTCTCACAGATTTAAAGCAATTATTTGGATACATGTACATAGATCAGTGATAAAAGGTACAATCCTTTCTTTCCTTCTGGAAGCGTGTCCTGCTTTGATCAATAAAGGATCATAAATATAATGTGATCGTAACAATAATAAATCTAATGTAATAATGATCATAAATATAAAGAAATAGGGGAGAAGAATATTCATTTTAGGAAGGAATAGCTTTGTTCAATCAATATGCTATACCGATCCTTTGAAGCCAATATTTTATACAATGGAATATACCTGCAGATTAAGGACAAGAATTTCTATTACTTTCCAATAGAGATGGGCTGAAGATACAAAATGTATATCTAGATTTGAGCCCTTCAGTTTGCTGATGATGAATTTGGGATGACTTTGAGAACATTCAACTTTCTTCTGAAGAATATATCTTAATCTATGCAGAATGGATTTATCCTAGTCTGTCTAAACTTCTCTTCAATGGAATGACAGATGTCTGCGGCCAAATCATAATACTACTCCATATTTGATGACAGTGGCTTGTGAGGAGGAGGAGGAGCCATGAAACCGTGATGAGTATGATGCAAAGCAAACAGGACACCTTCCTGTTTACCCATCTCCTTTTCAGTATGAACTACGTAGTGTTGCTATTCATCAATAGGAATAACGCAGCATGTATCTTCTAAGGCCCGGTCTACACTTACCTTTGCGATTTGGCGGAAGTCGACGGGAGATACGCAAGTGACGTAAATCACTTGCATATCTCCCGTCGACTTTGCAGTGTTTCCTCTGCGCGCCGTCCACACTGCGCTGCGTCGAAGGGAACACTTCCACTTACCAGGGATCCATTTACCAGGATGGTTTTCCTGCGTCACTTGCTGGATTGACTGAGTGGGTCTACACAGACGGCTCAGTCGATCCAGAGCAATCGATCTGATGGCGGCGAATTTGCCACCATCAGTGTGGACCCAGCCTAAAGAAGCAGAGCTTTGTGAGGATAATTTGGATGTCAGTGGTGAAGATTGTTCATTTTAGCCATACTGGCCAAACTGTCAGTTTTAACTCTCAAATTGTATGCTTTTTCAGGGAATGCATATGACAATGATTGAGTCATATCATGGCTCTGATTAAAGTGACTTCAAAGTACAAAAGCACAAAAAAATTTTTTTTTCAAATTTTCTAGGTTTTAAAGAAAAATTTAAATGTTTGTTTTTTAAAAATTGGGAAATCGCTACCATTTATGACCAGCTCCTTCCCAAAAAGCTATTGTTGGGTGTTTCATCTGAAATGTGGAAATAGATGCATGTTTTGATTCTGAGAACACAGATGATGGTCTTGCTGATATAGAGATAAATTACGTTAAGGCACACTCAAGATGGTTGTACAGGTTTTTGGAGTCAGATATTTTAAATTACTGTTGTTGTGGTTGCTGTTTCCTTTTGCTGAGTGGTGTGCCAATTTAGGCATACTTCTACAATCCTCATCCTTGGTACTGCTAACTTCTATGGTTTATTGTAAGTTTTGTATGTTTGCTGTTTTTCTTAAAGCCCCAGCTCCTAGAGTCGGTGAATTACATGAGAATCTCAGATTTCCATTTTTCAAAGTAAATTTTAAAGTAAGTTTCTAGCCCTTGTGGTTGCAGAGAAAACTTTGAAGATGTGAATCTTATAGACTCAAAAAGAAGAAGACAAATAAAAGAAGTCCAATGTTTTGTTTTTTTTTAAATCTCTTAAGTTCTTTTAGAGAATTAATGATTTTTGAATGTTTGTGTTGGCAATACTGCATCCTCGTTGTCCAGAGGGTCTCTCGTGCTAGTCTCTTCCTCTTCATCACTGTTACTAAGGGGATGGCTACACGATGGAGACTATACTGGCATAGCTAGGATGGCATAGTTGCATCACCATGACCCCATAATATAGATGCAGCCTATATCAACAGACAGGGTTTTTCCATCAGTGTGGGAACGCCACCTCTGAGAAGGAAGTTAGCTGCGTCAATGGAAAAATGCTTGCATTGACATGGCTGCATCTGCATGGGGATCGGCATAAACCATCTCAACCAGGAGTGTTATTTTCACACACCTGACCAACATAGCTATGTTGAGTAAATTTCAAGTGTAGACCAAGCTTCAGTTTACTGGGTGTTTTCTTTTGCCTCTTCTGCTACAGGACATATGTGAAATTGCAGAAGGGTCTGCTACTCTCTTAATAAGGGGTGAAGGAGGGGGGAAAGGCATAACACAGCCAGAGCTTTTGTTTTTAACTATTGCTTTCCTATTGCCTTCTTCTCTCAGAACTTCTTCCCAATATGCTACAAATTGTGATGGTTTATGCACTTAGACAGCAGATTTTACAGGTGGCAAGACACTTCTGCCTTCCAGTGTGCTCAGTGGAGGCCAAGAGAGATTTTCATTTATTGTTCTTGCTCTCTTTAGAATGAAAATCACTAGACTCTGACGATGACATCTTCTTAGACTGGGAGGAATAAGATTTTGTGAATTCTGCTGTTGAATGATGATTTGCCAGTACAGATGTATGTACCAATATTTTCTAAGTAGATTAAAAGTGAGATGCTTTCCTTTGGTTTGCCTTGAAGTTCACTGGCTTTGCTTAGAAAACTAAAACTAACAAACCACCATGAGCTGTGATTTATAGTTTATTATTTACTATTATGGTTAAGATTCTGTCCCAGGGACAGGCAATAAACAAAAATTCATGGAAGTCCATGACTTGTCCCTGATTTTTACTAAAAATACCCTGGGGGAGGAGGGAAAACGGAGCTCCTGGAGCTTGCAGCTGCCCCAGCCTGCTGTTCTGGCAGGCTGTCCTCCGATCAGCTGGTCAGTTGTTGGGTGGCAGACCACTGACAGCTGGTCCAGCCGTGCCTCAGAAGTCATGGAGGTCCCAGAAAGTCATGGAATCCATGACCAAATCGCATCCTTATTTATTATCATTATATAGAACCAAGAGCCTCCCTCCAGATTAGAATCTGTTTGTGTGTGAGAGCTTAGGGCCCAACTGTTTGCTGCCCTGCACTTTGTGCAGTCACACTGATGGAAAGTGGTTGCAAAATGCTCCCATTCTGATTGAGCAGTGTTTTCCATGCATTTTGCATTCATCTTGCGCTAGTGTAAGTGAGATTAACACATGCAGCATCCTACAAGCTATTCATAAAGTCTAAACACCAAACACAGTCTTACAACTCTAATTAAATTCAGTCTTAACAATACTAACGTATAGGTGAGCCAGACTGGTTTCCATTTATGCACTTGTCAGTTAAGGCTTTTATTAACTGGACCTCAGCTGTCCAAATAGACAAGGCAGACAATGTTTGAGGCACAGGAACACAAGGGATAAGCAGAATGGGGAGGTGGTTAGTAATGTCATTCTAGTTACATGGTTTTTTTCTTTTTGTGGGGGAAAAGGGTGTGATGCTGGCAGACCAGGTGCCAGCTCATGCCAAGGCCCCAGGCCTCACTGGACACTGACAAGTGCATAAATGGAAACCAGTCTGGCTCACCTATACGTTAGTCTTGTTAAGACTGAGTTTAATTAGAGTTGTAAGACTGCGTTTGGTGTTTAGACTTTATGAATAGCTTGTAGGATGCTGCATGTGTTAATCTCACTTAATGGTTCCCCATGTTATAAAGCAATAGCCAATGTTTTCATTGTAAGCCTCTGTAAGCGTGTAACTCATCAAACAAGAAAGAAGCCTTCTCTAATGCAAATGCTGGCTTCCTACAGAAGATGTTAGGTCCTTCCCAAAGAGAAGGCCTTTGAAGCCAAATGAGCCACTGTGAAACATCAAAGGTATATCTACACTGCAATGGAAGCCCAGGGTTTGTGGGACTCAAGTCAGCTGACTTGTGTTAGGGAACCCTGGGTTTCAGCCTCTGCATTGTATTTTAACCGTATGTTAAGACTTTTCTAACCCTTGGTTGAACATAGGGCTCTGGTGTCCACACTGCAATGTGCAGACTTTAGTCAAAGTAACCATATCCCAGAGTTCATAGACCCCCTCTGCCGAAATGTGATAGATCTAGTCCTAGGACTGTGGTGCACTGTTGGAAAACTTTACTGCCCACCCTGCATGTTACCAGGAAGCAACTCGCTTTGCAAAAGACTTGATTGGTTCACTTTCCATTGCAAACCGAGGAGGCTCTCTAGTAGTGTGTTAGCAATTCAGCGATCAGAATAGAATGGGTTAATGCTGACCTGAGCTGCTGCCATTTGCAAACGGGAGAAGGTGACTTTTATTTTCAATAGCATGAATTGCAGATTATTAGGATAGAGAGGACTAAGGAAGCTGTCCCATGGAATTGTGGGATATTTCTGATTGACTCCTGGGACCCAAGTCAAACAGGGCTGTGTCTACACTGCAAAGCAATGAGGCTTGGACCCTGGGTCCTGTCTTAATGTGAGCTCAGACGCTCCAGCCCTGCAGGATCCTGGGACCCTGAGTAAGCACAATTACAGTGGAAATGCAAGGAGGGGTTAGGCTTGAGCACAGGCATGCCCCAAAAGAACAAAGACTTTATTAATTGCACTCTTCACCCCCTCCAGAAAGAGGAGACATGCACATCAGGACTGTTTGTTTAGACTACAGTTTGTGGCCTTGACTACATGAGAAAGTTGCTTTCTAAAGGTATGAGCTTTTTAAACTGATTAAGTTAAACTAGTCCAAAAGGCTGTATGGACAAGTTGTTTAAGCCAGGGTTTTTTTTAAATTTAGTTTAAAATGAGTTAGAAATCAGTTTAAACTAAGACTAAATAAACTACTGTTACTGAAACCAAAGTCTCCACACAAAAGTTTGTACTTGTATGTCTAAACTGATTTAAAAACAGTTTTAAACCAGCACAATTTTCTCATGTAGGCAAGGCCTAACATGGTTGAAAATGTTGGTGTAGATGCAAACTATTAATATCTGTGTCCTGTAAAAGACACTGCGGAGTGGCCAGATTAGCATTTAAGCCACCCTGTGCTCAAATTACTAGACGATGGCTTTCCTGTTTAAAACAAAACATAAATGAAGAGATAACTGAACTTTCCTAAGTGGACAAAAAAGACTTGATCGTGATGGGTTTTTATTTCATCCCAGCTGGTCTAATTGTAACATTCCGTTCCTGCAAATCTGTCAAGAAATCTCACGGCATTTGATTCTGGACTGCTGAATTTAGAGCCTAATATAAACATAAAATCCTACTATGGTTCTGAATTTTTCTCTCCATTATGTAGATGTTAACAGAATAGGCTGAACTGATGTTATGCTTTTTAAGTAATCCATATTTCAGATGGAACATGAGCCTTCTGCCAGTGTATGTCATACATCTTAATGGAGCTAGCAAAACTCAGCATGAGCACAAATAATTCAAAGCTTTCACAGCCTTTAGAAGTCTTGAGTGAAAAGAGTAGTTCTACTTTTTAACATATCCCTTGACTTTGGTCTGGGGAAGATCTACCTCCAATATATATGTGCACTGTATTTTAGAGAATTGTTCACAGGGATCAGAAACACAGGCTGCTTTTGTTAGAAACACTAGATGAAGCAGTACAATGAGATAAAAGAGAAATTCTATGTCTTTTGTAGGCAGGTACATGCAGTGATATCCATTTAAATGAGTGCCTAAAAAAGGAACTGACCTGTTTAAGAGAGAAGATTTCCTGTGAAGTAAATAAGAATGTAAAGCCCTATGCAGTGAGCTCCTGGTAAAGAACACACTAACGAAACAAAACAAAAATTAAATGGAATACTGAGATGATAAAAATATAGCTCAGCTATATACTTGCAATTTTTGATTCACAAAACTAAATGATGTATTATAGAACAGTGGAACATTTTTGAACAAATGACAAGGTTGCGTGCTGAACAAGTTTCTATTGTTCCTTTATTAAAATGTATTTGAAGCTCATTAGAGAGGACTAGGCCAGTGACAGAGGGGTAGCACTTTGCTGTGAGTGACACAGAGGTTCAGTTACTTGTCATGGTCTCTGACTTCTTAGGCCACTAGGGGTTGGGATAGCTCTGAAGGCAGAGCGTTATTCAATAGAACCCATCTGGACTATTTCAAGAACACTACTGTTAGCCTTTGTATGGGTGCAGGCTTTCTCAACAAGGATAGTGAGCACAAAAGAGGGCCTACGCAGCAGTGTGTAAAGAGGCAGAAGTGAGGGTGGATTGATTCTTAGTGCAATGACACAAACTTGGAGGACGCTCTTGGAAAAATAAAATACCTTAACATCAAATTCTGCCTGCTGCAGTGTGTGCACGTGTGTGGGCACATGCACAGTTCCCACTGAGTTGCACACTATACACTATCCTAGAAGTGGAAGGCCAAAATTAAAGAAAAAGAAAGAAGTCTCCAGCCAGCAGAGTTCCTAGTTCTCTTATTGTTCTAGGAGGCAGGCAGGCTTTTTCTCTTTCCCTAAGGCAGTGGATTAGGGAAGAAGCAATTTAGTCAAGTTTATAAGGCTTTTATCTCAAAGCCTTGAGTCATAGCAGACAAACTTATATTCAGAAAATAAAGTCTCTAAGGCCTGGTCTACACTTACCTTCCGGATTCAGCAGCAGTTGACGGGAGATTCACAAGTGACGTAAAAAACTTGCGTATCTTCTGTTGACTTCGCTGCGTCTGTTCCAGGCACCATCCACACTGTGCTGCGCCAACAGGAACAGTGTTCCCATTGACACAATGCTATGCCACTGATGGAGGTGGTTTTCCTCCGTCGATTTCTGGTGTGGTATAGCAAGGGTAGAGGGCACTGGCAAGTTCTAAAAGGGTGCTATGTAAATGCTAGAATGATCAGGGCTTTATTCCCTGTAGACTAGCCAAAGGGTAATTAGGGTCAGCTGAGACCAATTAAGGCCCCACCCAGGTGCCTGATAAAAACCCTCTATTCCTGAGAGACAGTGTGGAATTGAAGGAGTAGGTGTGTGGTGAGTAGAGGAGTGTGTGGAGATTGTGAAGAAGAACAGAACCGAGTACAGTGGTGTGTGGAGTTTTGGAGAAGAACAGAATGGAGTGCAGTGGTGTGTGGGAGAGAGGTGGAGTCCTGAGGAAGGTACTGGGCTCAAGAAGCCAGAAAGACGGTGGGGAGGAGGGAGGGAGAAAGTAGCCCAGGGGAAAAGCCTGCAGCTGCAAATAGCACATGCAGCAAGTAGCAGCACATAGCTGCTACTCAGAGGGCCCCTGGGCTGGGACCCGGAGGAGTGGGCAGGCCTGGGTCCCTACCCCTCTCCCTGGGAAGACGGGGTAACTGGCGACGCCCTGGCCCAATAAGAGAGGCAAAAGTGCGAGACCGACTAGGGAGAAGCCGGCCGTTTGCCACAGGGGGTTGGGAGAAAAAGAGTTTCTTGTGTTAAAGCTTTAATGTGTTTGTGCATAGACGGGACAGTGTTGTGGTGCTATAGATGACTGTCTGTATCTCCCTTCCCCCAATCCTTTGGGCAAAATTACTCCACCCTTGTAGTGGTTCCCAAACTTTTTACTAAGGTGATCCACCACCTGCATTTTGTCTTTTTTTGTAACCCTCCATTCCATATATACTTCAGACCTTCTCCTCTGCTGCTGCTGCCACGGTTTTGCCCTGCCATGGAGACACTGACCAACTGCAGCAGCCCCTTTGCTCTGGCACTGGAACACTAATCCTGGCCTGGTGCAGAGGAGAGGCCCGGTAAGGAGATGGTATTGGAGAGGAAACCCATCCCACAATCACCCTGCAGCACAGGCTCCTTCCTGAGGGGCTGGGCCCAGCTTCCTGCTCTGGACATTGGGTTTGCAGTGCCACTCAGGTTTGGTCCAGCTGTCTCTGTGTTATGATGGAGAGGTGGCTGGGCCAAATTTGAGCAAGTGTCTTTGTGACCTGGTGCCTAGGGCCACAGTCCCAATCAAGGTTAGCCTGGCTGCCCTTCCTCATAACGCAGGGCTGGCTAGGCCAAACCTGAATGGCACTGTGACCACGTGGTCCAGATTGCGATGCTGAGAGTGGGGTGCTGGGCCCAGCCCTTTAGGACAGGAGATGCTGCTGAGGGCTGAGTACAGGGGCGAATTCACTCTCCATGTCTCCAGGCCTCCAGGTCACTCCAGGCCTCCTCTCACATGGGGCCTACAACACATCTAGAACCTTCCCATGACCCACTGTTTTGGAGACTCTGAACTATTGGAAGGTCCCTGATGCTTTTTCTAAGCAAAAGAGGGCAACATAATGACACAAACACAGAAAGCCTGATCCTAGTCCCTCTGAAGTCAGTGGCACGAAACAACTCCTGCTGAGATCAATGGGAGCAGGATTTGGCCTACAAGAGGTGGATGGTGAGGAAGGAGATTGTTTGTTCCTATTTTTAAATATTTAAGAAGCACTCAGATGCTATGGCCATGTGAGCTATGTAAGTACTTTGCAAGATTGAAATCAAACAGAAGAGAGTTGGGTCCTAATCTATCCAGGACAAAAATCATTAATAAATGTAATTGCAATCTATTTTTTTATGTTTCTGTACCTAGGTTTCAAAGGCCATTTCATAATACGGAAAGTCTGAAGGGGTCATAATAAGTCACTGGTGAGCTAATGACACAGAAACAGAAGTCAAAATTTCAATTTTTGTAATTTTTGCAACTCAAAAAGCAATTTGAGCTATTTTCTTCAGCCTTGGCAGAAACATTTTCCTTTGCGTTGAGAATAAATCTCATAATTTTCAGTCCAGACCAGCTTCTACAAGTCAAATGTATGGGGGAGTGCAAAAATAGAGATTTAAAATAGAAACTGTTTGCAATCTTAACTTTGGAATAAGTAGGGCCTTTCTATAATCAACTAAATACAATCTGTTGGGGGTATTTAAAGTATAAATAAACAGTTTATTCAGAACCAAACTTATCCTGAAACATGCAGTTATATCCTAGATATTAAATATACACAGTATGGCCAAAGTGATAATTGTTACTTTTGAGGAACTGTTGCATGCGTATAATAAATTTTACTGTAATCAGATTAATGTTACGAGATTGACATTGACCTGCTATGCCCAGGAGAGATTACATTAATTTTATTAGCAGTGTGTACTGAGTATGATCTAGATGGACTCTGTGGAATGGCATAAATTGTGAAATGAATACTGAGAGTATTGGAGAGATGTGGAACATAAAACAATTTATACATAGTTTTGAGTTGGTGCCACCACTGCTACTCTATGAACATTCATTCTTTCACCAGATCCTTGGTCCTGAAATGGTGACTTGTCTAGGCGAAACCCAACTCCTTTATTCTGAGGCTGTTATTTCCCTCTCTGCATTCCCCTCCAATTCATGAGACTGATGTCATTTGTGGAAGGACAGTACAAGCAGGCAGCTACCTCAGAAGCTGATTTTCCATTGCTTTATGGAGCAGGGAGCAGGGAGTGACAACTGTCAATGTGCTGGGACTGGACAACAGGGGATGGATCAAACAATAATTGCCTTGTTTTGTTCATTCCCTCTGAGGTAGCTGGCATGGACCACTATCAGAAGGCAGGATGCTAGGCTAAATGGACCATTGGTCTGACCCAGTATGGCCGCTCTTGTGTTCTTAAATTCACAGTGGAATGTCGTCCTCTCTCTCTGATGCGCTTTACTGTCCCCAGCCTAGGGAGAATTCTATAGCTGCTCTTGTATTCAAGTTATCCTACCCACCATTTTCTTAAAAGAAAAAGAGGAGCAAGTTGGTTCATTTTCCGAGGAAGTCTTTTGCTCATCAACCAAGCATCATTAAAGTAAAGCAGAAGGAGCACTGCTCTTTCTAGTCACAGACTGTGCCCTTTGGGGAGGGATGGCAAGGGGGACTGACCTGCTTACCTACACAATATTGGCAGAGGCAGGGAGAAAGATGTAATAATAACACAAAGTGACATCTCACTCTCCTGACACCTCAGCAAATGTCTAGAGCAGAAAAAAGCAGAAGCATAAATACTTCTAATGGGTTATATAATAGGAATTATTGGTTCCCTCACATTTCCCTTCCTTGTGCAGTTGGACAGCCCCTCAGCATAATTTTATTGATACATACAATATATTAAGAGGGCTCTAGAAAAACTTCTAGGAGACAGTGTGGCCCAGTACATGGAGGATGCAAGGGAACCTGGGTTTCAATCCTACTGCTGTGTGACCTTGGCTCAGTCACTTAAACTTTTCAGTGACTCAGTTTCATCATCTGTACAATGGAGAGAATGATACTTACCCACCTTTGTAAGACCATTCAGATCTACAGATAGATATGCTGGTTTCTGTGGGATGTTAACTGTACTGGCACTAGTACCAAGGATGCCAATAATGATTCTCTTTGTTAATCTTTAGCTTGATCTCTGATCTGTACAGAAAGCTGGTGTCATGAGTTGCTATGGGGCTTTTCTGTACCTGGTGATAAAATACCTAACATGTGCAACCTGCTGACAGGTAGTGTCTTCCCAACGAGGGAGATTGAGGCACAGAAGCAAAAAGCAAATGGATTTTTTTCAACAAGCATGACAAATACTGAACCTTGGCTACTTTAATATATTTACTCACATTGTCTGCTGCTCACAGGCCCCTCTCCAAGCTTCGCTAACAACATCTGGCAAGCTATTAATAACAGCTGACTGTGGTAAATGTCTGTTTGCTGCAACTGACTTCATCATTACATGGCTGACCTGAGTTTGGGCAACCAGATATTAATAGTATTCACATGTTAATTCGATACAAGTGCTGACTGTAGTGGTGCTGTGGTTAAATGGGCAACCTCCTTTCATATGTGATCAATTTTAACAAGTTGCCATGTCTGCTTGCTTTTACCTTTCCTCTCTTTTCTTTCTTGCAATGTCCTTGATTATTTGTTTTTACGTCTGGTATTAGTGTATCATGTTGGCATTCATGTTTCCCTGTCAAAGAGTTAAGAAACACAGTTCTCCTCTGACCCCACCTTTCCCTTTCCCTCAGCACAGATTAATGACACTATATTATCGGATCCTGCTGAAGAAAGACCCAGTTAAATATACTAATACGTACATCTGTGGTTGTCAGTGGTGTATTGGATCAGATGTGTGTTGATTCCAGAATGATGGGGGTTCAAAGCTAAACTGAGCAGTTGAGTCCTTCGTGGTTCACACAGTGACTCTCTTAACTGGCAGAATGTGCCCCTTCGCCACCTTGAGAGATTATAGTAGGAGTGATTTCAGGAATACCTGATCTTCACTATTATGTGTTTCCATTCCTCTGTTTTCAGTGATTCATAAGCCTCCTGTTAGAAGGTGAACTGAAGAGAATACAAATATGGGATGTGAGTAGGGGAACCTTCGTATTAGCTATGAGATTCCACCAAATATGCAACACAAGAGATGGATTCTGTACTGGTCACTAAGTTCCACCATGCCAGCATGAGGCCATTGTTTTCCTACTAATTTCCTACTAATTTCAAATGCAGAAAAAATTGGTGAGACTGAAACAGGCACTTCTGTGATGGGGGCCATATAGGTAGGCTGATATTAAAAAAAAAAAAAACAGTCTCAAACTCTATCAAATAAAAAAATATGTGGCATAAACTACATGATAGTGGTATGAAGATTTTATTGCCACCTGTTTTGGGAGATCTGTATAACACAAGTGTCTCTCTGCCTCTTGTGAGTGGCATGGTCACATTAATACATGTGTTCTGCCTCATCTATCAGATTATTTAGTGGGTGCAGCAGTCTATTTAGAGGGAGAGCTCCTGGGTTTTCTTTCTGAGAGACACTCTAATTCTCATCATCTAGTTAACTAACACTTTCTCCAGAGTTTGGGGCACTAGCCTGGGACTTGAGAACCAGGTTCAGCTCCCTACTCCACCGTTGACTGCCTGTGTGACTTTGGGCAAGTCACTTAGGATAGCTCTACACTGCAGTGTGATTACAAGACATGCAGACATACTTGAACTAGATTTAATCTAGCTAGGTCAAAGCCAGTTTGAGTAACAATAGCAGTGAAGCTGCAGCATCATTGATGGTGCCACAGGCTAAACCTGCCTGGGACCCTGGGTACACACTGTAGAGGCTTCTTTGTGCCACTTGCCCCTGCTGCTCTGGCTTTACTACTGATGGTACCCAAGCTAGCTAGTTCAGGTAAGTCCTGCATGTGCTACAATCACACATTCCGATTGTAGCGTAGACATGCTCTCTTCTCTCTGTGCCTCAGTTCCGCATTGTCAAATGTACTTCCTTACCTCACAGGAGCGGGATGCAGAGAAATACATTCCAGCTTGTGAGCGCTCAGATGCTATGATAATGAAGACGACATTAGCTAGACTCTACCATTGAGTTGGTGTATGATCCTTACAGTCACTTGAGAGGTCATTTACTTTATCTCTTGCCTTAGTTTATCAATCTGTATATGGGACACGTTGTTTACCTTACAGGGATGTTCTAAGATTTGGTATCCTTTGTTGAGCGATTGAAGTATTATATTTTCTGGAAATAACATTTACAGAAACATTTATCTGATGCAACATGGAAGGAAGTACCAAATGGCCCAGTATCCAGATTTTAGCTACAACCCTCACTTAGAGCTTGTGGCCTTTTTATAAGATGTGATTGAATAAATATAACAAGCTGTACAATACCGAATGAGGCGTCCAGCTTCTGCTGAGCTTACCAGGGTGAGGCTGTTGGAAAACTGGTTATGTCTCCCTGATTCTCTGCTCCAGCCCAAGTTAAAACAGCTTGTACCCAGCAAAAGTGCGAGCAGAGGGCGCTGCAGGAAATGAGGTGTAGAAACTGACTTTGTCAGTTGTTTGTCTACAGGGAAATCCCACACACTTGGGGTATACTCAGCAGGGAATTTAGAGGAGGTTTTTGTTCCATTGGTGTCACGTGAGTCAGCAGAAAATGTGCCACCTATATACAAGGAACATAGACAAAGAAGAAAAATGACCATCCAAATGGAAATAGCCTGAGTTTCTCCACCTCTTCCAGAGTGTTTGTTCCATATGGTTCTGAGTCAGAACTAGCTACATAAAGGCAGGGGTGGTGCTGCAGCTTTCTTATCTTAAGCTGTGGCTCATCCTACAAATGGTTTCTTCTCCCTCTTGGATTCCTTCTCCAAACAAACATAGTTCCTGCATAACGAGCAGCTAGATGTAGGACAGCTTCAAGCAAAAGAAAGGTAATGAGAAGAGATAAAATGCAAGAGGGATATAAAATGCTGGGGGCATAATCCTTTCTGTACAGCCCTCCTGCTCTTAAACTAAGAAAGTAGGGAGAGAACAAGGGAGAAAGGAGATTAAAGATTTATTTCCTGGCCTTCACTAGAGCAAGGAGTATTTAAGCCTTCTTTATCACAGGCCCTTTGGCTTTAATGGAGTTAAATTTAATCATCCCCCTTACAATCACATTTTCACATGTTTATGTGCCTTTCCCCAGAGTGTTTTTTTTTCCCCTGGTACTTATCTTTGTGTTTGTGTGTGAGGGACTCAGATCTCTATCAGGCTTACATTTTCGATCTCTCATGAGGGCTGGTATCATTTTTGGAGAAGGTCCTGAACCAGATAGCTCAGATGTAGATTTCAGCCCTGGCTGCCGTGTTCAGTGGTTCATGGATCTTTGGTTTCAGTTTAGCCAGACATAACATTCAGATCCAGATTATGATTCAGAGTGTTCTCAAAATCAGATCAGAAGTTTTGTGGTCAGGGATATTTGTAACTAACTGTTGTTGCTGTTGCGTAGCTTTCACTACCATATGGTATTCCTGTCACTTGTTTACACTCCTCCTTCAAATACTGATGCAAAAGCAAAGCAAAACTCATATTAAAGAAGGGTGTCTCCTTGGTAATATAAATATATATAACCCTTTAAGAGGAATAAATAACAACAGGAAATGAGATACCTACCCAAAAGACCCCAGCACCAAACAAAAACAAAAAAACCCACTCTGCCCTGCATATATTTTCACTTGCTCTGGGTCGTTCATTGTGTCCTGGCTTCTCTGTGGCTCCAATCCTGCAACAGTGCTCCGCATGGGGTCTGCCCAATGAAACTCATTGCAGATTGAGGCCTATACCTGTGTGTAAGGGTCTAATTCTGTAAACCTTTAGGCCTAGATCCTCAAAGGTATTAGGTACCTGACTTCTAGTGATTTAAATGGTAGTTAGGTGCCTGAATACCTGTAAGGATTTGGGCCTTGTTCCTTTGAATAGTGTTATTGACTGAAAAGAGTAGGGTTTACTAATGTGTATAAGGATTTGGAAGATTAGATCATTAGATACATTTCTTGGGGCACGGCCCGTCTGCCGTCATGAACTGTACAGTACTGAGTTCATTAAGTGCTTAAATAATAATAATAAAAAAGTAAGAGGTTTTGATCCACTGTTCTTAATACACATATTTTATTTCATAATGCAAATATTTTTTTATGAAGACTTCACAATTAAAAAAAGACCTAGACAGCCTCATCACATAGGAGAAATATTTGGAAACTTTTTAATGCGGCGATATTTTTTGCTGCACATTAGCACCATATTGTTAACACAGGTGTGTTTGTCACTCTGCTCAGCCAGGAAATTTTCAGTTCTCACAATCCCTTATGCTTAATGCTTTATATTTTCTTTATGATAGGTGTTTCCTATAGTCTCTCCCATCTTAAAAAAAACCACTCTTGATCCCACTTGCCTCTTACCACCCCATCTCCCTTTCATCTCTAAGCATGTTAAATCTGGTGTCTATAATCACTGTCTGAAGCACCTCTCCTCCATTTCCTCTCTAGTCTGGCCACCACCCCTTGACTTCCACTGAAACTGCTCTTGCCAACGAATATAATGACCTCTTCTTAGCCAATGACCAACATATCTAATGACCTCTTCCTAGCCAATGACCAACGTATCTAATGACCTCTTCCTCCATTGGCTTCCATGACATTCTCCACTTCTGGTTCTCCTACCTCTCGAATTGCTCCATTGTGTCCTTCAGAGGCTCCTCCATTTTGTGCCAGGGTTTCACAAGGCTTGGTCCCCTTCTCTTGTCCCTTTACACCTGATCTCATCTGTAAACACAAATTCAGTTCAACATCTCTGTGCTGTTGACTCACAGATCTTCCTCTCTTCTTCAGCCCTGGCTTCCTCTGTCTAGACAAAAATCTCAGCCTGTCTCTTTGACATCTCCTCATGGATGTCGAGCTGTCAGCTTATGCTCAACATGGATAAAAAAGAGCTCATAATTTTTCTTTCCAGCCCTGCACTCTACCTTTTTTCTAGATCATTGTGGACAATACAACCATCTTGCCTGTCACTTAGGTCTGTAACCTGGGCATCCATCTTTGACTCAGACCTCTCCCTAGGTCATCACATCCAGGTTATGTGTAAATATTGCAGTTTCTCTCTGCATAACAGCTCTGAGATACAGGCTTTCCTATCTAAACACACAGCTACAACTTTCACCCAGGCTTTCATCATCTTTTGTCTTAGATACTGCCATATCCATCTCTGGCCTTGACAAATGCAATCTTGCCCCACTTATAGCCATTCAAAATGTGTTGCAAACATCATTTTCCTAGCCTGTGACTTTGCACATGTCACCCTTCTCTTTTCATCTCTCCATTGGCTCCCACTTCTCAATCACATGAAACATAAGCCACTTATACTTACTTTCAAGACCCTTGATGGCCTATCGCCACTCAATCCATTGTCTCTCTTTCACAATTGAGATGCTGATTCCCACCTCTGATTGGCCTATAATACCAGTCTCCATCGCCCAACTTGTTAATTTTGCAAACAAGCACTTTCATACTTTCTCCCATGCTCCTTTCGTGCTTGTGGGAGCTCTCCATAAACATCCTCAAAGCAACCTCATTAAAATCCCTCCTAAAAACTCTTATTTGCCATGATATCTACAAAAAGTTGATAATGGTTAGGCAGCTGCTGTGCTGATACTACTGTCTATCTATCATGTTGACCAATATTATTTTACTGTTTCCTAGTACTCCCTCATCAAACTGTCTCTATCCATCTGTTGTCTCATGTCTTATGCTTAGATTGTAAATTCATTGGGGCAGGGCCATCTTTAAATTCTGTTTGTACAATCCTAGCACAGTGTGATCCTGGTCCATGACTAGAGCATCTAGTGCTATGGTAATACAAATAAATAATGAGTTTGGAAGGAAGAGTGAGGTGCTGTGAATCTGAAAAGTTTCTGTTATAAATTAAAGTCTTCCCAGAGAAAGAAATGTAAGTAGAGATTTCTAGAGAGGGGGCTAATGATATGCTAGTTGCAATGGAACAAAGCAGCAAAGAAATCTCAAATAGGTTGCCTCTAGGATTTTTTTTTATTACGTGTTTAGTTTCCAATAGCTTTTTCTATCTAAAATAAAAGAGAAATATAATTTATTTCTAAATTGCATTGGGATGGTTGCTGTCCTTTAAATATTAAATCCAATATTGGTGTTTTGTTTCTCTAATCCCTTGTTATTTTTGGCTGCATTTTTACAACCGTCTGGTTTTTAGAGCTTTGTAACATGCACATTTGTTACTGAAAGAATGAGAAACTGATCCTACCTTAATATCCTATAGGTCTCTGTTTTCTAAAGAATCATGAGTGACAAATCTGCATGAGCACTATTTTCACATATCAAAAAACCTGCAGGACTTTAATAAAGGGTTAAATTGTGCTCCTCCTCTATGCTGAGCAATCCAGCTACTAATGATAATCAGCTTTGCAGTTGGATAGATATGTAAAACTTTGAAATCTCTGTGTTCTAGACATCATTAATCACCGACCGAGACAGAAGAACAGCTTGCAGGAGAATATGAACATCAAATGAAAAGTCAACCAAGTCACAACTGAAATACTGTTCCGGCTTTGTCAAATGCATTTTGCTACCAAGTCTTGGTTTAAACCATATCTGCCAATAATCAGGAGCTAGCATTACCATAATTATTCATGCCAATATAGCTATTAACACTATCAATAATACCTTTGTCTACTATTATGGATTCTGTCAACCTATTATATCTCAAATCCAATAGTTGGCAGCTTTTATGTCAAGTATTAGACTAGTTACAGCAGATAGATGCACAGCAATACAATCCAGACACTAATTATTATGAACACTATCATTATGAAGAAAAATGGATGACAGGAAAAAGCTAATGAGCTTAGGAGTTTGAGTTAGGTTTGAATAAACACCTAGAGTGACATTTTTTGCTATGCCTTTAACAGAAGAATTCAGAACTCGCAGCCCAGAGGGATAGAGGGGACTATGGTGGCTTTAAGCCACCTTTGTGCCTCACCAACCATGGCCTGTTCCAAGGCCTTTGGTGTAACTAAGACGCCCTGGGGGCCTGCCTAAGGGTATGTCTACAGTGGAGCTGGAGATGTAATTTCCAGCTCATACAGACAAACCCACACTAGCTATGATTGATTGAGCCAGGGTGCTCAAAATAGCCAAGTAGTTATGGAGGTAGAAGCAGTGGGAGGGGCTAGCCACTCTGAGTATGATACCATCCAAGGCCCTAGGTATGTACCTGGGTGGCTACCCGCTTGTGCCACCATGGCCACACTTGTATTTTTAGTGTACTATGTCCACCCAGGATAGAAATTACACCTCCAGCTACAGTGTAGAGGGACTCTATCACATCAATCCCTCTTGTTGCCCTACGGGCTATGGAACTGCTTGGAATTTCTGAAGCAACGTGGCCTCCCTGCGGACTCCCTGCACCTGGGTAGGAGGGTCATGTGGCAGGTGTTGGAAAGGAGTCTTGTGGATGTAGTCTGATGGATGTAGTCTGCAGTGTCTGCACTTGGGGAATCCTCCTCTGGCCAGAACTGAGGCTTTTAAGGGCCCTTTTATGCCACTCTGTCCCTCCTGTGCAGCATAAAAAGGCTGGGTAAGATGTGAGAATCTCACCCCTAAAGGTTAAGGAGAGTTTCTTGATTCTGTAAAATTTGAAAATAAAATGGGGCTGGGGGGAGGAAATAGTTAACTGAAAATCTTAAGATCTTGGAAATCCCAGTTGGCATTGGTTCAAGAACATGACAAAGGTTTGATGGGCAGGTGATGGTGGTGGTATGGTCCTTAGGGTCTCTCTGTGTGTTAATTTGTTCCTAGAGTAAACAAAAGCAAAAATGCCATCTGGTAAGTTAGACCCCTATTCTGCCATCAGTTCTGTGCTTGAGGGATCCTTGTACCTGTGTGCAGATCTGTTAACTTCCTCGGGACTCTCTCCAAAGATCTGTCTACTTGGACAATCTGCTTGGACAATCAACTGCAATACTGGAGTTGTCTCCAATACTGGACCCAATACTCTGTTTCTTAGTCTCAAGTTACAAAAAGAACAGAGCTGTTATCTTTTTCTACATACAAAATCAAACAGTTATGTCTCACAATATCACTTGAGACTTATTGAGAGCATCAGCCTTTACACCTGCAAGTATTTTACTTTAATTTTACATCATTTATTTTTGTGTTGAAATCAGGGCTTTCAGTTCAATGTTCTTGGGTGTATTTGGTGCCCATACACCTTCTGAGTTCCAAACAACATACTATTAGCAAACAAAGATTTGGTAGCACTTTATGGACCTAAAACACATTCACTGTAGAACACAGAGACTTGGAACTGATGTTTTCAAAATAGTGGAAAGATTATAGTATTAGCATCAAATTTTCATATAAGTAGCTACAGAAATTGCTCATGGAATAAATGTCAGTGTTAAACTGTCATCCATAACTTATGCTTAGCTTCCCATCATTTTTTATTTGTTCTTGTACTGACTGAATTGGAGGGAAGGACTCAGGAAAAGGAGGCAGATCATTTAGAGTTCCTCTAGTCTGAGGAAAATGTAGACCCTCCTCCATGAAAACTGAAATTCAGTTTGAATCTAATTACTGCATTCAATTCCTAGTAACATTCTGCCTGAGAACTGTATGACATTTCTTTTTTAAAACCAAGATTCACTATGTTCTCCTGTTACACATTTGAAAGTAAAAGTGGCAGCATGTTTTTTGGGTGGGAGTGAGTGAGGGGGAGGGAGTGCTTCCAGTTCACATAGAAAATTTTTAATTCTTTCTTCATTTTCCAATCTACGCCTCCAAGAGCTCACACATGAATGGTTTTATTAGCTGTATTTTATGATTATACTTTCCTTTTGTTTGTGTATGCAATGCTTTGGCCAGGTGTGTCTTTGTCCCCCTCTAGTGACTGGATCATGCAAAAGAATTGAAGTCTGCTACTGTGTCCAGCTATCGGAATTGGCCCTTTAGCTCAGGGTGCTAAGGGACTAGGCTTCAGGTCCAACTGAAAACCCACTCATGAGGACATTATATTTGTAAAGCTTCCATGCCTCACAACATGAAAAGTTATCTGTGTGTTCAATGCTGCTTTTCCAGCTTCAGGTCAAACTCCTCAGATCCACATGCAGGATCTTGACTTCTGCTCTCTTCATTCTCTGGCCAGTAAAGAGAACCAATTATTGAAGTCAAATCTGAGACAGAGCAAGTTCCAATGGTGTGCAAACTATGCAGTGGATGTGGTGACCCCCTCATTCAAAACAAGCCACTGAATGTGCAGCAGTGAAGTAATTTTTTCCCTTAATAAAACAGTAATTCAGTCAGAGGGAGAGGAGAGAACATTGATGATCTACTGGTTTGGCCATGAGACCAACTAGTGAAACAAGCAATTCTTTCACTTCCTCTCAAATTAATTGGATAATTTGTAGAGAACAAGGTAATCAATTGATTTTGTCTCATTTTCAACTTGGGAGCTGTTCATGATTTCCTGGGATTTATTTTTGTTGTTGGAAACTACATGATATTATTTTTGTGATTTTTTTCTTTAAATCCCTTCCCTCAATGGATTGATCCTGAGAGTCCAGCTATGTATATGAAATACACCGTATTTGAAATTTGAACTGTATTACCCAGTTGTGACTGGTCACATAAATCATGTGGTATTGTTCCTCTTCTGTGATTGGATGAATTAAGATGTTAGAAACTGTCAATCAGTTTGTGGTGAGATTTAGGCAAGCAGGATGAGGGGATTTTTGGTAAATATTAAACCCTTTTCTTTTCAGAGCCATACAAGCCTTGGCCAAAGCATCATTCCTAGAAAAATTAAACTACTGTAAGACTTTATGGCTACCACAGAGTTAAAAAGGAATGTTGTTTCCTTGCATTCACTCACAGTAATTTTATTTTCATGTGTGGTCCTAACTGTGAAGGATGCATTTAGATCCTCTGGCAAGAGATTTGGGGATACTGTCCCACTGATGTGTCAAGCAGTGTTTAAACTTGTGTAAAATATGCCATTACTAGCATAAATGTTCTGGAGTGCAAGCTTCATATGAGCTTTCAGTGAGTAAAACTAAAACACTTATATTTTTGCACAGCTGACACAAATTGATTGTTAAATTCAAAACATACTTGCAACACTTTTGCGTTATTCTCTGAATATATATTCTCTCTAATATATGCTAAGATTTTGAAAACGCAACGAGTGGGGAGTTTGCTGTAGTGAACTGAACCAATGTACTTCTCCTTTTGTCTAATTCTTGCCATTCACAATACTGGAATGTTTTTGTCACTTTTGGTGGTCTTTATGGCATACAGTGGAACTCTCCATGGCAAATGCTGGTAGGGTGACCTTTTATTAAAGTGAAAATATTGATTCCATTTACTTTGACAAAATTTACTACTTTCACATTCTGCCAAGTGATGCATTTACGAAGAAATCTCTATGAAATCTATTGATACCAGTAGTTAATGACTAGTTTAAACTATTGAAATGGAGAAAAAAACTAGCAATTAACAGGAGGTAACCAATTATTAACATAATTCAATTTAAGAGGGATTATTTGGTTTATTCTATGATCAGCTACCATCAGTGGTTTTATGGCATTTTCATTCTTTCTGATATGAATTTAAAGCTTATGTTAGAGATATTTTTCTAGCAGTTATTTAGAAATTCTACAGAACTGAATAGAGGATGCATTATTCAAGATTTAAAAAGAATATCGGTGCCTCAGCATAACAGCATCAAACTATATATGGTATATCCCCATGCATCTGAACACACTGTCCCATACCTATTGAAGCTACAGGTTGGGTGGATGTACTGTAGATAATGTCTAACTGAGAATGATTGTCAGGTTTAATTCACTTAACTACTTCTTTTTTAAATTTTTTAAATTTTTAAAATACAAGGATGTAGAAAGAGCTAAGTTTAAATAACAAAACAGAGCCAAACAGCAAAATCAATTAAATTGTTTTTTCCAGTTTGGGGAAAGTTCAGAAAAGCAACTTTTTGCCATTGATGATTTAACAGATCATGAGATCCAGTTTGTCTAAACTGTCAAAAAATAGACACAGTATTGATAATGTCAAGCATGCAAAAATTTGGAGTCAAGTGTCCCAAAACCATGAGCCTGGCTTAAAAATAATGAGATTTATTAAAAGAAACCCCCAACTTTGTGGATTTTTTTCTTTGCCTCTGGCTTTTGAGCCTTTAGGGTACATCCACGTCACATTTTCAAGCTTGACAACCATTAGGGCTAGCAACTTCCTTTTTTAATGAAGGCTGACAGTCTTATGTGATTAATCTCTTGATTCCAGAAGTTTGGATTTGAATAAAAATAGCAATACTGTGAGACATGGATAAAGATGTGCGAGTTGACAACTTTGGAAATAAAACTTTTTGGGAGCACCTTGTCCACTGCCCTCTGGGTTCCATATTCGGCTGGGTTACTGAATCCTGAATCTTGCCCTGTTCAAGGACCTTGTCTAGTCTTGGCTTTTCATTAATTTAGTAATGTGTTAATTAAGACCATTTTAAAAACTAATAAAGGCACTTTTTGAACATTTATTCCTGGTCATGGTTCGCACTAGACTAAGGTGAAAAGATAATGATAGGTATCCAATCAGCAGAAAAATGTGTACCTAAAATTTAGCATCAGCTTAGAAAAAGAGATGGCAACGACACT
Organism: Mesoclemmys tuberculata; assembly: GCA_007922155.1. Lineage (NCBI taxonomy): Eukaryota > Metazoa > Chordata > Testudines > Chelidae > Mesoclemmys > Mesoclemmys tuberculata. The sequence continues at coordinate 34,663,392 of ML675610.1, forward strand.
TAAAAATCACTAATCTACAACTGTGAGATCAAACACTTGTAATCCTGTCTTTGATTTTACTACCAAATCATCTAACCCCCACCCCTGAGAAAACCAGCTTTGTATATTTTATCACACACTGGGACTTGGCAGGCAAGTGCTAATTCACTTTGGACTGCTATCAACATACGCACTAAAGTAAGCCAGTTGCTATAAAAACTGTAAATTAACAAGATTAACCAAGCCAGAAAACCACAGAGTCCATGGAAACCAAAAAGCACCTGAATCAATGCAGATCTAGGGTCATAGTCACACTTCTTTCTTTTTAAATTCACCCTTCCAAGCAATTGCTCGGGGGAATCAGGGCTATACCTGCGGTCTGTGGAGGCCTATAATGAAATACAGTTGGCAAGCTTTAAAAAAGCCTGAGCCCAAGAGCTGGAATCTTTAAAACAAATGTTTTCACTAGAATTGAAAAATGGCTGTCTCTCACTGTCTCATCTCTGGCTCTGTTCTTCTCCAAACCTAAAAAACGTTTCCTGATCATTACGGTAGCATAGAGCTGCTCATCTGATGCCTGCCAACACACAAGTGATAGTAGCCACTGAACTGCTAAATAAATTGCTGTTACTGACTATAGGGGCTCAATCTTGTGTATGGAACTTTCATGGGCTTCAATGGGAGTCATGCAACCTCTGGGCTTGTAAAACCAGGCTCCGAATCAATACAAGCAATGTACTATTGCAGCACTAGACACAGGGATTCCGAAACTAAGTATTTCATAACAGAACTAGGCAGAGCTGTGCATTAACTTCTGGGATGAAGTCTGAAATCTCAGGAAAAACTTATCAGCTTTTGTGCACATTTACAAATCTGGCACTCAGACCACCTTTGTCAAAAATGTACAAGTAGAGCTGGCCAGAGAATGACTACTCCGCTTGGTGACCGCTTTTGAAGTTGGGAAATTTGTTTTTGTTCCACACTGGAGCAAAAACAAAACCTTTCAAATGCTTTTGTGAAACAGAATTGTAGCAAAACATCTGGTTCTGGATTGAAAAGGTTAGGTTTTTGGCTTAGTCTCTCTGGTTTGAGATAGAGAGAAAGTCCTCCCTGGATCTCAGAAATCCTCCTGTTGAAAACTTAGTCACTACATCTCTGCAAAACATTTTGATTTTGATGAAACAGCATATTTTGAGGGAAAATGTTTGTTGAAAATATCCCAACCAGTTCTACTTATAGGGCATGAGCCCAGTTCTGGGAGAACATGTGCCATTAAGGTTTTGTGTAGAAACCATGCAAAATGTGTGGACTTTACTAACTGGCATTTTTATCTGAACTTGGAGCATGAAACTTAAGAAACTGAAGAAAGGGTTTGCACAGATTGAATTAAAACCACTTAGTTTCACACAACTGCTATGTTGTTCTAAACTCTGAGTCAAGTGAAAACTTTGGGAGCGTTGGCGTCTTTAGTGAGCTCGTTTGTGCTTGGCAAAGGCAAAGTGCAAAAGGTTTTCCCAACTTTAAAGTTCCAATTTCTTATTCAAGATTATATTTAATCAAACTGTTGCTAATCTCAAAACATTTAGCTTTTTAATTTTTGTAGCATATTTTTGATAAATAAATGGTTTACCAAAAATGGAGTGGTTCTTAGGACAGCTTATTCTGTCCAAAAATGGCTAGAAAAATTCTCTCTTACATCAATAGTATGCTTACAATTTGGGAGCAAGGAACTGAGGGAAATTACCTCCAGAGCCATGTAACTGAACACATTTCCTGGTTACTGTGGATATGAGCATATTGTAATGAGAGTATCATAGGGGAGTTGCTCTTCATCAACCAGTCAGGATTACTTAATATTCTTGGCTCAATAAGGACAAAATTGTCCTCTCTGACCCATGTAGGTGATTTTGACTCCAATAATCTGCTCCCCCGCTACAGGCAGGCATCTCCTCTGATCTGTTACATGGATCCAAGAGGAGAGCTTCAAAACTTTGTAGGATCCTGAAATTTTAGAAGCTGGTAAGTAAGTAGTGATTCTAATTAGCATTAATATTGCTGCGCTAACTATAGTGCATAATATCATAAACGTGATATAAAATAGAAAGTTTATGCTCTTGTATTATTGGCAAAATGTAGGTTAGCTTCTTCAGTGAACTGTTCTAACTGTTTTGGGGACTGGAGTGTTAAATAATATGTGCCACCAAGATTTCCCTTTAGTCACACCTGCTATACCCTCCCACCCAGGTATGCTTTTCATCTGACATTGTTTACAAGGACATCAGTTTCAGAGATGCATTAAATCATTTAATCTGATCAGGGACCAGTTGGCACTGACATCTAATCCCTGATGATATCATTAGAGTTAGCTGACTTGCTCTCTGATTGCTATTTTAGGTTATCCAGAGGAACATGATCGCATTGTATCAATCTGTTTCCTCCATCCTTTTTTGTCTTCCCTCCCCCCTACTCCCTCCAAAACAAAACAAAACCCTCCTCACTGCAGAGAAAAATAAATGAGCTGTTCTAAATGAAGCCCAGCCAAATGTTTTCTGTTTTGTTTCTGTGAAGAAATTGATTAGTTTAAGGGTTGTTTAGACTCTGACATTAAACACCAGTATTTATTGTTTTTTTTGTTTGTTTTTTTACTGCTGGTACTGCAATGACTCAATGTAGATTATTAGGACAAAATGCTGTTTAGAGGATTGAAAGGAATGGATACTTTGATGACAGCATTGATTTTGAGCTTACACAGAATATCTAATACTGGCACACTACAAATCAAAGCCAAATGAAATTTCACTCTCTGCAACAAAAAATCATTAATATCTAATACTCAGTAAATGCATTAACATATGGTAATATGGCTATGATTCTGTCTGCACATAGCAGAGCTTAGAGAGAGCAAGCTATGAACTCTTCCCACTCCTTAAGCAGATATTTCCTAGTCAAACAGGAGTGAATAATTAAACCAGACGGCTCCTGTGTTTAGATTCTGGTATTAAACTTTCATCCTGATTCTGATTTTAGATATCCTGATGGGTATCCAAGACCAGAATTGGACCCAACCTATCTCAACTCATCTAAGTTTTTTTCTTTCTCTTTTTTTAAAATGGTATTTGGGCATAATTTGATAAGAAGCTTCTCCTCAGCCAGGCCTCACTGGTGTCAGATGGTTAAAACCATTTATGTTTATACAAGTGAAGATCTGTCATAGGCAAAAGATTTTAGATTAATTCTATATAAAGGACTAGTCTACAGGTAATGAAATTCATTTCTACATGGGGATTCACAGCTCTCGCATTGCTTAGATCCAAGATATTGGGAGGAACAGGATTATATTTTGGGGGCAAACCAGAGAAAGAAGCCACAAAACAAGATGGTAGGCATCTGAGGCTGGGGTAGTTCACTATGGAATAGTAATAGCACTTGAGTTCTAGTCTGATTTTTTCCAACCACTGTGAAACAGTCAGACTGGACAGCTGTAAGAGAGGGGGGGAAAGACAGGTATATCAGCCCTAGAATGGTAAAAACCTCTTTCTCCATGAGTTGAAAAGAAGTTACCTCAGGTCAGCTAAGGACACCTGAGTCTAATTAAGGGCTGCCTGAAGGGTGACCTTTAAAAACCCCTCTTCCAGTGAGAGAGACACACACTCAAGCTGCAGGAGGGGGAAATGCTTCTTTGTCTGTGTGGGAGGCTGGTCTCCTCCCTTGGAGAAAGCAACTGGTTGAGGGAAGAGCTGCTACCCAGAAGCTGGCATAACAATGCAACATCCTAGAGAGGGGCAAGAGAAAGGTATTCCCTTTTTGTATTACAAATTTGTATCTTCGGTGGAAGAATACTACATGGGCATACCCTGAGGCCCACCTTGTAAAAATATTGAAAAATAACATCTGAGTTAGGAATAAAAACTTTTCAGAGATGGATTGATTTACTTGAGGCCCCCCCCACCGTCAGAGGGAAGAAATGTTGAGCCTGGTGAGGCAAAGGAGGGGCCCTGCCTTTTGCTCAAGATCATATACATCCACATGCTAAGCCTTAAAAGGTATTTTCTGCCCTGTAGTTAATGTAGGAGGCGAAATAACTTCACTCTTCAGCTGCTTGATGGGGAAGGACGTATCAGTTTGTTTGATGCATCCTAACATTCCCTGAAGACTGCATGTGTGGCTTGCAGGTGGAGTCAGGTGGTGAAAAATGAAGGGGGAAATCAGAGGGGCTAAAGAGTTTAAATTACATCAGCCCAAATCTCAAAAACTTCTTGGTCTGGCTTTTGTTCACAGATGTGGGTAGAATCTACACCCATATTGGTTTCTGGTGAATTTATGTTCTAGCCAAACTTTTATATAGCCCTGGTATCTAGACTCCTGCAGTGATTTCGAGTCTAAGGAAAAGACATTCACACAAACATACCAGAAACAGTGCCTGGAACAGGAAAGAAACTATAATAACTAAAAGAAAATGTGGTGAAGGTTTTGGGAGGAAAGACATTAAGTACCCACCTTTTCACTTCCTGGAACTCTGCTCTTAGAGCTCTCTGAAAGAAATATAAATGAAAGAATGGCCAAAAAAACCCACCCCCACAAAGCCAGCAATGCAAGACCCCTAGTCTCTAAAAGATGAGTTAAACTGTACCATGTTTCAGGGAAAGGTGAATGTTTAAAATGAAATTTTAGACAGGGTGCTTTAGGGGAAAAAAAATCTTTCTCGCACTTGCAGTTCCACAGCTGGTAACACTGTAAAATGGAAACACTAAAATAATGCTACTGAAATTGTGTGCTTAGTTTCCTCATGTCTCTGTACTGTACAATACAACAGCTCTTTGCTTTAATTTGCTGCAGCATTGCTAATTATTGAATCATTATTTAGGCAGAAAAAGTAGCCTACTAAAGAAATAGGGAAAGCAATGTAAAAGAGGCCCAAATTCACTGCAGTGCCCAGTCTCCCCTGTATGCAGCAAGGGTGAGAGGGCAATATTTAGAACTCCTTTATTTTCTGGATTGGCCTGGCATAGTTTAGAGGAGACTTGGGCTGCTCTAAATTCTCTTAGGTGGTAGTGATCCCTGGGAGGCTGTCTGGGAGCTGGAGTGCGGTAGTGCTCTGGCTGGAGGTGATTTGGCAGCTGACACCTATGTAGCTGAGGATTCCTCCTCTAGCAGGGAACTGTGAAGTATATTGTTCTTCAGCTCTGAGATCTTTTAGATAATTTTTAGTTCTGTGATAGTGTCCCTCTCCTGACAATATTCAGGGCACTGAACAACAGAATAAAAACAAATACATTACAATAACAATAAATCCATAAAGCACCACCCTTTCTAAAATCAGAGGGACACTGATGATGGGGTCCAAGGTAGAAACACACACACACAAATAGAGAGAGCATGTGTGCGCGCTAACATGATGGTAAGCAGGGGTTGAGATTAGTCATTCTAAAACACCTGTAAAAAGAGAATAATTTTGGGGATATATCCTCAGCTGGCATAGATCAGTAAGATTCATTGACTTCATTGAAGCTACACTTGTTTATACCAGCTGAGGCTTTGCTCCAAGGTGTTTGGTTGTTTATTTTGTTTGTTTGTTTGTTTTAAAGTGCAGTGGGAGGAAACAGGACATTTCAGTGAGGGGGGAGCTCTGTGCTTGTAGATAATTCAATTAATCTATTGCATATGTAGTTAGCAGCCCCAGTGTTTCTTTCCGATTTGTACAGCTGGTTGGTTAAAAGTTCATAGTGGCCATCTGTCAGTCTGAAAGGCCTGTCAGCACAATCACCTTATGAAGGAAAGCTGAAAAAGAGCTTTGCGCCATAACATCAAATGGGTAATAAAACAGATAATAGAATGCATACAGCCTAAGCCAGCCAATCAGAAGCCATTTCCACCAAACATTAGTGGAACCAGAAACCTGCTGGAATGTTCCCATCTTTCCCACAAATGCATGTGCAGGTTGCTGTAAGTTACAGAGCTCAAGGTGCTCTTTTATTACTATTTTTAAAAATGATAATCCAATAAAAAATTGTTCATTTTAGTGCTGGGTTCTACCAACCTATGGCCAGAAAGCACAATGTGTCTTTACCTTCAGCCAAGGTATTTTAATAACTAGCATCCCAATAAATGATTGGGTGGTAAAATACGCAATGAGAATGGGACCACTGTTTTCATGCAATCAAGAATTGGTATTGCTATCTCTGGGAAAGCAATTTGTTTTTGATGCTGACTCTTAAGAGTTGCACAGAAATTAAATGGGGCAGTATTTTTGCAATAAGGAAGGATGAATGAGTGTATTTGCTGTTTAGAACCTGCATACGTCCATTAAAATGTTATACAGGCTATGACTAGATAAATTGTTCCCTGCTCCCCCCCCCCAACTTCTGAACTGAAGATGATAAAACAGGATTTCTCTGCAAAGTTGATATTCTGAGTGACCTAAGAGCTCCATGATGTGAAAATGACTGTCTCCAAACAAAAGGCAGAAACCATTCAACTCATGGCAAGAACAACTTTTATAGCAGGGTGTGTTATAGTTGGAAATTGTAATTCTGCATCTGAATTAAATATGCCTAGCATAATGAAATATATACTCTGGTAAATAGGATGAGAATTTCAAATTGTTTGAAAGAGAAGATGGGTTTCTTTGGAATCTGATTCTTGGAGCTGGGTAAGGGTAGTGCTATGTTTTGTTTTGTTTTTTTAAATTGCTCTCTTTATTGTAACAGGCTGGTTCAACAATCTGGTCCCACATCTATATACATAACATAACCCCCACCAAAATCTCTATTAATCTAGAGTTAACATTGCTCAAATATATTTTTTCACAACAGTGCACACCATAAGAAGCAAGTTAAGGTAACATTCACATTCCACACAACTCTCTCCATGCGTTAGTCCACTGCTATCACAATTGCAACAGCACCAACAAACTAATCCCTTCTTTAACTCGCTTTAAGTTCAACAAGGTCAGCTGCAAAGAACACAGTAGAAAAAGCCATCCATACTAAAATTATCGTGTAGGATGTTGCTTGTTGTGCATCTTCCAGGACGTGGCTGGTACATTGTTGGCTTATTGTCATAGGATAAGCTTTTGGATTTTAGTAATGAATGACTTTTTTTCTCATCCTGTTTTGTGTTGGACCTGCTATGCTGATTGACAGGTATTAAATGAGGTTCACATACTTACAACTGTGCATTAATACTTTGGTTTGCACAATGTGTCTCCCTGTTCTTTCTGCTTTTTGTTGCTCAGTCTGTCTTTGGAGACTGACACTAGCTAAGACCAAGGCTGTTTGTTTGACTCTTTTGGGCTGACCTACCCATGTTGGGTTTTTCCTTCTACTCATTGACTTACCTGACAAACAGGGTTTCATTGGGGAGGGGAAACTGATACCTGCTGCTTTTCTGATGTTTCTGTTCCTTTCTATATCATTTATAAGGATGTGGCATGAGCGACGTGGCTCCATCCTTTGGCTGGCTGTCTGGCTTGCCTGCCTTTTTTTCTCTTCTACATTGAAAAGATGAACTCCCTTTTCTACGCCTAATTATGTATTTTTCTATTTTACTCCCAAATGTATCTGCATTTGTTGGTTTGATCGGGTCCCAGATGTTTATATGCATGCACGTGTGGATCAGTGTTCCTTCCATCACCATCTTCCTTCCATCTGCCTATTTAATAGTGAAATATAAATATTTTAAATGGAAAAATGTGAACAGTTTCTTTTGTTTTAATTTTTAATAAGCAGTCAATGTTTCAACTCATCAGGAAAAAAACCCACCCCAAATGAAGACTGTGTTATGAGTTAATTATTACTTTTATGTAGAACTTATATATAGTTGGGGTTTTTCTGAACTGCTTTGCAAGGACGTTTGGGGGTCACACAATGCATGTTGTGCATGACAAGTAATGGATTCTATAGTAGATAAAGAGGATCAAGACTGACATCACAGCCAGCTTTTCTCTTCCCCTTTTAGTAGTTAAAATGTGCTCTATGGGTATGTATTTTTTACACTGCAGTTAGACACCAGGACCCTGTGAGGTGGGAGGGTCCCAGAACCCAGGCTGCTGCCTGAGCCTGAACACCTACACTGCAATTAAACAGCTGCTTAGGCTGAGTCTGCTGGCACGGGCCAGCTGCGGGTGTCTAATTGCAGTGTAGACGTGTTTGGCATGAAGCGACGGGTTTGGAGGTGCAGGCAGGTGGAAGACAACTCTGAAGCTGTAGTGCACAGGTATATATGGAGGGAGGAGTACTGATTAGGGACTGATGTTCTATTCTGGGGTTACATTTTGTTTCTTTGACTGAAAGAAACCACGATAGGAATTTCAATACAATAGATTTTCTGTGTGTACGGAGAGTACTCTTCCAATTAGTGGCGGTTTTGCTCTGTGACTATATTGAGACGTGGATCACTGAGTGAGAAGAGTTGGTGGGATTGTCATTGATGAGTGCAGTAGTTGGTGGGGGATGGGAGCCCTAAAACAAATTCAAATTGGAAATAAAGCACCATTTTTTAACAGTGAAGGTGATTAACCATTGGAGCAAACTACCAAGGAACGTGATGTGTTCACCATCTCTTGAAGGCTTCAGTTCAAGACTGGATGCCTTCTTGGAAGATATGTTGTTGGACCCATTACAGGGGTAACTGGATGAAATTCTATGGCCTGTGTTATACAGGAGGTCAGCATAGAGGACCTAACGGACCCTTCTGGCCTTAAAATCTATGAATCTGTGAAAAGCTGCACACAAAAACTGGAATTAAAAAAAAGCAATGAAAAGGTTATATTCCTTCCTTAGGCAATAAAAGTCCCCTGTTAATGCAGGATTTAGACCTTTTAATATAACTTTTTTTTTTGTAGAGATTTTTTTTCCATGAGACTTGGGGAATTCTTTTAATTGAAATGGGTGGGTGTCTATAAAAATGTGTTGTTTCAGTTATGTAGGATGAGTCACAATCTTCTGACTCTGTTCTTTCCTATGTTGGTCTCATTATCCTTCCACTACAGCTTGTTTAATACACTTTGATACAATTAAGACCCCGCACACGTCAATAAGACAGATGTCACAAACCTATGAAAATTCTTCGGCCGTGTGGAAGTCTTATACAGTTCTTGATGTGCTCTTGCATGCATTAAGAGTGTTGTTTAAGAACTAACCTTTCTTGGGTCTGATCCTCCACTGTGCTGAAGGCACTCAGTACTTTACAGGATTGGACCTATTTGTCCATGTTTCCTTAAAAGAAAACTACATCACGCTAAATTGCTGCTGCTCGATGGACTAAAATAGTGGCCTTCAAGCTGTAGTCAGTAGATGACTACTGGCCCATAGAGCACTTTCTGGGGGTCTGCAGAGATCTGGCTGGTCATGCTGTGCTGTCTTTTCATTTTCTGCTGCTAAACCATATTAAAATACTTGACTTGGCTAATATTGCTTTTTTGCTTAAACAGTTGCTCTACTTCATCACAGGGATATCCTGGGATTGTTAATAGAAACAGACGGTCTGTACAATTTGGAAATGGGAGGCAAAGATTTCCCTAGTTGTGGTCTGGACACATCTGCTCTTAATCACAGGGGGCAATTGTAGCTCCTGTAGAAGTGCCTAATCTAGCTTTAATTTAGCTAACTCAGGTTACTGGAGCAGTGAAACTGGGCGGTTGAGAGCACCAGCATGGGCTAGCCACTTCAATAATTACCCAGGGTTCCAGATGGCCTTATCAAGCCTGTGCTGAAGCTTCGCTGCTTTGGTACCTGACCTAACTAGATTAAAGTTAGTTTGCTTATATCTGCTTGAGCTGCAGTCTTGTACTATGATTGCTGTGTAGCCATACCCTATGAAAAGCTCGGAGAACCCCTGCACTGCAGTGTTATCACTATATTTAATGACGACGGCCTGCGTTTGGGAATGAGTTTGTAATGTATCTTTCTTGTTTTTATGAATTATCTGCCATCTAATGGACTGTATCGTCATTCTGCTTCACATGAGAGGACCTTGATGCCAGGCTTTAAGATAATTAAGGATTACCGAAAACATGGGATGTGCACAAATAGGAATAATGAATAGTTAAATATTACTGGCTCTGGAACGTGGTTCCAGATTCTCATAGACTCAGGTCAAAAGGGACCAACATGATCATCTAGTCTGACCTCCTGCACAACGCAGGCCACAGAACTTTACCTGCCCATTCCTGTAATATACCCCTGACTTATGACGGACTTACTGAAGTCCTCAAACCATGGCTTAAAGACTTTAAGGTACAGAGAATCCACCAGCAAGTGAGCTGTGCCCCAGTGCTTGAGAGGAATGTGAAAATGTCTCAGGTGCAGAAACATGAGTTACCAGAGGATTGTAGTGAATATGAATGTTGCAAGGGGCAGAGATTACCTGAGAGACAATGGGCCTGGTACTGACAGCACCCAGACTGAATGTCTTTGGGGATGTCAGCATGGATATAGATGACAGTTCTTCTTCACCGATTTGGGATTTCCTGGCCATCATGAAGCCAAGCTTCCTGAGAGTTAGAAATACTGTGTGGTCCTGATCCTGCAGTTGGATCTGGGGGAAACAGAAAGCTTTGCCCGTATAGATTTTATTGCAAGTTCAGTGGCCTGTATGTTCTTTAAATACTGTATATAAGATTTTTAGGGGTTTTAAAATGTATTTAGTTTTTTTTTTAAATAAAAATATCAGAAGTAATGACAGAAAGGTGTATGAGTCTAGTATAAAGCTTACATCATAAAATATATTTAAAATGTACTTTTGAATGTATTTACTCTTATTTATATTGGCACCTAAAGAATGGACACTGCTGGAAACAGAGAGAAGACATGATTCTTTGCCCCAAAGACCTTACAACTTAAAGCCCTGATGCTACAAAATGCTCTTGGTGGGTTGACTTCCCTCCCTTCTTTTTGAAGTTAATGGGAGATGTCCTGGGTACAGGGATCAGCCTGAATAGAGCCTCTTGAAAGATCATGACTCAAATTATTTATGACTTGGGGAGAAACAAGACAGTATGGAAGTGAGGGAAGAGGCAAGGGGATAAAAAGAATACTTAACTTCTGTGTAATTAAAACAGTTATTTTAGATAGGGCAAGGGTGGTGTTAACTGAGAGAGGTGTTCATTGATGATGTAAGGTAATTATCCACTGCAGTTTCACTTCTTTCTACTGTTCTTTCAAAGCCAATCACTAATGTTAGATCTGTAAATGCAATGTGACTTTCGATCTTTCCTTTTTTCAGTATTGTGGTGCCATAGAAAAGCCCACATATTGAACAATAAAGCAAACACTGAATAGCTGCTCATTAAATGAGCGCTGTCCATCCTGGCCACAGACTGAGTGCATCAGTGCTTGACTTTGCAATCTTAATTGTGTTCTTCAAACACGGGCATGGGTCTGCATGTGCATGTGGTTGGGTGTGAAATTATCTGGGCTTTTAAAAAAAGCAAACATGACAGAAATTCTATAACGTGGCATCATGTGGACACCCACATAGTTTACAAGCAGGGTTGGAACCTTTATATCCAGTGCACAAACCTCTGCCAGCTGAACTAAAGATAGCAGTAGTAGGTTGTCATCCTCTGTGCGAACCAGCACTAGAGGGGAGTGGGACATACACTTTGCCAGAGTGTTTCACAGATTTATGCTGATAGCAGAGGAATGTTGAGGTCCATTCTGGATTCAGCAGCAAGAGTGTGCTCTAGGGGGCACAGTCTCTCTTTTTTTGCCTGTTTTCCCCAGGCTTGATCCCTTCTGCTGCATCCCAGTCCTCTCTCTTCCTCACGCCTGGCTCCGTGTCCTAGTCCCAATGTCCTTGCCTACCCAGTCCAAGTCTCCGCTCCTCAAACTTTTCCTCCCAATCCATTCTCCTTGCCCAGCCAGTCTAGTCTGCATCTTTGGGCTCGCTGTCTGTCCAGTCTCCCCTCTCTACTCCCAGTCTTCATGCCCAGCCAATCACAGTTCCCTTTCTCCTGACTCAACTACTTTTCCCCACTCCTGGCTTCTCATTTATGTGTCTTCCCCCAACCCCTCCAATGACTTCCAGTCCCTATCCCTGGGCTTGTCATCCAGTTTCAGTTTCCCCATCCCCCAATTACTCCTTGTCCCAGTTTTATATTGGACTCTCATCCTCATCTCTTTGCCCAGCCAATTCCAATCTCCCCTCTCCAAGTCCCAGTCAGTTCTCTCCTGCCCCCTCTAGTCTCATCAGAGTCCTTGTCCCAATCTGCTCTTTTGCCTCCCCCGGTCTGACTTTTGTCCCTTCTGCATTTGAATCAGAAGGCTGCCTCCTCCATGCTGCCTGGGTGCCAGCTGGGGGTCACTAACTGTGGGGGAAACACTCCTTTCTTTCAATTCTGGAGCCCGGTCCCATCCCAGAACAGCATTTATCGAAGAACATAAGAATGGCTATACTGGGTCGGACCAATGGTCCATCTAGCTCAGTATCCTGTCTTCCAACAGTGGCCAATGCCACATGCGTCAGAGGGAATGAACAGAACAAGTAATCAAGTGATTTATTCCCAGCTTTTGGCAAACAGCAATCCCTGCCCATCCTGGCTAACCGCCATTGGTGGGCCTATCCTCCACGAACTCCTCTAGTTCTTTTTCAAACCCCATTATAGTCTTGGCCTTCATGACATCCTCTGGCAAGGAGTTCCGCAGGTTGACTGTGAGTTATGTGAAGAAATACTTCCTTTTGTTGTTTTTTAGATCTGCTGCTTATTGATTTCATTCGGTGACCCCTACTACTTGTGTTATGAAGAGTAAATAAGGCTTCCTTACTTTCTCCACAGGGAAAATCCGTCAGAGCCTGCATAGTCCTAAGCAGGAACATGCTTCGTTACTCTATGGGGTGGTGCATGTTCAGTCCTATCACAGGCAAGAACTGAGGGGATGGTGCATATTCAGTCATGCTATGAGGATGGCACCTATGTTGTTTGATCAGCTGAGAGAGGCTTGAGCTATCTCAGTGAGGACAGAATCGTCGGAAACTTTAGCTGCTAAAATTGAAGTGTCTACTGAATATGTGTGAACTGTGGTTTCTCCAAGGTTTATAGTTAGCCCAAATTTGGGCTGATTTTTCATAGTTTTGGCAAAAAGCACATCCCTGACACACATGCCACTCCATCTGAATTTCAAGTCTCTGCTACATAGCATGGAAATGTTAAAGCATTTTAAAGAAAGTCTTAAACATTTTAAAAATATGAGCAAAGCAATGTATTTTCCCCTAACCTCATACTCAAAATGGCTGGACTGTTGTGGCTGAATTCCCTCCCCTCCCCCCACTCAAAAAAAAAAATCAGCCTGAGGCAGACCAACATGGAAAACTTCAGACAAAATGGTTAAAGTTTGGTACAAATGTAAGCAACTGAAAACAGGTTCGTATAAATAGGAGGTATCTGGCAATTTTAGTAATAGGTAGTGCTACTTGCTCCACCTATAATATACTCTGCCAATAAAACTAATTTTGTGGCAGTAAAAATCCACTTTAATTTACTCACTGTTGAAAAGATTTAGCAAACTGAATCATGCTACTGGCTGCTAGATTAGGGTTTAAGGATTGTAGATATTATCACACTCGTAGCTACCTGTCCAGATGCTCGCCTTGATCAGCTTCTGAGAGCTGAGAGGGAGAAAATATCATAACAAAATAGACCACAAAATGGTTTCATTATAAGGTGTTGGTAACCATGATGAGGGTGGGGTGACCTGAGGTGTGCGCCACTCCATATGGGTATTAGAAATCAGACTCAACGTTGATGTGTCCAATGAAACATCACTTCATCCAACATTAATTAAAGCACCAGTACTACTTGATTATCTTCTATCCTTCCAATTTCAGTGATTTAAAAAATAATTTTAAATCCCAATGTCAGACTGGAAAATCCAGCTCCCAGTATCTGCACTGTTTCCAGGTGAAATATCCCTTTCTCTGTTCTGGGATTTAGTCAAATAATCCCAGACTCTCTGCAGTGGACAGAAAGCAGCAGCAACTGGATTGTACAAAATATAAACAAAGGTACTATGTAGCTACAGGTAAGTCTTGAAAGAACTTTACTGAGGTACATAATGATGCAATTTATTCAAAGTAGGATTAATAGTCTAAAAACTGTCATCCTGAATAATAATGGGTTTCAATCTAGACAATGTATCAAAACACAACCAAATCTTCAAAATGAGTATTCAATATAGTTTTCAAACAGTATTTTTCCCCAAGCTTCCCCCAAAAAACAAAGCTTACAGGAAAATAGGTAAATTTGCCATTAACTTTGCATTTTACCTTTTTTATTTTAGTATTTATTTTAGTCTGCAAATTCTTTTAGAGGGTTCAAATGATTTTTTTTGTATACAAGGTGCATTTAGTATGCAAATGTGGCCAATTTATCGGAGGAAAATGGATCACACAAAGCTCTCGCTGAGATTTTATTGTGGCTGTTAAGGTAATTTCTAACATTTGATCTTCCCTTTGCTCTTACTGAAATTGAAGATTAAAGTAATAAAGTACAATTAAATACTCAATGGATTTAATATTTTTTTTAATTCTAGTACTTGGGAAGCTTCTAGAAAATTACTAATAGTTCTGCATTCTGCTCCTCATCATTGCCCTATCTGAGTCTTTCTTTTATTTTTTTAAATACATGTGCAAGAGTCATTTGTAGATTTATTTGGCTTCCTGACTTCCCTTCTTTTGCTCATATGAGCTTCACTGTGGTCTCTCTCTTTCAGCCACTCTTGAGATATTAAACAATGTGAAATAATGCCAAACACATCAGTGTGGTATTGCTCTACTGATGTCTTGTCCTTTTATAATGAATTGACTTTGAATTGCAAAACTTTTTTTCCCCCAAAATAAAATGGGTTTAGACCTCTCTCCTGCCACAAGTTCAAACTTCTTATTCTGGGAGCAGTGTGAGCTTATTAATAAAGACCAGGTACTGTTGAAATCTCTGCCTGTGCTCGGATTGCCTTTAGGGATTTGCAGCAGGTGAAAGAAACTGTAATAACATAGTGAAAAGTTAAAACATGTGGAACTCTATTTCCAGATAGCTAAGATGACAAGTTATCAACCCTTATAAGTAAAATCTACTACCCCTAACCAGGAAAACTTTTTAATAAAAGTAAACAGGCAGACACATACCCTATACTACTGTTAGGGGACTTAAAGTATAGACACGTCATGTAGCTCTGCTGTTAATGTTGCTGCTTTCTGCCCCTATGTGGATTCAGGCCTGCTGCTGTTGAGAGTGGAGGGGCCTTCTGCCACTCATCCCTGATAAATTCCCCATACTTAAGAAGGCCAAATGCATGTGCTAAGCATTTAATGTGTACTGGGAAGAAGACACCATTGCTTCCCGCTGCAGTGGCTCAGCTTCTCCTTGCCCAAATTATCCTACAATAAGCTGTTTGAAAGCAGGAGCTGATGGGACTCCTGTTCAGCAGCTGTTTGGTGTGAACAAGCTGAGAGAACCTGCAGTTGCCCAAGTGGGAATAAAATCAAGCAGAGCATCTCTTTGGCTGTGTGTATTCAGGGCTGGCCAGAAGAGGGGTGTTGAGAATCTGAGCATAGACGAGGAATGAAGGGGAAGTATTAGAGAGGAAAGTGATGGTGGGCAGACTTAATGGAGGATAAAGCTCCAAAATTGACTGAAAAAGGACAAGTAAGTATAGAAGGAAAGAAAAATGTGGAGGGGTATTAAAAAAAATCCCAACAAACTAGTAGTGGTAGAGTGGGATTTTGTTCCACTCAGCTTTCTACACAACAGTCTCTGGCAGCATGTTTTGAAGCAAGTTGAATATGTGGTAAGAATATTGTATACATAGATCCATTATTGGAAAAATAGACATTAACAACCTAATTTTTCACTGACAAATTAATCTAGTACAGAATACCTGGTACGTACCAGGCAGGCTAATATTTTTCATAGTTTTGATCTGAGATGTCTTAAAAATTTGTAGGGAATTACCCTGGATATTTCCGACTGTTCTCAGTGAGGACAAATCCCCCATTTTAAACCCCTTTTTCCAACTTAAGGAACATTTCGTCCAACTAAGCAAGTTCTAAATTTTGATACAGCAAAATGTTTACACAGTTTTATAGAGTCCCCATGTTTTGGTTTGGGGAGTGAATGTGGGTTGGGG
Organism: Mesoclemmys tuberculata; assembly: GCA_007922155.1. Taxonomy (NCBI): domain Eukaryota; kingdom Metazoa; phylum Chordata; order Testudines; family Chelidae; genus Mesoclemmys; species Mesoclemmys tuberculata. The sequence continues at coordinate 34,679,492 of ML675610.1, forward strand.
GGAGGGGAAAGAGAGCGAGACAGACATGGGATGTGGCATTGTGATGTGGCTCAAAAAGTATTCTGTGTCAAGCTTGATCAGATTTCTTAAAAAGCTTCCTGACCCCTGTTCTATCCTGACATTTATGGAAATGGTCTCAATCTGCTCGCTTGACTTGTGCTGTCCATGAATAATAAACTTTGACTACACCTGATTATTAAGATTTTTTTTTTTGGATGGTTCAGATTCTTTTAGGAATGTGAGACACAGGAACTTTAACATCTATTTTCTTCATTGTTCAAAATGTTGTTCTCTGGGAACAAACATCTCAGTACTGATTCTCCTCTCAATCACACCAGTTTTACACTGAAGTCATTGGAGATGTTGCTGATATACATGGATGAGAGTTGAGAACTGGGTTCCTTTTTTGAGATCATCCCAGTGGGCGGTAGACATTCAATTTTACTGAAAAACCCTACAATTCAGTAAAATACAAATGAGATTTCATTGAGGTACTTGGTCTACAATAGCAACGAGTAGAGGAAAACTGAAGCGTCCATAATTTGTTTATTTTGCTAGGACAAGACTTAAAATAAGGGATTAAGATTTACTGAAAACCAAACCTTGTGGTTACTTGTGTATCAGATTACCAACTGCAGTAACAATTGTTGAAATATGGTTTTCAGACAAGCTGTTTTAGTTTTAATAATTTTATGAATAGAGGAAACCACCATCAGTAGCAAAATAAGCAGATTCTGACCTATCAGGTTTACAATGAAGTTGGTGAGTATCATTTACCTGTATATACAGTACATGCAACTTATTTCCTCACTATTTCAAGTGAGAGGAGATGGATGTATGATATGACCCTTGACAGGCCTATTATTTCTCCTTCCTACACGTGTCACTCTCATTGGTGCTAATGGGAGATACTTGCATATATGGAGAGGAGAATAGGTCTCCGTCTGAAGGGTGCTGAATTCCAAGTGAAAAAAGAACTCTACTCCTTACAGATAGAAATCAGACTCCTGAGGGAGATCTGGCCTCAGGCATGGAAGAGTGTAGCGAGACTTTAATGTCTCTTGAAAGACATTATCAGAATTGTGCGCTGTTGCAACAGGAACACGAAATGGGTTCATTTATCAATTAATTGTGTGTGTGGGGTGCAGCTTAGATGACCTTGTGACAGTCATTTCATGCAGATCAGACATGCAAAATAAGGCCTGATATTCACAGAGCGAAAAAAAATTTGCTTGTTGCTCCATGGCACTAAATGATAGCAGGGCTGATCAAATGGAGGAAAATAATGAGGGGAAGGAGAGAAGGGAGCAAAGGGTGGAACTCGAATAATTAAAGCCATTCCACTTATGTCTTGTTTCCAAACCGCTAAATTTGATATAGATGTTTAATTTCAAAGGAAACTGAACTAAGCTTTCTGTTTGTAAAGCAGAGATGAGCATCCAGCATGACAAGATGCCAGAGCTAAATGACCGATTTTCTCCCAGACCAGTACTTAACACTCGCAGGGTTAAATGTTTTCAGTAGATCATGCTTGAAAATGATTTAAAACTTCAATTTGCTAGTAATCCCAAAATGTAAGAATTGGGCGACCATTCATTGTAATACATATTTTAGGGCATTGAGGCAGGATTGGGGAGGGGGAGAGGGGAAAGGATTTTTAGTGGCCAGACAATATCTGAGCACAATCAAAGCAATCGCCAGTTTAGGCCAAAGCCACATTCAAGCTCAGATTTGTGGGCCAGCTTTTTCTTTCTCTCCAGCAGTGGGACCGGGAAAGGAGGCTCTTCCCTAAGAACTGCTCTCTCCCCTAAAACTCCAGCCGCAAGACTGAGGCTTGGGGTCAGGAGTTCAACTCACAGTCTGACCCACTCATGCCAGTTGCGAAGCATTCTCTCTTGCTTGGGCACATGCAAGCCGTAAGGTTAGTTCTTGTGTGTGGGTAAGTGCCTGTGAATGTAAAAGCAGAGGTGGAGTGCTGGGTGGGGAAGACAGTTGCTGATTTCCTTGCACACCCTTTTAAAAAAAACAAAAAACCCATACACCATTAAATAAAAGTAAGATGAGCTGATGGTGAAGCGTCTGGCTGAAACGCTTGCTCATTGATTCTATAGATCACACAGGCACCTGTGGCAGCCTGTAATTCTTCCCTGACATCCAAGGATACTAACCTAAAGGGACAGCATATGCTTTTGTTACTCTGTGAAGTCAAACAACCACTTGTGAAGTTTGCCTGGTATCACCTGAGGAACAATCCGTTATCTTTTCTTTGGCTCACAAACTTGATTATTTGCTCCTAGCAATGACACCAAGATTTTTTTTTTGGGGGGGGGGAGAGGTTTGGAAAGCCAAATAAAAATGGGGAGAGCTCAAATTTATTGTAGTTTAGATAAATATGTCTACTAAAAGAATGAAAAGCGCTGACTATGCCAACTCAAATAGGAAGAGAGCAGGGTGAAGAAGCCATGACTTTTCTGATGAATAAATCTGGTTAAGCAGTGAAGAGTTGCAAGAGACACACTTAAGCCACTGAGCAGTGGGACTATCTGCATGGGAAATCTGCTGTTTATGCAGAGCCCAATTAAAGTTATTGGGGTGCTGTATGGATGTGCCAGTCTACCTGTGTGGCTCACAAAACTGGAGCTTAGATTTTTTTCTAAAGAAAATGCATAACTTTCATTTAAACAAGCAAATTGGTTCTAAAGCGTGAACGACCAAAACAGCCGTCTAGCGGGCATAGAAAAGTCACGTGTGTCTCATGCTCAGCTTTTTTGCACTTGCCTAATTAATCAAACACTCCTTAAGGCTTGGACACTTAGTTGCAACCGTGTTATCACCTATAATGCTCTGAGGTACTTATGCAGCTATTCAAATGGACCCCAGTTTAATTTATGGACCTATGCTTTGAGATTTAAACCTCATTTGACTGGATTAAAATACTCTGAAAAGTGCCTATTTTCTGGAAGCAATGGCCTTTGAATGAAATACCTATGCCAAAAACTAGAAGGGGGAGACTTTGTCCAAACTGCCAGTGTAAAAGGATGGGGCTTTCACATGTCAAACTGGAAGATAATTTACTTATTAGATGTTGCCTCTCATATATGCATCCTAATCCTTATACTGTAATGTGTTTTTCAGCACACTTCACAGTCTGTTCTTATTAAAACTGAATTCCTTGTCATGCCGGTCGTGACAGCAATGCAGGCAAAGTTACCCAAGGAATGTCAGGTTACATTCTTCTTCTTTCTAGAGTGTGTCAAGTTACAAAGATGCTGTGACAAATATTTTCACATGCAAGCAGCCAAGCCTAATGGAAATGAAGGACTGAGGCAGTAAACTGCAAAATTGGCTGACTATACCAAAAGAAGGACAGGAGTCGCTTGATATGAATTTAATCAGGCTGCAACTTTATTATTAAATGTCTGAGATGACCCAGCTGATAAAAGTGTACCATGCAGTAAACTCCATGTTCATTCAAAATAACTACCCAGGGCTTCCACCAGCCACCCTTCATTTTTCAGCCAGGTCTCCCAGGCAACCCATGGCTTGAACCTTGCCATCCATCTCCCTGTGTAGGTGGGTTATAAGAAAGGGGGATTGGTTCCCTGCCTTGCCAATCATAGGAGCCCCAAACCCCTTTGTTCTATTCCTTTAACCAGCACCTCCTTTTAAGTCCTTCACCAGGCCATTTATCTGGTCACTGGATGCCTTCCCTGTGAAGTACCTGCACTGGACATCTGCCACAAGGAGGCACCAGTAACTAGCTTGGCTACCTAAAATTATAAACATGACATACTCTTATCTCAACTATAGAGCAAAAATTTTTGAACGTCAGAAGCTATGGCCTCACTTCTCCCTTTTACTCCTATATCTGGGTCTCCATTCTCCATCTGCCAGGGATTCTGTGGGTTCCCCTTCCCTCCTTTCCCATGCCAGGGTGTGCGTGTGTGCGCACATGCCTATTTCCACCATTCTTATTGTTTTCTTTCCCTTCTATAGGATCAACATTTTAACGCTGTATTGGGAGGATGAGAGATGAGTATTGTTATGATGGAAGCTGTCAGCGGCTGCCATCCACTGGTTTTTTTGATCTATGGATAATTACAGAGGTGACTGAAGCCGCTGGCTCTGTGTGCCTCCCATTTTGCCTTTCAGGTTTCCTGATTTTCAGCAAAATCAATAGGGTTGTGCCCATTAATGCCTAGAACAGTCACTGAAATTTTGGAATTGACTAGAGGTGACTCTCCAAGGCTATTGAGTTACACTCAACTCAAGAGCATTTCTCTGTCTGTAAGGGTTTGCTTTGTTTGGCCAACTAAGAGACCTTAAAAAATGAACAAATAAATTGCAAATATAATAACCCCTCCAAATGGCTGAGAATGTTATGTCGTTGGGTTCTCCTTCATACCAATATATCAATGTATGGTATTGAAAGGTACCTAGAATAGCATAGTTTTCTTATCTTGCTTCATTAACACAATGCTATACACCTCAGAAATAGGGATGCAGATAATCTCCTATAAAAGATATTCTGTGCATCCACTGCAGTGAGTCTTGATTAATTCTATGCCAGCAATTGATCCTGCAGGCTACAGCAACATACACAACTTCAGCAGCTACATTATTTTTAATGCTGCTTATTGCATTTTTGAAAATGCCCCAAACACAACATATAAAGCTCCACTTTGCCATTATAAATGGCTCTTCTCTTCTCCTCCTGCCCTCCCCCCCCCCCCAAAAAAATTCTCACTTGAAGCCTTTTTAGACTCTTAGAACAAAAACCATTTTTGAAGTCAGTTCAGAAATAACCTAGCAAAGTGGCTGCAATATATAGGCTGTAGCTGCTTTAATTCCTTCTCTCCTTTTTTTCTCTGCATAGGTTTCGTCTCAGTCACTACAAATCAGTGGTCAGACAGTAAAACCACATGAATCAGCCTGTAAACACTCTAGCTAGGAAAGGGTGAACTAGGTGAAGTTAATTTTTTTTTCAAAACCTCTCAAAATTGTGAAATTTGAGTTTACAAAACTAGTTCAGTTTAGGAACATCTTTTACCCTATAAGGATGATATCTTTACAAACAAAACTATAGGAAGCCTATACTATGATTTAGGCATAGAAGAGAATCCTTCAAGAGTTCAGCTTGCTTAAGAGGGATGACCTATTTACAGCATTTCATTTTTTGTTTTTTTAAATCCTTCATTTCTCCATTATTACAGATTTTTAAGAGGGTAACATTTCAGTTAGACAACTGCAGTCTGTAATTGACCTCTACTTTACTTTAATGGTTTTAAGGCCTGATTCTCTTAGCTTTACACTTTTGAATAGTTCCACTGAATAATGTCCTTCTGTAAGAACTGCATGCATAGGTAAAGACTATGGGATTGGGCCATTAATTTGAATATGTAAATTGAGATTAATATTTAAAGGCACATACAATGGCACTTGCTGTTTCTGTTAAATGCCAGCATGTACCACTGACATTTTGTAAAATGACTTCTGGATTGTATCATGATAAAGGAAAAATATGGCTCGCTTTTCTGTAGGGAAGGGTTAAAATTAAACTGAGTAAGAAAAACTAGTATGTTTTCCAACCAAGCAGTGCCTGATACTGTTGAGTTAAAGTTTCCTGTCTATATTCTGTGGAGGGTAGGAAATGGGGAAAGTCGGTTCCTGAAGGAGGGTGGAGAAGAAGGAACATTGATGCCACTCCTGTTTACTGTCTTCTATATCAAACTTTATTAGATTTGGTTCATTTCTATAAAAAATTCCTGCTGGTCTCTGATCTAGAGTCTATGCTCAAATGGTTCAGTTGAAGTACAAGTTTAGAATCTATAAGAATCCCATGTGATCTCAGATTAAAGCATAGTTCGTAAATGTCATAATAAAGGGAAGAGAGAATATATGTGTGTGTTTATTAGAGAACACATAGCCTGCTTTTAGATCTAAAATGTAGTGTCACGATTTCAAGATAGTTGAACCTGTATCTTACCTACATGGTCCCTTGATCACGCCCACTAAAAGGTTTCCAGCTCCCAGCCATCACCTATCCTGGGCAAAACCCCAAGTCTTGCTCCCTTTCGACCAAGATTTTGAAGGATGCACAGCTCCCTTATCTACACTCTATCCCCAGCAAGCCAGCCTGCCTCCATGGCCAGCACATGTGCTTTGCTTTCTCTCTGAAGGCTATGAGCTGCAGATTGTTGGCAGTCATAAGTTAGCGCACAGCTCATTCTAAGCAAGCACATTTATTCTTAAGGTAAAATTATATAAAACAATAAATGAGCCTGCATGCATGCCAAAAAGCTTACCAGAGGTTACTCATTTCCAACCTAGGGGTATGGTAGGTGTCAGTCTTTCAAACCCCCCAGCCAGGTTTTCCATGGGGTTACAAATTCCTGTCCGTTTTTTAAATAAAGAACCAGAACTCAGGCTGAGCAGATCAGCCATTTCTTTACGTGGCTTAGGCTTTTAAATGCCAGTCTCCAGGAAAAGATCATTGCCAGCTGATGGCCTTTTCTTCAGGGTGCAGCTTCAAAAGGCTGTCTTTTTTTCCTCCCCGTAAAACACTACCAGGGATTCCCCAGGAAACCCATTTAACAAGTGTTGTCCCAGAAATCCATGCTCATCTGGCACTTTTCAGTATTGTGACGGGGTCAGGCCGGACGGCTATGAAAAAGTACTAGAAGGCATGTATATTAGCCCCAGGCTCAAAAAAGCCCTATTCCCAGGGTTTGGGACCCTCCTGCCTCCGGAGGCAGCCGGGGGAAGAGAGGAACTTAAAGCCACTGGGATAGCCCTTTCCCCCGACGCCCACCCCCCGATTTTCTCTGAGATGGCCCCAGATCTATTTCCGGCCCCAGGGAAGAACAGAAAAATCAAAGCAGAAAGGAGGGCTGCCAAGGCCCTGGGGACCAGAATCCTGGCCCAGGGGTTAAAGCTGGCCATGGTTGGAAGACAGACCCGGGCAGCAGCTAGGGAAGCGGCCCAGAGTGAGGGGCCCATAGCAGACCCCGAGTCGACCTATACTGAACCAGAAGCCAATGGGGGGGGGGCGCCCACCCAGAGATGGGACAATTAGGAGCAGGACGGGAGAGCTTCGCCCGAGACCAGGCCGATGACCCGAGATATGTCACGGCCAGAGCGGAAGTGGTTGAGGTCAACGAAGTCCCGGTGGAGGGAAGGACCCCAGGCACGGGACCCTACTTCATGATAAAGGGGGACCTGTTGTACCGGGCCACAGAGACGAATGGGGAGAAGGTGCTACAGCTGCTGGTGCCCCGGAAGCACCAGAACGCCGTGCTCATCTTGGCTCACAGCCACCTCTTTGGGGGGCACTTAGGCGTAGAGAAAAGCCTGGCTCGAATTCTACGGAGGTTCTTTTGGCCAGGCGTGTACAAGGATGTGCGGCGCTATTGCACCACCTGCCCTGAGTGTCAGCTGCATAGCCCCCCACCACGTTTGTGGGCCCCCCTAGTGCCACTACCCATCATAGAGATCCCGTTTGAGAGAATTGTGATGGACCTAGTGGGGCCCCTGGAGAAAACAGCCAGGGGACACCAGCACATCCTCGTCGTCCTTGATTATGCCACCCGGTACCCTGAGGCCATACCCTTGCGGAGTGCCATGTCTAAGGTGATCGCCACGGAACTAGTGAAGATTTTTGCCCGAGTGGGGCTACCAAAAGAAATACTGACAGATCAGGGGACCCCATTTACGTCGAGACTAATGAAGGACTTATGCACCCTACTGCAGGTACGAGCCTTACGGACCTCCGTCTACCACCCCCAGACGGATGGCCTCGTGGAGAGGTTCAACCAGACCCTCAAGGCCATGATACGAAAGGTGGTAAGCCGGGAGGGGAAAGACTGGGACACCCTGCTACCGTACCTTATGTTCGCTATCCGGGAAGTTCCCCAGGCCTCCACAGGGTTCTCCCCCTTTGAGCTGTTATATGGGCGCCACCCACGGGGCATTCTGGATATAGCCAAGGAAACATGGGAGGAGGAGCCCGCCCCGGGGAGGAACGTCATTGACCATGTGCTACAGATGAGGGATCGGATAGCCCGGGTCACCCCCATTGTATGGGAACACTTAGAGAAGGCCCAGGGGGCCCAGCAAGCCCATTATAATCGCCAAGCCACGATTCGGTGATTCCAGCCCGGAGACCGGGTGATGGTTCTGGTACCTACCGCGGAGAGCAAGCTGCTGGCCCAGTGGCAGGGGCCCTACGAAGTGATCGAGCCCGTGGGGGAGACCAATTATAAAGTCCGACAACCAGAACGCTGGAAACAAGAGCAGGTCTACTATATCAACCTACTAAAGCCATGGAGGGCTCGAGAGGTATGCATGGTGACCCAAGGGGAGGAGGTACAACGGGAGCAAGTAAGAATATCCCCCGACCTGACACCAAACCAAAAGGCCGAGGCATTGGAGATGGTGGGCCGCTATCAGGATGTCTTCACAACAAGCCCCGGCCGGACGACAGAGGTGGCCCACAACATCATCACCAACTCTGGAGCCAGGGTTACGATGAGACCCTACCGGGTGCCCGAGGCCAAGAGGCAGGAGATCAGAACAGAGGTGAAAAAGATGTTGGAAATGGGGGTCATAGAGGAATCCCACAGCCAGTGGTGCAGCCCGATAGTATTGGTGCCGAAGCCCAATGGAACTACGAGGTTCTGTAACGACTTTCGCCGGTTGAACGAGGTATCCAAGTTTGACGCCTACCCCATGCCCCGTATAGACGAGCTGGTGGACTGGGTAGGCAGGGCCCGCTTCCTGACGACCCTCGACCTAATCAAGGGGTACTGGCAAATTCCCCTAGCTAAAGGGGCAAAGGAGAAGACGGCGTTCTCAACCCCAGACGGTCTTTTTCAATATACGGTCCTTCCCTTCGGCCTCCATGGGGCCCCGGCCACCTTCCAGCGGTTGATGGACAAACTGTTGCGCCCCCATACTGACTATGCTGCGGCATACCTAGACGATATAGTCATTTATACCCCAGACTGGGAGACCCACCTAGGAAAGGTGGAGAAGGTGCTGGATACTCTGAGGCAGGCGGGCCTCACTGCGAACCCAGCCAAATGTGCTATTGGTCTGGCGGAGGCCAGGTACCTCGGGTACACTGTGGGGAGGGGGACGGTAAAACTCCAACTGAACAAGCTGGAGGCCATCTAGGAGTGGCCCCGGCCCAACCGGAAAAAGCAGGTTCGGGCGTTTTTGGGGGTAGTGGGGTACTACCGGCGATTCATCCTCCACTTTGCTACCAGAGCCAGCCCCCTGACCGACCTGATAAGGGCACGGGGCCTGGATATGGTGCGGTGGACCTCAGCAGCCGAAGAAGCCTTTGCAGATCTACGTACAGCTCTCTGCAGCAACCCCATACTCCTCGCCCCTGATTTTACTAAAGACTTTATTTTACAGACCGACGCCTCCGAAGTAGGGCTCGGGGCGGTCATGTCACAGTTGGTGGGGGACGAGGAACATCCCGTGATGTACCTCAGCCGGAAGCTCCTCCCGAGGGAACAAAGATATGCGGTCGTGGAGAGGGAGTGCCTGGCAGTCAAGTGGGCAATGGAGGCTCTCCGGTACTACCTGCTGGGACGTCACTTCACCCTGGTGACTGACCATGCCCCGCTACAGTGGATGCAGCGGAACAAAGAGAAGAACGCACGGGTGACCCGGTGGTTCCTGTCCCTACAGCCGTTCCAGTTTACCATCCAGCACAGGGCGGGCTGCCGCCACGGGAATGCTGATGGGTTGTCCCGGGTTCACTGCCTGGCGTCCCAAGTTGCCCAACCCGGTGGGATTGAGCAGGGGGGGAGGATGTGTGACGGGGTCAGGCTGGACGGCTATGAAAAAGTACTAGAAGGCATGTATATTAGCCCCAGGCTCAAAAAAGCCCTATTCCCTGGGTAATTCAGCTGGGGCTGATTAGGCAATTAGGACACCTGGGGCCAATTAAGGAGCCCCGCCCCAAACACTTAAAAGCCTGCAGGGGCAGGTAGGTGGGTTGTGGAGTTTGGAGTGAGGAGGTGTGGAGTTGAGAGTTAGGAGTTTACAGGTTACAGTTTTGGAGTTGAGAGTTTGGAGTTTGCAGTTTAAAAGCCGGCAGCTGGGTGCTGGCAGCCTGGAGCTAGGAGACTGCAGCCTGGCAGCCTGCAGTCTGCAGAAGCTTGGGAGCTGCCACAGTTCCTGCCACAGCACTGGAGGCAGGCCACCAGCTGGGGTAGCAGGAAGTGGTCCACATACTACCCCAAGGGAAGGTAGCAGTACTCAGGGGCAGAGCGGGCCCCATCACCTCCCTAAACCTTCCCCCAGCTGCCCCACCAGCCGGGCCAGAAGAGCGCAAGACCCACGAGGGCGGAGTACATCTGTTCCTCCCCCCCCACTCTGTTACAGTATAGTCATTTGAACTTTTTATACTTCCCAGATCTCACGTCTGTCACACACACTACTAAAACTCCTCCTTGGTGTCATCATTTAAATAAAATGTAATAAAACACCGTGAAATGTATATTTTGACATGGCAGGTTAGGGAATGTTTATATTGATGTAAGTAAAACAAGACACTGAAAGGAAAACATGAATTGCTGATCTCCATGGGGATAACACATGCCACTAATATAAATAAAACTAACCTGCCTCCCAAGAGGGTCAATGCTTTTGAAAGGAAAATATATCATTTCAATTATGAAGATATGAAACAAGGCTGTAAAAATGATCAAAACAGTTCAGATATGGAACTGAAAAGCACCATGAAAGAAACCACAGAATGATATGTAGATTAAGGGTTTGAATTTTTTCCTAAGGTTCATTCTTGACTGAATGCATTATTAGCCTATTGGAATTTACTTATTTCTGTTTTCAACCCAGGTGGTGGTCAGCCTCCCAGAGAGAGGTATTCTTGCCTCTTCTCACTTGGAAAATTTTCTACAGTGCACAAGTGGCATTTTCTGGTGACTCGTTAGGACACAGTTGATTCAGTGGATAGGGAGCAGGACTTGGAATTAAGAGATTGTCGTTCTAGTCTTGATTTTGCTGCTCATGTGCTGGGTGAGTTGGGCAAGTCACTGCCCCATTCTGGGCCTCAGTTTCCCCATATGTAAAATGGAAATAAGGATACTTACTTCTCTTTGTAAAATGCTTGATCTATGGATAAATAGAGCTACATAAAAGCTATGTGGTGGTGGTTTTCATGCAACTTTCTACCACAACTGCATGTCTAGCCTGTTGAGTGTATCAAACTGTCAACAACAACACTGCAAATAATTGTATATTGTCTTTCATGTACCTGGGAAGTGTTGCAACATGTGAGTTCATGTGTTTTTGTCAGCTACCATCTGCTCTGGGACACTATTGGTCCAGAAAGTTGAAATACCGATGGAGAATAGAATATGCCTTTTAAAAAGAGTAGGTCATGTACTGTGTGTTTAGGTTCTCTTTCTCTATTGGAATCAGTAGATTTGGTCCTATGGCATAGACAGGGTTGTAGCACAGATGGGGTTAAGTTTTCTTTGAATTTCAGGTTCAGTACTCACATTACTGAGGTCACAGATGAAAACCATCAGGTGCCTTGGAGCAAAGTTTGATTTTGATCTATTCTCTTTACTGCTTTGTAGCTGACATGGTCCCTTTAAGAGATTGACATGTCTGCTTATATGAATGACACGTTTCACCTGCCTGTCAAGTAGGCGGTGATAGCTGAAAGAAAAAGATCTGCTTTCTTTCATAAATGTTTCTTACTACGAGTTGACAGTTACCTAAACTATTGTCTGCTCCTAAAATATGTACTGTTCCTCTAGAGTTGTAGATTGAGGCTACGGGGGTGTGGGTGAGAGAGAGAGAGTGCACCTGAGAGAGTGCATGTATGAAACTCTGGCTCTGCAGGACAAGTCATATGCCTGTCAGTGTGATTGCAGCCAACTCTGGAATTTGCAATTTGTTTCCTGAACCTCCATGCAATTCAACTTCTTAATTGTTATTTAAAATAGAGTTCCATTGCAGAAGGGTCTAAGTACACAAAATATCTCACCTAAACAGTCTTTGGGAATACAATGTAAAGAATTGTGTCAGGATATTTCTCGCTGAAGGCTGTAAAAAGCACCTTCTCTGTATTTGCTACTGGATTATTAGTTAATGGCAGTTTGGCACATCTCTTTCAGACCTACCCAGCAAAAATATGGAATGCTAGAGTTTTGATCTAGGAGGCTATGCAGGCCTGTAAGCAGCTGCTTTAGACTCTTACTTTGTCTCAGGAAACAAGCTTACATGGTTTAATGCCAGAGAGTTCTTATTCCTCTGACTTTTCCCTCCCCTCCTCCAACTTGGGCTAATGGAAAAGAGGAAAACATATGCCCCTTACCATTTTCAGTTATTATTTGAGAGTATCGGAATTTGCCATCCCCAGTTTGAAAGTTAAATGGATATAATATTGCTAGTCAACAAAGGACTGAACAAAGAGAGCTTCCAAACCTGCAGAAAGTGAATTGTTACATCCAGTGAATCAGCGCTTGTGTTTTGGGGGAAGGCTGTTGCACCTGTGAACACAGTTCTTGCATTATATAAATAATTAGGGTGAAGGTATGACTTTCAGAGGGAAAATTCCACCCTCTTGGTTGTCTGTGAAGATGCCTTCCCACTTCCACAATAAACTACAACATGGTTCTGTGGAATGGGCCATGCCTTATGAATAGAATGAGCAGAGAGAGACTGAGTAAGCCTGTGCTATTTTTGTGTGTGTGTGTGAGAGAGAGTGTGAGAGACTAGACTTAAAATCAGCCTCTCAGGACCATTTTTACTCCTCTTGGTGGCTATGTACCTAGGTGTATGTCCACTGGCATTTTTCCTGGATGTGCCTATAAAGTAACATCTACCAGAGGAAGAATGGTCTTGTGCCCCAGACACTGCACTAGGTACTTGGGATATGAATTCTAGTCCCTGTACTGCCACGGATCTCCTATGTGTCCTTGGGAAAGTCTTGTAGGCACAATGTTTGAAATTGGCCATTGATTTAGGGTGTCCAACTTCACACAACTGTGTCTCCAGTTAAGCACCTAAACTCAGCTGAGATCTTAGAAAATGCGTAGGTCTCAACTTCTGTGCCTCGGGGAATAATTCCTTATCTAACTCAGGTATAGTGAGACTAAGTTAATGTTTGAGAGGTGCTCAAATACTACTGTAATGCCTATGTGGAATTTAATGAAAACAAGGAAACCTTGGGCTGGACACACCATCTATTCATCCTGATGGGATGCGCTGTAAAACATAAGAGGCATTGTAAAACATCACCTTATCTCCCTTGGCTGCAGCCTCCCCTGCCCAAGTGTCTGGGTCCTTATCGTGCAGCTGCAGCATCTCCCCCCAGCCCAGGGTCAGGAATTCTACAGGTCATCATAAAATGCAGATGCCTCCGGACTTGCCAGCGCCAGGAGAGCCCCCCCTTATTTATGACCTGACACATTGTAAGCAATTAGGTACACCCTAATGAGACCACTATACGATCCTGATTGTAACATGTAACCTTGACAAGCCTATATAACCCTCTCTGTAACTTAAGACGGGCGGAGTTCCAGTGCCCAGCACAAGTGCTGCCTGGGCTCCCCCATGGCTATGGTCTGTCTGTATGTGTGTCCGTCAAATTAAAGTTCTACTTGATCTTCACCTGAATTGGAGTGGCTGCGTGATTCCTTCCACGACACCTATAAGTAATAAAAATAAAACAAAACAACCTTGCCATTGCTTGAAGTTTCTTTATAAATTGGCTACTTTCTTTTCCCCCCGAACAACTGAAGATGTATTATTAAAGCCCAAGAAATACAAAATAACATGAACAAATCATGTCATAACAACCTAGTAGCTTTCTTTGACAGGGTAAGAAGCCTTGTTGATAGGGAGGAAAGGGTAGATGTGGTATATCTTGACTTCAGTAAGGCTTTTGATATTGTCTCACTTGACCATCTTATAAACTAGGGATATACATCATAGATGGAGCTACTATAAGATGGGTGTATAACCGGTTGGAAAGACATTCCCAGAGAGTAGTTGTCAGGGGTTCACAGACAAGCTTGGAATGGCATATTGAGGGGGATTCTGCAGGGATTAGTCCTAGGTCCTGTTCTGTTCAATATCTTCATCAATGGTTTAGAAAATGGCATAGAAAGTATGCTTATAAAGTTTTGTGCATGATACCAATCTGGGAGGAGCTGCAAGAGCTTTAGAGGATAGCATTAAAATTCAAAATGATCTGGACAAACTGGAGAAATGGTCTGAAATAAACAGGATGAAATTCAGTAACGACAAGTACTCCACTTAGGAGGGAAAAATCAAGGGCACACATACAAAATAGGGAAATGATTGCCTAGGAAAGAGTATTGTAGAAAGGGATCTGGGGGTTATAGTGGATCACAAGCTAAATATGAGTCAACAGTGTAACACTGTTGCCCCCTTTCCCCCCAAAAAAGGTGGGGAGGGACATCATTCTGGGAACGTATTAGCAGGAGTGTTGTAAGCAAGACACAAGAAGAAATGTTTCTACTCTATTCAGGGCTCATAAGGCCTCCACTGTAGTATTGTATCCAGTTCTGGGCACCACATTTCAAAAAAGATGTGGACAAATTGGAGAAAGTCCAGAGGAGAGCAATAAAAATGATTAAAGGTTTAGAAACCATGACCTATGAGGGAAGATTGAAAAAACTGGATTTGTTTAGACTGGAGAAGAGAAGACTGAGGGGAGACATACCCTTTTCAAGTACATAAAGGGTTGTTACCAGGAGAAGGATGAAAAATTGTTCTTAACCAATGAGGACAGGACAAGAAGCAATGGGCTTAAATTGCAGCAAGAGAGGTTTAGGTTGGACATTAGGAAAAACTTACTAACTGTCAGGGTAGTTAAGCACTGGAACAAATTGCTGTAGAATCTGTCATTGGAGGCTTTTAAGAAAAGGTTAGACCAACACTTGTCACGGATGGTCTAGTTATCGTGTAGTGCTGCCTTGCGTGCAGGAGACTGGACTAGATGACCTCGCGAGGTCTCTTCAAATCCCACATTTCTATGATTATATGAAGAGTTTGACTCAGACCCAGAGATAAAGCTGCAAGTAATTCTATCCCTAATCCAATCTTGCCGTGTCCTGTAGTAACATAGCTTGTCATACCAGAAGTCTAATACTCTGCTTACATTTTCAAAAGGCTGGTATGAACAGCAGAACAAGCCAGCCAAAGCACAGTTACACTGCAGGATGTATTATGTTAATGATTAAAAGACTGTCTAAAGTTGTAATTACTGTGATAAAAGTATTTCCTTGTTGCGTGGATGGGTATGCGAGGACAGGCTGTTTTTTTTGAATGAGCAATAAGCTATTTTACACGTATACATTCATTTATGTAATAGTATGAACAGTGAGGATACCGTAATATTATAACTACATTCCTGTAACTGTTAACTTCCATATTTTTAACTGTTTAGTTTTGTTTTCTGACTGTAGTGTTCTTGGGCACAAATCAGTTTAAACTGTAGTGTAAACCTTTAAGTTAAAGTGGCTAGTTATTTTGTTTACATATGTAGGTTACTGGTATAATTTTAGGGAGAGATTTTCAAAGGCAGAAAGGACAGGTTTTAGACCTTTAAAAATCTCCCTTTTGGAGCATCATTTCAGAAAAATGCATGGGCAGAAGTGACAAAGCTGTGTCAGCATACAGAACGTTCTCTGTTCCAAAAGAGCACTGTGAATGAGGAAAAACTAGGCAATTACTGCATTTATAATGACCATATCTAAAGTGTGTGTGTGTGGGGCGGGGGAGGGGTGGGGGGAGTGGAACACAGAAAGAAGAATATAGACCTGTGAAAAGTCTTGGGAGAATGGAGGAGGGCAACTGACTCCCTTTCCCATAGCCAGTGATGTCCCTGTTGAAAAGTGTTGAGATAGAATTATGCAGTAAATGTGTATCTATATACATACAATGTGTATGTAATAATAATATTTAGTTTTTCATTTATAGATCTTAAAGCACTTTCCAAAGGAGGAAATCCACTGATTATCTCCTTCTTATAGAAGGTGAAACTGAAGCATTGGATGGTTACTTTGACTATGAGACAGCAATCAATAACAGACCCAGGAATAGAATGTGTCAAACATAGACTTCCTGTATGATCTTGTGCAAGTTATTTCATTTTCCTGTGACTCAGTTTCTGCTCTGTAATATGGAGATAAAATGAATCTACTTCACAGGACTATTGTGGAGCTTAACTGATGGATGTTTTGAAAGTGTGTTGAGATCTTCAGCTGGAAGTTGAGATATATGCAAAGCATTATTATTACTGATAGCAGGAAGTGTTTCAGGAAGCCGTTGCTATCAAAATTGATACTGTCCTCGAGCTCCCACTTCTAAATATTGCAATATTGGTTTTATGTTATTAAATTAGATTGATCAATAAAAGGATCTTTTTGTCTTAATCTTTATCTTAAGCTCTTACACATACATGGTGAAATGCAGTCCTGTGCAGAGAGCCCAACAAGACCTCTCACCCACTTACACCCCACTTACGGCTGTCTAAGTGGTGAAAGGCCTTGTCCTGGCTCTCTGCATGGGTGAATTTCCCTGAAATAAACTGATTTTCATCCTATAGTAACATTGTTTATAATTTGTTCAAATTAGGGAATGAAGTAGTTTGACCAGAACCTGTATTTTCACTGTAAAATGGAGTAAGTTGTTAATAATACTAAATAGTATAAGGAATTGAACTCTCCCAGCCGTCGTCTGAATTATTCCCTCTTCTGGATTGCTCAATGCTTCCTAGTTTTTCTGTTTCTGTTCTTTGCATCTTAAACTCTATAGGGCAGAGATTATCTTTATTTTTGCTTCTTGTATAGCACAGAGAATACTGCTTGGCACTTTGCATATAATTTTAATATAAAGTTACGTTGTTTGCGACTGTTTAAAAGTTGTGAAAGTGTAAGCATTCAAAAATCATTAATCTGGCTTAAAGCAAGAGATCAAAAAATTAGTTCTTCTGAGCCTCATTTGGGAAGCTTTTCTCTGTAATCATGAAGACTGTGAACATTTAGTTTTCGTTTTAAAGAAGTGTCTCATGGAACAACAGGAACTGAGGATCTGGGACTTGAAAGAATATGCCAAATATCACAACAGTTGGCAACACTGTATTGTCACTAGCATTCCAATATGAAACTGATAAATCATGCCTTAGTGCAGTGGTTTTCAACCTGTTGTCTGTGGACCCCTAGGGGTTTCTAGACTGTCAAAGATTTCCAAAGGGGTCCACACCTCCATTCAAAATTTTTTAGGGGTCCACAAATGGAAAAAAAAAAAGCTGAAAACCACTGCCCTAGTGTACCAAACTACATCCCATGAGCAGGTACGTTTTCAGTTAGGCTCCAATTCTGCAATGGCCTCCATACAAGCACAGTGCAAGCTCATTGTATGACTGGGCTTTTAGACAGTAGCTAAAAATAATGGAATGTTTTTGTAATTGCCTATCAGAAAAAAGGGTATTGAGACTTTCTTGGCTAATTTCTTATAAATAGAGCCAGGTAACCTTACATGACCTTCATTTCTCCAAAATAGAGGTCTTAAACCCAACAGGACTGCCTCACAGATGAAATCAATTCATTTCTTGTGAATTGTTATCCCTAATATGACCATGCGGCCACTCAAATAGTTTTAAAATTAGATTTTAACCGACTACCATTATTTCTTTATTGTTCAAGGAAAGGTCAGATTTCAAACATGTGATTGTCTGTTTGTTTTTTTTCCATATTCAGCAGTCCAGTGCAACAAATTTCAAGATTCCATCACAATGAATACAGAAATTTAATAGTCATTGGTATGACCTCTTACAAACATCTGAATCAGATTATTTGATTACTGATATGTAAATTTGACCCGATAACCATTGGCATCATTTAAAATTAACAACGAAAGCATGGCTGATTCAGAGTATCCATTAAAAACCTTATATAAATGAGTTTTTTATTGTCTTTTTTTCCCTGGGTTTTATTATAGCATTGCATATAAATCTTGACTTTGGGCCGACTCTTGGCACTTGCATCTAGGCATCTTACCCTAAGAGAAAAATTTATTTCTTAAAACAAAGCAAGTTACCCCCAAACATTTTTCAAAACAGTCAGAGCAGGTTTAAATTATAAAAATATAAACCCAGCATTCAATGTAAAATTACAAAGCATGCTAGATTCTTGTGCAAAAAATATCAAGACTTATTTTTTCCTAGGGGCTGAGGAAAACAATGCCTTCCATCCTGCTTTGTGCTTTCTATTCAATACATGTGGTATGCTCACAAGGTGAGAGTTTAAACTGAATAATTATAGCTAGTTTGGTAGATCTGGAGCAGTCTACTGTGTTCATCTGTTAAAATCTTTGCTCTTGAAGCCCCTGTGCTATTGATTGATAGCTCTCTGGATCTCACACATGTTGGTAGGTTTGTGTTAGTCTTCTGTATGAGAAGAAGAATCTGCTGCATGAAGTTTTCAGCCTATAAATCAGAAACATTTGATGTGATCATGAATGGATCACTGGGTAGGTTCAAAAGGCAAAGATACTTGCACAAATCACTTTGTTGCATCAAGGAAGTGTTACTGTTGCAAACAGCAATTAGTGTTGCAGATGTATCAGTGTGGAATGAACTGTGTATGTTCCCTGCAGGGGCAATTATAGCCATATGGACAAGTGCATGAAGCATATAGTGTAGTTGTGTTGGGAAATAATGGGTGTAGGTATGCAGGGAGGCATGGACTTCAAATGAGATCATTCTAATTGCTTGTTATGCTTCATTGTAATACTAGTAAAGTTGGGTGAAAATTTTGGGATGAATATTTTAGTTGCTGCAAATTGCTGTTTTGGTGGACTCAGAACTATCTGTGTTTGACAGGAATTTGTGCAGTAGTTTCAGCCAAAAAGTTTTTGCGCTAGATTCTCAATGGGCTTTAGAATCCCTTTAACAAAATAGGAGAAAGAGCCCTCCCTCCCCACCCAACTCTTAAAAATCTAATCCTTCTAAGCCTAGTTGTCAGTAAATGTTAATTTAACCATGCGTGCGTGCACACACAAAAATATTTCCATAATTAATAGCTGAAGTTTACAGAGAGGCAAAGTAAGAAAAATGCTACATGAGAACTTATTAGAGTTTGATTGAGGCTATTTACTTTGTATGTATTTTGACATGTGACGACCATTTGTGTTAATGGTTGTAAAGCTTTAACTTTATGAATCTGTTTTTACTGTCATTAAATAATTGTCTGATCTCTCTCCCCCTGATATCTTACAACTGTAATAATTTAGAGTGATAAAAATAAAAAAGCTTCAAAAGCATCATTTTGCCCAATTGTGAAAATGTAAATAGATAAACATCATAAAAGAAGCTTAAAACTAACCACTGATGATATTTGTCAAAATGATTAATTAAAAATCAAATTCTGCTAAGTCTACTGGTAACCTTTGTAGTTAGGGCTCTTATCTGTGATGTAGGAGACCCAAGTTAAAATCCACACTCTGGAATAGGAATTTGAACCCAGCTCTTCCTAGCTATGTTCTCTTATTACCAGGCTATCCTGGGATAGGTCTCTCAAAGCAAATCTACACTTTAGCTCTTTAATGGAGACGCTCTTAATTGATGGGAGACAGCTCTCTTTTTGGCTTTGTTAATCCACCTCCCCAAGAGGTGGTGGCTATGTCAGCGGGAGAAGCTATCTTGTTGACACAGTGCTGTCTACATGCAGGATTAGGCCAGTATAACTGCATCGCACAGGGGTGTGGATTTTCTCACCCCAGAATATGCAATTGTTTGGTGGTGAGGATCCTCACCTGGGAAATGGGGAGTTGTGGGTTCAAATCCTTCTTCCAGAGCAGGGATTTGAATCTAGATCACCCATATCCCAGGTGAGCACCCTAAGCACATGGCTAAGGATTATAAGGAGGGCACCTCCAGCTGTTTTGTGAATCTAGCCCTTTAAAAATGCCCAGAAACAAATGGTTTGGATCAAATGTTTCATTCAACCCAAAATTGACTTGTATGATTTGCCAAAATGTTGAATTTGATTCAGGTTGAACCCAACATTCCCCCCCCCCAGATTACTATTATTTAGGAACTACCAGCAAATCAAAAAAAAATTCACCCAGTTCTAATTACTGCCACATTTTGTTTTGTGCTCATTCATTCATTTGCAGGCTAAGGCTCCAGTTATGAAACAGAATGTGATATATTCTAGTTTGCTGTTACAGTAAATGCAAGATCAACTACCCTAGCTGACCTCAGAAACTGCT
This sequence comes from Mesoclemmys tuberculata, assembly GCA_007922155.1. Classification (NCBI taxonomy): domain Eukaryota; kingdom Metazoa; phylum Chordata; order Testudines; family Chelidae; genus Mesoclemmys; species Mesoclemmys tuberculata. Next base: position 34,699,784 of record ML675610.1, read on the forward strand.
CATTCCTTTACATCAGGAAGTTCAAAACAAGCAGGGTCTACAGGAATAGTGGGGCCAAATGGGCCAGTGCCTGTCCAACAGCTCCTTAACTGCAGGCTGTGACGCTAACCTGCCAATTCTTGAAGTACCTTTTAACACAACTGCATGTTAATCATAGGAAACACTCCTTTTTGGTCTCATCTGGTGTTCATTTCTCACGTGTCTTTTGGAAAGATTTGGGTTTTGGCTTGTTTCTGTTTTGTTTCTGCAGTACGAATTCTACACTCAGGACAGTCTGTTTTGGCAAACCTTGCATCATCATGAAGTTTAGGGAATATATTCTTCTTTTGAGTCCTAACCCCCTGCTGTGTGGTATGGAGGGGATCCAACAAATGCAGAAACCCTCGGGAAGTGGACTGGGGTTGTTACATGGAAGGGAGAGGTAGCTATGCAGTAGGTGCACCCCCATCCTGCTAGGATGACACACAGGTGCCGAGTTCTCCATGGCTGGAGATGTGATCACCCTGAGAGAGGGAGTTCCCAATTTGTACATGCCTATCTTGGAGTAGCCTACTTTTTTTGGTGCAGAATACATCATAAGCCATCACTGTCCAGAGCCATGGTTATTCCTGCTCTTTTGAGAACTGTGCAGGGAGTGTGGGCAGGGTGGAGTGACAGTGCAGACTTCCAATATTGCAGAGGAGCCTGTGAGGGAGAGCAGGCAGACTGAAAGCCATGGGAAATTGACCTGTTTTTCACTGGGATCTAAGCTGTTTGAGTACTGGCGGTATGCCTCCTCATGACACTGCTCTATCGGCAGCCCTGCCTCAGGGGGCAGAGGTGACATTTAGGAATGATGGGGAAACAAAGCCCATTGTTCCTTTTCTGCATGGTTTTATGCTGAGATGAATAAATGACTCCATGTGTGCACATAACTTCTTATGCATGCACACGGAGAGGAGAGGATCCCTCTCTTTCTGTTGAGGCTACAAGCCATTATTTCTTTAGGGATCCCAGACACCAAGCAGACTTCTGTCATCATTGCTGCTTTTCCTGTGGTCTGATATTTACAGTGTTTGGCAACACCCCATACCGATGTGCTGAAGTGAATCCCACAGGGGAGTTTAGAAGTGGAATCGCATAAGCAAAGACATGCAAGCTTCTAATTACGATTTGCTTAAGACGTAGCTAGGACTTGGAATAGCAGCAGTGATACAAATCAGGTTAGCGGTACATTGGCAGAACTGTTTAGGGAAGCTTGCAGAGTGTCTGCCTGAACTGCTTTGTTTTATCCACTGTCAGCCTCTCCTTTGCGTAAGCACTAAAAATGTCTTTCAAAATGGAAGTTTAAATTTCTCAGACATCCGTGATTTCCTATAAATGTTGCCTGTACAAATTTGTTAAAACATACATGAAACAAAATTCAACTAATTAATTATTAATTTTGGTAATGTCAGAACTCCTCCAACAACCTCAAATGTATCGAGTAATAAATATTAACGCTTAGAAATAGTGTGTAATGTAATATAGTTCTATATATTTTCTCTGTATAAATTTTTAAAATGCATGCAGGCTTTGAAAAGCACTGGCTAGTATTCAAACTGATATTTATTTGAGATAAAAATATTTTCATCAATATTTCCTTTTTAATTGTTAAGTTTCTGTGTAATGAGCATTTGATAATGCAGAAGGAAACTGAAATGAAAGCCTTCACCATTCATTTGTAGAGAAGGATTTTAAAATAACATTTAATGTGGATTTTCCAAGGGTTTTTTATTTGCATTTTAAAGCCAGAGTAAAGAGTTACACGAAATACTGAGTGGCACTCCCAACTTGTCATCCTTTTTATAGTATTTGTTTTGAAACTTTGGCTCATAACTTTCATGTGCCGCCTTCCATCAAAACCAATTAAACTATAATATACTTTAAATTGATTTAATTCATTAAGGATGTACCGATGTAGTTACAGAACTTGCTACTATATTCTGAACCGTACTCTGTATACACTGAAGCTACTATCAAGTGACAACCCTCCTTGGTGGCATAACTTTGTGCTCTTGGGTTGCATTTGTTAGAGGAAATATGAAATGATGCAAAATAATGATTGCAGAATAAGAGAACACAGTGTTGCCACATTATTCTTCTGCACTGCTACAGGAGAACTGACTGCTGCATTAAGGCAGTATTAGGCCAGCTTTGTCATGTTATTCTGAAGATGGTGCTAAAGGACTGCAATCTGTTTAAATACTTCAATGGGTGTGTGGGGGGAGAACCTATCACATCACAAACAGTTGAAATTTTGATAAAAATAATTTTTTTTCTAAATCCTATTTTAAGATGTATGTGTCTGAATATACTGGAGTGAGCCCACACTGTAATGGTTCTGTGAAATACGTGCTCTTCTCCACAGACTATTCCCCCCCTCCCACCACTACCCCTAGTTGTATACAGTGCTTTCTTAGACTCCTGCACTGCTCATAGTTAATGATCTCTCTGTCCCTTCTGCTGCAGGATCAGGTCATAAGGAGAAAAAAACCATCAACGTGCTGGATTTTCAGGTGGAAACGAAGCATGGTGGAATCCATAAATAGTTAATACTTGTCAAAGTTGAATAATGCAAGAATTAGGATGATAGAGATCTCATGAGGATAAGGGAAACGCCGGCGAGCTCAGATACAACTGTATGACAGCTGCTGGTAAGTGCTGACTTGTTAATGGTGGCATAGCAGTGATTACGGTAGCTGGGAGATTCCATACAGAGATCAGATCCTCAGGTGGTCGAAAATGTCATAGTTCCATTAACTTCAGTGGATTTATCTTCATTTCCATCTGCTGATGACCTGGCCCTGAGGTTTATTTAGGTTAATTAAGCTGGTTTATTAGCCTTCCTTTTTAAAAAGGAAAGGAGAAATGCTGGATTAATCACAACATACTGATACATTGTGCCTCATGTGCTGCATTAATGGCTATAAACGTACATGATTAAGATTTCCTTTAAGCCCCCCCCCCATTGGCTTTCTGTTACTGTGCACTGCATGTTGCATGACAGGCAACCTAACAGATGACAGATGAGAAAAGGGTGTCTCTACTTTATTTCTGAATACATATTCATGCCAATCTCAGGCTACTTTTTCATTTGATGTGCAAAGCCAACTATGTTGCACCAACTAAATGATGACCCTTCACTGATGTTACATGAAACAAGAAAATTCCAAGTAAACATTTGGTAAATCTGACTGGCTAATCAGAATATCTGAGGGCTAGATGCTCCCCTGTGCCGGGATCCACATGCAGACCTGGCCCAGAGGTTTGAATAAATTTGAGAGCAAAGATATAGAATCTTCTCTAAATGTTTCTCTTCCCCCAGAGCTTTCATCACCAGGGAAAACATGAATGGAACCTGGTAGCCTGCTTCCCATCTATAATTACAGGTGTAGGAAACCTAAACATAGGGATTGCTAAGGCATTCCATTATAAAATTTCTAGTAACCTCTTCTTTGAAAAGCTCTGCTGCTTACAATGTTTGCAGCAGGACTTCAACATTTGGCAGGAGGGTAGGCCTAGGCCAGGAAGGTATCTTTTGCTGGGCTTATGAAAATCTGCCTAGATTTAACTGAGGTATAAACTGCTGAAAGTGACCATTTCCCACCTATTGTTTGTGTAGTACAGCTTGTTTTAGGGCACATGCCAACTTCACACTCTCCCACCCCAATGGGTTATAGCACTATGCATGCACCGCCTTAGTGTGTCTTCAGCATTTCAAACAGAGCTCAGACTTGGGATAGATCCCAGGCAAGCTGATGGTGGAAGAGGATTTCTCTTATGAAAGGAATGTACAGTGTGTGGAGGGCTAGATTATCATGAGTTCTAGACTCACTTCTTATAGTGATTGATGTTAATAACTCTGTACCCTTCATAGCCCTTATTAATAACCTAAGCTGCAAAATCCAATGAAGCTACACAAGCTGGAAATAGAACCTAGCCCTCTAATACACCAGCCTCTAATATAGTCCTGTGATAAGGTGCCTGCCCTCAAGGGAGGTAGCATCAATTGTGCAGTCCACTCCACCACCTGGCATAGCCCTTGAAGGGTTTGGAAGGGTCCAGTAGATATAGAGAGCGATTGAAGGCTCCTTGGAATGAAGGGTGCTTGGGAGAAAGGTATCCTGACACTACCTTAAAGGGACCCAAACCTTGCAGAGAGGGCAGGGCAAGGTTTCCTGCTCACCCAATCAACTAGGAAGGAAATGGGAGAAGGGGACCGCCATAAAAGCTGCCTCCTCCCTCAGAGCAGGCAGATGTTGACAGAAGGCTGGCTTGCTGAACCCTTCAGATTAGAAGGCTAGCTGGCAAAATCCCTTCAGATTAGAAGGGAGTTCAGCTGTGGCCAGCTGGCAAAAGCCTTGCAGCTGAGTTATTCCAAGGCCAGAGGCCTGAGATACAAGCCCCCTCCCCAGAGAGAGTGCTGTAGGGAAACTCCTGCTTGAAGGAGGAAAGGACAGGCTAACCTAAGGCAAGAGTCCTGAGACACTGTAGCAAGATTTCTGGCTCACGTAAGGAGATGGACACCGAAGTGAGGAAAACAGCTGTTTATTGTCGACAGACTCAGCGGAATTATTTCCAAAGGCTGAGCCTCGATTATACTGGGGCGTCGCCTTATATACAATTTAAGATTACATGAATATTCATACATAGCATCACTACATTTTACATAGATAAGCTTGAGTGAGGATGCGCAGTGTGTATTTCTTTGTCTAAGTTTTGTGGGAAAGTATGCGCAGTTTGGTTTTCTTTGTCTGAGATTTAGGGCCTGGTTATCTCTTTAGGCATGTGTGAGAATGTACGCGGTATACAAGTTCTTATCTAAACTCCAGCCTTTCTGAACTCCTCCTAACACTGACAGACAACTAGCCCTTTGTTAGAGACTACATACAAACTAGTGATTATATTTCTCATTACTCTACAAAACTATATGTACAGTTAAATAATTAGCCAGGTGCATCTTATCTACAATACAGCATGCAAGGCCAAGTGAAGCTAAGGAAAAATGTATATAGCTTGCCTCACTGATTCAGCCTGCCTCAACACAAGCCCAACTTCTGGAAGAGGGCTGAGGGGGAACTCCTGTTTGGAAGAGGAAGATAATGACTGCTTGGAAGGTGACAGGCAGAGAGGAACCACAGATCAAGGCTGGGATAGCAGAGTCCAGAGACCTGCTGAAGATGTCAACAAGTGAGGTGAAGATAAGAGCTCAGGGAAACCGCAGATGGATCAAAGGACCACAGGGGAGGGGTAAGCCTGGGTTCTCCTTGCTTCTCCCGCAGACCAAGAGGGTGTGAGGATGTTAAGAGGCCAAGAAAGACAAGTTCCAGATAGACATTGAGAGACAGGCTTGAAGGCCATTTGATTTTAAGTTTCCTATTTTTGGACTTCTGTGTTCCCCCTGGAAGGGGAATGGACTGAGTAGTGACTGGGCCAGAGAGCTAAGCCATGGAAAATGACAGATCACTGTGGAACTAGATTGGATAAAAGGGTTGATAAACTGAAACCCTCCCTGCAACCCTGTATCTGAGCATATGAAGATGCTCTGGAGATGAGAGGCATGATTACTCATCCACTTAGCTGCATTACCTTTCAGACAGAACCTGCTGTATTTTTCCCTTGGCTAGGCTGCTTGTAAAATGGGGCTTCTCATAAACAGGTAATGCGCTGTTTCAGTGTTGTGTCCTTCTCTAGTAGTTGGTTCAATTAGGGTAACAGCCTTCTTCTACTGTCTACTAGTGTAGTGCATTCAGTAGCTCAAATGGTAGACGTCTTTGCTGCAATACTGAAGATTCAGGATTCAAATCCTGCTGCTGATATGTTATGGAGAGTGGTTACAGTTGCACATAGCTAAATTGTTTTTTTTTTCCTTTACAACAACTAGAAAATGATATACAGAAACTATATTAAAGGAAAGCTATTTAGGTTGCAAAGTCAGGCACTGAAAAGTTAGCAAATGCCATCGCTTACGTTGCCTGTGCAATCTTAATTTGGCCATCCAGTGGATATGCATTACGATACAATCTTTAATTACATGATCACATACTTTTCTCCCACAGGACCTCTGCCTCATTTTGTGCACAGGATGGATAATGATCAGTTAGTGAACGAGGGCTGTGTTGTGAATAAGGTTGTTGATTGTAGGGCTCCTTGTCTCGTTTGCTCTAGAAGATTGAAGATGTGTGGCAGAAAGGGATGATTTTGTGACTGAATTCTCTTCCTGCCATACTCATCCTGTGTGATGCTGGAAAAGCTAATCAAAAGTTTGGTAGGTGGCCGCTAATGGTGTGTTCTTCATTTTCTAGGTGCCCAACTTGAAAGAGCTGGGGTCTTATTTTCCGAAAGCACTAAGCACTCACACCTGCAGCTGATACCAAAGGGAGCTGTGACTGCTCAGCATTGTTTGGGTGTCATCAGGTCTTGAATTCTAATCTTGACACTGCAACTGATTCCCCGTGTGGCCTTAGACGAATAACTTTGGGCTGGATTCACAAACAAATGTAGGCATGGAGATACTGACCCCTCGGGTGCTTAAGGAACTAGCTGAGCTAGTCTTGGAACCGTTAGTGATTATCTTTGAGAACTCACGGGGGATGAGTGAGGTCCCAGGGGGCTGGAGAAGGACAACTTTTATAGCTGTCTTTAAAATGCGGAGCAAGGAGAACCCAGGGGATTCTAGACTGTCAGCACAACTTCAGTACCTGGAAAGATATTAAAACAAATTGTGAAACAATTTGTAAGCACCTAGAGGATAATAAGGTGATAAGTAACAGTCAGCCTGGATTTGTCAAGAACAAATTAATGACCAACCAAACTAACTTCCTTCTTTGACAGGGTTACTGTGTAGTGAATACATGGAAAGCACTAGATATGCTATATCTTGATTTTATTAAAGCTTCTGATGCAGTTCCACTTGAAGTTCTCAGAAGCAAACTTGGGAAATGTGGTCTTGATGAAATTACTATAAGATGGGTGCACAACTGGTTGAAAGACTGTATTCCTAAAGTACCTATCACTGTTTCACTGACCAACTGGGAAAATGTATCTAGCAGGATCCCACAGGAGTCTGTCCTGTGTCCCTTACTGTTCAGTATTTTCATTAGTGACTTGGATAATGGAGTGGAGAGAGCACTTATAAAATTTACAGATGACACCAAATCTGGAGGAGTTGCAAATACTTTAGAGGACAGGATTAGAATTCAAAATGACCTTCACAAATTGGAGAATTGGTCTGAAATCAAGATGAAATTCAATAAAGAAGTACAAAATATTACACATGGCACCCCACATGAGAATATCATGTAACCCAATGGTTATGGCATGCAACTGAGTTCCCAGTTCAAATCCCTTCTCCCCCTCAGGTGGAAGTGGGACTTTAAGTGGGTGTCTCCCACATCCCAAGTGAGTGGTCTAACCATCAGGCTAAAAGTTATAAGGTGGGAGGTGGCATTGCCTCCACTTCCTCTCTCCCTCCTTCAGTTTTGTGTAAATTTGAGTATTGGGGCCCCATCCAGTAGGTCAGGTCTTGAACATGCTTACTGGATTGGGCCCCACAGGCGAGTTAGGCAGAGGAAACTTACCTTTCCCTGGTTTGTGCAACACACTGGGGCTTGGGCATCTGGACACCTGGCATGGGGTAGCAGTGCACATCCTCTGAGGTAGAAACATAGGTGCCTAGGGAACTTTCACAGCAGTAATTTTGGTGCGGGGCAAATTTAGGTGGCTACAGGGTTCCAGGGCAGCTGAGTGTAGGTTTTGTGAATCCCTATCAGGCCTGATTCTGGGATTAGGTGCCTAAGGCCTGGTCTACACTTACCTTTGCGATTTGGCGGCAGTCAACGGGAGATACGCAAGTGACGTAAATCACTTGCGTATCTCCTGTCGACTTTGCAGAGTCTCCTCTGCGCAGCGTCCATACTGCGCTGCGTCGAAGGGAACAGCGCTCCCTTCAACGCAGCGCTACTCCACTTACTGAGGTGGTTTTCCTGCATCTCTTCCTGGATCGACTGAGCGTGTCTATACAGACCGCTCAGTTGATCCAGAGCAATCGATGTGATGGTGGCGAATTTGCCACCGTCAGTGTAGACCCAGCCTAAGTCTGTAAAACAAATTCAGTCATGACTGTGAAGCACTTAGACTATGAGGAGAAACCCCCAGCGGGAAATTTAATAAGCACAAGGGGCTATATTAAGATTGCGAGGGAAGCCGTAATTTTGGTATTTCCTAACTTTCGAGTGATTGGCTTCAAAACCTTATTAAGTCTTTAACATAATTTTTGTATGTAATATATATGCCTATGAATGTGTTCCCACATTGGTCTCATCCACCCCTTTTGCCAGCTGTAAATTTTGCTCTGTTCTGAAATCTGAGATAGAAGGTCTCTGTCCAGGGCAAATTTACTGTTCCTACACCACATTTCTGAAATAAATCAGTAGTTCAAAACTTATGCATTTTAATAATGGAAGCATGTTTTAAGAGATACTTTTTGTATCTCAGAAACAACTTTATTTTAAACTGAAAGTTTTTAAGCCTTTAATCCTTACTGTATGGATTATTGTCTTTGGCTCTTTTAGGAGGGGAAGCTCCCCCACAGAATAGTTGAAGTGTTTTATTAAAGTGGTTAATGCACATGGGCAATAATTAATTGTCAATAAAATAATCCCCTAGGATTTTTAGTATGTGAGTTTCATGTGCTTAGACAACAACTCCATATATTGGGTCAATATTTCACAGACCAAGTATAATTTACATGATACTGTAAATTGTAATAGTTCCAACCAGGCAATCGCTATAACTGGAGTCTAAGAAGTGTGAATCAATAACAGGCACTCCTGGTATCTTCCCACGTATGGGCGGTAGACCAGAGCTAAAGCATCATGTGCGTTATTCTGCCCTCATTTTACTGACAAGTAATGGTTGCGAGTGTACACCCCATCTAGATCTTTGGCATTGGTCTGATAAGACTCTCAAAGTTTGCCATGGAAATTCCTGTCAGAGCATTGCACCGGCCTGAATAGGAGCTGTGTAGAGTTGGCAGGAAAATGAGAATTTTCTTTTGAAATTTCTTTTGATGTTTTGAAACTTGTTTTTGTTCTGCATCAGAATGCCAATGTGACCTTTTCCAAACTTGTGTGGGAAAAGACTCGAACCTCTTGTTTTACCAGTGAGGGCACTTGCCTGGGATAAAGGAGCAGCAACCTAGCCCAGGTCTCTCACATCCCAGCTGAATGCCCCAATCACCAGGCAACAGAATCTGTCTCACACAGGCTCCATGAATATTTAATTATTTATATGAAGTGGAACAGCTGCAATGGGAGAGACTGAGACAAAGACTAACGATAGACTGGTGGGGAGGGCATTCTGAAACAGGCAGAGCAGAGCCTGGAATTTGGGTCTCTCATGTCCCAGGTGAAAGCCTTAGCCACCACGGGTTTGGCTGTTCTAGGGTCTCTTTCTCCTTCAGCCTGCCATCCTGGACTTGAGAGCTTTGTTCAAACTGAGACCTTTCTGTGAAAAGTTTCAGTTTCAACAAACTGGTACTTTCTGACAGAAATTTGTTTAATCAAAAAAAATTCCCAACCAGCTCTGTTAGATCCTCAGAGTTTGTAACACATGAAAATAAATTTTACAGCTGTTGGTCCTTATGTAGGCAAGCTACCCCGCTGAGTTCATGGCCTAGTGCTGGAAGTAAGAAGAATGTGACAGTGTGGCTTCCCCAATGGTATGTCTCAGCAGCTTTGTGAGGATTAACTAGTTAACATTGGTAAAGTGTCAGGTGTCTTTCATGGGGAATGATGAGAAGCTTTGCTAAGGAGAAAGTAGCCCACCTTGCAGCCTTGCGTTCTTTTCTTCCAGTTCTATGATTGCTACTGTGCAATCCCGCTTTCACTTATTTAACTCCTTTGAAACCACTCCCATTCAAGTTACAACTAGATTCCTTGGTCTGTTTGCTTTGTGAATAGAGCTGATCATTCTCTTCCATTCCACTCTCTGTGGTGCTATGCAGTCTGCTATCCCCTTTCCTTTCTGGCTGTTTTCTCCCTTCCTTTTGGAGATACCAGCTGTTCTCTGTATCTGAATTTGAATCCCTCAGAACACCATGATTGAACTTCTCGCCATATATTACCTCCCTCAAGGATCTCATTAATTCCTGTAGGTTCCTTTACTGCTTTCCCATTATGACTCCTAAAAAACCTTCTGTTCAGTCCTAGAGCCATTTTTCTCTTCTTATGTGTTTTTCTGGCACCCTAAACTCAACATGTCTTCAAGTGGGGGCATGTCTACACTAAAAGCTTAACATAGGTCGACTTACAACTCCCACAGTAATTACCATGGTGGTTTATGTCCATCCTGCCCTCCCTCTGTCAGTGGTGCATGTCCTCCTCTGGAGCACTTCTACCAAATTAAGAGGGGCAGCGTGGTGGCTCAGAGCTTGGGCTCTCAGCTCTGCATGCAGCTACCTGCTGGATGCTGCCTTGAGGCTCCTGGCTTCCTACTCCCCGCTGCCCTGAGGCTCCCAGCTCCCCACCGTGAGCACAGCTGTCTTCCCCCCTGCACTCCTATGCTGTGGCTGTCTTCCCCCCTGCACTCCTATGCTGTTGGCTCCCCACCCGGTGAATGCCCCTGGCAGGGAGTGGGGAGGGAGCTGAAGGGAGGGTGCAGCTGTGCTCCTGGCATGGAGCGGGGAGCAAAGCGCCTTGAGGCAATGGGGAGCAAGGAGCCTTGTTGCAGCCAGGTCCCTGCGGGTAACAGGGAGCCAGGAGCCACACGACTGGGAGTAGGGAGCTGGGAACCTGGGCTTTTTAGTTTCTCTTGCCCTAGGACTGTGAATCCTTCAGGGCAGGGACTTTAATTATTTGCCATAGGTTGCCTGTTGTACAGCTCACTGTAAGCTGATGGTGAGATATATATTACAATTATTTTATAAGGGCATGAAAAGGAATAGGAAACATCTAAGTCCTGTATGCTAATTTATCATTGGGGTGCTGTGAGAACTGCCCAGTATGTCTCAGTGGGAGAGTAGCTTGCTAAGCCGCAGGGCAAATGCTGTAAATTCCTTAGCATCTGTGTGTGTGAAGGGGGCTGAGAAAGTGGAAAACCAAAGCAAAAATACTTGGCCTTTTCTTCCACAATAGTCTTTAGATATTTGGCTGAGATGGACTAATATTAAAAATTAAACTACATTGTCACACACTTCCCACACCTTGGAGCAAGAGACGTTAACAGTGCTACAGCACATTCATTTCATTGTGCCAAGAAATGGGTGGAAGTGGTATCAACGCCTTGCCTGAAAAATGTTGTGAGCAAAGATTTAATAATAATAAAAGGGGGGGCAGCAAAAAAAGCTTGAACTCATACTGCAATTTACACTTTCGGGGTAAGCAATTCCATTGTTTCTCTGCCCACTTCAGAGGCTTTTAGCTCTTAGCTTTGCCTCAGGCTATAACCCATCTCAAGCAGACTAAACCAATGGCAGCTGTAGCCCTCTTTTAGGCAATACTGCCTTTTTATCTTCTGCTCTCCTCCCTTGTCCTGAAAAACGGAGAAATAATAGAAATGAAATAAGCTTCTTTCCTTCTTCCAACCCCCTTACACAGCTATGTGGTTTATTGTGGTTCCTTAGATTTATAAATGTCAGTTTTTTTCCCTGAGCCTCCCCCTATCAGACTCTGCTGTTTCGGTTTGCTAACATCTCTTGCTATATATAGCCAATTTGTCTAACCGAGAAGAAAAAAAAACTCTTGACTTTCTGTAGGGAATACCAGCAAAGCAGCAAATATCACCATGGCAACAAGCCTCTCAATCCATCAGTCTCCTGCAGTATCTAATACATAATCTGTGAGGTGGAGATGCTGTTGGAAATTAACATGACATATGTCACTTCAGGATTTAATGCCCCTTCCTCATGACCTTAATTAGCCTGCCTTTTTCTAATTCTTCTATTTTGAATAAAAACAAACCTATTTTGTTACCCTAAAGAAGCAAATGTGCTATCTGCCTTCATTAAAATGCAACTTTTGACTATTTTCTCCACAAACATGCCACAAAATGGGAGTTTCTATAGTAACATGATGCAGGCTTAATTTGAAATTATAATCTCTCAACAAAGATGAGGGTACTTTTCCCCCTCTGTGTGATTTCTTTTTAAATTCTGTTACTTTGTCACAGAAGTAGACCTCTCTTCTGTTCTAATGGCATGTTTGAAAATAGTTTCTCATTTTTTAAAAAAGGTGCATCTAATGGCACTGTTGAAGTTAAAAACACACATTTTAAAGCAATCATTTCCCTTGTATATGATTATCATGAATTCTCTATAATTCATCTACTTTTGGCTTCATCTTGTGCTTCAATAATTAAAATAGTCACTACTACTGTTTCGTAATGTGCAGAAAAGATAATCATGCATTCAAAAGAAACAACATGTACAAGGGTTACAGTTGACTATTGAGATGATGAAAACAGAATGCATTTTTAAAATCTAATTGACTTTTTACCTCCTATTTTATTTGTTTAAGGTTTGCATTTCACTTAGCTTGGCAAAGAAATTAGACTGCACTGTTTAACTTTTGTTTCTACTGAAGCTCTACAAAAATTTCTCATTCAGTTCAGGAATGGAGATTCCCTATTCATATAATCCCTCTAAGGAGCCAGCTGCAGGACAGGAGCATTTCCCCACTGCTACAGGGGATATACCTTGAAATTTTTCCCCAGGGATTTGGGGTTGGAGAGGGAGGATAAGACGGCTTACTTTCCAGCTGCACCTGCCAAAATGGGAGCTGAGGGAACAAGGCAACTGATTGCGACTTGAGTTTCCTAGCAAGAGGGAATGGGCTAGCCACTTGCCTCTAAAGTCATTGGGGCATAGGGGGTAGAAGTTGTAAGCCACTGCAAATAGTGCATATTTGAATTTTTTGTCAATTAGTTTTTAGGACCATATTTATGCTTTGGACTTTCGGATGGTGGTGAGAGTCCTTCCATTGACTTCTATGGATCAGGCCTATTCTCTCTGCCATGTTTAGTCAGTTAATTATTTGTAATCTGCTATTCAAGCTTTGTAATTGGTCATGTAAGGCACATGGTTACATACCTATTCTGATTGCATGACCTTAAACTTTATAAATTACTTACACCCCAAATACATTTTTTTAAATGAAATGATGATTAAGTATAGACTCCATTCTCCTACTGCATGAGCATTTGCATGAAGCTGTGCAAATGTTCATGAACAGAGAATAATAAAAGTTGTGCAAATAGTGTGACTCCAAACCTGCTTCCTAATGCAATAAAATGTTTGCAAACAGGTTTTTGTGCATTCAACAATCCATTTACTTTCTTCAAATGAGAAAAAATCAAATATAGCCATTTATAAATTAAAGTTGCATTGGGATTTTGTGTGTTAAAAGATCCCTAGCTGTAGCTTCATTTTCATCAGCAATTATATGATATTTTTTAGCATCGGTCCATTGTGTATTCAAATGGCAACATGCAAACCAGAATATGTTACAGTAGAGGCACAGAACTAATGAGCCGAGAAGACATCAAGCCTTGCATAGCTCTTAGGAATGTGCACCCTCCCCTCGACCTGCCCAAAGAAGGTAATTTAACAGTACACTGGTAATTAAGGCTCTAGTGTTGCAAGTGACTCCACACAAGTGGACCCCTTGCCCACAATAAAATCAGTGGCACTATACACAAGCACAAGGGTCTGCATATACAGAGCTACATGCAGAATTGGGACCTATGAGCCTACTCAAGAATAACATGAAGAACACACAATAATGCACAAGTCTGTTTGTCCCCTTTGCACATCCACATAAGTGCCCATCTTACCTTATATGGGATGAGGATAGTGGGGGGAAAAGGGAGGGAAGATGTTCTGAGCCAAAGTCCACTGAAATTGGTTGGAATTTTTCTATAGACTTTAGGGAGTTTAGATCAGGCTTTTAATGAACAAATCTTTAAAGAATTTTTCTGTGCACAAAGGACATTCCAATCAAGCAAATCTAGTTAAATAGAATTATTCAGTGACAAATTAATACAACAGCAAGAATTACTTGCGTCTTGCATACTGGCTGGTAATACGCTCCTAAACAGAAAATTAGCTCACACACAAATCCCCCCCAAAACGCTTAACATTTGGGAGCAATAGCCCATAAGAACAAGTTGACTTGTTAGGAATACTCTAGCTAGTCCTTTCTTGACATATAAAACAGCAACTATAGGGATATGTGAACCCCTGAACACCATTTGATGTTTTGGTAGATTTGGTGGGACCCATCCTTTACTGATCTAGCCAAATCAAGAGGCAAACAAAAATTGCAAACAGATCAATAAAATAGCATCCCAAACCTTTCACTACAGCATGGGTTCTCTGAACAAATCTGAAATGTACTATTTCTAAGGACAAGTAATCATGCTCCTTTTTTGTCCATTTGATGTACAGTTAGATTAGCAAACCTTGCAAGACATATGATTTGCTCCCATTATATTGGTTCCTAGGAGTGATAGAGGAAATCTACTGTATATAATAGCTGGCTCAGCTTGACAATGATAAACATGTCAGGCTGTGACAATCATGCTGTTGCTTATGAATGAAATGAAGATGTGATTTTTAAATGTCATCATTTGGGTGTATAATCTTCTCAGTATCAATCATCTAAAATAACTGAAGTAGGATATGGACTGACATAGTTTTATGTGAGCTGTATGATTATGGTAGGTGAGTTGGAAGCATGTAATTTTGCAGGCAAATATGCAGAGGGGTTCTCCTAAACACCTGCATCTTAAATTGATCTCACTGAACTTCCATACATACAGCAAACTGTTCCTTGTCTTCTGGGTTCTATAGAGAACTGTCCAGAAAATGGAAATCCATTCCCACAAAAATGTTGTGGTTTTGAAAATTTTCTGTCCTAAATTGGACCAAAAAGTAAAAAATGCAACATTTTTCACAGGAAAAGAATTTTAAAAAGACAAAAAATCCACTTCAGGAGAGCAGAAATAGAAGTTAGAAAGAAAAATTGAGAAGAGCCTTCCAGGCACGCAAGCAGGGAGGGAGCTGCCATTTCAATATTTCTCATGGAAAATAGGTTTTTTAAATTTTTTTTTATTTGGCAAATTGTAATTTTCCTGCAGAAAAACAGCCTTTCTCTCTCTAGGAGACAGACTTATATTTTTGGTATTGGTAACCATGTAATCTCATTGTTTCTCTTAGTAGCTGCATGTCAGTAAATCACAGGACAGGGAAAGAGCAGAACCCTGTGGTACCCAACAGGTGAGGGCTGTGATGGCAAAGGTGAAGTTAGTGATCGCTACTCTAAATACGGCTTGTGAGGAAGGATTCTAACAACCTCTCTCAGGCTGGATACGACTGATCTTACGTAGGCTATAGAGAGACTTAAGAGCAGGAGACTCTTATTTATCCACGGGAAACAGAAATAGTCCATCCTGGCTTGAAACCTGATCTGGGATTTTGGTTGTGGACAGATGTGGTTGGTGACAGATATTTGCTGTGGTGTTAATAAGCTTGCTTGGGAAAGGTAGATTTGACACTGGGCAGTAGCTGGCAAGGTCCATTACATCCAGGAGGGGTTTCTTCAGGGAGAGTTAGAATAGAGCGTGAGTTTAGGTTGGAGGTAGAATTCCTTTTCTGAATGAGGTACTCTGTCTCAGCCATATGGTGTCCAAGTTGCTCATTACTCTTTCTTCAACAAGGCCAGACAAGCATCTGATGTATGGGTGGTGGATTGCAACTCTCTCAGTTGCCCAGGACCACCTGTAATGTGAACAGGCTAAATCTGGAGAAGGAAGGTGATAAGATTTTGTGCATGATTTTGCCCCTTTTCTCATATCTGTATAAACTACTTAAAGAAGGATGAAATCCCCTTGCAGCTAGTGGTACTAGATTCTGCTGTGGGCATCAGGCTAGTTGATAAAGTGCCTCTCTGTGGAAGTTCAGGATCCCCATA
This sequence comes from Mesoclemmys tuberculata, assembly GCA_007922155.1. NCBI lineage: Eukaryota > Metazoa > Chordata > Testudines > Chelidae > Mesoclemmys > Mesoclemmys tuberculata. Next base: position 34,715,773 of record ML675610.1, read on the forward strand.
GTTAAAAATTTTTTAATTATTCACTTTTTAGTGTTTTTTTCAGGCTAAGGGAAGCTAAAAGAAGATGGACTGGGTGATCTAATACGTCTTGTCCATCTCTAACTTTTTTATGATTTTTGTTTCTTTTTTTATAGCTTTTGGTGTTTTTCTATTTCTCCTCTTTATTATTTTAAAATATTATATATTAAGGTAAAAGGAAAGGTTTTTTTAAAAAGTTGGAAGATCTGGCATTTTGAGTGGGAATAGTTGCCTATAGCTAATATAATTTGAGTGAATAAAAAGTATTTAGGCTTCAGGAAATATTGTAATTTGTGAGTATTGCTGTAGTATACACAGGGCTGAATTTAGGGGCAGGCAACCCGGGCAACTGCGTGGGGCTCCAGGCTTGGGATGCTGTTTTTATTGTTAGAGATAAAAGGGAACATAGAATGTTTGAAGTAAAATGTTTCAGGTATTCTGTGTGTGGGTTCATTTTTCACTAACCTCCTGGAATGTTCTGGACCTATGTAGAATCTCATGGAACCTTCCAGACTTTCTGAGAACTACATTTTCCTCGAACCTCCTCGAATGTTGTCAGTCATGACCTTGCGGGTGTAAAAGATGCAGGGCATCACCAGTCAGTTAGTGAGATGTAAGAATAAACAGAAGTGAAGTGAGAACTCAGTTGTGATACTATGAACCTTGTTTTACTGTGTAATTGTGAAAGGGTACGTTATGTTTTAAGACTTGAAGAGTGTAAGTAGTGACTAATAAAGGACATATTTAATGAGACGCCTATCAAACCCCTGTCTGAACTAAGTGACACTTGCTGGAAGAGCTCCATTGATAGTGTAAGGCCAGTGAGGTACCAAGTGACTGAGGTTTACAATGCCCTGATGGAACTGATAAAGTTGAGGCTGGAATCAGACATGAGGTGGCAAATGAGATCACTGACTTCAAATTTCTGATCTCAATTGTGGTTTGGCACGATATCCTGTTCCAACTCAATGTTGTAAGCAAGGCATTACAAACTCAGTCGATGGGCATCACGACCACTGCTACTTTGATGAAAAACTGCCTTGATTTTATTGTGGCCTAGAGAGAGGATGGATTTGAAGATGCCATCACTGCTGCCAAAAGAACTTAGGAGCTGAGCCTCCCTTCCAGAAAACTCTTATTCATTGGAAGAAGAGACAGTTTGAGAGAGCACAGATGAGGTGATGGGAAGCTTGGAAGAAAAATTCAAGATGGAGTTTTTTTGCTCACTCATTGACGCTGCTCGAGTGTCCATTGAAGACAGGTTCAGACAAATGAAGCACTACAAAAAGACCTGGGTTTTTTGTATGACCTTACTAAACTGCCAACAGACAGGAAAACACTCTTGAACAAGTGTGTAGACCTTCCCTGGATGCTAACACATGGGGAATGTTCTGACATCAGTGATAAAGACCTCTGTGTCGAATTGGACAACCTCCATCACATTTTGCCACACAGAAAGCACTCTCCATTGCAAGTTCTCCAATTCGTTCACAATGCAGAGCCGAAGGACATTTTTTCCTTTATCGATGGATAGCTTTGAGGATTCTGCTCACGCTGCTGCTCACAGTTGTGAGTGGTGAGTGCAGCTTATCAAAGCTCAGGCTCATTAAAACCTATTTTTGATTGACAATGGCCAATAAGAGACTGACATTACTTGCTGTTTCACTGCTTGGAAAGGCCATTGGCCAGTCTTTGGATCTCTATGATGCTGTGCTGCAGTTCGCAAAGGCAAGGAAAGCAACCTTTTGAACTAAAAGACTAGGGTTAGCATTCTAAGGCTGTCACCTACTGTAACACTATTTAATACTGGTCCACCCAGTGTTGGTGCACAGTTCAATTTCTTGATGTTAGTACATTTCAGTTATTCTTAAAATTAAAGTTTCTATAAGCTTAGAGGAAAGCATTTTTATTTGCTTATGCATGGCATGAATAAATATAGTTTACAGATCCTAGCATGCAGACTTATTGTCTGATATGACAGGATAAATCATGCATGTAAATCATGTATCAAAGTCATGAAATGGGATACAAATGCAATGAAAAAATAAGATATTAAAAAGTTTAATAAATGGAGGGGGGCTGCTGAAGATGCTCCTCGCCTAGGATACTGTATGGTCTAGGGCTGGCCCTGAGTGTACAATTCTTCCTATCCCCTTTGAATGACTGATGTTAGACATAGCATCAGCAGAGCAGAAAGATAGACTGTAATCTCCCATCACAATCTTCTAATTTAATGATTGAATTGATAATCGATTTATAGAATTTTTAAAAAATTAACCATTAAGCGCAGGCTGGCAAATCCTCGCTTCTTTGCCAGGAGCATAAAATAATTCAGACTTGACCCTCTTCTGATTGAGTGGGTTATTTATCCTTTATATCAAATCCTTTAGCTCTTACTTTTCTCTGAGAAGATTTTCCAGTCATTGATTCTAGAGGGTTTTGCAACTTACCTTCACGCAAAGTGTGGGCTTTTTTAAAATACAATGGTTTTTGTGGCATCCCCTTATAAATAGCTCTTCTCTTGCCCCTCAAATAGAATTATTTCAGGATCACTCTTCACTTAAACATTCATCAGCTTTCTGTGCTCATCAAGCCAGGGTTATATCCCAGAACTAAAATCTATTAGTTTTTTATCTGTTTGATGGCTCAATAAACCAGCTAACAGGTCAGACAGTTTTGTATAGCTTTCAGAAACACTGGTTGTTTTCTGCTCCATTTCACTGTTGTCATCTGCTCAGCGTGAAGACAATTGATCAGTGCTTGTCATTTTTAAATGTCTTTCTTCTCCTGAGTGAACACCAACTTACTGCTTTTTCTGTGTAGCAGTTCTTTTTCAGACTTGCAGAGCACCCACAACTCCAACAGAAGTGTATGGAGGGATGCGGGGGTTCAGTACCTCTGGAAAATTTAAGCTGATAGGAAATAAATATTACATACAGAAACAAAACCAAACCAACCAACTGCCCTCCCTGCACGTAAACAGAACATTATTAAGATAGCAAAATCAAAGTCTGAAAAGTTAGAAAATGCCAGTATTAAGGATGTCTGTGCAATATTAGTTTGGCCCTCTTGTGTGTGTGCATTATGATTAGGGCTATCAAGTGATTAAAAAAACTAATGATTAGTCACAGTTGTAGTTGCACTGTTAAACAAAAATAGGCTGGGGGATCTGGGCTTCAGCCCCTCTCCAGGTGTGGGGCTCGGGGTTCTAGGCGCTCTCAGGGCTTGGGGCTCTGGGCTTCAGCCTGGATTGGGTCTCAAGTTTTCAGCCCCCTTGGGGCATGGGGGCTTGGAACTTCAGCCTCCCTCAGGGTGTGGGGTTCCAGCATAGCTCGGGGCATGGGCTTTAGCCCCTCTCACACACCCCCATCACCTCCGGAGCTGCGGGCTGTGGCTTCAGCCTGCCCACACTTGCCTACCCCTGCTGCCTCCGGAGCTCCAGGCTGGGGCTTCCGCCCGCCCTGCTTCCTGCAGAGCTTCACGCTGGGGCTTCCACCCCCACCCCCCGCTGCTGCCTCTGGAGCTGTGGGCTGGGTTTCAGCCCCTGCCCTGCTGATGCCTCCCTCTCTGCCCAGAGGTATGCGATTAACGCGTTGATTTTGTTTTCAGTTAATCGTAGGCATTAACTGCGATTAATTGACAGCCCTAATTATGACACAATCTTTAATTACATGATCACATACTAGGGTTTTTTTCCATATGCCCACTGCCTCATTTGGTGTACAGGATGGGCAGTGCTCACTTAATGGGCAGATATTCAATATTTTGTTTTCTCCTCTCTGTTCAAATATGTGGTCCCAGGCCTTATTTACTGCACGCTATTCAAACTCTGCTCCGAAGACAGAATTAATAATTTCTTGAGGGGCTTCTCTGGTGGTCGTCACTATGGTATCTGAGTGCTTCACTAATATTAGTTAATTTATCTGCCCAACAACCTGCTAAATGAATGGGAGGGGTTGTACCCTTTGCCGTCCCCAGCCTAATTTCTGCGGATTGTTATAAGCCAATGAAAAAGTATAGACAGTGAAGTGAGGCACTAGTGAGCGATCAAGATAAAAAGTATTCACTAATTTTGGGTACCTGATTTGAAGCACTGGGTCCTGATTTTTTTTTTCCCGGAGCACTTAGTATTCTATAGCTCTTAACACAAGGCACAAGACATATTGATTTCAGTTGCAATTTTGAGTGATCAGCATTTCTGCAAATCAGACCTCATGGTCTCAAGTTGGGCATTCAGAAAACGAAGGAATGTACAATTAGTGACCACTTGTGAAAAGTTTGGCGTATTTTCTAACTTTTTGGGTTCTTGACACGTTGCAGCTTAATAGTGCTCTTTTAATATAACATTGTGTGTGTCATTTCCTAGGCTTTTAAAAAAGCAAACTGAAAAAACAAATTGAATCATGTGGCATCACATTGATACCCACGTGGATCATCAGCAGGTTTGGAACCTTTAGAGCTGCCATACCTACCTCTGCCACTTTAATGGAGTGACTGATAGCAATGGGATTTGCATTCTCTATACACCAGCACTAGAAGAAAATGGGACAGTTTGCCTGAGAGTTTCACAGATATTTCCTGAGTCTCACCATTCCTGTGCTGTCATCAAACTTGGATTCCATTCCAGGCTCTAATGGGCATAGACTCTTCCCCTTCGGCCCCAAACTAGAGAACTTCTGGCCTGTCTCCTTCAAGTTCCTGTCCCTGTCCTGGCTCCTCATCTCAGTCTTGTTCATCTCATCTAGCCAGTTCCAGTCTCCACTCTTCATGTTTCTTATCCCAGTCTTCCCCACCCCAAGTCCCATTCTCATTGGTCAGCCATTCCCAGTTCCCCCCTTGTCCCCAGTCCATAGTCCCAGTTGCCACCCTCCTGACTCCTCATCTGATATCTCTTTCTCATCCTCCTGGCCTCCAGTCCCCCTTCCCTCCTGGCCCATTGTCTCTGTCCCCCCAGCTCCTGGTCCCAGTCTCCTTCTCCTGCCACCTCATCTGATTTTAGTCTCCCCCAACCCATTGGCTCTCAGTCCACCCCATTTCCCTTCCTTGGCTCCCAGTGCTAGTGTACTTGCCCAGTCAATCCCTGGCTCCCCACAACCAGCCACCAGTCCAAGTCCCCTGAGGCCTGTTGTTTGAATCTATTTCTCACTCCCTTGCCCTGGCCCTTTCTTCTCTGCATTAGTATCAAGAAGCTTCCTTTTCCATGCTGTCTGAGTGTCAGCACGGTGTGTATTAGAGTACAAGGACAGACAGTTTCCCTGCTTTCAATTCCTATGCCTGGGCCAGCACAGTTCACCGTAGCCCAGAGCTGCAGTTATAGGGAAAGTCCTGTGCAATCCTGGTCTGGGGCATGCTCAGTGCAAATGGAATCTTCAGAGACTTTAGCTGCGAAGTCTGGAAGTCTATAAGCACATGCAAACAGTGAGGTTTTTCAAAGGCTTATAACATGACAAATTTGTGCAGATTTTCAAGGGGAATGCAAAAAGTGCATCCTTGACACACACCAGGTCCCTGCCAAATTTTAAATCCCTGCTCCGAAACACTGGGGCTCTGGAGCTTTTCAAAGAAAAGATCACCAGAATTTCTTTTACACAGGCAAATCAAAATGTTTTTATCTAGAAATAACTGAACCATTTTGACTGCAAGAAATACATACAAAATGTGTATCGGTCCAAGGCAGACACCTGGCATGGAAAATTTCAGCTCAGTGTAGCTAGGTTATATGCAACTGAAAACAAGGTCATACAATGGAAGTGTTTGGCCAAACTTAATAAAAGGGGTGCAGTGAGCCCTACCTATAATCATTGTTTCTCTACAGAGAAACGGAAATGATTACTTTCACTTATAGTTCAGTTCTTGACCAGCCTTCCTTTAGTTCTTTTGCGTTTATTTTTTCTCATAAAGTTTTCTTATCTTGGCAACATAGTATTAACAGTGTTGTCCACTCTTATAATAGTTGATGAGTTTCGTAAAGCCCGGCTCATGAAGTCATATGATTATGTGGGATGGTCAACTTTCATTTAAACAGTGAGTTTCTGTCCTTCACAGTTGTGGGAAAAAGCCTGAAAATGTGAACCAGAAAGGCTTAAAACCATGAGGGAAACAGTCTATTTTTAAATATAATATTGTGGGGGGCTGGATCAAGATTTTTTGCATGGTAGGGATTAGCAATACTGTATTAATAGCATAGTTTTCTGATTAAAGCAAGTCTTTGTTTCCTCAGTGTTATTTCTCATGATAGATATAAGTTGACAGTCCTGCTATCCTTTTGTTAATGCTGTTCATATTTGTATAGAGATGAGAGCTTTTTGCTTTATTGCATAATGACCTTCTATTTTAGAATTTCATTCTCGTCACAGAACTCAACCTTTATCATGAAGAATAGATTATGTTTTCATTTTATTACAATTGTATTGTCCTCTCTGCTCTTTTCTTTTCATTTCATGCATCAGGCTAATCTCAGCTGAAAGAAAAAAATATGCTGACACGTGGGCTGTATTTGTTTTAAGTTTAAATTTGCCAGAGAGGGAGTTAATCTTGAAAAGAACTCTATCAAACTATATGTACATGATCAAATCAACCATGACTCATGCTTCATTTAACAGAACACCATATTCACCTCTCAGACTTAGTATCCACTGTGGAAGTACCCTTCTGCAATTAGCTGTTATAACAGGGCCCTTCCCTTGGCAGAATAATAAAGAGTGCCTGCAAACACAGATTAACATTCTGTCACTTGAATGACAGAGTTCTCTAATTATTCTACTGTTAATAAACCATGATGGAAAAGGGGAACAGTGTATCTTGGACCCGTATATGTTGAAAAGAAATTGAGCCCAACCTCTTTAAGCACAGACTAATAGCTCAGTTGAATTAACTTTCTAAATGTCTTATTTGTAGATTCCAAAGCCCAAAGGGACAATTATGATTATCTAGTCTGACCTCCTGTATAACACAGGCCATAGGACTTCCCCCCCAAAACTCCCTTAGAGTTTCTGCCATTTCATTTTACTAAGTAAAAATCTGGTCTAAGTTACACAATCACAGTTTGTGACTAAACAATGAGACATCAGTATAAAAATGTCACATTTGAAGTCTTACTTGGTACAATTCATCATGCTTAGGAACACTTTTTGAGACTCAAGATTCACTTAACTGGGTATTCTGTTGAGGAGATCTACTCATCCTAGAGGCTTAGGGCCGGTTCTTCCAAGGGCTTCTACTTGTGCACAGGCAAATTACTCTCAAGAATGATTTTGTGCACCACAAGATAGCATTTATACACACGCAACCAAAAAATTCCTACTTCATCACAGTGCTTCTTTCAGAACAGTTGTTCCAGTTCACTTAACCCGGAAAATCAAAACCTGGATCAACATTCAAGTGTAGACAAATCCTGAAATAATAGTTTCATTTTTTCTAAAATTCCCCTTTTTAAATTTACCTTTTTAAGCTCTCCTAGACTCATGCCCTGGACAAGCTTTTGGGAGTGGGGGGAAAGAAATCAGTTATCAGGATTTTTCTCTAATTTCTCCCAGTTCTATTGGGGAAATAACTTTGTCTGCTTATGAACTTGGCTCTTACCCTTTCTGGCTCCCAAGAAATATAGAGAATTCTTCATCAGCCATACCTCAAATTATAGAACGAGTCCAAAACTTACAGTCAGTGGTTATATATTCAAAACAATGTACATATACCAGAGCCCTAAGAAATCAGTGAGAAGCCTCTCTGATACATCTGAGGGCATAATTCATATAGGCCACGTTCTGCAGACTTGCATCCTGTGCAGTCCCATTGAATTCAGTGGTACTGTGTGGAGTGTAAGAATTTACACTATGGCCCTGATTCAGTAAAATGAATAAATCATGTGCTTGACCTTAAGGCACGAGTAGTCTGAGATATAAGAGTAATCCTATTAAAGTCAAACATGTACTTAAGTGCTCAGCTGGATCAGGGCCTAGATGCACAAAGATTCAAGTAACCTACTTTAATAAAAGAATAGATGTGAGGAAGGAGAAATTTGTCCTTTTTTTGAAGGAGAGATGAAGAAAGGAATGATCCAAAGCATGAAGATGGGAATAAATAGAGGGCTTGGAAGAGATCTTTGTTTCCAGGGAGTATTTTCTATGTTTTGTGCGAGTGTGTGAAAAAACAAAACAAGTAGGGGGAAAAATAGTTGAACTTCCTACTTGTAGTCCCTCATCAACTCTGTCAGTTTGGCCATCTCCTTCTCTTTTGTGATTCTCTTAGGGGAAGAGGCCAAATGAAAACAAACATATATATATATATATATATATATAATACACTTGACTAGAGTTGGTGCTATGTGGGATATTGTCATCTGAATCACTTCTTTGTGTATCTTTTTATTTCCTAAATGAGAGTGGAATGATCAGTGATCAAATTTTTTGAACAGGAAAATCCTCCAGGGATTACCATGTTTTGTTGTTCTAATTTTGCTGTTAAACAGCCCCTACCTTAGGGAGCTCTTGTAGTCCTTGAATTGTGTTGTCTGTGAAGTATGAGACATATATGTTGTAGTTAGAGTAATTTAACTTCTTCTATCAAATAGATGGTGGAGGAGGAAATTGCTCTTTCTTTTCCACATGGTGCACTGCAGTGCTTTGTTTGTTAAGACAGCTCAGTTCTAGTGGTGAAATGAACACCCTCAGATGACGCTTTAAATAAGGAAAGGCTAGTGTAGGGATCAGTGAAGCTCAAAGAGAGGTTAGGTAGTGTGAGTGAATGCCAAACCATAGGAAATAAATACTGAAATGAATCAATCAGCAAGTTGGTTTGTTGATTTCTGTGGCACACAAGGATGCATACACATGTTCCTTGTGCTGTTTGTTTGCATCAGAAATATTGTACAAGCTTAAACATAAAGAACTTCCTAACACCTGCTGCCTTGTTCTGGTCACAACGTTTGTCGTGTCAGTTACTACAGAGCCTCTCATCACTAAGGGCCTGATCCAAAGCCAACTGAATTCAATAGACTCCCATTGACTGATGCCACTGGACTGTAGTTCTGGCCCTAAAGCAGCCTGGTTTGTTCTGCAGATTTGCCCTGATCGGAGCAGAGAAGACCTGGTGTGTTCTGGTGGTTGTTTAGGGTTTGGTGGCTCTCTCTGCTGGAAGATGTGTGCAGACCCAGGTAGTTAACAGGGCAGGATTAAAATAATCCTGGGCTCCAAGCATGTCCTAGATTTGGAACCTTGGCCTGATGTGTGCCCCCAGACCTCTTAGACCCCACAGCCTCATCCCTGTTTGGGGTAACAGTAGATGGGCCTCTCCTGTCTGCTAGACCCCTGTATCTGTGACCCCTGATCTCCAACGTACCGAAGCAGCACCCAAGCTAGAAGATGGGACTCCTCCTTCAGTGGCTGGGGCCCATCTCCTGGCTGTGCAGAGGATCTGGGGACCACTTCTCTGCTCTGGACCAGTGGTTCTGGCTGCCTTACTCCCATCCCTTGCAGAGGTGGGTGTAGTGACATGCATGGACTCTTTTGCCCTTCTCTTTTGCCAGAGAAGCTGTTGTGGAGGCCTCATCCAGACCAGGAGGTAGTGGTTTTGGGGCCAGGCAGCTCTATCTTCTGGAAGATGTCTACAGACATCACTGAATTAATTACCTTGGGTCATGTTTTCAAGCTGTTCTTCATTAATGGGGGAGCTAGCCCTCACACCTATTATTATTATTATTTTAAATGAAACCTGAAATTCTGAAGTCATAACATGATTGAGAGCCAAGGCTCTAGATATGGGCCCTAATCCAGCACTGGCTGCTATGCAAAACAAGTATCTTAAAAATCATATCTGAACTAAACTTGCTTCTATGTTTATATTAAAAAAATCAAGTGTTTGACTAACAAAAACTCCACAAACCTAGCATTTCTTAGCAATAGGAAGAATTAGAATTTGTGACATTAACAGAATGATATTAAATAATGCTAAACTGCAGTATCTATACCAGATAATCTATCACACAATGTATTTCATACTAAGTGACAGAGTTAAAGCCACACACTGAGACAGTGAAGGTGTGAGGTTAGTGGCCTGAGCTGTGCTTATAAGGTAGCAATATCCAGCCAGGTTTTTGCATTATTGTGGAAAGAAGGAAGAATGAGAGAGAACATTAATAACAGGAACCAGCAAAGTGATGCCAATGATAGAGAGAAATATAGGGAATATTGTATGTTAGTGTCTTCTGTAGTATTCAGCATCCAGGAAAAACACGTATCCCTTTGGAAATCCTTATCGGTATCATGAGTCTGTGTTTTTAAATTATTTAAAATTTGATCTCTAAAACATTTGTTACACAATTTTCAATTTGACAGATGAAAAAATAGATTGAAGAAGACAAACTTTTGACTTTAAAGACAAAGGACTAGATTTATCAGACAGTAACAAGTTGTAATTTTGACAATTAAGTATATAGTCTTACAATTTATTGAACAGGCCTGCTAATGACAAGGGCTCATAATGAGGGAGGAGGAGACTGGTGTGTCATTCCATTTGTTAAAATAAAATATCTAGTGTAATAAAGTGGGATAGGGTTAGACAGTTTGTCACTGTGAGCTCTCATGACGAAATATCTGTTTAGAGGAAGCCAGCCCTCTGAAGTCCTAACAGAATGTGCACTTTTCTACAATGATGAATTGAAATTACTGACAGATAAATGATTAGGGTGAAGCAGAGACAATTATCTGTGAATCAGTAACAGATCCTTATTGCAGCAAAAACTTGAATTTCAATTAGCAGTCTTGCCATTGTATTGTACCAGACTTAAAAAGAAATCTGAGCGATTCAAGCTTCTGAAAATATTACCAGCCTGGGTTGCCTATCACAGACAAAACCCAAGGTGACAGCCAAGTGTCAGCTTGTTACAGCAGTTTTAGAACATTTAAAGCATTTTTTCTATTGGAAACGACTAACTTGTCTTAAAGTCTGGCATTTCTCCTTCAGACAATAAAGAGTCTGCCGTTGGAACTTAGTTAACAATAGAGCTGGTTTGGAAAAAACGGAAATAGTTTATCCAAAATTTTTCATTTCTTTTTTGTTACTGTTGAAAATCAAAATCTTGATCATTTGAATTTTCCATATATTTCTAAAAGCAGAGTCTTAGTCTAGCTAGAAATTTTAGCCCAGTTTGTCTTATCAAAATTCTGACAAATCGTTGTCAAAATTGCAAATTTTGTGAATTTATGACTAGCTCTAATGAAAAGGTCTTTTGATGGTAGACAGAGAAGGAATCTCACTTTAACTTCTGTAGCTAAATGAGCTATGGCAGAAGTTTAAAAGAAGGTTAAAAATATATTTCTGGCACTAAAATCATCAGATGTGACTCTGAATTCACATTGGGAGCAAGAAGTTTGCTCTTTTTATCACTGTCGCTTTTCAGAGTGGAACTGAACTTCCTGGGGAGATTGTGGTCTGCAGTGTCAGTCCCAGGATACTAGACAAGGTGGGGGAGGTAATAGCTTTTAGTGAATGAACTTCTGTGGGAGAGAGAGGCAAACTTTCAAGCTATCCTCAAGTTTGGGAAAGGTCCTCAGACTGTCACAGCTAAATACAAGATCAAACAGATAGTTCAGAATAAATGGTGCATATTCTAAAGGACCGCTCAAGGTGAAGTGGCCTCTTAATACCCCTGTAGTCATTGGATGAAAGGGGGAGGGGGTGTCAGTGGGTTACAGATGGTTGTAATAAGCCTTAAAGCCAGGGTCTGAATTTAAGCTCCCAGGCTCCATTAGGTAGGAGGTATCACAGAGCTGCCGCCCTTGGTGGAACACCAGGGAGATGAACCCCCACTCACAGTCTCTCCCAGCGCAGCAAGGTGCATTGTTTGCACCAGTGTTTGACTGGCACAGAATGATCCTGCACTATGCTGGGTTCATGGGCTGATGAACAAGGTGTATTAGGGCCATGGCCCCACCTCATCTATGATCCTGGGGGCAGCAAGAGCAAGCAGCCCTTGTGCTCCTCTGAGTGTTTGGGCTGCTGCCCCTTGAACAAATGTGTGATGTGGATAAGTGGCTTCTTGCATGCTTATGGGCATCTCATCAAGGGATGCACACAATCCCGCCTTTAATGGCTAGGCACAATATGAATGCAAAGTGCAGGAGGTGGATTATATCTTTGGTGGTGGTAATAAAATCGTGTATGAAATGTACATTGCTACATAAAACACACTAGCTTGGACTAATAAAAATGACTGCTTTAAATCCAGCGCCCCCTTCCCCTCCCACCAGCAGTAGCACTTGCCAGTGAGTCTTTCATTCAACCCAGGATCACTGTGTAGGAGGGGAGCTGCTAACAAAGCTCCTCCAGTTTGATCAGCTGATCAAAGCACAGCCCCCTCAACTGAAGTGGGCTGGGTATTAACATCCATCAGTTCACTCAGGGCATTGTGGATTATTTTTGCCTCCTGAGAATCTCTTGTCCTTGGCTTTCTCTGAGTTACCCATTAAGCGGGGCTTCTTTTTGATGGGTTTGTTGGAGGCTGCAGTACACTTCAAACGCCATTCTTGTTCCCTGTTGTTAATCGGTTCCAGTGTACGTTGAGATACTTGGGGATATGTTCCTTTCCATATGCTGTTTTAAGGCAAATGCGGAGCAGCCTGATGTTGCGTTGTCATGAGACTGTGGCACTCCACAATTTGCCATGTTTTTAGTTTAGATTAGTGTCACACACGATACATAATACTGAGACAATAGGAACCATATTATGATGCCCTCTTGTCTAGCACACCATGTTAGGCTTCATGTCATCTGCTGTGTTCTAAACAAAAAAAGAAAAACAGTGACTCTTGTGTAAAAACCTGTCTGGTTGCCTGTATGACATCAGGACTGTCTGGAAAGGTAGCAAAGACTTCAAATGCCTTAGGTCCTAGAGTTGCACATAATATGTGAATCACACATGGGTGGAAGGGGAAAATGATTTGCATCCTAAATGAAGCCCAAGTGTAATCAAAATGTGACATATCCAGGCCTCTTGACTTGTAGTGAATAAACACTGGATCAGACATACTCTTTTTACAATTTTTTTATGCATCTAATGGAAGGATCGTGAAATCTACTGTGATGTTTTCCTTAACGATAGCATTTATTGTGACTTGGAATAAGCTGGTTAGATCATAGTCCTTTTAATTTGGTTTGATAACAAGGCAGTTACAGTGATACCTTTACTGTACTGAATATGCAGATATGCACTAATAAATTGGAGGTAGTTTAGCACATCTCTAGTTAAAACTTCTTATTAGTGTTTCTTTACCTTATATCTGGCCAGAAATTTTGAACTATGGATTGGAACGCAAATGTATGTTTTCCATTGTCATCTTTTTGTGGACTTTTGTCATTTTCAGAAGTTGTGGCAAATCCCTAGTAATTTCATTGATGTATCCTGTTTGGTAATACCTGATCAACCACTAAATGCATTTTTTTCCTCCAATGAGCTTGTAGCATGGTGTAATCTTAGAATTATAGAATATTAGAGTTGGAAGAGACCTCAGGAGGTCATCTAGTCCAACCCCCTGCTCAAAGCAGGACTAACCATCCTATCTTGGGGTATCTTAAATTACTTTTCAAAAGTGCATAGAAACAGTGTTATGTTTGGTACAAGAGAATAATAGAATTTCATTTTCTATAGAGCCTTTCATACTCAAGACATCCCCAAATGTTTGACAGTAACAAATTAGATTTTGGTTGTTCAATGGCGGTGTGTAGGCAAATACAGCAATCATTATGCATTATTTGCTCAGCAATAGCCTACACACAGGTTTAGAAAGTAGAGCCTAATTTAGTCAAAATCCTCTCCAACTATGATGTTGGAGCTACTCTTGTCAAAAAGTGCCACAGGATCTTTTGTGTCCACCCAGGCACATATCAGACGAAGAAGAAAAGACCACATCTTCAAATGATACAGCACACCCTAGTTCTGTGCTATATTATTAGCACTCTTTCATCATTCAAATTGGTCCATGAGATACGCATTTGAAAATCTCAATTTTTCCTAGCCACAAAAGTCAAACACTCACTTTGGGCAAAGTGTTTATTCCCCATTAGAGGCAAGGAACATATCACAGACAGTAGTATGTGAAATATATTGTAAAAAATACTCAATTGCTTAACTGCACAATATAAGCATTCAGATCTTTTTCAACTGTCTGTTGTACTCGATGATGAATGTTCAGGAGGGAAATTTAGCACTTGTTAGTTTGGCGATGAGAGGCGAACCCAGCATATGAAATAAAGCCTCTGTGACACTTTGGGCAGGAGAAATTGGGGAGCTGCTTGATATTATACTGTTGAAGATGGTGCTGGTGATGTGCTGCCTCTCTGTGCTCATAAACTGCCTGAATAGAGTCATACACTACAAATCTCCATTTACATGTCTCTCTGGCAACTTCTTTTACGCTGACAGATGTTAAATATGTTAACGTTAAAGATGTTAAATATGCAATATTTTATAATATATTAACATTATATAATATTAATTAATTAATATGCAATAATATGGGATATAATATTTTAATTTATAGTTAATTTAATATTTTAATAAATATAGTATGTAATATACTGTTTAATAGTAAGTAATATTTAACAATATATAATTAACACTATTCATTAATTCATATTTAATATTAAATATCAAATAATTAAATCAATTAAATATGTAATAATATATGTTTAATATGTTAATTACATATGTTAATATTAAATCTGTTAATATTTGCTTTCTTCAAGTTCCTTTTCAAAACGTCCACATATCACAGCTTTTGCCCTCTTCTATCTCATTTCCTTTCCTCGAGTTCACCATACAGGAGAACCTTTGGTAGCCAGTGATCCAGCATACGGAAAATACAATCTGTCCATCTCAGTTGTGCAGATGCTATAAGTACCTCAACACTGGGCATGCCAGCTCTTCTCAATAGCTCACTGTTTGGAACTCAATCTTGTCATTTAATTCCTAGAAGCTGCTGCAGATGTCTCAGTTGCAGGCTTGTAAGCTTTTCGTTGTGTCGTCTATATAGGATTATTGTTTCTATAGAATACAGAAGTGCAGTCAGAACCATAGCATGATAGACCTTCATCTTAGTTGCTGTAGTGATGCTTTGCTGATACCAGAGATGTTTTGATAGTCTTCCAAACGCTCCAATCTTAGGATCATTTGAATGATCTTTCCTCCCACTGGTGGTGGTGTGGGATAGGTTTGGAGGTAGGAATGCTTTCTAGGAGCAGGAATAACAAGTAAATGTTGTTGACCCTAGTTAGTCTTCGTATGTAAGGCTGTTCATTAGTCTACCTGAATCTGCCGGAATAAGATAAATGAAAGAATATTTTTAACAGAAGACATAGAGAAAATACCTAAGATGTGTATTTATATGAGAGAGCACAGTGTACTTATGTCCATGAGAAAGAGAGTCATTTTTGGCATTTTAAATAAGGACTGAGCTACAGTAAATCACAAGTTTTCATTTTTAATCAAAGTGCCTGAAGATTTTCTCATATTTTTAAATATAAAAAAAATCCATGGCAGAGAACATGCATCTGAAAAATATTTTTAAGATGCTACCTTTGGCAGTCTCAGTACTGCTAACTTAAAAAATCTACTTAATTTATTGTGCTAATGCTGCCAGGATATGCAGGTTATTTTATGAGCATTTCTCTTTTACTGTTCAATGCCGCTAAATCCTTGCAGCTTCTCCTGTCAGCTATAGAAGAGCTGTTCAAATAGCATTTCAAGGCAGTGGTAAGGAAATAAGGGGAACATTTACAGTTTGTAGAATAATGATGACATTATTAAGGGGGTGGGGGAATGGAAGCAAAGGTAAAGGGTAAGATATGATGATATTGTCAGGTAATTAAAGGCAGATTTAGCTGCTTAGTATCTCTGCTATGAAAGACAATACATATTTTATTTTCATCTGCCATTACAAAAGTCCTACAGCACACCTGGAGTTTTAATGTGAAGCCCTCAGGCCCTTGTAAAATATCTCTTTACCACCACAGCTGTGCTAGTTAAAAACACAGAGAGCTTATTTTAATTAATTTATTTATTTTTTGCTTAGACAATGTGGCATGTATATGTACTTCTGTCCTTTGAGAAGTGAGACTTTTCAGTTTAGATCTGCTTTAGGCTCCTAAATCCAAAATTGAGATCTTCAAAACCTGAGCTCAGTTGCTGCCTAACCCTGTTGGCACACAAATTCCCCACAGGACCTAATCTTCTCTGAGCACGTGCAGAGCTGCTTAAAGTCAGATGCCCGGTGCCTAGCTCACGCCTAAGCACCAACAGGATTCACGAACTAGGTGTTTCCTTGCCTATCTTGCCAGTGGGGTCTGACCTGGTTAGCATGCTCTGAGGCCACTTAAATATTCGTTGGGCCAGACAGAAAGTAAGAATGACTTGAGAGCTGAGTGGTTAGGGCATTCCCGTGGTATACAGGTAAGTCAGGATCAAGCCTGTACTCCAATTACGGTAATATTTAAATACTTCATACAAAGTGGAACAGCTTCATCAGGAAAGATTGAGTGAGATCCACCCCAGAATATCCCATAGCTCAATGGTTAGACCACACAACTTAAAGATGGGAGACCTAGGTTCAAATCTCTAGCGCTGTTGGCCAGAATCCCAGGTGAGTGCTCTAACCACTAGGGAATAAGGAGGGCACCACCTCCTTCTTGTTGGTTTATGAGAAAGAAATGACTTGGTATAGGTGCTTAACTCCAGGACAGTATTAAAGGCTGTGAATCCCTAATGAAGATAAGTGCCTCCCTTCAATCTGGATTTAGGCACCTAAATCCGTTTGAGGGGTGGGGCATAGGCCCAATCCCCATCCTCAGCATTTCCTATTGGGTAGTTTAGGTGGCCCTGTTCAGTATGCTGGTTTCTGTAAATCCTATTACCTAGGGTGCATAACTCTCCCCTGCATTGTATAAGGAGCCTGGGCATCTAAGTCAGGGCTGTGGATCCCACCAGAGTTAGTCTCAGTGTTGCAATGCCTAGTCCCTGTTATAGATCTAGCCCTTTTGAGGACCAGGAGGAATTCCACATAACTAGAAGTTACCAATTGATACCAAGTCCTCGACATGGAACCTGTGAAAGGTATCTTTTGAGATTGTTCCCTTGGAGCAGCTAGGAGACATATAAGAGACACACCTATGGATGGCAACTTGGCTCGACTTGGAAGACAATCAAGCTTGCCCACAAAAATCTCCAACCATGCAAGGAAGACAGATGCTCTTTGTAGGGGATTCAGTACCCAGAAAAAAAATTCTGCAAGGGACAGGCAGACAGCAGGATGGATAATGATGCTGTCTTCTCAGAGCCAAGTCCATGAGATATCTCCTCTGAAGTTGATGGGCAAGGATCCACTGATGATGATGCATATTGTCACTAATGACATTGTTGCAGGACATTTCACAGATAATAGATGACTTCTGGGAACTCAGAGGGGTGCTGAAGAAGAATGTCCAGGTGATTGTCTCTGACATCCTTCCTGTCCCATGAGTGAAGGAAGATAGAAGGCACAGAAGATTCTAGAAGTGAACTGCTGACTAGCTAAGTATTGCAAGGTGGAGGGTTTTGGTTTTGTGGAACATTGATCTACCTTCTGTGGGGAGAGGAGGCTGTATAATTTGGATGGCCTCCATCTCAATAGAAGGGGAACCAATCTCCTTGGGACAGTCTGGCTAGAGTAGTCAAGAGGGTGATAAACTAATACAAAAAAGAGAAGTTAAAAGAGGAAAGAAATGAGCACTTGTTTAGTACAAATTTGAGATATTGAGAATTTTTTTTATCAAGGAAACAAAGGATATGAAAGGAAGAAATTCTGTAACTACCTATACATCAATTCTTGGAGCCTGGGTACCAAACAAGAGGAACTGGAATTGTTCATTTATGAGCATAAATTTAATTTAGTTGGTATTACTGAAACCTGGTTGGATGATTCATGTGATTGGACTATTAAAATGGATTAGAACTGACTTAGGGAGGATCAAATGGGCAAAAGAGGAAGGAGAGTAGCATTCAATGTCAAAAATGGCATTACCTGTTTCCAAGTCACTGATAACTCAGACAAAACCGGTTTTGAATGCTTATGGATCAATGTCCTAACAGTAAAACACAAGATATGGTATTGGTTGGTATTGGTATTGGCTACTGCAGACCACCAGATCACTCTAGAGAACAGGATGACCAGCGACATATGCACCTATATACATAATATTCAGGAAAAAAGGCTGTGTGTTTGTGGGAGGCTTCGGCTTGAGTGATCCATGCTGGAGGTCTCATGCTGCCAGTACTAAAACAGCCTTGGATTTTCTATATATTATAGATGACAATTTCCTAGCTCAATAAATGTTGTATCTAATATGGGGGGATTCAGTATTAGACCTCATCTTGCAGATAAAGAGGAATTGATCGCAGAACTAAAAGTTAATAGTAGCTTAGTAACAAGTGATCATGACTTGATCACATTTATAATGTGCAAACAGAATACAGTCCAGACCAGTAATATATATACTTGGCACTTTCAAAGGGCCAATTTCACACAGCTGAAAACAATTATTACCCAAATCAGCAGGGAGGAAGAATTTAATCAGAGGAAAAAAAAAAGGATAACTGGGAATTTTTTAAGATCACTGTGCTGGATGCCCCAAAAGCCAGAATCCAACAGTTGAGGAAGAAAGCCATATTGGTTGAAAAACACGACCTGGTTTAGAGGTGAAATGAAGGCAGCTATTATAGATATAAAATAAATGGAAGAAAAGGGAAATTGGTAGTAATGAATATAAAATCAGAGGTTAGGAATTGTGGAAAATTGCAAAGGACACAAGGAGAAATCTCTGGCTAACAGAATCAAGGACAATAAGAATGAAGGTTTTTAAAATATATTGGGAACAAAAAGAATTATGACAATGGTATTTGTCCATTACTCGGTAGAAATAGTAGAATTACCAATAATATTTCAGACTGAAATTAAAGCATCAATTTTAAACACTGAGAGTAATTAATCATTGGAACATTTTGTCAAGGGTCATGGTGGATTCTCCATCACTGACATTTTTAAAATCACGATTGGATATTTTTCTCAAAGATCTGCTCTAGGAAATATTTTCTGGAAGTTCTATGGCCTGTGTTATACAGGGGTCAGACTAGATGATCACAATGTCCCTTCTGGCCTTGGAGTCTATGAATCTATAAAAAGATAGTAATGAGAGTCATTGCAATAAGGATTTAAGGCAGTTGGTCACCAAGGTAAAGTAGCAGCCTAATAAAGAAGTCTACAGAGTTGTTGCTGCAGAAGAGCCCTATAAAGAAAGTGAAATATAGTTATGTAGATACCATTTTGTACATGATATTGCAAAAGGCACACTTCAGATGAAGCTGCTAAACCTGTGTATCATTTGATAGGGCTATGTGAAGATTTTAACTCAATGCTTTTGGGATTTTAGAATTAGATGTGAATTTGGAACTCTCTGAGGTTTGCATTTGAACCTTTTGCTGAGACTCTACCAGGGATCTTCCCTTTCCCTGTATTTCTACATGGAGAATACTGGAAAAATGGGAGTACTGGAAAAAGTTCCAGTTGGAGCAATTACATTCTGCAAAGTGGTTTAGATAGGGTGAGGTATTTCTCACGTTCTCTCCTAAGCTGCTGTGATAAATGCCACTGAAGAAAGAGAAATAATACAAAGTGACCCACAGAGATTAGAAACAGAGCAGAAAGTAACAAAATGAGATTCAGTATGGAAAACCGTAAGGTAATTTATCTGGAGGAAAATAATCTGAACAACACATACTCAATGGAAGGAAGCTGTAATACTGACAGAAACCTCAGAGTGACAGTAAGGCAGCAAATTAGATAGGCGCTTGCAAACAGGGGCACCATTTAGTAAGGGTGGAGGGGGCACCTGCCCCTCACCCCCAAGGTCTGTACTGGAGGTCTGCTTGCAGCACATGCCCCAGCCCCAGGCAGAGCTCTTAGCTGCAGTGCTATGCAGGCAGATCCCACTCCTCCAGAGCCGTGGTTCTCCAGCTATGGCTCCTGCGGTCAGTTTTATCCACTGTACTAGCGCACCCACCCTGCTCCCTCATCTTCCTCCACCAATCAGCAGCTGAGATGATCCTGAGTGGCAGTCCTCCTCACCAATACTAACATTCTACTGTCCTCTATTGGACCTGCCTAGGGCTCCAGGATGTCTTACCCTACTACAAATAATAATAGACTAGAAACTGACTTTAAACAAGCTGAAACCAAACTTTCAAGTCACTTTCACTTCTGTTTAAATGCTAGTTACTTTCCAGTTACTTAAACACAACACTGCAGTGATTGAGGTGCAGTTATCATAGGAGAATATTTAAAATCAAACACCAAGAAAATTCCACATTTTAAAGTTGAGAAAAAATTGAGTTTTATTTATTACTTAGAGTTTGTATATATGTTTTAAAAATACCATTCTGTGTTTGGATGCTGTGCCTCAGTTCCCATTGCTGTAAAATGGGAATAATAATGCTTGCCTGCCATATGGAATTATGAGGATTAGTTTAAGATCTGTGGGACAAGAACATTAAAATTTTAAACCTAACCAGTGTCCCTTAAGTGACATGCCAGAAGATGTTAGTGTTAAAGCTGGAAATGTATCTCAGTCCTGATCCTCATTCTGCTGCTCTATCCACAAGACCTCACATTCTTCTAGCTAATGACTCAGATGTGGATAAGAAGATTGTTCATTGGCTGTATGTCCAGCCTGACAAAAATAAATGTGGGTTTTTCTTTAAAGACAAGTTGTGGTAAGAAAACTGGCTCTATGAAAATGTCACCACAAGCAAATAGATCTACTTTCTCTGTTCCAAGTCAAATATGTTTATTTTATGGATACAAACATGGCCTTAATCTGTAAGCATGAGTTAAAAGGAGATAAACTAAAAATAACTAAAATTAATTGAACAACAAAGGTTCATTTTTAAAATACATTCTCACCACTATGCCATTGTTCTGTGGTCTCATTGAGATATATTAGAAACCCAGTTCTTAGCAAAGATGTCTAAACTGGTGTAAAATTTCTTTCATGTCATGCTAGTTGTCAAATGTCAATTAAAGTGATTTGTGTGGTTACAAATGTAATCCACAGTTTTGGTGTACAATAAAAAATATTAACAATAAAAATGATCTTATGAAAGTCAGTAAACCACACACTGTATGCTGAAGTGAAAATAGAGATCTGTGTTTTAGTGACTCAGGAAATGATTTACTGATATGTGTGATTTCTTTATGCTGTAATTGTTGTTTTGTTTTGCTTTTTTTCATGGCAAATGATCGTTTGGTCAGGGCTGAATGGTTAGATTTAGAGTGGGGGCTAATATACAGTGGATCTAAATTATAAAAAATAAATCAAAATAGGAAACATGCAGACTCTTAAATAAAACTTACTCACATCTCTCCATATGGAACAGAAGTTCAACTCTCAGGATTATTTCTCCCCTCCCCCATTAACAGAATGAAAGGAAGAGTGCACATAAATTAAAATCTGACAACTTCACAGAGGATGGATTAAGATGATGCTTGATTTAAGTAATAGTATCCTACTTTGCAGAAGAAGAAACTGGCAATAAGTTTGTCTGCACTAGGAAGTTCACCCAGTGCTAAAGCTGGCTATGTCCATAGTAAGGAACTGTAGAAGAAGTTCCCCACTGGAGCTAGAACCATTGTAGCTGAGAATCCTGATGCCGGCAAGGCAAGTTAACTTGAATCCAAGTAGCACAGGTAGCACTATACTCCTGGGGACTTCTGCACAATGCAGAATTTGTGAAGAATTAATGTTCCCCACAGAATTCTATTTTTTGCCACAGAATTTGTGATTTTCACCAAAATGCTTCCATGCATGTCAGTGGGAGCCCCAGCCGCCAGGGTCTGACAACAGGATCTCCAGAATCAGTGGGGTGACATTTGTTGAATCTTTTTTCTTGTCTGTACTGTTACAGACATACTGGCTGATAGGTATTTTGAAATAAATTACCAAAATAATTGAAACTGGCGTGATTATATTTGTGTTATTTTGACAAATGAAATTTGCAGAATTTTAAAATATTGTATGCAGAATTTTTAATTGTTTTGGCACAGAATTCCCCCAGGAATAACAATAGAAGTGAAGACTGCACAGCACAGGCTTCAGAATGGGCTAGCAAGCCAAGGATGCACTCAAAGTACATCACAAACTTGCACTACTTGTGCTGAAGCCTGATTGTTCTAAACTTAAAACACGGCTTAATTGATGTTTGTATATATACATTCTTCTTTCTTTACATAGGAATCAGATACAGTGCCCTTGTCAGTTGACTTAGAACTGATCTGCAAAAAATCTAGTGTTTTCAGGTGCTGAAGTAGCCCCTGAAATTATGGTTAAAGTTGCCCCCCCTTCCAGTCTGAAATAGCAAGGTAATATGGCAGCAAAAAAGGTCAAAGTATTTATGGACTGTAAATGAAGGAATATCAGGTTACGCAGCAGGGACATAATATTCTCCCTTCAGATGGCTCTGCTGCAATGGCACTTGGAATATTGCATTCAGTTTTGTGGCATCACATTTCCAGAAATAGATTGAAAAATTGGTGGTGTTGTGGAGGGAGGGGGGTTCACAGAATAGCAACAAGAATGATTAGGGGACTTGAGGGATTGAATTGAGAAGATTAGAAAAACTAAATATGCATAGTTTCCCTGAGTCATGATCAAGGGTGGACACAGTAACAGTCTACAGGTACTTGAATGCTATAAAGACCAGGATGGAGAGGAATTTTTTAGTATATTTAATGCCTAGGCTACTATGAGGGTAAAATTAAGAAAGGAAAACTCAGTGCTGAAAATCAGGAAGAACTTCCTGACAATGAGATGAATTAGGTTGTGGAATAGCATGTGAAGAAAAGTGTTGGAAGCCCTATTACTTGCAATTTTAAAATTCGTTTGGGCAAAACACTAGAAATTGCATTTCAGGGAATAATCCTGTATCTCAAAGAATGTTCCTCAGGCGATGAGCTAATAAATCTTTTCCCTCTATATCTTCTGATTCCATATGGAGTTGCTGTGTGCTGTTAGGGCATAATCCAAAGCCAGTTGTAGTCAGTGGAAAGGTTCTCACTCACTTCAGTGGGCCTTGGATCAAGCCATTAAGAAACTTGCATCCCCTGCTGAGGTAATTGTATTTCAGTGGTGATCCCCATGTATATTAATTAAAGACTGTGAAGTGCTTTGGGATGACAGATGCTATCTAAATGTAAGATACTC
The DNA here is from genome assembly GCA_007922155.1 of Mesoclemmys tuberculata. Taxonomy (NCBI): domain Eukaryota; kingdom Metazoa; phylum Chordata; order Testudines; family Chelidae; genus Mesoclemmys; species Mesoclemmys tuberculata. The sequence continues at coordinate 34,739,068 of ML675610.1, forward strand.
TGATTAATTTAAAGAATAAACAAGAACGAGACCCACACTATTATAAAATGGGCCTCATAAATACTTCTAATTTTTTTTAATTGATGTTGATCCAAAATTTTTTATCACGAAGTGACCTGTATAGAGGAAGTTCCAAATTGATTCATAGTTCTATTGTATGGTCACATCATTAGATAAGACAATCACAGTCCAGGATTTTTATATCTGTTCTGTAATGTATCTCTAAAGTATATTAATAGACTGGGAATTTGACATGGAAAATTGTTGAGATGCACATCTGAACTAATCTGGAAAACATCTTGTTAATTATTTAAGCGAATAAGGGTTTAATAAAATATTTTGTTAATCACTTGTGTATATAAACTAACTCTTAGGTGGATTAACAGATCAGTCATTTCAGCCAAGCCATTTTGTACCAAGAACTAACAGATAATGGTGAGAATCTTACAGCGCCTCAATGATGAGGATGTAACAAGAAGAAGGGGGAACGGCAACCCTCCTCATTCTATGCTCTTCTCTTTTAGTCTTGTAATACCAATATAGCTCAAATAATCATAGATTTTAGCAGGCATGTGTTTAAGTATTACAAACATGTTATTTTAAAAATCGATGTGTATGAAAACAAATAAGACACAGGATTTGTGACAGGGAGCATGGAAAACTCTGACAATGGAAATATTTCTCTAAATATTGTTGTTTACCCTCTGAGCCAAAATTTAAATTCCGGTTGCTGATTTTTGTCTTTGGGCCTAATTTACCACTACGTCACTCCAGTTTTACTTAGTTGTGTCTCAGTAGAGTTACATGGATGTAAAAGTAGAGTAATGCCGAGATAAATCGGGTCCTTTGATTTTAAAAATCCAGATTTTGGTTAGCTTTATGTCTTACCCATGGAGTTTGCATATCTGCAGCATTGCTGTACCCACTGAGGTACAAAACTGTTTGGTCAAAACATTTTGATTTTTTTTCCTCAAACCACATACTCGCAATAATGCCTTTCTTAACAACAGTTGTTTCTTAATTGCTCTAGTATCTCTATCCAGGAAAGAAAGACATGGGTTTTATCAAACAAATGTTATGGGTTTTTCTTTGTGTTTATTGAAGACTAATACTCAATACATTAGCTACCTTCTGACATCAATGTGAAACAAGTCTGCTCAAAATTAAATAATCATTCTGGATTTTTATGTGCCACAATAGCCAGCTTTTCACAGAGAAGGCGTGAGCTGATAGGAGCAGCTGCCGAAGTAGCCAAAGGAGGGATTGTGCAACTTGGGGTAAAGGATAAAACGGGGCCCAGCCAGCCCTACCCCCTCGTGATCCAGTACGGTGCAGAGAAGACTCCCCTCTGACACACAATCTGGGAAACTAGGATTCAGATGGTTCCCCTCCTTAGTTCCCCATACGCGGCCTTGGGGAAAAACTGCAGAGAGGAACCGGCCCAGAAACTCCAGCCAGTAGGAGCCAAAGCAGGGCCCTTTGCACATTCAGAGAATTTTGTACAATTTAAACTGGATGTTCCCTGCCCTGTGCTGATTGGCTGTTTGCTCCAAACACCTCTTCGTTTCAACTTCGCTCCACATCTGTCTCTCCTCCCCTCTTCTGCCCTGCCTTGTTCCCTTCACCCTCCATCCCTTCTACCCACCCTGTGTCTGTCATGTTTATTTAGATGTTAAGCTCTTTAGGACAGGGCTGTCTACTTCTGAGTCTCTACAGGGCCTAGCCCAATGTTAGTTCTTAGGCATTACCATAATAAATATGTTTAAAAATATATACGGTACATGCAGATGTAAAACCCAATGTGCAAACCTTTTATTAGCAAAACTCTAAAGCAGATGAATCACAACTGGCTTTGGTTTTATCATCATGATATTTTAGCCAAGTTAACAAAGGTTTTTGAACCTCCCAGTAACCCTGTGTTTGGTGTTGGGGAGGGATTTATGGTTTCAGATTAAAACTAGAGACAGCTAGAGATGGTTTCAATCTATGGTAAAGCAAAAGACAGTTTTCTTTTAATTGTGCTTTGAGATTTTGGGTGTGCCTGAAGTGAGGTGTCAGAGAAACTTGAGTGGGATGCAAACCAGAACAAAAGATTTAAGTGATGTCCCTGCAAACAACGTACCAAATTTTGTGCTTCCCTGCAACTGTTCACATGGCTAAACTTCATAAACAGAGCCAAGGCTGCTCCCAATATATCATGGAGCCTTTCAGCTTTATCATGTAGATTTTTTCTAACTTTAGTCTTTCCTGAAATAATATACCAGGTGCCAGAAATAAAAGGTCAGTACATAAAGCCATCCATTTATGTCTCTTCTAATCTAATTAAGTGTTAATGGTAATAAAACGTTAATAGTTATTGACTCATAAAGGGAAAAAATGACATGCTGTAATAGTACTGGGATCCTTAGCATTTTATTGCCTATCAAACTTCTGCTACAAGGGTACCTGTAATTGAGTCTCCTAAACTGCTCCAAGTCCTTCAACATCTCTTCAATCCTTAGGGACTTCCTTGCTACAGGTTTCCCCATTCCCTCAAGTATGGCTCTCCGTCATGGGCTCTGTGACCTCTGTACTTTAGACATCCCTCTCCTTTTCCTTGGCTATTTGGAGAGTGATCTTACTATTGCCACATCCCAAGATTTCCCTTCTTCCTCCACTTCCTTATTCCTTATGTTGACCTTTCTTCCATCTTTTCTATCGTGCCTACTGTCATGTGGAGTGGATTGGGGGGGGATTTGTGTTATTTGACATTAATATATCAAAATCATAATGATTCGTGTAAGACATGCCATGTCAGATACTGTTTGAAAGGTTATAATATGCTGAATAAGATGATATTTGTGTTCATGTGTAATATGTGTGAGGGAAGTCATGGAGATCTTTGATATACCTATATTTCAAACTGTGCTGTAGAAGACACACCCCAGACAGAGAGGCCACAGGACAATAGCCCGCTGAATGGCCCATCAAGACCTTTACAGAAGCAAAAGGCCCAGGAAGGAACCACAGGCATACCTGAAGAGTTACCAGGATTGGCCCATGTGACTCTGGACTCCATTTTGGTTCCTGTAAAGTTCCACAAGCCACATGGCCAGTGACAGAGGGTATATAAAATCAAACCACAGAAACCATTTTGTCTTTGTTCCTCTCCAGTTGTGGACACACCGCTGGATCAACACACTTTGCAACTGAACAGAAGGACTTAGACCCATCCAGGTACTGGATGTATACCAGAAGGACTATACAAGCATGCAACTCCACAATTGTTCTAGAAACCTGATATATATGGACTTTCAAATCATTTGTATATATCTGATTGCTTCAAGCCTTTAACACTTTTCTTATTGTTCGTTTTTCTTTTATTAATAAACCTTCAGTTTTAGGTACTAAAGGATTGGCTGGCAGTGTGGTATTTTGGGTAAGATCCAAACTTATAGAGAACTGGTACTGTGGCTTGTCCTTTGGAATCAGAGGGAATCTTTTAGTAAAGAGCATAGAGTTTAAATAACTGGTCTCTTTACTGGACCTAGTGGCTGGTTGGGAGCCAGAGACTGAAATGCAGTAGAGGGGTCTGTGTGTATTTGCACAGTGGCTTCTTGATAACCAGTGTGGGGGAATCAGAAGCACTGTTTGGGGCTGGTTGGGAAGTCTGAGTTCAGTGTCACCCACCAGTGCTGGGAGAATTCGCTCTCCTTTTACAGCCTCCCCTGACCCTGGCATTATCAGTGGGCTACCTTGGGCATGGATGGGTCACACCTACAAACATATGGGATTTTTTTTTCTTGCAGGCTACAGGGGAATAATACACTTTGCCTTTTGATAGAGGAGACCTGGGTTCAATTCCCCCTTCTGCCAGAGGTGGAGAGTGGAGACCACTGTTCAAATCCTACCACTTAGGAGCATGCCCGAACAACTGAGCTATGGGATATTCTGATCTGGGGCTCTCTCAATGTCTTCCATTGAAGCTGTCCCACTTTGGATAAATACTTAAATAGTCATTGGCTGACAGAGTAACTGTAAGAACAACTTTGTAGCCTGGTGGGGAGGGCACTCACCTGGGAGGTAGGAGGTCCAGGTCCCCTGCTCCTCTAACTATTTAATTATTTATCCAAGGTGGAATAGGTTCAACAGATGAGAGACCCACACCAGAATAGCCCAATTGTTAGGGAGCTCTCCTGGGAGGTAGGAGACCCCTGCTCAAATCCTGTTTTCCCCATCGGGCAGAGGGGGGAATTTCATTCCAGGTCTCCTACGTCCCAAGTGAGTGCTCAAGCCACTGGTCTGAAAGTTAGAAGGGAGGCAGCTCTTCTTGAGGCTGGATTTTGAATAGGCACTGATCTGGTAGGTGTGCTCAGAGCCAGCTTATCCAAATAGGCAAGATAAACTCACTCTCTCTTCACCTGGTTTGAGGACCACATTGGGGCTTAGGTGTTGAGATAAGCATATAGGCATGTAGAGTGAGGCATTACACATGTGCCTGGGGCAGAAATGTAGGTGCCTGGGGAACTTTCACAGCAAAAATTTAGGAGCTGAATCCGTTCAGTCACCTACAGGATTAGACAGCAGCTGAGTGGGGATTTCATGGATTTCGGGTAGTACCCAAACCCTGGATTTAGGCACCTAAATCCCTTTGTCGATCTGAGCCAAGATGTTCAGGTTTGTGAGTGGTGTGTTTCTTTTTTTTTTTTTTGTCCAAACAGCATTTTCTATATTTTAAGTTTAGTTTGAAGTTGATTACCAAACTCTGAAAATATATTATTTTAGCTTGCTTTTGAAATAATCACCAAGAGCAATTTGTAGCCATAAAGAGCATTTGACTATAGCTTTGTTATTCCCTTTTGTAAGACTTGTTTCTCAGGCTGTGTTTGTTGTCTGTTCTTCTGAGCTTCCCTCCCTCCTCCTCCCCAAGATTCTAGATTAAGTATAATATTCTAGTCTAAGACCTAGCCAATCCCTCGTTACATAGATTAAGCAAATGGCAGTTCTGGTGTTGTATTAACGTAAGCATTCTAGCATTGTACTGAACTAAGGAGATACATTCGCACACGGGGTTTTTCAGCTTTGTTTGATTTAGATGCTTGCCGTATAATACTCAAGCACTCAACATTTTTAACCACTTCAGATAATTTAGTGCTAAATCTTGCTTGTTTTATAGAAAGGGAGAGAGAGATTTAGGCTAAACACATTTGTTTTTATCTATATTTTCCTTTCTTGAAATCTTTGAGGTAAAGTTCCAGTTTTTCTAAAGTCCTGATTTTTGCAATTCCTTCTGCAGCGTTACCTACCTGGAAGGCAAAACTAATCTGCTGCAGGCATTTCTGTCTGTACAATCAAACAGCTGTTTCTGCCTTGCAGGACAAAATTATGTGGCACTTCACAAACGATTTTTTCTTCTTTTTCAATAGCAGATTTATCTGTGGAAGTCTGGAAAATGTTATTCAGTGCAAGAGCGAGGCCTCAATCCTGTGATTAGCTGTACACAAGCATGCCCTTATTTGCACAGAGCTGCGCTGAGTTCTGTGGAGCTCCATGTGGGCTCCGGTGTCTACTTGCACAGGCCTCAATTCAGGCTCAGGTGTAGGAGTCTAATCTGCATAGGAGCTCTGCCTTAGTATTTGAAAGGGCAAAGATCAAAACCAGGACATTCAGCCTGCATTTTACTGAATTGAAATAGCTAATTTTCTAATTTAATTCTTCAAATGCAAATTGAAAAGAATTCTTCATTTTTTCTAGTAGGTATCTGAAAGAAACCCTGATATTCATGTGGCTTGGCTTTTCTTATCAGACCCCAGGATGTTTTTCATTTTAATAAATTAAATGATTCCTTTCTAATGACTAATTATATATAAGTTGTTGAGTAATTGCCACAGAGGTTTCATATAAAATATTTAAAAAGGACATGGTACAATAATAATAATAATTTGAAAATCTAAAGAGAGAATGTCTTCTAACAACTGTGGAAAGAAAAATCTAATGTTTGTGTTTTAGGATAATAGGTAATTGTTACCATAAGTGAGCAGATAAATCAAGTTTATTGCATATCACAGGAGCAGTGCAAAGCAGATGGAGTGCACCAGTGAATGTGGTCTTTTTTCCAGAGCGGGCTACAGTAAATTGGGAATCCAGAAATGTGCTCAGATTATACCTTCTAATGTCCTAATCTAACATTTGCCAACTTCATTTGTCCTTGTGCTGCCCATTCACTTATCTTTAAGTCCCTTTCAAATTCCTTGCATCTTCTTAGTCTTGGCTAACACAAATAATTTTGAGGTTTTGCCACCTCGTTGGTCATGTCTTTCCAAATCATTAGTAAATGACATGATAACTGTAGAACCATGGGGCTCCCCATTGGTAGCCTTTTGCCATGAAATAAATAAATTGATTTGAATACATTTTCCATGAATGAATGAAAAATTACTATTTATTCCTGATTTCTTGTTTCATCCCATTCTAATACTTCATCTTTCACTACATTTCTTTAACAGCCTCTTGTGAAGGACCTTGTCAAATATTTTTAAGAGTCCCAATAATCCATATCAACCTATTATTTTGTTCACAAACTATTCCTGTAGATAAAAAAGCACAGTTTTCCATTATGTCTTCTAGATGCTTTTATAATTTTATTTTCAAGTATAATTTCAGCCAGTTTTTCTGGTATTAAATTTTCTGGTCTGTAATTCCCAGAATCAATACTTAATGCCCTTTAAGCAAACAAAAAAGATAGGCACAACATTTGCTACCTTTCAGTCCACTGCCTAGCTTCCTCATTTTCATGAAATCCTTTCTAAAATTTAGTTTTTCTATGATATTTTTCATATAATCCCTCCCCAGCAGACGTTGATGTTGAACTTAATTATATTGTAATCTCTATTATTTATTAGCTCAACTATAGTTCTTGAAATGTGACTCTTAGTTACATTGAAGTTATTGGTAAGTGTCCAAATTTTCAAAAGTACTGGGTATTTGCAGCTCCTATTAAAGTTGTAGGTGCTCAAAAACTCTGAAAATTAGGCTATCCGGATTTTAGTAGGCGTACAGCCATTATTCTTGTGTTTTGTCAGAATAGCTGAATCCCTTCAACGGCAGAGACCTAAATGGCAAATCACATCTGTAGATAGCAGTAAATGTGAGGATGTGTAATTATCCCTACAGAAGCCATAGTGCTCTCCATGCTCATTTAGTCATATGTCTCTCTGCTGAGACTGCCAACCAGGGTACCAATTAGTGACAATTGAATGGCTTTTCTAATGTGGACACCTGCCCGTTAGGAACCACCAACTCATTACCTATACAGGAAGCTGTCAGATAGTAATTACTTTTTGTTCACTTCTGCCCTGGTCTCCAAAAAAGAAGTTTTTCTGTCTCCATCTCAGTCCTTTGGGACATCTAGCACCTTGGAACTTTTTTTAGTTTCTTGCTTCTTTTAAAAAAAAATGTTTATGGGCTTCATTTAACTTTATTCCCAAGACGGTGGAGACTTCTAAAATCACTTTTTATGCATAAAGGGAAAGGCACTATTAAAATATTATTAAATTGGTTCTCAAAATCACTTTGGCATGACAGAATACACAATTAGTAGTAGTAGTATTTAGGAAGTAATGGATTTATCATGTCAAAGCACTGCCTCCATAAAAATCTGCTATCCAATCTATACACTTTTTTATACTGCTTTTTTGAAAAATGACACCCAAATATTCCTTACTTCTGGGCTAATCTTCAGCACAATTTTTACTATTCTTTTAAACGATTTGTTCAGCACAGACAATGTCCTTAGCACAGTACAAGACATTCCCTCCTGATACTGATAGTGGAATGTATCTTCAGCATATATTGAAAATCATGATAGTAATTTGAGCTAATTAGATAATGAGCTGTATCATAACAATCTAGAAGAACAATAATAATAATACTGGGAGTTCTATTTCTGGATACATGTATAGCCAAAATATAGGAACATGCTTGTTTTCACTATACATTGCTATTAAGTAAAATGCTTTGTAACTTAAATCTGATTTTCATGATATCTTCCATATATATAGATGTCATTTTGATCTAGGGATATATTCTATTTGAACAATAAAGCCCTTATTCCGTTATTCTCTTTCTTGTGAGTATCAGAATTTGGCTTTCTTTGATTAATCCCATTGAAATCAGATACTACTCAATTCGAGTAAAGGGATTGGTTTTGGGCCCTCAGAAGTTAGTCCCAGGCTTTCTGGCTCAATATATTTCAATTGCTTTAATAAAAGAATACCAAATAGTCAGGAGAGGAACTAAATAGAATATTTTCCCCAAGTACTCGGAAGAGGCAGTGGCATTCAGTTTCAAATAAATACCATTGATATTTGGGTTGAAAACTTTTCCCCCCAGTGAATGCAATGGTAGTGTAATGGATGAATCATTGGCCTTGGTTGGCAAGGCTCAGTTAATGAACTTAAAATGGTAATATCTCCTTCGTACTTTAACAGAAACTACTTTAGCCAAAGGTATTTGATGTGACTAAAAAATTGACTAAATTCTTCAGTTTGGAGCTAGTTGACATGTGACAGAGTGCCGGGAGTGAACAGGTGAGCCTGCACTCTGATCACTTAACTGCCAAAGATGTCCCCAGAGAAAGCTGATTGAGGTAATTAGAGAAGCAGGCTAGTGGGCTAGATGGGATAAAGAGCCAACTAGCCTATCAACACAACTCTAATAAAGAAGCAAAGAAAGGAAGCCCCAGGGAAGGAGGACAGGGCAAGGGCCAGGACTAGTTGAGCCCAGTCACACAGAGGCCTCAGGAAAGAGAGACCTCTGTTCTCCTCAGATCCTGATGAGAGGGCCAAAAGCACAGAGGATATCATAAATAAATTGTTGCATGTTGTTGGTGGAGGGCACTGAAAATAAAAGGCAGTCTGAATGCACTACTAGTGGAGTCTGTGCAGTTTCTGCAGAGCAAGAAGACAGGAGTGAAGGCATGCCCCTGTTACATGATGTTAATGTCTTAATTATTAAACCATAACAGATAAGGCTTGTATGCTCCAGATATTATTAATTAAGATGTTTTAAAAAAATTAAGTATTGATCATCCCTTCATCAACTATATCATTGAGAATTAATACCAACCAAGGGTCAAATCCACCCCTGGTGCAACCTCGGCAACGATGTAACTCTAACATCCTTTGTAAGCCATCTCATTTGATGTTCAAACCAACAAAGGCACAAATTCATCCATAGAGTAACTCTGTTGACTTCAGATGGAGTTACCTCAGATACTAATTTGGCCTAAGCACTGGGAATCTGGAGCTAAGATAAAGAATCTAACCAGGAAATAGTGTACTTAGAGGGGCATGGCTGGTTTTTGTTTGTTTGTTTGTTTGTTTGCAAGAAAGGGCTGATCTGGCTTAGGCATCCAACTGCAGGTGAGGGATCATAGCTGCGACCTTTGATGGGTGGAGCTTAAGCACCGCCCCTCTTCTTGGCATTTTTTTATTGGGGACTTTAGGCGGCTCCCCACTGAGCATGCTGAGTATAGTGAATTCCTTTCTGAGGCTCACTTTCCCCAGGCATTGTAGAGGCAGCCTGGTTGCCTAACTCAGGGCTGAGCTTTCCATTGGGCAGCAGGGCACCTAACGTTAGGCACCACAATGCTGAGCCTAAGTCCCGCTGACTTTTAAGGCAACTTAGGTGCCTAAATGGCTACACCACTTTTGGAAATGGGACTTAGGCTCCTCAGTCAGTTAAGCTTCCCAGTGCTGAGCTGAACAATAACTAAATACCTTTGAAAAATCTGGGCCACAGTGACTTTGGTTCCCAAGTTCCATTTTCAAAAATGACTTAGATTTCTAGGGTCTGATTTACAAAGGTATTTAGGTGCCTGAAGATGCAGGTAGACACTTTTAAAATCCCACTAGGCACCTAAGTGAATTTCGTGCTGACTTTCAATGGGAATTCATGGGATTTAGATGCCTAAATGCCTAAGCTGCTTTTGAAAATGACATTTTGGCTCCTCAACCACTTAGGGTATAATTTTCAAAAGCATCTCTGTACTTTAACACTAGATCCTCTAGTCTCTCCTGCTGAAGTTAGTTTGATGTTTGCATGTGGAGAGGCTGCAGCAGCAGGTAACCAGTGTGTTCACTATGTGAAAAAAATTGAGAAAGGAAAGGAACAGTGTGTAACAATGCAAAAATCCTTTTCACTGTAGCCTTAGGGAGGTTCAGCATAACTCTTCAATAAAAGGAATGCCCTAAAGAAAAGAGACAGGAAGGTAAAACGAGATGTACAATGTGTAAGGGCTGTGCCTTCACAGAAGTGAGCAATAATGGAAGTATAGCTAATTAAGGACCTGATCAAGGGTCCATTGAAGTCAATGGAAAGGCTCCTTTAGACTTAAAGCCTGATCCAGTGCCCATTGAAGGGTATGTCCATGCTTCAATAAAAGATCCATGGCCCAGCTGTGGCTGGCTTGGGTCAGTTGATTCGGGCTTGTGGGGATTTGGCTGTGGGGCTAGAAACTGTAGCCTAGTCATGTGGGCTCAGGCTGGAACCTGGGCTCTGAAACCCTGAGTGGGGAGTGGGTCTTAGAGCTCAGGCTCGAGCCCAAGCCAAAGCGTCTACACTGCTATTTGTAGCCCTGCAGTCCAACACCCAGGCTCTGAGCCCCAGTGCCATGGGTTTTTTATTGTGGTGTAGATATACCCTGTGTGCCTAGTATATAAATATGAATATTTAATAGCAGTATAAGCCAATGTTTACTTTCAAACAATGCAAACCTTATCTTTAACCACAGAGAACATATTGTCACTGGTAAGACTTTCCTTGGCCAGCTAGATCTGTTGGGCTGGTTTGCTAGAACTGGAAACCATTTATTCCATAAGAGAATGGCACCAATTTCATCATTTTTTTTTTTTTACAACTGAAAACCCATATCAGTTTTGCTAAAAATAAATCTGAATGTTAGAAATTCTCTAATTGCTTTATATTCTAATCCTTTATTTCCACAATTTTTTCCCTTCTTCTTCTTTAGTCAATAATATGATCGTCAATAGCATGACCACTTAACTACTAAATACATACTGTTCTAAATAAGTTTCAATAGGAGCTCCCCTACAACTGCCTTCTTATTGCTGGGCCTATAGTCAACTCCAAAGGTTGTGGCATAAAGGACCGTAAAGACTGATTTACAGTGTATCACAGAGACATATGTGGTTACAGTAGCTGGGATTTGAACTCCAAACGGAAAACCACACCTTTGATTTCCAATGCTCTGTGGTACATTCATACTCTACACTTTTTGCAAGATATAAAACAATGTTAAATTAGAAGATAATTTCCTTACCTCAAAATATCACTAGATATGGCTATGTGTGTAGCCTTTTATTGATCTATTCACTGGACATTTTGAGCCAGAGGAAAGATTTACAGAAGGAATATGATGCAATGTATTAATACCTAATAAAAACTAACTTGGTCATCTTTACACCAACAGCAGCAGAATGCAACTCATGATGGGTCTGATTCTGCAACCATTGAAGCCAACGGCCAAAGTGCCACCGACTTCAGTACTGCATGATCAGGCCCTATGAAATGATCCAGATTGAAAACACTTTTCTTATTTCCATTGTCATGTTTGTCCTAAGCTGGAAAATGTGTATTTTTCTCACGATGCTCAGATTGATAGGTAGAGTACAAGGACTTGTCAAAATAATGTATCAAGCCAGTACAGTGATTAAATAAACCAACTTCAAGGTGCGGACTCTGCCAAGTTTTCTCAAAAAGGAGAAAGATAACTTGGTAGAGTTGGGAGCAATGCAACTATATAAAGCATCTATGATTGTTATTATTACTTATTGTAGTGCCTAGGAGCCCCAGTCATGGACCAAGACCCCATTGTGCTAGGTGCAGTACAAATACAGAACAAAAAGACGGTCCCTGCCACAAAGAGCTTACCACCTAAGTAACACTGGTACTCTAGGGGTACATCTACATTTGCCGCTGGGAGTGTGATTCCCAGCTTGAGGAGACATACTTGTGTTACCTTTCATTAAGCTAGCATGCTAAAAATAGAAAGTAGACTCACCATTGTGTGTGGTGGAAGGATTTAGCCACATGGAGTGTTTGCCTGTTAGAGAAGCTAGGTACATTCTTGGGGTGGCTAACCCCTCACACTACACTCTGATTTTGGTGTACTAGCCTGGCTAGTGTGAGTATATCTCCCTGAACAGGGAATCAAACCCCCAGCTCCAAGGGTAGGCACACTTTAGATGCCAAACTAAGTGAAATGCTCTACACACTTTCTAGTCCTAATTAAAACAAAAGCACATTCCAGGCTCCAGTTCCAAAATAACACAGACAAAGAAGCAAGGGTGTGCAGAGGAAGTAGAAAATATGAAGCTCGCTATTGTGTAACCTGGAAAAATTAACTGTTCTGCTGAACAAAAGAAAGGTGGGGGAGGGCTTGAGTCTCTCTCTTTCTTTTTCTTTATCCTTTTTAAGTTCACCAGTTTGCTAACAGTTATGACAACCATGACTCAATCCAAAATATGCTGTAGTAAACCCACCAGCTTCCTGTTGTTAGCAAAGAAAATGCTAATCAGAGCAGATATCCTGAGCTGTTCATTGCTGATCATTGAAACTGGGGCTGCAAGGGGGGTAAGACATGGACTTGGTTTTATTACCAATTGTGTGTGTATGTGAGAAAGACCTGAGTTAATGTTGTAATGTTCTGAACTGTAGTGTGGTTTTATGTACAGTAGATTAACTGTTTGGGTGCTATTCAACCCCTGGGCCACACTGCTTCATATAGACTTCCTTTTTATCAGAGAGATATCCATCTTGATTAATAAAGAATTAAAGGAGGGCAATGTAATTAATGCCAATCAACAGCGGTTTCTGAAAAATAGATCCTGTCAAACTAATGATATCTTTTTTTGATGAGATTACAAGTTTGGTTGATAAAGGTAATAGCACTGATGTAATACACTTAGACTTCTGTAAAGTATTTTGGTACCGCGTGACATTTTGATGACAAAACTAGAACAATACAAAATTAACATGACATACATTAAATGGATTTTAAATTGGTTAATTGATAGGTCTAAAAATGTAATTGTAAATGGGGGAATCATCACTGAATGGGTGCATCCCACGGGATCAGTTCTTGGTCCTCTGCCATTTAACATTTTTAGCAATGACTTGGAAGAAAACATAAATGCATTGCTGATAAAGTTGGCAGATGACAGAAAGAGTGGGGGAGTGGTAAATAATGAAGAGGTCAGGTTATAGCTATAGAGTGATCTGGATCACTTGGTAAGCTGGGTGCAAGCTACCAATATGTATTTTAATATGATTTATTTGTGTATTTGGCACCGATGTGACAGTTGCTGGAACACTGTGTTCAGTTCTGATGTCTGCAATTCAAGAAGGAAGTTGATAAAATGGAGAGCGTTCAGAGAAGAGCCACGACAATGATTAAAGGGTAGAAAACATGCCTAATAGTGATAGAATCAAGAAGCTCCATTTATTTAGCTGGGTGAATTTTTTTCAATGAATTGTGAATTCACCATCAAAAATGTTTTTTTCATCTCTGAGAGAATTTGCGAATTCAGATCAAATTCAATGAGTAGTTTCAGCTGTACTGTTAAAAATTAACACCTTATTTCTGGTCTGAATTTGTCTAGCTTCAACTTCCAGCCATTGGATCTTGTTTTACTTTTGTGTGCTAGACTGAAGAGTCCGTTATCAAATATTTATTCTCCATGTAGGTACTTATAAACTGTGATCAAATAATTACTTAACCTTCTTCTGAATTGAATTGTCATTTTGAAATGACATTCAAAACATTTAGTTTGACCTGAACAAATGTTGAGGCTTTTTGGTTTTTTGTTTCAGTGAGCAAAACGGAAATAAATTAAGTTTTGGTGGGGTTTTTTGTTTGAAATGATCCAATTTCTTTTCCCTGAAGTTTTCAGATTGGCCACTGCACAGAAAAATCAATCATTTACTCAGTTCTAATTACTTTTGCCTTGATGTCACCTGTTTGAATCCCACACAAGTCAGTAGGGAATTAAAAAGTCATAGGTCTTCAGTTGCCTTTGTGAAATGTGTCAAGACTGTTATTAGTGGGCAGGTGTTATATCACACACAGGCTGTGTCTACACTGTAAGCCAAGGGTGTGATTCCCCTGCACATGTACTCACTGTAGCTCGATGAGTGGGTGTGTCGTCAGCACGGCTCAGCTGTGCCTCTGCTGCCTATGCTCTGGCAGCAGCTTCACTGTTTCTACTCATGCTGGCTCTCGGACTACAGTGAGTAGATGTACATGAACAGGGAAACACACCCCTAGCTCATAGTGTAGACCTGGCTGTAGACAAACCAAAATGCCCTTGGCCCTGTGGAGAAGCATACAATAATATTGCCGGGGTTGTACCTGTTCAGTGGATAGCTAGTGTAGGCCAGTGGTTCCCAAACCTTTTCGTGCTATGACCCCCTTTTGGCTCACCTCTGTTAAAGTGACCTCCCATGGTCTGAAAGGTGGGCGGGGGCTTGAAAATTAAAAGCACGAAAAACTGTTTTTTGACCGTCTGAAGGATAGGAGCAAAGGGAGCTACTGAGACTTGGTGGACCGTGCATGCACGTGTATCTTGTGCTGTCTCCTTCCCTCCTTCAGTGGCTAGTGCCCTGTGCATCGATGGCCCTATGCCCTCTGCCCAGCTGCTGGTGCCTTTTCCCCTACCAATCCCAAAGTGGTGACTTGGTGCACCTGTTCTGAGTCCTGCCCTTCCCCTGGGCAGGTGGGCTGCCAGGTGTTTCCTACTTGCTCCATAGTGGCTGGTCTGATTACACCTGCCACAGTGGCAGCTCCAGCCCCTCCTCTGGGTCCCACTCTTGCTTTTGCGAGATATGTGGGAGTGGGAAACATGACAAGGAGGGGGGCAAAAACATACATCAATCTCCACCCCTGATATTTCCCTCTTTTTTTTCAACATCCTCTCTCTCCTCTCCACTGTCCTTTTGCTATCCTCCCACCCTGTGCCTCATGATCCATGGTTTGAGAAATGCTGGTGTAGACATTACAGAAAAACACCTGTTCTGTGGATGGATAGATCTAGTTAAACTGCAGCCAAGTCAATTCAGGACCTCTCCTTTGACCTAAACACACTTTAAAAAATATAAAAACAGAGATAGAGATAGGACCTTTAAAGGAGGAAAAGAGATGCTGAAGGGGTCAAAATTATTGTATCAGGGCAAATCTAGAGCTTCCCAACAGGAGAGGACACAGATGACTGGATTTATTAAGCTTTTGTGCTATTGAATGTAAACTTAGATATATGCAACATTTAGAATAAGTAGTTTTTTAAACACACCGAGTTGTCTTCCTCGAACAAGCAAGGTTCTTGTGAAAGTATTTTAACTCTTTAATAGAGTTTCAAATAGTTTAATTTGTTTTTGTGAAAAGTTTTGTCTCCCATCCAGAATCAGAGATGAGAACTACATATGAATAGCTGATAGGGTTCAGTTCAGATGCTTATCTAAACTATCTATAAAAACTGGACTGACTCTCTGGGGCAATTTCCAGCTCTGCTGCTTCTGGTTCCATCAACTTCACTTAGGACTTGTCTACACAGGGACACTCAGGGAGATTAATCCAAATTAACTAAAAGTGTGGATTTAAATTAGATAAAACTGCATTAAACCCCTCTAGGCACACTCTTATTCAGAATTTTAAGTGGCCTTACTTTGGTTTAGTTTAATTCACTTTGGAAGCAAATTAAACTAAACTGAATTAACTGAATTTAATTCTGAATGAGAGTGTCCACCACAGGAATTTAATGCAGTTTAACTAATCTACTTTAAATTCACATCCTTAGTTAATTTGGATTAATTTTCCTGAAACTTGACAAACCCTTAGAGTGTGGTGCTATAAATTAAAGGTTTGGATAGTGGGGGCTTCTTATTTTATCCAGATTAGATCACTAGTCCTTACTTCTAATGAGTCCATTTATTTTTAGCCATTGAATATCTCAAGGAACTGATGGAAAAACATTATAGATTGGTTTGTGTCCTTGCCAGTTTAGCTATTTGAACCAGAGCCTAAACAGATTAATTATGAGCTAGAAATAAAAAAGACAGTTTAGAGACCTATTTTGTTCCTGAAATCTGTGGTTAATAGTTGTCATTGGTGACATTTTCTACTATTAAACTTAACTTTGTCCTCAGGTTATACAAATTAATTAACCCAATCATTTCTCACTAAGTAAAAAAATAAAGTGTGGGCAATACCAACATGTTGTGCAACTGATCATTTAAATTCACAATTGAGGAAATAATTTCACTGATACATGCCAAAGTGTAAAGGCAAATAATATTCTAAAGGCAGTTGTGACAAGGTAGCCTGTTCACTTAATCGTAATGGAGCCTAAGGGTCAGCACATCTCCATCACATGGCATGGCTCTCTAAAATTTTGGGAGAGCTCATATATGCAAGGTCAAAGGAAATAGGAGATATCAGAAGAAAGGAAATGGTCCTGGAAGTAAGTGGCGTTTGGGAGGAAATCCTGTTACTCTTTGTCTAGGGGGACCAGGAGCCCTTCAGAGTTGGTGGGCAAGGCTCCCCTCTTTCCCACACTGGGAAGTTGACTATCATATATGCTGCCTCTTCCTTCATAGCAGTGGAGAAGCAAAAAGAAGGTTAGTCTGTTAAACTTTTCAAGCTGGAGGACTAATGGGGCGGAAAAGAGGCCAGCTGAAGGAGCGGCTGGATAATGCCCTATAGGTGATCTAAATTATGCCAGAAGAGAGCTGTGGGGACTGCTGTTTCAAAGAAGGAGATACTGACTGCTTTAACCACAACCACAACTCCAGGAGAAGGGCAGGAAGGCTCCTGTCTTAAGGAGAGAGAGACTGGCTGCCTGAAATACAACCCAGCTGCTGCCAGAGAGGCTGAACGTGGCACTGAGGAAACTTGTCAGTAACTAGCTGCGGAGAAGTTGTGTGAAGAGAAAGAAGTCCAGATTGGGAGTAGCGCAAGCTGTGGCCATCTGAGGGATGGTGACAAAGAGGAAAAAGGTAGGAAGTGGTGAGAAATTGTTAGGAGCAATCTGTAGTGCCTAACAAAAGGTCCTGGTCTGGAACCCAGAGAAGAGGGTGGGCCAGGGTTTCCTTACCCTTATGTCAAAAATGGAGACAGTATGAGCTTCAAAGTGGGAGAGACATCACTGACAAATCTCAAAGGGGGACTGAGGGCTTGACATGAAATCCCAAAGCCTTTGAGTCTTGGCCTGCTTGGACTATTCTTTTACCTCAGAAGTAGGTAGCAAGTGTGAAAAATTGAGATGGGGGTGAGGTGGAGGTAATAGGCACCCGTATAAGATAAAGCCCCAGATATTGGGACCTTCCCTATAAAATCAGGACATCTGGTCATCCTACTCAGAAGTGAACTGGGTTTGAAAGGTGACTTGGGTGGGACACAGGAGCCATAGACATAGTGATGAGGCTAGACAGGGCTGGCCTTAGGTGTGGGCAATCAGAATGGTTCCCCTGGGCAGCGACTTTGACAGGTGCCAAATCAACATCTAGCATAAGGTACCAAATAGGGTTGGGTGTTCAGTTTGCTTGGCTGTTTGGGTGGTGCTGAAAACATTTTCTGCTCCGGATGACAAAACACACAGGTGAGAATTCCAGTCAATGGGGGCACTAGGGTGGAAGGACCCTTGCAATACTATGTCTTAGCACAATGGGATGCTCCAGTGGTGAGCATGCACCATAACATCAATATACCTTATCTTTTACTGAATAAAAAGTGTACCCCAATTGGTGGATTCCAGTAAAGTTCTAGGAAAATGAGGAATCTTGCTAAATACAGTTTCAAAGCAGTTTACTACCATTTGCAAAAAATGTTTGGTGGTGTTTGCAGTATAGATTAGAGACCAAGAACTGGTGATGCAACATTAATAGGAACAGTAGTGCAACCTTTTCATCTTTGCACCATTTTCTTATTTCCTAAAAGAGATAACAGAGCTACAGAATAGTTCCATTCTGTACAGAACACATCCCTCTGGTGACAAGATTTAGTGGTAGGGCTCTAGGGGCATTGCTATGTTAAAAAAAACAACTACGGACCAGATTTTTAAACAGTATTTAGGTGCCTAAGATTCAGCTGGAACCTAGTAAGATTTTCAAAAGTACCTAAGGAGAAAATCCCCAGTCACTGGAAACTACATCTTTAGGCACCAAAATACCTTCTAAAAATCTGGCTTTTCATTTTTCCAGATTGGAAAGGGTTGAGAGAGCTGTGAAAACAGCATGGTCAGTAATGACCTCTGTGATCAGAGCCATATTGCAGGTCTAAATCATTTGGGTAATACCTCTTGAACAGTGAGGAAATAATAAGTAATAGGGCTATAGTTGGTCTTGGTAGAATTTGATTTTGTTTTTAGAATTTCAACAGATGATATCAATGATTGTTTTAAAGCATTTTTTTTATTTTGATCTATTTAAATTTTCATAGTTGTGGGAATTATGCGGGGGTGTTAGACAATGGGGAGAGTCAGACAATAGTTATTTAGTGACAATAGATGTTGAGAGTCAGAGCTAAGTTTTAACCATTAAAACACAAATTGTCAACATCATATGTCAATAAATTGCTTTACATCAAACTCTTAAGTTCCCATGGGCATTTTTCTTACTTTGCCTATCTGTAAATTTCAATTATGATTGATAGAAGTATTTTTCATTGGTTTGTGTATGTACAGTGAAATCAATATTCACTGACATTTACTGATTAAAAAAAATAATCTAATCCTTCTAAGCCTAGCTCTATAAAGTCTGGGGTGTTTCATGCAGGGCTCAGTCTGGCAGGCATGATCTTAGGTGGCCTCTAGAAAGGCCTACTGGATAAGGCCCTGAAAGGAGATGGGTGAGGGGATGCCTAGTTTGAGGATCTAGTTAGGGCTTAGGTGCTGAGCAGCTTGGCAGTGTCAGAACTTAGGTGGCTCTGTACATGCCCCCTCTCAGAAATTTAGACACCTAGGGAACTCTACCTGCAGAAACTTAGGCACCAAGGGGGTTTAGGTTCCTGCAGGGTTAGGCAGCAGCTGAGCAGAGGTTTTGAGGACCCTAAATTTTGGATTTAGGTTCCTGAAGTGGATTTAGGTGCATAAATTCCTTTGTGGATCTAGTCTCTAAGTCAATTTTAAAAAATGAAACGTAGACTCCTAAGTCAATTAGGTGTTGAAACACTGAGCAGAGCAATGCCTAAATACCTTTAAAAATCTGGGCCATAGGTGCCTTTGAAAGTTGCACCCACATAGTTCAATTTACCAATATATGCAATAGCTATTGAAAAAGAAAATAAATATACCACGGGTAACTAAAGACACTCATTCATTTTTATCTTATTAAAGCTTAAAAATGCTTTCTTGTGATTTCTGAGACTCCCAACTAGTCACTTCAGGCCAGACTGTAGACCCTTACACAGAGGCGTATCTTACTCCACAGGTAGTCCCACTGGCTTTACAGAACTGCTCATGGTGGAGGTACTATTCAGTGTGTATAAGGGTATCTCTGTCTGGACCATGATGAACACAAAGAGGAGGGGGGGATTACAAATAGTTTTCATCATTAAAAAGAAAATTGTGCCATCTCCATGATTGGAAAACTCCCAGGTTTTTCTTGGCAATTGAGTATAGAAGAGCTGCAGGATTGTTCAGGAGGGCTAGGAATATGTTCTTGGAGGAGGCGGGGTGGAGGGGAATCTCTGCCCTACCAAATCTAGAGGTATTATGTTATTTGAGTTGCAACT
This sequence comes from Mesoclemmys tuberculata, assembly GCA_007922155.1. Taxonomy (NCBI): domain Eukaryota; kingdom Metazoa; phylum Chordata; order Testudines; family Chelidae; genus Mesoclemmys; species Mesoclemmys tuberculata. The sequence goes on from ML675610.1 coordinate 34,758,851, forward strand.
TTTCAGATCAGAAACAAATCCATCTTACTTGTTCTTGTCACTATTTATAACAGTGATAACACTCACGTCCAGGCAAAATCCCTCTGTAGTTTTAAATGAATAAGGCACTCCTAACTTCCTCCTCCTCCAAACTATTCTGTAGTGTAGCTGGTGCAAAATTACTTCTGATCACTCTAGAGGTGACTTCATTTTGGTGATGAGTGAATGATCCTTTTTGTATCTAAAGATCCTTGAGAAGATAAGTGTTGAATGAATTTGAGTTATTTATAATTGAAAGTAATATTGGTACAGAACAGTATCTTCTGATACATATGATATTCATTACAAAATACACATATAAACACACTTATGGATAGGGGTACTCATTTTCATTATTTCTGATCTATTTTCATGGTACCCAAATAATTTGGTGCTGTATTTTGCATCCTTTACATCAACTGTCCTCATTGTGGCTCAATATCCATCACTAGCCTTCATTTCTGGCTAACAATTGACATTACTTCATGAAAAACTAGTTTCTTTGTTTTCTCCCTGTCACATAAGCCTCCCATAACAGAATCTTGATTGGGAGGAATAATTCCTCTTTACTGCGTCTCAGTTCAATTCCAGTGCATTCCCAAATCGAGACACATCCTGTTTCTCTTTCTGTAAACTTTTATTTAAATAGATAGAATACCATAATTTGATATTTCATAGGTGATTAAAAAATATATAAAGGATGAATTCTCAATTTTTTTCTATTTTACTACACAATTCACTCATGAAAAACTCACTCTTAGCTAGATCAAAAAAAGTAGTCTTTATTCGTGTGGTCTACTGTATTGAATACACCACTGATCTAGGAATCTCAGATTTCTGACACCAATTTGCTATGTGCCCTTTGGCTATACTGTACACCACTTCCCTGGGCTGCATACCTTTAATTTCAACAGAATTGTACCCACTTATACCACGCTGATTTTTCTCTATCTGCTTCTCCATTTGTAAAACACTTACCTAATCTCACAGGAGGTATGTAAGAGTTAATGAGTAAATGTCTGTACAGAGCTATGAAATTGTAAAGTTTAAATGATGACTGATTGGTTAATACAGTGCAAGTCATTTCTAACGTCCTGCCAAGAATACCGTTTTGCAGGATCAGCTTCCTTACATTGTATCAATTGCACGTTTTTCAGTTTGTATCTTCAGAACTTTGATTTGATGCTTTTTTAATAGACCACATTAAACCCCATCAGAATGAATGTGATCTATTAGAAATTAGTTTTCGAATTCCAGTTTTCAATGCTGATATTCAGATCATTCACCTTTCAAAAGATTTGTTGTCAGACTGACATTTTTACTTTAAAATCATACATCTAAGTTGCAGATATTTCCTGTATTTTAGCTAAAATTACATATTTGTGTTAAACATCAAAGTAGAATGTATAACATGGCATCTAAGTCTTTGTCCTGTTTTAATTTAACACAATAATAAGAATCCAGAGAAACAACCCTGAAAATGTTTATTGGTGTTTTAATGTTTGATACTTTTACAGTAGAAGTAAAGCTCTGTCCACCTGCACACAGACACAAAAGTACACGTTGAGTAGGTAGCAGAAGTGCTGTGGATTTTATGACCTATTCATCATGAAAACTTATTGTGTGACTGAGATACATATTGGACTCTGGCAGGCTCTGAGGCAAACTGACAGATTTCAACACGAATAAGCACACACAGTAGGGGAATACCACATTAAACTTGAGGGACCTGCCAAAATATGGATTGTAAAGCAGGAAGATTATTCAAAGGAAAATGGTATTGTATAAATAAAGGAAGCAATTCTGTAGCTTAAGTGCCTCCAACTCTAGAGATGCCAAAATTGTTTCCTGGATCTTGCAAAGGGGGCAGATGCAACTGGCAAACCAAACAAACAAAAATGGTTAACAGAGCTTCACATCCGGGTTTTGTTGTTTTCCACCAAAAAATGAAGATGGGACAAGGAGTTGTTCTAATATGTATGAGGGAAAGGATCTCAGATTTTTTTGAGCATTGAAATAACCTTGTGTGAACAGGTGCTGTTTCCAACCTGTTTCATACACATCCTACACATTATGTAGAGTCCAAACTTAGCAAATGCTTGGCATTTGATTTTTATTAACAACACAACGTGAAGTTTTTAGCTCAAGTCTCCTCTCCAGGCAAGGCTGCTCCTAGGGTGCTTACCTCAGGACTGCTCAGCCCACCCCCAGACCCTCTTTTTCTAAAGAGCTTCTACTGCCTTCTCCTTATCTGGGTGGACTAATGAGCCACTTGCCTCAATCAGTCAGCAGAACCCACTTAATCCTTCCCAAGTAGGATGAACACCTGCTAAAAGGGTGGGGCTATTTTTGGAAGACAATACTAGGATGATGTTACACCTCATGAACAACCTGATTCAGCAGCTATCCCAAATGAAGGACCTCATCCTATGAGGTGCCGAGCACCTTCCTTAGGCCCTAAAAGAAGAGGCCCTTTGACTGAGAAAAGGTTAAACTTAAATATTGTATTAAAGTGAATGTAAATAAAATAACTTTGAGTTTAAGCTCCTCAGGGCAAAGACTGTGTCTTTACCTGTATTTTATACAATGCCAAGCGTGTTCTTGCCAAGCGTGTAACAAATATTAAATATTGATAGTCAAAACATTTTACCTTTATCTCTTATTTTAATCTTTATTCAAGTACCTCAGGTGAAATTCGCCCTGTGCAGAGGGAAAGAACGAAACTCCCATCACTTGGACATTGCAAGATTTAGCAGGGTATAATTTCAAGGTGCATCTCTGGGACCTTGATGATGGAGGTGATCTCTTTTACACTTGAATGTATTTTTAAAGGAATTTCCCACTTTGTTTTACTGATAGAAGGTCTGATTCTCCACCGCCATACACCTTGGTCACTTGCACCCAGGTCAAATACTCCCATGCTGTTTTGGTAATGCTTTACAGCCACTTTGTAAATGATCACACAAGGTACAAGAAATGGGAGAATCAGGCCCATAGTATATTAACATAACTCCTTTTTAGTGGAAATGGATCAACTGATGGTCCCTACCCTTCCCATCAAAGTGGATAAGTATAGCTTATCCTGTGTTTGCCACACTGAAGTAACAAGTTATGCTTGGCTTTTAAGCCTGCACATGTGGCTCTTGCACGTGACTGGTTATATAATATTGCAGCAGCCCAGCATGGGAATGCAAAGATTACTTGAGGAGGAAGGTGGCAGTGGAATGGAGCAGTGCCGTTTGTTTGAAAGATTAACAGTTTCAGTCCAGCTTGTGACACTTGAGAGAGAAGTTCTGAGCCAGTGATCACTTATACTATAAGAAAATTGTACAGGGTAAAATATGCATCTTACTGTATATGTAATAAACAAATGATTTCATTCAACATTTACAACTAATAGAAAACACTTTTAACCACCCATTTGGCCAGATTCTTGACCCTCTTGCAGCCACATTGTGCTGTTCCACTGGTGCAAATGAGATGGATAGTTGGCTTAACCCGAGATACTGGAATATTCAGGGGGTGGACACCACCCCTGGGTGACCATCCTGCTATGTAGGGAGTATGGTAGGAGTGCTGTTGTGCTCTAGTCTCAAGCTGGTGCACCAGGCAGTTTGGCTTCTCTAAACTGTGCTATGAATTGGGTCAGCATGGAACTAGCATGACGACTGGGGAGATACACCATGTCTCCTTTCTGGGCCCCCTCCACACAGTTGTGCCCTGCCCATGTTGAAATTCTGTATTCTGTATGGTAACAATTACTGCAAAGTATGGCTCTGCTTTGAAAGTGCCTATTTCTACTCAACATACCTGCTTCCTTTGAGCCTGATTCTCCTCGGTTGTACTGTATGTCCCATGCAATCCCAATCAATCTATAAAATTGCAGCGAGTGGAATGCAGCCCCTTATCTTTTCTAATCATATCTTCTTTTAGTGCACTGACAATACTGTCACAGAAAAGCATACTGAATTCTAGCCTCCGTCATGCAGTAGCAACAAAAGTGCCTGCTAAATTCCAAATGTTGACTCTTTATTAGCGGCAGTGCTGTAAGAGGCAGAACACAGCTTGACTTTCAGAACCCATTTAGTGTTCACAGCGCTGGTAGTTAGGGAAACTGTCTTGTAATTGAGCACATTGGTTATAGAGGTCATTGTGAGAGAATATACATGGAACCCCACAATATCGTTTTCACAGTCACTTTTCTGACTATTGAACCATTTTAAGATTTCTAAGTCTAAACTCAACTTTGTTTCTCAGTCTAAAAAGTGCTCCCAATTACACAGGATTAGAATTGCTTTTTGAACACAGAATTTGAAAACTCTCTCTAAACGTTTTTAAAGTTACCGCTGTGTGATTGTTATAATGCTAGGACGTGCATATCAACACTTCTCCTTTGCCCTCGGATGCCCTTGGAGACAAAATATTGAATGTCATTAGGGATGTGAAAACCTTCTCATTGAGATACAGAAAGAAAAAAGAGACACACACCCTAAGGGGGGATACAGGCCAGAGACACTTGTGGCAATGGAATTGAGAATGGAGTTGTAGAAAATTGGCTAGTCAAAGACAAAGCAGAGCAGTTGTACACTAGTTGCTGAATCCCTAGCAAGGGCCTTGCTCTGCGATGATTATTAGATTGAAATGTTAATAGCTTCTTTGGAGCCCCTACTATATCAGCGTAAGTCAATCAGAAACTTTACTGCACTATAATAAACCCACACTACATGACAGCTGATGCAATTGATTCTTATTTTCAACTGTTGTCGTGTCAGAATATGTCTAGGAAAGAAATGTTACTGTGCAAAGGTTCCTCCACTGAGATCAGGGGAGATGACAAAATGTTATTGGGGATTGATTCTTCTCTCACAGAAATTAATGCTAAAACTCCCATTGCCATTGTTGGGAATTGGATAGGGCCTTCTGTGTGATTAACGGCTGCCTATAAACAGTAGGTATCTTTTAAATATTACTATCTTTGCTATATCAAAAAACAAATGTTGAAACAGCAGGAGAAACCAGTTTATATTAAAGCTCAGCATCTACCAAATTCAGACCCACGTTCTGCAAAAACTCACACCTGTAATTTTATGCACCTGCGTAGACTCATTGAATTCAAGTGTGTAAAGTTACTCACATGTGTAAGTGATGGCAGAATGGGGCCTTAAACATTTCAGAAAAACAAAGATTAATTTTTAGGGATGAGTTAATCCCCCTACGCCCCCCCCAAACCTAAATAACCCCACTCCTCAGAAAATAAAGTCTGATTCACCCAATAAATGTTCTGCTTTCCTCAAACAAAGAACATACCTGAGCTATACTTAGTGTGGAAATTTTATAAAAAGGAAAAAAAACCAAATCCTCTTCAGGGCTGAAATTTTGTATGCCAGGGTTCTATGCAGGGGTTATTTTTGTCATGAAACATTATTCCACTAAACTGGAATGGGCAGTGAGACCCGCATCCAGATTTTGCAAACAGCCTTATCTTATAACAGGCCAACTCCAAACCATGTGACTGAATGCTCTGAACTTTGGGGTGTCTAAAATCCAGATCTGAATTTTTCAGCCTTAGTCCAGCTCTAGTTCTGGGTTAGGTTTGTAACCATTTAATGCTAACGGAGAATTCAATTTGACATAGAATTTGGCACTAGACTGTACAGGTCATTACTACAAAGCTTCAGTCCACAGTGCCACAGACTAAACAAGGTTTGGAGACAAACATCTAGATAATAATTATTTAAAACTTATGCTTGCATGTACTGTCCAGCAGCCCCCATTACAAAGTGAACATTTACCAGCAGCTACCACACAGAGACATTTTAGCTCTCGTAGACTCTGCTATGCCTAGAATAGGAAATCAACATACTACTAAAGGTATTGCTGTATGACCTACTGATAAGGGTTAGTTTTAATGACATCGAGCCTTGGAGAGATAAGATGATTTTATTTTTAATTCTGACAGACTTCTGATACTGTTTGTATTTTAATTTAAAGATTTTCTACAGCTGAAAAGCAACAATTTACTCATTATTCCTCATGTCTCTGCCTTTTGGTTTGCTGAGATAAGTATATATTCAGTTTACTTAACACAGTTCTTGTCTGAAGTGTTAAAATTCTTACACTACAATTGATACTATGCTATAGGCCAAGGATAATGGTGAGATGTCCCATTTTGAGGCAACGGTTGGTCCTGGTTATATGAGCTCTGAGGGTAAAGGTTAAATGAATAATCCCTGATTTTTTCAGGCCTGGATTCACCAGTCCATCCCAATTCAGCAAAGTACTGAAGCATGAATTTAACTTTAGGTATGTGTTTCTGTCCCATCCAATGGGAGCTGGCTGATGCTGAAATGCTTTGCTGAAGATTGCTGAACTCAGGATATCTGGGTTCAATTCCTGTCTTTTTCAAAAACTTCCTTTCTGACCCTAGGTTGATCATTTAGGGTGAAATCCTGGTCCCATTGAAGTCAATGGGAGTTTTGCCATTGACTTCACTGAAGTCAGGATTTCACTCTTAATCTCAGTGGGACTAGTGAGCTGGGTGAAGAGGAAGGACGTTTCACTTGTATTTGGGCCTAAATATTTGTAATTAATAACTGTTTTAAAGTGGGAGAAATTGGTTTGACAAACTGATGGGAGTTGCAGACTGGGAGAGGAGGGGAGGAACTAATGCAGGAAGTTGTGAGGGGAGGAACTAATGCAGGAAGTTGTGAGATGTCATTTTCTCATTCTCCAAATTGATACTTGGAAGAATAATCTGGCAATTGCCTGAAGTTTTGAATACCCTCCTAATCATTCAGTATTTTTCACATACATACCTTCTCCTTTGTTTATGCTGCCAAAAAATCTACATTGACAGTACACTAGATATTTTTTTGATAGTACTTTTAGTGGGAAGAAAAAGGCAGAGGATTTCCTGCAACGCTGCAGTGCAGGTCTGAGCTGGCGGCTGAATGTAGGGATTCTTTAGGATATAGCACTGCACAACTGCCTTCATTAGACCACTGAATTAACTGCTTTTTTTCTTGTCGTCTTGTCCTTTCCTTCAGCTTTCTAGTTCATTCGCTCAGTCTGTGCATTATTGCTTTCTCATTCAAGAGCGTGAGTAAGAAACTTTTCTGACATTTCTGCACAAATACTGGGACTCTGCTTCTGCTGGAAAACAAGCAACAGAGTTCTGCTCCAGTGAGTTCTGATGCACTATGAGCACTGATTAATTCTTTGGGCCACATTCTGATACTCTCATAGTAAGAAATAATACATTTGGTTCAGTGGGACTACTCATGAAGTAAGAAGAAGGGTATCAGAATCTGGGTCTTAGCATATACCTGTATAATGCCCCAGCTGGGTCATCAAAAGTGTGGATCAAATCTGAGACCCCTGGATGTAAAAACATGAGTGTCTACTGATTGAGCTAAAAGACCAACCTCTGTTCGTGCAAAAGCTGTACCAACTCATAAATCTCCCTGTGATCCAGCCACTAAAAAGGGACAGGTAGCCACTTTTTGTGCTAGCATGGTGTCATACGGCCATCCTGACTGGAGTGCCCTCCTTTGGCAGCTCGTGGTGCAATAAGTGTGCTGCCTCAGTTTCCCTCCTTCAAAGTTCTCACTAGCTTCATTTCTGACTCTTTTGATTCAATAAAACCCTCTTTGGTAGCTGGCTTATTATATGTTAAAAAGTAATGCAAAATAGTCCTTAACAAAAGTCCCAAACATATAGTCCATTTCTCACCCAAGTGCAAGCAGTCATTAAAACTCAAGCCATCTCGTCCCTGGATGCTCCAAATACCACACACCTGTGCCTTCAAGCACAACTGTGCTCTCTCAGTTCATTTCTGTCCCTGGACAGCCACCACAGCCATTCCAGTTGGAGTGTATCCCTGCTCTTCCCTGCAGAAACCCCCACAGCCTCTGCTAAGAGCGTCCTTGCCAGGAGAGCATCCCCTCATTCTCCTTGGCCCTCTCAAAGCTCTCCAGCCCGGAAGATGTCAGTCGATAAACTCCTCCACTGCCCCCTGCCTTTATCTCTCTCCAGCCTGTTGCTCCAGCTCTCCAGCTTAGAGCCAGCTGCTCTCTGGCCTTCAGCCTTCTCCCAGGAGCCGCCTTCTGCTTCCTTCCAGACTGCTTCAGTCCCCTTGTCTCTGGCAACTCTCAGCACACTTCGTGACTCAGCTAGTCTGCGTGGCTCACGAGGAACCCCTTGCCCCCAAGCTCTCACCGTGATCCTTTCTAGCCCCCAGGTGCTTCCCTTCCCTCCTAATTGAACAAATGGGTGCAACTGTTCTGGGGCACTGGGCCTAGCTCATTTACTGGGGCCAGTCGCACTGTGGCATATAGTTCACATGTTCTCCTGGCTGGGAAAGCTGATCCTGAGCATCTCAGGTTCACAGCAGCTCAAATCCCTACATGAGCCACCAGGTGTAACATGACTCTGTGGGTGGGCCATTGGTAGTAGGAGTCAAATTCAGGACCTCTGGCTCGATAACACAAGCCTCGACTGCCTGAGCCAAAAGACCCAGCTCTGTTACTCAAAGGCCTTACAGATTGAGACCACCATAGTCAAGCCACCAGCGTGGGACAGAACCACACTGTGTAAATGGTAGGTTACGCCTCTAAATAATAGGCTTACAAATCGTAGGCCAAATTTATACCCTTGGTTATGCTAGTTTCTGTTCCTACTGAAGTGAGAACGGAATGTGTATCTGAGAGCAGAATTACAAATGTGCAGACTAAGGAATACTAGAAGGGAGCATAAATTTAAGAATAAAATCCCACTGTTTAATAGACTTAGAATGAAATGATGGATTCTAATGTACTAAGCAGATATTTTATTATTGATTATTCAGAAATAGAACAATGTTTCTTCTAAAGGAATTTATAATCCTGGGGGCAGTTAAAACTAAAGAAATAGCGTAGCTCTTGTTCTTCTATGATGCTGATACTAGAAAGTGTATCCAATATTCAAATATTGCCAAAAAAAAGTGATATTAGGTGAAGAGAACTACTGAACTAATTGGCAGGTTGACTCTTCAGTGAGTAATTACTTCAAGCTACTGGTCTATACTTCAAAGAAACCTTTTATTCTCTGCCACTGACCACCGAGGACTCTCATGCTGCAGTTATGTCTGTGTGGCTCAGATCGCTGTACCGATTCAGAAACTGCATTGATTTCATTGACATCCAGTATGGATACCTGGGTCATCTATATGGATCCAATTGTAGGATCAGTGCCTACATTAGGAATCTACAGGAGTGATTGTTTTTTAATTGTTGCAGTACAACATGCGAGTACTGACAGCAATATGCCAGTTAAGACTCTTTAAATTCACTTCACTGGGAGAGTGCTTATGCATGTGAGGGCAGCATACTCATAGCAGCTTAACAACCTAAATATAAAATATAAAAATCCCCAAATCAAGTGCATATTACTGGCCAACAGCAGTGTATTTTATTGTGACACTTAAAACTCAAACACAATGTAATTCCTTGACTGTGAAAGTCACCACTCGCCCCATAAAGCCCAAGTCAACAGACGTTGTGTGGGGAATGCAGTGGACTTTGGTGGCGATGAAATTCACGAGTCTCCTCACCAGCAGGCACGCTACATAGTTGTAGCACAGTACCCCCACAGTTGCCATTCTAGTTTATAGACTGCAATAGCCTCTCATATCCAGGTTTCCTACAGACAATGACCCCCCTTCCCACAGTTTCCTCTGCACATTGCTGTTCTGAGACAACATGAAGCTTTCCTTCTGTGGTGCACTGGGAGTGTAAAGATGGCCTGCATAGCTGTTTATTCCTCTCTCTCTCTCTCTCACACACACACGCACTCTGGAGTATGAGCAAATAGTTACCCGTAGCTCCTTGTTCAACCCTTAAATTCAAATGTTCTTTCCACCAATTACAATATAATTGGATTTCAATTATCAATAGCATTCTAGTATTACATACAGCACAGACTTTCTAAAACCTCATCTCCTGACTCCATCATCCTAAAAGAATAGCATTGCTGTATCTCCTTGGGTTTAATGGTCACCAGGTTTAGTATTTCCTCTTTAAGAAATCTTGATCTGTTTCAAAATGATCAGCATTTAAATACTGATGCTTAATGATGGAGTCAGGAATTTCATTTTTTAGACTATTGGACTAGTTCACTCACTCATGTATTTTGAAATAGACATGAAATTTTAGATTACATAGATTTTAAGATCAACCTTATGCTAATTCATTACTTTCTTAATTTGCCAATGTTTTTTCCAGGTAAACACTTCCATCATTCAGCAAAGACACTTTAAATTACAATGAAAATAAAACAAGGAATAAAATAAAAAAGTTCAAATGTATTTTCTGTAGCTGTTTAAATGATAAAGTTACATTAGAAACACGTTAGTTTTATGTGGAAAGAGCTAAACATTTACATAGCTTCTTTTATAAAATATATTTGAAAATTGCAAATACATGGGAAAAAAATAATTGCAGATGTGGAAATACTAAATATGTAAAAAATTACATAGAAGACCCAGTGAACCTGCTCCACCAACCTCCAAAACTCCTTAACTTATTTAAGCACTTAAAGAACTTAAATAAAGCATGGATTTATGAGGTGTTTATCTAAGCCTTTAGTGGAAGATATGTGATGACAATATATGTGGAATAGTATTTCCCTTATTCAATTTTAAAGAGTGAACATATTTTACCTTCAAAATGTTTTGTTTCTTAAAGTTTCATAACCGCGCTGAAATAATGTAACAAAGTGTATTTGACTACCAATTAAATATTTGCTGGAGTAAAAGTAAATGTGTCTTGGTAAGTTTATGTTAAATTCACTGAAAATGTACTCAGAAATTATACAAAGAATTTTTCCCCTAATTAAAAAGTAGAATTGTGGGCTTTTGTGTTGATATATTTATTTCATTTATCTTTCTTTTCTTCTTATATTGCTTTATATATAGTAAAATTAATTTGTTAGATGTGTTATAATTAATTTGTTAGATGTGTAATAGAATCAATAATTTAAAATATTATAAGTGATCTTATTAGCTGTGCTCTAAATACCTTTATTTTTAAAACGCTTTCATATTTCTGCATGAAGGTGCAATGGTATTGCTAGACTTAGGAGAATTCAATGTATAGCTTTTATAATTACAATAGATACCATCTGTGTTTATTTTAAAACATTATTTGTTGTTTTCAATTTGTTTTTGCAATTGCATAAAATTATAGGTTATGCATTTTAAAGATTTTTCTTCATTTTAAATTTTTCATAGTTGCATGAAATGATGGGAGGTCAAACAATGGGGGTGGGGGTTCAGACAATAACAATTTAATGGCAGTAGACACTGAGTTTCAAAAAATGAAAGTTTTGTAACTGTTAAAACACAAATAGTCAACATCGGATCAAAATATCCAAAGTAAATATGCTTAAATAAAACTCTTAAGTTCTCAAGCAGCATTTTTCTTACTTTACCTAGCTGTAAAATTTGATTGTTATTGATGGAGATATTTTTTCCTTTGTTTGTGTGTACAGTGAAATTGATGTTTAAGAACATTTATCAAATCTAAGCCTTCCGAGAATATTTTCAGCTGTTTTATCTTTTTCTTGAATTCACATACTCTCTGTCCTGTATTGGAGTTGCAAGTACTCAGCCCCTTCCAGGTTTAGGTCATTAGCTTGCTCCTCCTCTCATGAACTGGTGTTTTAGCAACTTAAATCAGACAGTTAAATAGATTATATCCAAAATCTGTGTTTGAGGCTGTGATCCTTCATAAAGAATTGCATTGGTGGAACCTGGACACAGAGTCCCACAGACTTCAATGGGGTGCCAAAGAGACATAGAGTTGTCTTTCCAAGAACAGGGCAAAATTATGACCTGGTTGAAACAGGTAATTAATTGCAAAGAAAGGCTCCAAGAGAGCTGTGTGAATGAACTGCTTGATTACATAGATAAAGTATAACCTCCAGAGTAAAGGAATCTGGACACTAAACTTAATTCTACATGTAAAACAATAGTATCTACCGTTTACTGCCTAGCAGAACTATGGAAAGATTAAACTGATCTTGTTTACCTACTGGAAAAAAGAACATATAGACACTGAAGAGCACAGAGGTGATTAAACTACCTATATCTTTCGTAAGTGAACATTATTCAGTTTGCTGTGATTCATTTTTTAGCGTATATTTCTTTCTTAATGCTAAGCAATAATTATATGTGTACTAGGAGATTGGTAAGCTTTTTAATAACTTGTCTAGTAGAACTGAACATATAATTTACAACTGATTATTGTATTTGAAGTATATACCCGGTTTGCTGTTGGTCAAATGTCTATAAGCATAATGAAATTTGACTTTTATTTAGTACTTGAAATTATGGGAATAATGATTGATCAGTAGCTGATTTGCAAGCAGCAGTTCATCGTAACTATTTGATATTCAAAATTCAAGCTCTGTGGTTGGTTATCTACGTCACATGGTGTGCTTCGACTCCCTTATTGGCTGTTGTATTTCTTAGAAATATTTTCCCAAAGTGAATGTATATGGATGCAAATTTAAAATTCACTTTTCTGCACATTTTCTCCTATGTTCACTTAAAATATGCTGTTTCTGTGACTATTCCTGCCAGTAAACTTACTATCGGCTGCTAGAACATTCCTAGGAAGTGACTACAAAAGGGTGATAGGAAACCAGCTGAAGCAAATTCATTTAAAACACTTGAATGAATATTTGCAGTGGGTTTTTTTTTCCACAGCATTCATAAGTGTTTATTAGCACTCCACAAAATAGTTATGCAACATCTAAAAATCATCGCTTTAGTAGTGTCTTTGCAAAACCACAATGATCAGAGACCAGCAAAATGTTAATGGACAGCTGGTCTAAACTTAGCTCTGTTAGCTTGCAAACAAGCACAGGTGAAATTTAGTGAATCACGCTCTTTTGTGCCCCTCCGTGCCTAACAATACAAGGGCCTGCTCCAAACCCCTTTGGAGTCAGCGGCAGTCTGTGCATTGGCCTGAGTCACAGTCCAGTTGCCTTCTCCGCATCTCTAGGGGTAGGGGAGAAAGTTGTGTCACGCTCAATGAAATCTTCTTTCAGGCTTTTCAGCCTCATTCCGGGCGCACTGCCGGACATCTCTCCCACTGACTGGCTAGTTGTTTCCAAGCAGTCACTGGGCCAGTGATTGACAGTAAACCCGTCTCTCTCCTCCCTGCTCGCGGGACAAGGCACCGGGGTCTCGCGCTGGTACCTGACCTAGGTGCTGAAACCGCCTCTCGGCTGCTGATCTGGGTCCTGACACGTTCGAGGTCTAAACCCACCCGCCCAGAGCGAACGATGGACTCGGGGGCAGCCTCGCCTCCCTTTCAACCGGGACCGTCTCCCTTGGCTGCCGACCCGCGACGTTTTCCAGCGCCTGGAGCAGTTTCAGTTCAGCTCCCGAGTCCCGAGAGCGACTCGGACGCGTCTCCGTGCATGGAGCGGGGGTTTCCAAGCCGCGCCACCCCCGTTTGCCAGGACCCCGGGCTCGGCTTGTCCACAGAGCGATCGAGGGGGTTGGAAGCAGGACTCGCAAGGGCTGAAGTTTCTCGGGCGGAAATGCGGAGCTCGCCTTACCTCGCGGGCCGTGCCCCCAGCCCCGGCTTCCCTTGCACCGCGGGCTCCAGTTCAGGGCGCTGAACAGAACCTCCCGTGGCTGCCTCAGCGGCAAGCCCCGAGCTCTGCCCGCCGTCCCAGGGCGCGAGTGCTGGGTCCCGGGTGCGGAAGAGACGCCCGGCCTCTGCAGGGCCCCCCACTCGGAAAGTTTTGTCCCGCCTTGTCTGTGAGAGCGGAGCTGATCCCCCCCTCGCGCGCCTCTGCGGGTCGCCATGGTGACAGCGAGCTCCCTCCGCCACACGGAGCCAGACAAGCGGGCATCGCTTCCTGAGCCGAGCCCGGGCGCGTCTGTTCCGGCTCTGCCGCCAGCGCCCGCCAGTGGGAGCGCCCGATCCGAGGGCCGCGGCCCCTGCGGGTGACCCCCCGTCGCATCGCAGGCTCCGCGCCCCCAGGCCCCCTCTCGCTTTCTCCAGACGCACCGGCCATTCCCCGGGCGCGGAGCCTGGAGAGCCCGCGGTGCTGCCCGTCGGGGCGGCCGCTCCGATGCGCGCGGCTGCCCGCCAGAGCCCCGGCTGGGCGCGGACACGGCGCTCTCCCCAGGGCTGGGGACACGGCCAGTAGCCTCCCCCTTCGGCAAGTCCTCGGCCATTTGAGAGCCTGGCCCCGCCGGAGCAGCAGCTCCGTTCTCCCTGGGCATCGCCCCCAGCGGCCCCCGCCGCAGCGAGCAGAGGAAGCCTTAAAAGTCATCGCAACCCGGGGGCTGGAGGACACGAAGCCTCCTCCCCCGGAGCGGCTCTGGCCGGAGATCGGGACCAAAGGGTCCCAACTTGCACCATCCCCGCGCTCCGCGGCGTTACCGCCCCGCTGTCCCCCCCCGGAAATGCGCCCGCGGGGGTTGTCTCTCTCCCGAAGCAGAAGCCCGAGTTGGAGGTGCCACCCCGGGACTAGGCGCTCTGGCCGCCCTAGCTGCCCGAGGGAAACCCTGCGCGCCGCGATCTGCCGGCTGCTGCCTCCAGCCTGAGCCAGAGAGGCTGAAAGGATCTTTACAATGACACCCCGCGATGTGCCGGAGCGTTCCGAACCCAGCGCGCGGAGGGGAGGGTTTCCTACCCCCCCGCGAGTTTCCACTTGCTAATGAAAGGCTCTGAAACCCATCTCCCTTCTGTTATGTAACTGCCTTCTCCCCGGCTCCTTCCTTGGGGATGGCATTTCCCCCAGGGCGGGACACGCAGGGACACAAGGAAAGGGAACAAGGCACGCGTTGCATTTCTTGCGGGCATGTACCACAGCTCGTTTCCCTCCAGCAACTCCGCCGTCTTACCTGTCTGGGGCACGTTGTCTTCATCCAGTCATGACTGTCTTTTCGGAAGGGAGCAGGCTTTCGCTGGCTGATTGCTCACTCAGTGATGGATAAAAGAAAGGAGAAGATGCTCAGTTTCCCCGCGACCCTAAGCTGCTCTCCGGTGCCTCCATCCTCCCCGCTGCTCGCCCACCTCTTGATCCGGCTTAGCTTCCCCACATCCACAGCCAGGTGCAGTATTCGAGTCCAATTCGCTTTGTGTTGCTAGGACAGAGTTAAATGCAACCGATCAGACAGCAGAGGGGGTGGGGGGGGGAAAAGACCCGGGCGGAATAAAAAAGCACCGGCAGGGAGAAAAGTGATGGACCACGTAAGAAACGTCATGAAATCCGCAGATTCAATGAATCTTACTCGATTTCAGGCGAGCGGCTGCTGTGCTCTCCAGTCAGAGCCGTAACAAACAAGGCGGAGGCCATAAACCTGTACACAGTGCCATCTGCTGGAGCAATGCCGCAGCACGAAGCGGGCGGGGGTCGGAGGCTGGGTTTGGGAGTCGCTTGCGTTCTCTGGTGCCTTCCGACAGAGCAGGGAGACTAATGGAAAGTTCACTGTCCGTAGGGAGCTTAGCAAAGCCAGCCTTTCCTGCAGTGTTTCTCATTGGGAGAGAAGGAAACTAGTGTTCATAGGGAGGACTGGCCTGGGACCATTTTTATTTGCAGCTGAACTTCAGCAGGAATGAGGTGGTGGCAGAAAGAAGAGAGATCATTTTGGTTGCTTTACTGGGGCTGAAGGAAATGCAAATACACAAACTAGAAAAAGGGAAGGAGGACACCTTCATTAGCCCTGAGGGCTGGAGAATGAGCCCCAGGGAGCTAAGAGGGACTCCCATGACTCTCAAGGTTAGGAGCTGAGTGAGAGAAGTTGGTGGGGTGGGGGACCCAGCAGTGGCATCATCAGTCTTTCACCACTGTTCTCATCAGAGTTAGCTTGTCTCCGTTTTGACTGGCATTTCCCCCTTCTCTTCGTCACAGCCCTGCTCCCTCAGTCTCTCCATAACATCCTCACTCTCCTGGCCCTCATCTACTTCCAAACCCCCTCCCTTTCTCCCCCCTTTTTCTCTCCTTATTTCCCCTCCCCTTTCTCTCCTCCTTAGTAATGCCCTCTTTCTCTTTTTCCCCATTTCTGTAATCCCATAAATTAATCCTTCCCCTTGCTATATATAAAGAAAAAGACACCAAAAGATTTCCTATTAAAAAAAAAAAAGTGGAAGCAACACGTTTGCCAGTCATCACTCTGAGCACTTTGCTTGCATCCTTTCCCCTCCACCTTTCATTTGGCTTGTCGACACAGACAGGGACTGTCTCTTACTCGGTAAAATGCCTGGCAGAAAGGGCCCTATGTGCTATTGTAATATAAATAATAGTAGCGAGAGTCCTGTGGCACCTTAAAGACTAATAAATTTATTTGGGCATCTGACGAAGTGGGTTTCTGCCCATGAAACCTTATGCCCAAATAAATGTGCTAGTCTTTAAGGTGCCATGGGACTCTCGCTGTTTTGCTAAAAACAGACTAACAGGGCTACCCCTCTGGAACTCATAAATAATTATAATCCTTGATAAAATAGTTCAAGAGAAGGTAGAAGGTCTCTCATGGCTACTGACTTCTTTCTCTGAAAGTCTGATCAGTTTTCCAATGTGTTCTTGTAAGGCTAGTTTCAGCCCCCCGCCGTCAGCTCCAGAGTTCACACCGGCTCAGTCACGGTAGATCAGTAATTACCCTTCCTTTTTATCCTTCTAACATGACAGGAACCTTTAAAACAGAATCACTTTATATGGTAAAATCTCTTCATCTGCAACCTCCCTCTAACCTCACCCTTCATCTTCAGACCTTATATTTTTCTATTGCACTGTCTGAGATTTTTTCTAACCAGAATTCATATTGAAAATGTGGTACATCATGCTAGTCATGTAAATGACAGTGTTCTAGGGTCTTAACAATTTTCCATGAAAGGAACCCTTCAGTGATTGTTGAAGATAGTAATATAAGGCCTCATCCTATAAGAAGGTTCATTATTGCTCTTGTTACCAGCAGGCCTACTGATGGAGGGAAGGGAAATTGCTCAGGGTCCCAACGATTTAAAAGGGCCCAGACAGATGGGAGGATAGATTAATATCCTCCTCTCCTCTACGCTTCCAATTTCCCCAAGGCCCCTGCTCAGCACACGTTCCCTGAGCTGAGCTTGCTTATTATGTGCCATGGAGGTTCTTGGGTGGCTGAAGAGGTGGTATCTGCTATTGAGCTTCCCAGGTTCATCAGTAATCTCCCTGGGGAGTCCAGGGAACCGGAAAGCTGAGCAGCAGATATCGCCGACTCAGCCCCCTGAGAACCTGTGTGGCACATAATAAATAAGTGAAAACTTCCAGCGAAAGCCCACTCAGACGTCAGTCATCCTTTTCTTGGGGGGGCATTCACTGTTCTGCCCTGGGGCCCAGAATTGCTATCAGGAGGCCTGGTTACCAGCCACTTTCCACTGGGCTAGATGGCTATCTAATGGAGTGGCAGCTACTCCGCATCCTGATCCCGGGCTGCCTGGCTGCTGACCTTAACTCATCTTCCATGCTTACATCTAGCAACACAGCAGGAAAAGTGGGCATTGTTCAAATTGGACAGGGGATGTGTTAGGGCTCATCCCTACCTCCTCCATATGCTGGACACCCAAAGTGCTGCGTGATAAGACCTTTTATGTTTATTAATTGTTAAATATTTTATGACTAGCAGCATATGGATTATTGCATTAAATAGCTTGAAACCACAATAAAGTCACACAATGTGCTTAGTACTAAAAAGAATGGTTCTTTGTTCTTTCAAAATGGTGCTGCCTCCTTTGAGGCAACTGAACTAAAATGGCTCTTTAACGGGTGTATGAATAATCATTTGATACTTAGCCTGCCTTCCCTCCTCCATCTATTTTATTCAGTGGTGGGTTTCTCTAAGCCAGCTATGTGAATCTAGCTGCAGAACTGCAGAACACACAGAGAAGTTAGTGTTTTAGGGCTGTATTTTCTAAAGGTTACAGGCTAATGCCTGACTTGTATATTGCTGAGATGGCTCTCCCTTTGTGCTCTGACGTTGAGGTGAGATGGGTCATCCAAGCTGGCCGTCTCTAACTTTGTAGTGGTTGGGGCAAGTGGTCTCAGTCAAGAGGCCTCAACTCTGGAACTCACTTTCCCTTTGGCTGACAGCACCTAATTTGCTTGACTTACAGGATAGACTCAGGCTTTTCCTGAAGGGAACATTTATGGGACATTTTAAGCTTTATTTCTGATTGGGAAGTTTATTATTATTAGTTGATGAGTCAGTACATTGACTCACGTGGTTTTGAGGGTTTTCATACGTATGACTAGTGATTGCTAGTGTATTTTTCAAATGTGAGGAAAATAGAGGATACATTTCTGCTGGGCTTGTTTCTTTTTTGCAGGCATAATTTGCACCCACATTTTTTTACCGGCAAAAACAAATCTCAGGCATATCTGAGTCTATAACTACCTCATTTGTGCCAGCAGTTAGGCAGCTAGAGATCCACCTATGCAGATAGGCACCCAAGAATGAATTGAACTTGGTTATGCAAAATGTAGGTTCAGGTTGTTCTGACAAAAAACAGGGAACAATCCTTCTGAAATTTTGGTCCAGAATGATTTGGATCCACTGCTGAATCCAACTAAAATAAATTTTGATTTTTCAAATGATATAGTTCGTGTGGAGAGCTAGTTCCTCAGGGAGGAACTGAAAAGAGAACTTCCCTCTCACAGCCTGATCCTGCAAATGCATGTGAGCAACTTTACTGATCTCAAAAGGATTACTTACATACATAAAGTTACTCACATGTATACGTAAGTTTTTTAGGATCAGGACCCTAGGTAAGTAGTGTCACTCATTCTCCACCTACATTCTACTGTGTGATATAATGAACTAGTCAGGCAATATGGTATGTGGACCTGCTTGATCTCTGGAAAATCCTTGCAAGTGCAATCCTATGCATGGGAAACAGCTTTGCATGTTTAAAGTCTGCTTACCTGAGCCAGTGTTCATTTACCTTCAAACCAAATCAGGGTCTAGACACCTCATGGGGAGTGTCTGGATCCCAAAGAATAAACAATTGCATAAACTGACTGTGCAAAATATTACTGTACTATAAAAATGTATCAGGTAAAGTCTTTTAAGAAAGCTGGTTGCACACTGGTGATTAATACCTCTGTGAAATGTATGTATTCACACTTTCTGAGGAATTATGGGTACACACTGATACTATTCTTTAAAGTCTGTGACCAATCAAAGGGAGAAACAGGTTTTCTCCCAGACAGGAGGGAAGGTAGCTATCTACCTATCCCCAGTGTAAATTAAGCATTATGAAATCAAATTTATATACGAATCAGAGGAGGGTTGGAAAGTCAAGAGAAAGGAAAGAATAGCAGGAAGCCATCCTGCCTCTTGTAACAGAGTGTGAAATGGTGAACTAGATCTGGACACCCCTGCTGGAGGCCTGTGGCCCTGCGTAATGCCGCCCCAGAAAAGAGCAGAGGAGAAGTTCTCCAGGAGGCCTAGAGTGGCTGCAACAGAAGCAGCCAATCAGAGGGGCTGCTGGAGTGGCCAATCATGGGCCAAAAGGGCCCTATTAAAAGAAGCAGCGGAGGGAGAGTAGTTACTTGCTGCCTGGAGCTGGAAGAGGACTGGGATCCTGGGGGAGGAAGCAGCAGGATGACCAGGGACAGCTCAATGCAGGCAGGACTGAGCCCAGAGAAGGCTGCCAAAGACCCTGCGAGGTAAGAAGGAGCTCCTGGCTGGCTGAGGGGCTGAACATAGTCTGGGCCCAAAGCCTAGACAGACCAAGTGAGGGTACTGTGATGGACCCTGTTGGTCTGGTTAGATACTGAGCCCAGGGAGGGCTACCAAAAGGACACACCAATAAAGTGTACTGGGATGGGCCCCGTTGGGTTGTTAAAGGGAAGTGTGAGGAAGCCTTGGTGGGCAGTAGACTGTATTACCCAGAAGGAGATTTTGTTTGTTCCACCTACAGACAGTGTGTGACAGGGCCAGAGGGCTGAGTCAGTGAAGACCAACTGAAAAAAAACATTAGCTGGGGGGAGGGTGTTCATGAAAGGTGGGATCCACCCTGTTCCAAGAACTGAAAAATAGTAGGCTCACATCTAACCAAAAGAGGGCACTCGCAAGAGGTGGATGCCCATCCTGTTACACAGGATCAAGGGACTTCGGGAGTTAGAAACAGAAATAGAGAGCCATTTTTGTATCCTTTCCCTGAGGACACAAAGGAACCAGGTGCTTGGGTTCCATGTTAGCCATCCTTTAGCTAGGATCCAACTGTGTGGAAGAATGACTGTGGTGAGAATGCTACTTTGAACAAAAGCTTCTAGTTTGTTAAGTTAGACTTGAATCTAAGAAACGTATTTTTAGTTTTGTTTGTAACCATTTTTATCCCTCTCCCTTCCTCTTGCTATCACTCAAATCTATGGTTTTTGTAAATAAACTTGTTTTACCCTTACTGCAAACCATCACAGTGCTGTGTATTGAAGTGCAGGCTGTGGTAACCCCAGTTAAGCTATCAGGCTGCTGTTTGTTATCTTTTTAAAGAAGCAGTGAACTTGATAAGGTTTTGTGAGTGGTTCAGTGAGAAGGGCTGAGCACTGCAGAGAAATGCTTTTGTGGAGAACTTGGGTCTGGAAGAGTTGTTGAGGTCCCTCTACAAAGAGTATCTGGGCAGTAGAAGCCAGGCTGAGACCTTCTTGCTTGTATGCTGCCTGTTGGAGTCAAGGCTCTGAGTCTCAACAGTATAGCATTTAAGATACCCAGGGTTGCCAGGCTGGTGTTGACTGAACCGATTATTGACCTGGATGAACCTGAAAGCATCCCACACGGGGTGCCTATTTTCCTAGTTTTTTTCCTGAGTTGAGTGGATGAGGCTAAAATGCATGAGAGGGAGAACTTTGGTGGGCTGATAGAGTCTATTATGTAGACGTTAAATGAATCTGCACTTTTTCATTTTAAATCTGTGTTGTACGTGCATCTCAATTGTCATAAAGGTTCCTTTCCTAAATCTAAATAAAATTTTAGTTTATAGGTGCATGACAAGTTAACAAAGTTTGTCCAGTCTAGTCTTTTTAAAATCTAAAGCTGTCAAATTGCATTTTTTGGAAAAAAGAATGCAGAGAAGCTATTTTAACCTTGAGATGCTTCTAAATAAAGAAATTATCCTATTGTATATTTGTTGTTCATAATAATAAATTGCACATACCTAGCTCTCTTCATCTAAACATCTTTAAGCATTTCATCTTTAAACGTTAATTAATGGACTGATAAATTTACTGTGCTTACACTAACACTAAATAAGAGATTTTAATATTATTGTATAAATATATATTGTTAGTACCATTTTATTATTTAATTAGTACAGTACAATACAAAATCTTATTTTCTAAGTTTTTGCATGTATCATGCTTCATTGTTTCATGGTTTGGTAGATCGTCGTTTTTTTTTTATTACGGTATGGACAAGAAACAGTTTTAAATCCCTACATGGTTTTTTAGCAATATTTGTTTGGAAGCACAATTAGCTGTCACCAAGCAAAAAATCATGAGAAATAATATTGTATGACTGAAGCTTAGCTTACATCTCTTTAATTTATTCTTGAAAGTTGTTGTTGTTGAACATCTCTATGTAAGAGAAACACCCCAATCAATAATGTATATCTTTAATTTTAATTGCCCTATTTGTCAAAACTAATGTTACATTAAATGGTGCTAACTGGAACATTTATTCTCAATAGAGAGGTTGAAAATTTTATGGGCTTCAAGAGCCAAGATGAGACCTAGGGTTTAATCTTGGCTCTGTTGAAGCTGATGACAAAACTCCCAGTGACTTTAATAGGACCAGGATATTGGTCCTAGTTATTAGTGACTGCAGCTCTATTGATTTAATTTACTGCTTTTATAGAATTACTTCATCATAGGGATTATCCTGTTGGATTGTCTTAACTTCTCACATAGTCTGAGTAAATCATATAGTACCTAATAACCTGAAAAAGAACTTAATTTTTTAAAGATTGGAAAACCTGAGGGGAAGCTTGAAGGACTCTATATCCAAAGGCAATACTAGATGAAGAAAGCACATCTGTTTTGGAGTGGTCTGTGAATAAATGTATAGATGACCAAGTAACTGACTAACAATCGTATAAGAGACTGTATCTTTCCACTGGCAAAGTAATTGGTGGATTGACATTCAGGAGCATTTTGAATAGGTGCCTTGGAAACTTGGATGATAGTTGAATTAATCCATTAAGAGAGAATTTCAATGCTTTGAACTTCGGTTTAGGTACCCCATAAGAAGAGCAGTGGACATCTTCCACTATTTAGTTCTATACAAATAGAAGTTCACTGCCTTGACCATATCTAAAGAGTCTAATAGCTTTTCTAGGACATGAGAGGATTTAGAAAAAACAGGGGAAGGTAATTCAGTGATTTAAGTAGAAGGATACATTTTTCTCCAGGTTGAAGTCTGACCTGGTCTTAGAACCACCTTGTTTGGAGGAAAAACAACTGCAGGAAGGCTGCTTGATATAGACAGCCCAAAGTTTGCTAATGACTCTGAGTTAACATGATGGCCAAAAGGAAGTCAAACTTTACAGCCAGAAAATACAATTATTACAATTAATTCAGTAGCTCAAAAGTTGATTTAGTAAGAGTTTATGATTAGACCTGAGTGAATAATTGATTTTTTTCTTAATTTGGTGGCTGAACCAAAACATCTGGGGGAAAAAAATCAGTTTTTGAACTGAAACTGTGTTTTTTGTTTTTTCTCTCTAAAGGAATTAAAAACAATCATTTGGGTTGAATGAAACTTTTTGAGTGTTATTTCATTTACAAAATGTGAAATCGAATTGGCATTTCATTTTAAATCAGTTCATTTTGATCTTTTTAAATTAACCATTTTGACATTTAAAAAATTTTTGTTTTCATTTTTTTTTCAGCTGAAATGATTTGCTGAATTTGACCCAATTTTTAAAATAGTTTCCATGTCCCAAAAATGCATTTTTTGAGTGAATTTATTATTCAGTGAAAAAAAAATCTAGGGTCTATTTATAACACTAGTCTGAGGCTTCATTGCTCCACCAGTCATCAGATCTCAAATCTCTGAAGTTATTCCACTTTCAGAAAACTGGAACTGTGTAGATAAAGCAGCATGCAAGAACTGTAAAGGACGTGATGCATGACACTAGGATTTACACACTTTTGAAGAAACTAAGAGTTTGGGCTCATATAAATATCACCAAGTAGAAAGTCCAGTATTTCTTTGGTGGATAATCTCAGGATGATTGTCTTCCTGATTATGTACCTTGTTTGTGGAAAGGTTTTTGTATTTGAGAAGGAAATCATCCAGGTCTTGAGAATAACTATGCTGTAAGAGGTATGACATGTCACATTTCTTGTGATGAGCCTCAAGGTATGTCTACACTAGGAATGCTACAGCAGCATAGCTGCAGTAGGGCTGACACAGTAGACACTACAGTGATGGGATGGGTGCTTCTGTTGCTATAGTAAATCCACCTTTCTGAGAGGCGGTAGCTAGGTCAACAGAAGAATTCTTCCACTCTCCTGATGCTGTCTACATTAGGGTGTGGGCCGTATTAATTTTTTAATGCTATGTCCAATGTCACTTTCACAGTCCTGAATGATGTAGTTAAGTGAATCTAACCTTGTAGTGTCGACCAGCCCTAAGTCATGGGAGGAATTCTTAGTTTGTGAAAAGCTGACAATAACCCTCTCTGTTATCCAGCCTTACTTTCCCCAGTGTAGGGGGTGTGCAATCAGAGTCCTGTGCTCTGATGGTCTCTGACCTTTGTAATAGCCTCTAAGTGCCATTGCAAGCCAAAATAATTTAGGTCACCCCTGAGGTTGCTCTGAATTGTACTGGGGCTAAACCATGTTCCAGCTGCCCTGGGGATTATTGGAATTTAAAATTACCTTTCCCCCACCCTCCTCAACTGCACTCAGGGCTTTTATCTCCACTGGCCACAAAAATGTGAGTCCTGACACTGGTCTTAGATCATAATGCTACAATAAGAGCTTCTTAGCACACCATTGGACTGGTCTGTGGTATTGGGGTGTTGTGGTCAAATCTCTGTTTGAAGTTGAATAAAAAAAGTCTTAAATTTTGTTAAGTTTAATTTTAATTTAGGAGGTTTTTAAATTTCAAAAGGGGCCCAATAATAGAAGCTTAATGTTTCATGTTGGTTATTTAGTACAACTGAATTGAGAAATTTTGCAGTGCAAGCCACTGGAAACTAAAGGGGAGGAAAGAAGAGAGAGAGCAGTGAATGGAAGCTGCCTGAATTAGTTTCCATTCTGTTCATTATTCTTTCTGTCTTCTGGAGAGCAAAAACAGATGGATGACCACAAATCTGGAATTATGTTTCACAATTGCAAGGATTTCTTTATGGATATTTGTGTTATAAACCTGTGCCACCTTTCGCCTGCCTTGTCTAGATTAATAATGGGAAACAGTTAGAAAAACTATTGATCTGTATAAGAATATCATGCAAACTACTTATGTAAAGCTGTTCAGCATCCTTAGCAAAGATGTGGCACCACATTTGAAATTTTTGTACATAAAGCGAGGCAAAATTCCAACATGTTTTTCCACATTTCTCTAATAGATCTGCTAATAACCTCACTTGCTCCTGTACTTCATTATCTGGACAGCAGATCTTTTCTGGACTTCACTTTCTTTTTTTCTAAACTCCAGCACATGCATTAATCATATGCAAAAATATTTCCACATACCACTTTAATTAGTCCAGACTTGTTTTATTTGAATCCCCTTCTATTTCTTTTCTGTGTAATTATGACAGCTCTTTTTAAATCACAAGTGACTTCTTTCAGCTGTTTTGGCTTGGATTTCTTAATCAATAATGAATTTTAATTAGCAACTTGTAAGTTATTCTTCTGGAAGATGGGGTTTATGGTTGATTTGTGGTCTTATTTCACAGACACATCCAACACTAATTCTCTTTTATTGCATAGAATCAGTTCTCCTTCACCCACCCCACCCCTGGTTTTCCTGGTGTCTGGCTGTTATTCTGTAAAAGGTAGCAGTAAACTGTGCTGCTTTGTTACGCTATGATATTTTACCATGTGAGATAATTTGATTGTGTCTCATCCTGCTCTCTCTAACTTACAGCCTCATTAACCTATATGGGAGAATGGCTAGCTATTTCCAATCAGTGAAAAGGTAAAAACACTGGATGCATGTCCTATTGCTGTATTTCAGAGAAGAATGTAAGGTATGAAAGTGATTGCATTTCACTTTGGTGACAAAAGCTGTATCAAAATAATTGATTTTTTGTATCATTAGCCCCAATTCTGCCATCAGATCCAATGAGTGGACTTCTGTGTCCATGTGAAGCTCCTTTGAAATTAGTGTACCTCCACATAGATGCAAGGATTCTCCTTTATAGATCATATAACAGGATTGGAGGCAGTATTTGTAATGAGTGACTGGTTTGCACAATTATGTAATCCATGTGCATGCTACTCCTATTGACATTAGTGGAAGTTCTATGTATGGATGTAGGGTAGGAAATCACTGTTAGAATATTGTCATTGCAATGGTAAGGCTGGTTTTTTTTTTTTTTTTTTATGCTCCTTCTCAGATGTTGTACTTATGCAAGGTGTTGAAATTGAGAGCAGAAAAGGTCGTAGCAACCATGATTAATTAGGAGAGAGCAAAACTTGCTTTTGCAAAGTGAGAAGTATAAAATGGCCAATTTAGTTCACAAAGAGAGAGTTGTAAAACACTGCCAGGAGGCATCAGGTAATAAAATTAATTATGAACAGCAGCTGAAATGCAGCAATTATATACTAATCAAAATACATAAACAAGTTTTGAAGAAGCTACCTTTTGCCCTACCCATTTCTTAAAACATACAATTTTGAGTGCTGGATTTTTATTTATTTATTGGAAAGGTTCCAAATCTGTAACGAGTATCTTGAGCCATATGTTTTCATAAAATAATAAAGTTCTGAAACACAATGCATATTGAGCTGAATCAGCACGTGGAGTGAACTACCTCCTCACCCGAAGAGGAACGTTAGTGGATTGGTCTGGATTTGGAAGCGTATATTGCCACTACAAGTGCTGCACCTGTTCTGGGGGGGGGGGTTCAGTGTCCAATGAGGTGAGTCTGGCTCCTCTCACAGACACAACGTTCAGTTTGAGCCAGATTCTCACATCCTTAATTGTGTTGAATAGTTAACTTACTCCACAAGTGGCTCAAATGAACTCACGTAAGGTGCAACTGAATGTAAGGGTATCAGAATATGATCCTAGAAAAGGAAATCTATGAATAGGGAAAGAAATAAAGAAACCAGGGCAACAGTTTTAAAGCTAGTGTGATATCAGATAAAAGAAAACTGCCTATAAATCATTATGAATATATTTTTGGTATTGACATGAAAAAAGATTAAGTAAGTGAGGTAATATCTTTTACTTCTGTTGCGGAGAAGGACAAGCTTTTGAGCTTCACAGAGGTCTTCTTCAGGTCTGGAAAGGAAACCAGCTAAATAGAAGGTGGGGCAGTTTGTTAAACATAAGGGGTTCACACATTGTAGGAGACCTCTTAAAATGAAGTGGACAAGTAACACCTGCAGTTGTAGGACAATGGAGGGTTAATAGGTAGTGTGTTACAAGTTGTTGTAATGGACCATAGAACCATATGACCACTTCATTTTAACTGGTTTCCTATGATGTGTGTGAATCCCTTATGTTTAACAATCTGTTTCAGCTTCTGTTTAGCTGTGACACTCTGGTATCTTCTCCAGACTTGAAGAAGAGCTTTGTGAAGCTCAGAAACTTGTCCCTTCCAGCAACTTCCAGAAGTTGGTCAAATAAAAGAAATTACCTCACCCACATGCTCTCTCATATCCTGAGCCTAACATGGCTACAACAATGCTGCTAATGAAAAAAAGATTCATTTAATTGTCATCTAGGCATACAAAAAGCAGTGATCCTAAGCTTTGGGCATCCTGACAAACCATTAAAAACACAGGCCAAGATTTTCAAGAGTGGGAGCCTAAAGCTAGATCCATATTTAGGCAATTAAATAAGTGGCCTGATTTTAAAAAATGCAGAACAGGCGCTTTTTTTAAAGTCAAGGGGAGTCTCTTCATTCACATCATTAGGCTTTGGATCAGCCCTCTGTGAGCAGGAGACTTGCTGCCATGTATACCCAAAAGGTCCAGGAGGTAGTGTGGAGTTATAGGCCTTAGGCTGATCTTCTGAGGTCTATGGGTTTTGGGAGGCCACCCACCATGCTATTACTCAGGTGAGCAAACCCTGTCCCAGAAGAATGATCAGATAAATCCTCTGAGCACAAAAACACATTTTCCATGTCTACGCATGAGAATAACCTGGATAAGTGATGGTTTGGCCAACAGGCAAAAGCAGAGAAGATGTCAGCAGGCCATTGTTAGTAGCAATTCAGGTTCACAGACAATTTTTAAAAGGAATGACAAATGTAGTAAAAGGCCACACGTTTGCAAAGTGTCTTATTCCTCTCTGTGTAAACATGCATACGTGTGCTGAAATCAACAGAAGTACTATGTGTGATGTAAAGAATCTAACACACAGCTCCAAGAGGAGTTCCAAAAAGAGCTTTAATTAAAGCAACTAGTTCCAAAAAGACCTGAATGTATTTCTGTTTAATTAAAAATGGGCAAATTGTGCTAATGCAGGAGGCAGTTTTTGTTTCATGTCAATCATAAAGCCGTGGTGCATAGTTTTGTGCTCATGCTTCTAAATCCTGACACTTTCCGTATTAGCATTTCTCCTATAATTATAAATACGGTTTGATTTTTTTTTCCCTTGTAAAATGAACTCAGCACAGACACACACAAGGATTAAATTAGCCTCTGAGTTTCTTGGACCCAGTATGCAAGATAAGAGATGTGCCAGCTGTGCTGCTTTAGCCTCTTCCACCTCACAAGAAAAGGAATGCAATAAAAACGCATCTAGCCCTATTGCTACTAGCTATCACATGGTGCTGTGCAATACATGGGGCAACAGAATACACCCAGAATAACAGAAACAGGAAACTGAACGCACTCCCTTTCCAAATCCCAGGAGAAAAGACAGAATCCAATAATCTGCTTCTGCACAGCATTAGTGAAGTGGAATTTCTAATAGGAAAACTCCGAGTGTGAGTCTTACCCCCATGCTGGCCCTCTTATGTGGGTGTAAAGAGGCCCTGAAAGAACTGGCTCTGGCTGGAGACGGATTCCCTTGACACACTTGCTGAGTTGACTCTGATGACCCTCTCAAGTCCCCTGGAGGTGGGAGGGCATGGCAGGAAGGGCTTCTGGTTAGCATCGCAGCCAAGAGGGCATAGTGGGAATTTACTGCATCTTGGAGAGGACTCAAGGAATGTCTAAATTAGGCCAAGGCCTCTACAACTTCTGGAACAGCTCAGGATTGGGTCGTTTAAAGCCACCATAGCTCTGTACTCACACTGGGCTGCAAATTCTGTGCCAGGACTCTAATCTCACCCAGGAGTGTCATGGAATGGGGGGCTTTAAGTGAAATTATGTCAGCAGGGTCTATTATAAGTAGAGCAAGGACTGAGACTTTCTAGGATTTACGCTGTTTGTCACCATGATAAATGACAATAACTCAGACCATTTTTAGATGCATCAGTGTGATCCACTACACTCCCACTTGGCTGCTGTCTAGCCCCATCAGTTCTCTAAACACCAAACGTTTTGCTGTCAAAATTCCCTAGGCACCTTAGTCGCAGATCTTGGGGCGTGTGCACCACTGTCCTGCTGTAGGTGTTCGAATGCTTATTTCCTGCCTGAGTCCCAGAGAGATTCAGGGACCAGGGAGAGAGAGGTGGAGGAACACCCTTCCTGCATTTTGGATATGATCTGGTAGACGTGCTCAGAGGCTGCTTTCCACCTGCGGAACCCCAGCCCACACAGCCTGGGGGAGAAGGGGGCATGGAGGACATTGACAGGCGCCGGATTCCATGCATGTAACACTCACGTGAGCTATGAGGGACTGTAGGATGGGGGTGAGCGAGTTTTCAAGCATGAGCCAGACAGAAGCCAGGAGGTCTGCTCAGGGACACAGCAGTTAGATAGAGGTAAGTCTAGGTGGTAGGGTAGTTGGATAGGAATGGGAAGCAGATTAGCGCAGCAGAGGGGTAGCTAGTGGGGCATCCAGAGGGTGGCATATTAGAGGTCAGGCTCAGTTTGGGGTAGCTAGACAGGCTGGGGGAGGCATTCTGGTGAGGGAGAGCTGGGAAAAGGCTAGGGAGCAGCTATTGGGAAGGGAGGAGAGTGGCCAGATAGCATGGTCAAACATGATTAACAAGTAGCATATTTGTGCTGCAACACCTGCTATGGCTGGCTCAGCAGGAGGAGGTGGAAGGAGAGCAAAGGACAGAGACACCCAAGGCAGACCCAGAAGCCAACTGCCATCCATGGCCAATCCTGAGAACATACTGCTCCTGCTGCAGTTTGCAGTTTCATGGGCACCTCTGTAGCTCTGGACACAGCATGCTGAGGTTGGACCTGGACACACACCACCATCTTTGCGGTATGCTGCAGGATGCCCAGGTCTCCTCCATGCGCAGGAGCCAAGCACAGTCCGTCACTTCACAGGTCAGCATGATGGCACAGGATCTTCTCAGACAATTGGCACCAGCTGGTCTATGTCCTCTAGGGTCTTGGACCAAAATCTGAAGGCCCTAATCAGATATGTACGTGAGTACATTGACCAATCCAGCCAGAAAACATGGTTGACTTTCACCAGACTGCTGCCTTTCCATGTATCCTCAGAGTACTTGATGGTACTTGCATCACCACCCGGAGACTCCACCAGGACTCCCAGGCCTATAGAAGCTGACATTTAATGTATATGATGAACACAATGGCGGCATGCAGCACCAATTATTGTTTATGGACATTGTGGTGAAATACCTGGGGTTTTGCCTACATAAGGTTGCAATCCAGACTCAGAGACATGTTCCTTGAAGCAGAGTTTCCTCATGGGTGGCTGTTAGGTAAGAAAGGGGTATGGCTGTGATCTTTCGGGGTTGGAGGCTGCTAACATACATTGGGTCCTGGAGCTTGTGAGAATTCTACAGACCTTGGAGATCTGGCTCCAGTTGCCCTTCCTCACTCCCAATTATCACCACACTCCCCATGTTCCCCCATAACCCCTGTCAATGGCATGCCAAGCCACCACTCCCCATTCAGGACCCACAATGGCCATTCTACTATATGGGGCCAGTGCCTAACCCCTGTTGTACATGTCTTCTTCACGGGTGACAAAGGATAGTCCTTCTAGCTGTGACACCTCACCCCCGTTGTGAACCCCACAACCCAGGCAGAGGAGCGATATAATCACACTCATGCCACCAGTTGGACGGTGATAGAGAGCACCTTTGGCATCTTAAAGATGTAGTGGATGTGTCTCCATGCCTCCAGTGATGTGCTACAGGACAGCCTCAGAAAGGTATGTAAAGTCTTTCTGGGGTGCTGTATATTGCATAATATTGCTATGTAGTGGGGGATTCCTGTTCCCAAGGGGGCCACATGCAGAGGAGGGGAAGTGGAGAAAGAAGAAGCGGAGGAGGAGGAGAAGGAGGAAAAGACAGGCTGTGGTTGCCAAGGAAATGCGCCACTGGTGTCCAAGATGGGCATGTGACCAGAGGAGAGAGTTCTTGGATGAACGAGGATCCGGGAGCAATTCCTACAAGAAGTGTTCTAGATCAGCAAAAGGTACCTGTAGACTTTAAACTGGTGTTAGCAAAAAAGGAAGTCAGGCTCTATAACGGATGTCAAAACATGATATTTTTTATGTGCAATGCAAATGCTGGGAGTGGATCAAGATGTCTTGTGGTTGTGATCCCTGTCTGAACAGGGGAACCAGTGACTATGGAGTCAGTGACCCAGGAAATGTGGCTACTCGGGATTCATAACCTATCAAGTGCATGTGTTCAGTCCTCTTGCATTCAAGTGCATTGCATTGTCCTCTTGCATCTGTCCTAGTGCTACTTACAGCATTGCTGGTGATGTAGTGCGTGGGTGTCAGCTTTCATACATCCAGGGTTGTGAGAGTGGCCTCTGCCATCCTCAGATGTTCTGGGAGCTGGGCCACCCATGTGTTTTTGTCTTCTCTCCTTGAAATTCCACATTATCCTGCTCCTGATGGGGTCTTCACTTCTTCTTAGAGTCCTTGGTTCTCCGCCTGTGCCTCCCAGGGTGTAGACCCAGTTCCTAAACTCTTCCCACAGCCTGTCCATAAGAGAGGTGCTCATTCTAGCACCCATTAGTACATCAGCATGGGCGACTGTGAACTGGTTAATGGCCCCAGTTTTGGCAGGTGTAAAATTGGTTCTTCTTTGCCCATGCTGTGTGTGCCTTTCCCCCTGGTACCTTCTGGCGGCTTCCTCGCTCCCTGAGCTGGTACTTGCCTTGGTGCTGGGTGCTGGCTGAACAAAGCGAGTGGTTCCATGTGATTTCATGGACAGACGTGTGCCCATCTGTGGCTCCTGACCCAATCTCAGCTCGTAGCCTGGCTACCAGATAGCTGCCTACATCCAACCTCCTCTTCGGTTTCCTGGATCTGATTGTGGTGTGTTGGGCTAAATCATTTCAGCATGCCCTGAATTTGTCACCTCTCTCATGCAAGGGGTTGGCTGCAAGCCCAGCTGAGCTTGGGTCAAGTGCATGGTTGCTTGGTGACCAGCTGTTAGTGTCACCTATGCCAATGCCGAGGAAGTGGGGAGAGGGAGGGGTGGAAGGCAAAGAATTTCTAAACGAAGAAATGGCTGTTGTGGATTCCTGTAATGGTGCGAAGTGAGCCCCTGGCACAGATCCATGTCACCCTGCTTCTACTTTCCCCCCTCCTGTGTGTGGACTGATCAGGTCCTGGGGGAATCCTCAGCCTGTCTGGTGGGATCTGTCCACAGGTTGCCACTGCTGCTGTTGTCAGCTGAATGGCTCCTGTGATTCTCCTCCTGTGTGTCTGTGTTACTGGTGAGTGATGTGTGCGGTGAGTGGGCTCCTTCGTCTCGGGGACCTCTGTTTTGTAGGGTATGGTGGTGTGGAGGAACAGGGCAGGATGGAGGGGGTGCCAGATATGGTGCTATGTGAGGGAATGGGTGGGGATGGAAATTATTTCTTTCCTGTGGGATCGGTTCTTGGAGCTGTGTGAGTATCAGTGAAGAAAGCTGTTCATGGTGAATTTGTTTTTTCCCAGTGGGCTTCTGGAGCCTTGTATACATCTGGAGCATGAGATCGTCTATGTAAGACCAGCCACAGGGGAGGGCAACCCTGTTTCAGCTCTCATGGCAGGAAACTGCGCCTACCAATGTGTATATCTGATTCGGCAATACCATCTTTTTTTTATACCTCCAGGGCATAAAACCAGGGGAGTTCTGCTGCCATGAAATGCAGGGCATTTCTGATATGTTCTGGGATATGGTTGAGGGATATTTCTTGGAGGATGTCCTCTGAGTTGGGTGGTGGGTTGCTGAGCCAATAGTAGAGGGATATGGAATTTGTCTGTGACGGGAAAGCTTGACTTTCTCCCGTCTCCTCCCCATTATCCCGTTTCCCCCGAGGTGGATCCATTCATCTCCCTGTGTGTTCTCTGCTGATTTTAAGAGGAGTATTTTAAACTCACCAGGCATGAAGTCTATGTTCAGCGTATACCAAATCCTGGTAGCAGCTAGGTAGTTGCTTGCTGTGTGTGAAGGACTAGTGAGGTGCTTACTTTGGAGCAGTGCGTGAGGTATCTCTTGACTGCATCTGTGTATAACATTTATTAAGATAGCATTTCGGCCAACGTGGGGAGCTTGTGAGTGCAGGGTGTCAGTGGAGCTATTGTTCTGACTGAGTGTGAAGGTCATTCTTCTGCCTGTCTGAACTATGGCTGCTCTCTGGAGATCTTCGACTCCCCTGGTGGGCCTAGCCATGTCCCCACCTAGCATGCTGGGCTTGATGGAGAGCAAGCCGTCCCTTTTTTTTTCTAGGCAGATGTGACCTGGGATTACCTCCACCCTGGGTAAGGTCCCTAACAACTGTATTACAGAGTCATTCCCACTTTCTGTCTCTGGCCTGATGGCTATTTCAGTATTTACCCACAGTGGAAAAGTCATTGGGCTACAGAGAGATAGGGGGAGTGAAAGAGAGAGAGAAGAGAGAGACTGTGGTTAGAGCACTCACCTGGGGAGCATGGGAGGAAACTCGTAGTCCAGTCCTCCTATTCCAGTGACTCTCTCATTCTTAAACTACAGTAGAAGAGCTTCATCAGGAGAGACTGAGAGAGCCCCACATCAGAAAGCCGTATAGCCTAATGCTTAGAGCACTTTCCTGAGACGTATTGTGGACCCCTGATCTAATCCTGCCTCCTGCTCTGGTAGGGAGGGGGGATTGGACCTTGGGTCTGTCCCATCTACAGTGAGTGCTCTAAACCCTGGCCTACCACCACCTCCTCTTTCCCTCCCCCTCTTCTTTTTGTGTGGAGTAAGGCCCGGTCTATACTTACCTTTGGGATTCGGCGGCAGTCGACGGGAGATACGCAAGTGACGCCGTCTACACTCTGTGCGCCGTCTACACTGCGCTGTGTCAAAGGGAACAGCGTTCCTGTCGATGCAGTGCTACGCCACTTACCAGGGTGATTTTCCTGCATCACTTGCTGGATTGACTGAGTGGGTCTATACAGACCGCTCAGTCAATCCAGAGAAATCTATCTGACGATGGCAAATTTGCCACCGTTATTGTAGACCCAGCCTAAGACAGGCAACTACGTCATTCTCACGAGAAATGACAGGCATCAAAGCCACTGGTGGCCAGGAGAGGTTCCTATTTGTGGATTGTGAGCAGAATTAGATATCTCCCTGTAGCCCAGGTTTAGGGGCCTATATCTGCAAGGGGGTGGGGCTTAGCAACCTCCCTTGTTGTTGGCATCTCCTATTGGCTGGTTTAGGGCATTCCCTGCCCAGCATGCTGACATTGATGGATAGTAAATTTAGGTGCCTAGCTCTCCCCATTCATCCTACAGAGGGGCATTAGGTGCCTCACTCGGCTTGGTGAATAGCAGTGTGGCCCTGTGGTTTTCTAGGCCCTTAAAAGTTAGGCACTTTGATGCTCAGCATGGCAAAACCTAAGTCCCTGTGTGATTCCCACTCTTAGGGCCTAACCCTCTGAGATATTGAAGACCTCAGCTCTCATTCAGATCTGTGGCCCTGATTTTTTCCACTGTCATTTACACCTGTGCAAAGTGTTGTAAAGTGCTTCTAAATTAGAATTCTCCACCCTCTATGAGTGCAATGTTTTTACACTTGCTTTCCACAGTGCCATTGACTATGCAAGGCAGAGAAGAATCTGGGCCCTTTGAATCTATCCCATTAGTACAGTGGTATTTGAGAGTGCAGCAGCTGAGACACTCCATGAAGTCAAATAGTTAATAGCTAGGCAGATGGTGAGCTAATGCTAATGTTTATTATGAAAAACCAGGCTTGCTTTACTGTTGTTTTGTCCACTTCCCATCACTGAGTTTGCTTGTTTCAGCCACCTATTTGTGTCTTGTCATAGACCAAGTCTGGAGCCTGGGGAAAGAATTGCATCTTTACTGCATGTTTGAACCTTTCCTAGAACAATGAGTTGTTCATCCTTGATTATGGCCCCTCAGTGCTTTTGTACAACATATACGAATATTGTTAACATATGAATTATAGTATGTGGGTATAGAATTAGCATCCTACTGATCTGAACAGGGGACAATTCACAACTCTCTAATATTTGTCAGGCTATTTTAGACTCAGGAGAACAACACTATATTGGCTGATATATGGATGGTTTTCTTCATAAACATAATATTAGAAATTAAATGTTTTTAAAATTAAAGCTGAAATTCTTAAGTAATAGGACAACCAAAGAAATGCTGGTTGACCCAGTGTAACTTTTGACTGGAATATTGTGAGGTGAGATGTCAGGAGACAGGAGGGGAGATGCTTACAGTAATTGAGGCAAGAGATGACCAAGTCAGGAACAAGAACTTTAACTGTCAGGTAAAGAAAGACTGATTTTTAGAGGGTGTAGAGGAAGAACTAACAGGATTTGGTATTGGATTTAATTTGGAAGGTTCAGGACGTAAAAGAGTCCAGAATGACATGAAAGTTGCAAACTAGGGTGATGGGGAACATGGCAGAAATCTACAGTAATGGAAAGTAAAGCAGGGAGGAAGGTGTGTAATTTTGCCCATATTAAGTTTAAGTTCAGAGTAGGACAACCACAGGATGTGAGATTGGAAAGACTTTTGGAAATAGACCAAAGAGGGAGGGGCAGAAGTCAGGAACTGAGTGGAGTAGTTTCTTTTGGGGAAAAGTCATCAGCATAGATATATTAACTGAAGCCAGGAGACTGTATGAGGCCACCCAAGGATGATGTGTAGGGAGCAAAAAGATTGATCAAAGGGCTACTGACAGTGTGCGCAGACAGGAGTCATGGCTGAAGAAGAAATAGGGGAGGTAAGAAGAAAATCAGGAGACTACTGGATTGAGAACCAAAAGATGACAGAGTAATCATGAATATTTAAAACAGAAGACGAATCTAGGAGAACAAGATTAGGTCCTTATTAGACCAGGTCAGAAGGATGTCATTTGTAAAACTTGTTAAGAGCAATTTCAGTTGTGTGGAAGGGGCAGGCTATCTGAGAAAAGTAGAGGCAACTCAAGGCAGTGGGAATAGAGTGTACACACAAGAATTTTGTAGGTAAGGAGGGGGTGGGAAATGGAGATGCAAGTGGGGCCAAGGAAGAGCTCTTATGACAATGCACCTCAAAATTCTTATTCTAAATATAAACCTAGATGAGTGAGAGAGAAAAATTCTATTGTTCAAAGCCTAAAATTGAGAAATAACATTGTTATCCTTGAATTAATCCTGCCTATACTGCTCAGATGTAACCTATACTGCCCACTGGCATATACATCAAATGTAAAAAATAACAGCATTATATACCCAGGATCAGAATTTCAACTGGCATGAATTGTCATAGTTCCATGGATGTCAGTGGAGTTATGCTGGTTTATTTCTCCTGGAAACCTGCGCCTGCCAGACTGCGCACAGGCAAAAAGTGATAGCCACTTCACTTTAATAGAATTCATAGGCATAGTACCAAAGATATCAGGAGAAGAAAATGGATGTGTTAGGAAAGTGTACACTGGAAAATGTACATCCTAAATGGTGTTTTTGCATTACCAAAAACAAGAAAAAGATAGGTTTTTTGGTTGTGTGAGATGTGATTTTCTGTTTTGGTTGGGTTTTCTTTTTCTAACAACTTGCATGCTGGAACTGTCACCATAGGAATAGACCCATAGGAAACTCAGAATCTCAAAACATAAACCACCCCACCCTCCAGAAAGAGACCTCCCACAAAACAAAAACAAAAAGCCCACATTCAAACTCAGTTTGCTTTTCCACAGTATCTACAATGGAAGCATACTGATCAGTGTTGTGAAGCTTAATTTCTACTGTGAAGGCTAGTTAGAGCTCAGTAACTAATGTGATTTAATAAAACAGATTAAAATTCACTCCTGCTTTCATCTTTTTCAAGTGGATTTTAATCCTTAAAAGGTCTCAGAACAGTTTAAAGAAAGGCACTTAAGTACTCAAGTATGTGCAATTTTAAAATTAAATTGTGCCTATACAACTAAATAAAAACACATACTCTGCCGAGGAACAGCTGATTTCATCCGGACAGCCAGATTCAAATAATGGGGAAACATCTGCTATATTATCACAAGCTTTGTGATATTGTCTGCAGTCTTAATAGTAGCCTCTGGATGTCTGTTAATAAATAGTTCTGATATATATATATGTGTGTGTGTATGTATGTATGTATGTATATATATATATCATACATATAGGGGGTGAAATTGTGGTTCCAACGAAGTCAATGATAGTTTTTCCTTTGACTTCAGTGGGACCAGGATTTCATTCATAATTGATATGTGTTGATAGGATCCAAGCTAGATAAATTCCGCTCCTCAACATGCCTTAATGGTGAACAGGATTTATAATTTAATATCCATCAAAGTAATGATGTTTCTAAAACTGAAAAGCTAATCTTCTCTTTCCCTGAGCACAGCTCTTATTAAAAGGTAGAAGACTCATAAAGAGAAGTAAATAAACATGCAGTCCAAATGACCACAGACACAAGCTTTACCAGGTCTGTCCATGTTTCCTGAAGGGTGTGACAATCTGTCACTCGGCATGAGCATCTGACATTAGAACCTTTGAATTGTACAGCCAGAGTGTGAAGGAAGAAAAGCAGGCAGCCAGCCAGCCGCCCACACATTGCTGCAACATGCCTGCTACAGCCTGCTGTAAGACTGCTGAATGTAAGCATCTAAAAATCTCCTCGCATGCTTTTAATTTTTTGCTTGCTGCTTTACCTTTTGTTTGTTCATTTGCTGTGTACTGCAAAAGGTGTCTAGACATGTGCAGGCTGGATAATTATATGGACAAAGAAATTCTGTGTTGAATTAATTCTGTTGAAAATGTTAGGCAAGTAGGTAGGGCCAGCTCTACAAGCCAGGCAGAACAAGGGGTCATCTAAGGCAGCAAAATAGTCTATAAGTGGCTTTGTTTGGGCGGCTGACGTCCATAAAAGGATAAACACTTGCCAGTTTGCTTAGGGCAGAAGAAGCCATAGAGCTGGTCTGGCCCTGTAAATGGGCTAACATTAAAAAGTACATTGGGAAAGGACTGGCTCAAATTTCATATACTAAAATCAACATGAGATTTGTATGAGTTTTCCCACCTAAATTCTTGCCCAGTAAATAAAAAAGGTGCTTACAGAAATGTTGCATTATCAGTAGTAGGCAGTGTGAAGTTGCCCTCTTGCTGTAAAATATAAACAGTCTGCGTTTAGGGTTTGCCAGCTTTATTTAGTAATTTATTATTACGAAGCAATGAGATATTTTTAAATGTCTTTCCCTACTACTGTAATACGTAATGTACGATGGTATTAGTTGGAGAAAAAGATGGCTTAGAGGATAGATAATAGGCTGTAAAAACTTTCATCTCTAAATCACTGGTTCAAATCCAGGTCAAGCTGGTAATGATCAAGAGTTGTTACCATCTGATTGTTGGTCAGTACCATGCCTGAAATTGGTTTGCTAGTTTAGGTCCAATGGACATGTATTTACATAATAAAAACATCACTATACATGTAAGTCACTGGTAACATTTCTGATAGTCTCAGGAAGGAGGACAAAGACTGGAATGGGTAAAGACACTAAAATATTTTTTTAGCCTCTGGGGTAGGGTTGAAACAGATTTGTGCAGTTATATGGGGGCGGCTTGCATTTCTGGTGCCTGCCTTGGACTGTCCCTGTTCTATGAAACTTTGTCAGCCTCTTTCTGGCACTGGTCAAGATGTCTCCCTCTCAGTCCACGATGAAACATGACAACCAGGAACAATTTCTGCCTGCAAGGCTGTTTTCTGGGGGCTCATACATGCACACATTTGAACAGAATTCCTCTGGTCAGCAACCACTGACTCACTCAACACACTCTCAGAGCAATGGGCATTGTCCAAGGTTTTTCGCACTGGATACCTCTGGTTCCCAGTTACTGTTCCTCTAAACACATTCCTCTACCTGTCTACTTTTTGGTTGTCTCCTGTATTTAGTTGACTTCTGTGTCTAGGTGGCCCTGCCCCTCTTCTGAAGGGGAGACTACTGTTCTTCCAGCAGAAGAGCCTATTTCCCGGAGTTTGATACCTTTGAACATCAAATCAATTTTAATTTATTTCTTAAAATAATACCTGAGCGGTAAGACACTGTCATGGTTTGGCAGTCACATGACAAAGTTGCTGGTGGCCTCAACCATTCGGAAGCCTTCTGTAGTGGATTTTAAGCTTGTCAGGATCTAAATTCCATCCCGTTCACTGCAACTCAAACACTGATGTGCAAACAGTTCATTTGCAAGTACATATGGCGTTAAGGAGCTAATGCTTTGACTGTGCTTCCTTATCTCTAACAGAATATTTAATAACTTTAATGTGGAGCTGAGTACAGCGCACAGAACATGTTAGTATGCCGGGCATACGGTACTAGGATCACTAGCGTTAGGATCATTGTTTGACTAGAATATGCACAGACCGCCACACTATGATGACATGAAGATTCTTTTCCCAGCAATACTCAATAATTTAGACCGTATTGCAGACTGAATGAAATATCTAATTTGCTGCTTAGTGCTTAATACAAAGCGCACCGGTGTTAATAGACTCCCATTGAGTTTGGTGGGCTTTGGATCAAATCCATCGTGATTTAGTAGTCTTCTTCTTAGAGGAGGCAGTTTTAAGCACTTTCACATAATATGTTTGTTTTGTGGTTGGCTGTGATGCACCGTGTGTCTTTTCTGTATCACCTCACTCACTCACTAGCCTGCCCACAACTGTTGAGAAATATTTTCTTTTCATCTAAAAATCATTGGCCCAAACCCACCTGTTTTAGGTTTAAAACAGAAAGTATTGATTTAGAAAAAACACTCCGTTGCCTCCTGGAAGCTGTAGTTCTGATGCCCCCGTCCCCACTTTTCCTATATGGGGCAAGACTATAACTCCCAAGACGCACCACACATTCCCATTTTGCTGACAACCTCCCTCCTAAAAAATGCATCCTGGGGGGTCCCTGACTGTGGTGCATCATGGGAGACCTAAAAAGCCTACTCAGTAAAAGAGGATAGGGACCTGAGCTACAATTTCCATGAGGTATCATGCTGGCTTTTCCAAATACAAGTTTTTTGACAAAAGTCAAAACTTTCCATGGAAAACAGACATTTTCAATGAAAAAATTCATTTATTCAAAACCGAAAAATTCTGTTGAAAAACAGTTTTAATGGAAAATTTCCAACTAGTCCTAGTCTACGTTTACCTACCCACTTGCAAATGGTGAATAGAAAACTTGCTTTGGTAAGCGGAGGGACTTACTCTTCAGTTTCTATAGAATTTAACTTCAATTTAATAATTTAAAAATAAAAATGGTTCTAGTCCATAGAGTCATGTAGAGAAACCTTCTGAATGAGGCCACACACAGTGCTGTCCCTCTGAGATAGGTTCAAATCCTGGGTCCAGCACACTAGAAGTGATCCACTGGATGATTTGTCAATGACTGACATTAAGCAAAGAAACTGTGCCATGAACATTGATTGCATGAAGTGGTTTGTTGTGTCACTTGCTTCAGCAATGTTTTATTGCATCTGTGATTTGTTGCATCAACAACTCAACACTATTTCTGACAGAATCATTTTGTTACATCCATGCAAGGCACATGGTAGTCATTGCTGTACCAGTGCAAACTGGGAATCCCGGAGCATTCCTCCTATGTGCCAGTCCAGGTTTGTTGCTGAGACCAGGGGGTTCTCGATAGTTTTCAGATGGAGGCATTGTATTGTTAGATGAAGTTAAGATCCGTTGGACTGATGCAGCTGCAGTGCTTGTGACTCCCTGTGTACTCTGGGAAGAAACCATTGTAGATGACTCCAATTCAGCCTGACCTACTGAAAGATGAAAAACTTATTGTAGTTGTAGCAACCAACCATTACAATCAACAGTGCTTATAAGATATCTGGAACGGTGGTTGTGCATGGATGCAAGAGGCTATACAAAAGTTGCAAGCTTAGGGTAGCTGAATCAAGCCCTTACTTATGTTGAATAGTACCTTATTCTGAATAGGACTACTTGCGAAGTAAAATACTTCTCTGCCTGAGTAATGGTATCAGAATCTATCCCTAAGTATATGCAGGACCATCTTCTGTTTTTTTTCTTTGTGTACCTGTAGCAATTATAGAATAAGATATTTGGAGCCAGGACTCTTAGGCTGTGTTTCCAGCTCTGTCACTGATTTACTATGTGACCTTGAGCAAATCACATAAACCTCCTTTGACTCAGTTTGCCATCTATTTATTACTACATGGGTCTACTGAAATGTGCCTCTCTAACAGCAGTGTGGTGTGACTTCATTCATGTTCATTCACATGCTCAGGGTTTAGCTGATCGCCATATTTGGGGTTGGGAAGGAATTTTCCTCCGGGGCGGATTGGCAGGGGCCACGGAGGTTTTTCGCCTTCCTCTGCAGCATGGGGCATGAGTCGCTTGCTGGTGGATTCCCTGCAGCTTGAGGTCTTCAAATCTCACTTTTGAGGATTTCAATAACTCAGTCATGGGTTCGGGGTTGTTATAAATGTGTATGGGAGGGTTTTGTGGCCTGCCTTGTGCGGGAGGTCAGACTAGATGATCATATTGGTCCCTTCTGACCTATGAGTCTATGAGTCTATGAGTCTATGTTTGTAGAAGGCGGAGATTCTTAGATAAAGCATCTACTTTTATCATCCGTATTATCTAGTTTTTATTTTCAGAAATAAGGTACTTGAATAAATTATAAAATGCAAAGTTTGTGATTCACTATTGATACATAAATTTAATGAAAATCATATTTTTTCTCACCTTCACTAGACAGGTTTGCAAACAGTCCCATAACGCTAAGGATTTTTGTGCCAGCTGCAGTTTACCCAAATTATTTTCATAAATAAGATGTCACTTATTCAGCATCTTTATTTTAGAGGCATTAAAAAAGAGATTTCTCCCAGCCTGATGAAACACACATGGAAAGAAATATGAGTGGTCTATTCTCTGCAATCTTTTCATCTCCGAATTTTAGCTACTAATAATGATTTAGGGTCAAATTCTACCCTCACGAACTCCTAAGGATTTCAGAAAGAGCTCTACGTGCATATCTGAGGGCAGACTTTTGCCCTTTCAAAAGTTGATAATAATTAGGCAACAGCTCTGGAATTATTTTTAATTCATTCTTTGTGATTGTTGTGTGTTCAGACCATGACTTCATGAAAACAGGACTCAAATGATACATTTGAATTTCTATATCTATATACACCCACATCCCGACAAAATCTCTCTCTCTGTCTCTCTCTATCTAATTGATAGATGCAGGGGTATATACTGCTATTTGTAGGGCGTATACAGGTTTGTATCCATGAATCACAGCCATTCCAGGCATTTTACAATCGTTGGTTGTAATGTATTATTATACCCATTCTTATAGCCATAGTAAAAGAAATAGTTTTCCAGAATTGGCTGCTTGAAACATTTTTTTTTTTTTTTTTTCAGAAAAAGATTGTTGTGGACACAATAAAATCTGTTAATTCTGTTCAGTGTTTGGCTTGATATTTTAACATCTCGAATCCATGGAAAGAATTAATCTAAAGCCCATTTTTTTTCTGTTAATTACCTTCAGAATATAGCTTGAGAACTACTTATGAATCAGATCGATTGAGCACTGATTACTCACAGGGTTCTGTTTCAACTAAACAGAGCTCTAGCAATTAAAGCGGTGCACAGTACTACTATGTTTTTTTCCTTTTTTTCTTCCTTTAGTCTAAATTCCTCTTATCGTGTGGGCAAAGCTTTCTGGTAGTCCCCAAGCTCCTCTTGTGCTGAAAATCCTCTGCATTCTTTCCTGTGAATAGCTGAAATACTGCAGTCAGAGTTTTTACATTGGACAAGAGATTTTACCAATTCTGCTTTTGTCAAAATCTTTATGGATGATATCTTTGTAACATCATTTTCTCCAGTTTGGATTTAGAATTATAATTAGAACTGGTGCACACTATCTTGAATCTCAATATTTAGGCAGAGGGATTTTCACACTGCAAACAGTAAAAGAGAGAATATATATCCGAAAAAGCAATTTCCTTTTCTTTCCTAAACTAGATCCATGTTGCTAATATTGAAACTCATTGAAAGCAGTGTTCTCCTTCACAGTATAGTATGCTCATCTGCTTCCGTGTCCACTGAAGTCACAATCCCATGAGGCCACTGTGGACATGGTGGCAGAGTGACAAAAGAGTGTACTTTCTCTGCAAGTTAGGGTTGGAAAGGTGTATGGGTTGGGAAACATAAAGCCCATGTTCGGACAGATATTTTTTCATAATTAGGATATGTGACAAGGAAAATTAGGAAATGGAAGGTAAATGGATTTATCATGACATATGCCAAATATTAAAGTTTTCTCCAACATGAATTCAGTATTTGGTTTTGTTTGGATCCCATAGTTGGCACAGATACCTCTGAGATCATGTATTTCTTGGGCTGGATGGAGTTAAAAGTACTCGCTGAAGTTCTGCTCTCATTTATATGTATGAAACCCAGATTGTTATTTCAAGTGATAAAGCATAATGGGGCTGCATGTATCTAGTAGTGAGCAAAATTTGGCCCAATAAGCAATCACTTTTCACAAGTTTCTCTCCTTAAGAAATAATAGCTCAATCCTGCAACCCTTACATGTGTAGGCTTGGATTATCAAAGGAGAAATGGGCTTAGATGCCCACCTCCCTTTGACTTTCAATAGGAATTGGCACCTAGCTCCCTTACGCTTCTTCTACAAGTCCAGTCATAATTGTTAATTGATTTCATTCAGAATGCCCGTGTGAATCATGAGTATTTATGTGGGTAAGACCTATAGGGTTTAGCATTAATTAATTTTTCTTTGAAAGATGCGTCTTAAAGATCATAAAAGAGAACTTAACAAATTTCTATCTTCTGTCATGTGTTGTAGGGTTTTGGACACTGTCACACATGGCTAAAACAAGACACTATTTATTTTGCTCAGTTTTACCACCTCTGTCTCAGTGTGAGCATGGTGTTGGCTGTCCTCGGTCCATATATTTATGGCTTATACATTCATTGATTTTTAAGGCCAGAAGGGACCAATAGATTATCTAGTCTGACCTCTTTTATAATTTAGACCATAGAATTTCACCCAGTTTCCCCATACTGAACCAGTAGCTTGCATTTGACTAAAGCACATTATCCAGAAAGGCACTAGTCTTAATGTTAACCTATCAATAAATGGAGAACCCACATATTCCCTAACTAGTTTGTTTCAATGGTTACTCACCCTCACCTTTTTTTTTTTAGTGCCTTATTTCTAATTTAAATTTGTCTGGCTTTAACTTTCCATCATTGACTCTTGTTATACCTTAGCAAGGTGAAAGGGCCTTTTAGCACCTGATATTTTCTCCTCATGAAGGTACATATACACTGTAATCAAGTCACCTCTCTATCTTGTTTTTTTAAACTAAACGTATTTAGCTCCTTAAGTCCCTCATTGTAAGGCATTCTAGTCTTTGAATAATTTTCTGGCTCTTTGCTAGATCCTCTCCAATTTTTCACCATCCTTTTAAAAATGTGGATACCTTTTAAAAATGTGGAAATGGACAAAGTATTCCAGTATTGGTCTCACCAATGCCATCTACAATCACCAATGACTTATAAAATCACCTCTCTGTTTCTACTCAAAGATTGCATTAGCCGTCTTTGCAATAGCACTGAACTGGGTGCCCACGTTGGATGGGCTCCACCTAATGGAAACTAGATGGCTCACATGTAAAATTAAAAAGGTAGTAGAGCAGTTTTTAAAGTAAGGGCTGGAGGAAAGCTGACAGGTGGAGAGGAGCACTTGGTTCGGACAGAGATTTCCCATGGGGAGGATCAATTAATCTATATCTTAGTAAGGAGGAGATGATAGAAGAGGCTAAAATATGGGTAGGATCTGATGAGAAACAGTCAAATGAAAAAGAGTCCCATTCAATTACATCACGT
Organism: Mesoclemmys tuberculata; assembly: GCA_007922155.1. Classification (NCBI taxonomy): domain Eukaryota; kingdom Metazoa; phylum Chordata; order Testudines; family Chelidae; genus Mesoclemmys; species Mesoclemmys tuberculata. The sequence continues at coordinate 34,803,519 of ML675610.1, forward strand.
AATGTCAGACAGCTAAAAAAGGTGACAATTTTTTAAAGTACTTATATACATATGCTAGAAGTGTAAATACAAAGATGGGTGAACTTGAATGCCTCCATATTAAATGAGGATATTGATATAATAGACATCACAGAAACTTGGTGAATGAGGATAATCAAGGAGACACCAGGATAATACCAGCGTACAAAATATATCGGAAGGACAGAGTAGGTCATACTGGCGGGAGAGTGGTCCTATATGTGAAAGAAAGCATAGAGTCAAATGACATACAAATGTTAAATGAACCAAACTGTGCCATTGAATCTCTATGAATAGTAGTTTGAATAATAAGCAGTATGGATATACTACTGACCACCTGACCAGGATGGTGATAGTGACTGTGAAACGCACAAGGAGATCAGAGAAACTATAAAAATAAAAAAACTCAACAATAATGGGAGATTTGAACTATCCCCATATTGACTGGGTACATGTCACCTCAGGACAGGATGCAGAGAGAAAGTTTCTTAAATGACTGCTTCTTGGAGCATCTAGTCCTGGAGCCCACAAGAAGAGAGGCAGTTCTTGATTTAGTCCTAAATGGAGCACGGTATCTGGTCCAAGAGGTGAATAAAGCTGAACTGCTTGGTAATAGTGACCATAACATAATAAAATGTAACATCCCTGTTTGGGAAACACCAAAGCAAACCATCATGGTAGCATTTAATTTCAGAAAGGGAAACTACACAAAAATAAGGAACTTAGTTAAACAGAAATTGAAAGGTAAAGGTGCCAAAAGAGAAATCCCTGCAGCTGCCTGGAAACTTTTTAAAGACACCATAATAGAGGCTCAATTTAAATGTATACTCCAAATTAAAAAAACACAGAAAGAGGACCAGAAAGGTGCCACCCTGGCTAAAAAACACAATAAAAGAAGCAGTTAGAGGCAAAAAGACATCCTTTAAAAAATGGAAGTTAAGTCCTATTGAGGAAAATAGAAAGGAGCATAAACTCTGATAAGAGAAGTATAAAAATATAATTAGGAAGGCCAATAAAGAATTTGAAGAACAGTTAGCCAAAAAGTAACAGCAAACATTTTTTAAGAACATCAGACGCAGGAAGCCTGCTAAACAACCAGTGGGGCTACTGGCCAATCAAGATGATAAAGGAGGTCTCAAGGAAGATAAGATGGAGAAGTTGCGGAGAAACTAAATGAATTCTTTGCCTTAGTTTTCACAGCTGAGGATGTGAGAGAGATTCCCAAACCTGAGCCATTCTTTTTAGGTGACAAATCTTAGGAACTGTTGCAGACTGAGATGTCATTAGAGGTGGTTTTGGAACAAACTGATAAATTAACCAGTAATAAGTCATCAGAATCAGATGGCATCCACCCAAGAGTTCTGAAGAAACTCAAATGTGTAATTGCAGAATTAGTAACAGTGATATATAATCTATCATTTAAATCAGTTTCTGTACCAGATGACTGGAGGATAGCTAACATGATGTCAATTTTTAAAAAAGGCTACAGAAGTGATCCCGGCAATTATAGGCTGGTAAGCCTAACGTCAGTACAGGGAAATTGGTTGAAACTATAATAAAGAACAGAATTATTGGACACATAGGTGAACACAATTTGTTGGGGAAGAGTCAATATATTTTTTGTAAATGGAAATGATGCCTCACCAACATACTAGAATTCTTTTAGGGGGTTCACAAGCATGTGGCAAAGGATGCTCCAGTGGATATAGTGTACTTAGATTTTCAGAAAGCCTTTGAAAAGGTCCCTCACCAAAGGCTCTTAAGGAAAATAAGCAGTCATTGGATAAAGAGGGAAGATCCTCCTCTGGATCAGTAACTGGTTAATAGATAGGAAATAAAGGGTAGGAATAAATGGTCAATTTTCAGAATGGAGAGAGGTAAATAGTGGTGTCTCCCACAGGTTTCTACTGGGACCAGCACTGTTCAACATATTCATAAATGATCTGGGAAAAGGGGTAAACAGTGAGTGGGAAAAATTTGCAGATGATACAAAACTACTCAAGATTGTTAAGTCCAAAGCAGACTAAGAAGCATTACAAATGGAGCTTACAAAACTGGGTGACTGGGCAACAACATGGCCGAAAAGATTGACCAAAAGCGAGAGAGTTTTCTTGATGACATTCTTAAGTTGTCTTTTTTCTTTAAGTTTTAGTTAATTCAATTAAAAAAAAAGATAATTTATAACTATATACATATATATATTTTTAATCCATAATGGTACATCTGTTCATATAGCATGTATAGTGAAACATATAGTGTCTTATTGCAAACAAAAGAAGTGCATTATATGGTCCATAATTTGTAAGGTGTTACATGTAGTTGCCCATTAGGAAACCTATTCTCAAGTTGCAGGATCATAGGGCTGACTTTAGCATTATACTTTGCCTACCCACAAAACTCACAGCAAAGCTGCTCCAGATAGTCCTGTCATGATAGGAGCCTCGCACCATAGAAATGTGTAGGGCTGGAAGGGGCCCTGAGAGGTCATTTAGTGTACCTCCTTCTGCCACTTCCCTCCCACACTGAGGTAGGACTTAGGTCATTCCTGAGAGATGTTTGTCTAACATGTCCAAATAACTCTGGTGATGTGGATTCCAAAACCCTCTCTTGGTAATCTATTTCCATACTTAACTATCCTTATAGTTAGACAGTATTTCCTAATATCTAACCTAAATAATTTTTCCTGCAGAGTAAGCCAATTACTTCTTGTCCTACCTTCAGTGGACACGGAGAACAATTGAATTAATTCCTTTTATAAGAGCCCTTAATATATTTGAAGACTGTTATCAGGACCATCCTCAGTTTTCTTTTCTCAAGACTAAACAGGTCTACTTATAGGTCATGCTTGCTAAGATTATATAATTTTTGTCACTGTCTTCTGGACTCTCGCCAACTTGACTTCATATTTCTCAAAGTATGGCATCCAAAACTGGATAAAAGTGGAGTCATCATCAGCTGAGAGAAATGGAATGATTACCTCCCATGACTTACATATGACACAACTGTTAATACAGCCCAGAACAACAATTGCCTTTTTTGCAACTGCATTGCATTGGTGTCTCATATGCAGGCTATGATTCACTATAACCACCAGATCCTTTTCTGCAGTACTGCTGCCTAGCCAGTCATTCTCCATATTGTACTTGCGCATTTGATTTTTCTTTTCTAAGTGTTGTACTTTGCACTTTATTAAATTTCATCTTATTGATCTCAGGCCAATTATCCAATGTGTCAAGGTTGTTTTGAATTCTAATCCTGTTCTGTAAAGTGCTTGCAATTCCTCCAAGCTTGATATAAACATATTTCCACTCTATTATCTGAGTCATTAATAAAAATATTAAATAGTACTTCACCCAGGACAAACCTCTGTAGAATGTCATTAGATACATCTTTTGAGTTTGGCAACAAATTATTGATAACTACTCTTAAAGTGCAGTCTTTCAACCAGTTATGCCCATTTTATAGTAACTTAATCTAGACTATTTCTCTAGTTTGCTTTTGAGAAGGTAATGTGGAACATGTCAAAAGCTTCACTAAAATTAAGATATATCAGGTCTACTTCTTTCCTCCATCTTCTAGGTCAATTATCCTGTCACAGAAAGAAATAAGATTGGTTTGGAATGATTTGTCGTTGACAAATCCATCCTTGCTATTACTTGTCACCCTATTGTCCATTAGATGCTTACAAATGGATAGTTTCATAATTTGTTCCAGTATTTTTTCAGATATTGAAGTTAGGCTGAGTGGCCTATAATTCCCCAAGTCCTCTTTGTACCCCTTCTTACAGATAGGTACTATGATTTCCCCATTTTAGTCTTCTGGGACCTCATCTATCCTTCATGAGTTCTTGAAGATATTGCTAAGGGTTCTAAGTTAGTATTTTAAGTACGCTATGGTGAATTCTGTCAGGGCCTGCTGACTTGAATATATCTAACTTATCTAAATATTTTAATATGTTAAATCACTTCTGTGTTATGTTCCTTTCCCTTTGTTATTAATATTACTTGTATTAAGCATCTGGTCACTAATTTTTTTTAAAGACTGAAGCAAAATAGGCATTAAACACATCAGCCTTCTTGATGTCATCTGTTGTTAGTTCTCCTTCACTAAGTAGTGGACCTACACTTGAAGATCCCGTAGGAAGTGTCTTTACTGTGATCATTCCTGGTATTCACCAAACCCATATGAGTTCCAGCTTCACAAATCCCAAAGAGCAAGAAGCTGATGGAAGAATGGATGGACTATCATGAATGACAAAATGAATGTGAATTCCTGAAAAATAGTGGCATCAATAATGGGTTTGCTCTTCACTAGCATAGTCATTCATGATAATATATGGCTGGTGAGTCATTTAATGTAAGAAATTGTATTATGCTTTGTATTCCTCAGAAATAAAAGCATTAATGTACACCAACACTCATGCTGTGCACTGTAGGTTTTCAACATATTTGTCATCTCAACATTTATATTTTAAAATAACCCTCACAAGGTTTTATCCTTGTTATTAAGAAATAGATATTGTTATTATGCTCCTGATGGGGGCGTGGGAACCCATATTTTTAAAAGGATTAGCATCAGCCAGTCAGTGCTTAAGGATTCTGGACTGTTATGAATTGGTACCTATACAGCTATTCCTCTTTTATGCAATTCCCTATAATCTGATTTGCAGAAGAGTTCTGATATGCATAACAGTTATTTCTCAATAATCATATAGTATGGAAATGTCTGTAGTCTGATCGGCCAATAGTAGTTCTAAGTATCAAAGCACAGTGGTTATTTTCAGTAGCATTGTCAGGCCTGATCTATACTTACCGGGAAATTCTGTGGCAGTCGACTGGAGTTACGCAAGTAGCTTGCGTAACATATGTCAGCTTCCTAAATCCTCTTCTGCACACCATCTCCAATACACTGCGCTGATGGGAAATGCGTACCTGTCAACTCAGCACTATGCTTTTTTTGGAGGCGGTTTTATGGAATGGACTTCCAGATCGATTGAGCAGCTCTTCACTTCCACTCAGTTGGTACGGATAAATCGATCCGAGGGCGGCGAATTTACCACTGTCAGTGAAGATACACCCTATGTGGAGTGATGATTGGCAGTTGTCATGAGGAGGCCTTATCCATATACCTACCACACACACGGCAGTCTCAGCTATGGACACTGTTCCCATCCAGTCACTCCACAACTCCCCATGATATAACATACAACTTTTAAAAATGGATTAATTTTACTGGGGAAGAGGGAGTTTTGAATTATTCAATGGGCAAGAAGGAGAAATCAAGATGACTGGGATTACATGGGTGATGGTACAGAAAGGGCAGAGTGATGGAAGCTGGAGTAACTGTATGTCATGGACAAATTATATGAAACTGTAAGCTAATTAGAGCAGAGGGCATTATGATAGCCTCTTAGGGCCAAGGGGAAGAACAACATATAGAGTGTAACACTAGTAATTTATGGGTGTGCCTTGCTTATTCTGTAATAATTATCGTGGGCTAATAGACTCCTTGCTCCATTGTTCTAGGTGTTTGTCTAGCACCAGCTATGTTATCATCTTGGAGACAAAAAACATGTTACTCTTTAAATAATGCATAAGTTATATTGACTATCAAATTAAATGTATGTAGAAACTGACTTTGACACCAAAAAATCTTCTGATGAAGACATGAAAATCTTATGAGTTACCTTGCTTTTTAGCAGTTGTCAGATTTATGCTATTTTTGGGTCAAAATTTTGGGGAAGATGAATACTATTTTGAATGAGACTGTGCCAGTTTTAACACATCATGAATTTTCTATTTCTGAACTTAGGGGTGGGCTTAACAAACAAAAGCAATCTGAATAATTCTACAGTTGTTCATCTTGAGAAAATGTACATCTGATGGCGTTTGAAGGAACAACAGCAAGCCTGATCCAGATTGCACCCTATGAAAAGGAGTGAAGGAAATATTGTACAGATACTAGAAAGTAAACCCCACCCCAAACTTCTATAGAAATAAGAAAACACAACAGAGGTCACAGAGTCATAAACCAGCCTTATAAAAGGCTGGCTGTCCATAAAATTCTGGCAGTTTTCTTAAAATCACAGCTTTGTGGGCTACATGGCTTAGAAGTTTACAAATGTACTACAGAATCATAGAATGGAAGGACTGGAAAGGACCTTGAGAGGGACTTCTAGTCCAGTCCCCTGCACTCAAGGCAGGACCAAACATTATCTAGACCATCCTGGTCAGGTGTCTCTCCAACCTGCCTTAAAAATCTCCAATGACTCAGATTCTACAGCGTCAATAGGCAATTTATTCCAGTGCTTAACTACCCTGACAGTTAGGAAGTTTTTCTCTGTGTTCTCCAGTGGCACACAAGTATGTTTGCATAAGCTCACTTGTAGTGTCTGAGACACGCACCTTCAGGTACTATAGAAAAAGCCTATAATTCCTCCTCTCATCCTTTATTCAAGCTTGCAATACAAATTACACCTCTGCCATTAATGACAAATAGTGTCTATCCCTAGTTTACATATGCATATTTTATAAAGCTAATGTGAAGTATAGAAAAGCCATGATGATATAAACTAGGCCTTTAGTATGTGGCAATTTTGTGCAGCAATAAATAACACAGCTCTAAATATTTAGCAGAGCAAGTCACGGCAGATGTGTTAGCATCCAGTTCAGATTTCTTTTAGTGAGGAGACAGATTTTCTCACCAGGAAAGACTGGAATAGTGCAGATCAGTTTACACTTTTTAGTTAGCATTTCTGTGGCTTATGGGTAAGATATTGACAAACAGGTGGATCTCCTTTCTCTGTTCCTGCCAACAACTGAAAGCAAAACATTTGTATTAAATTAAAAAGGAAAACAGAACTTTATTTTCAGAAGCAAGAGGACACCGTATGTGAAGTGATTGCTTTTCAAATCACCAAATTGGTGTGATTTGTTTGAATTATTAAAATTAGAAGTCTTCGTAGACTAAAATTCAGCTCCAGGTGTATGTGTGGAAGGGGGAAAGAAGGGGAAATAGCAGGTGCACAAATTGGTCCTGCGGAGCTGTCTGAGTCTGTGTGATATGCTCATTGTCCTTTCTGTTTTATAGTAGCAATCTGGTGATTTGGATAAGGAATCAGTAGATATGTAATTATCAGAAAATTAGAAAATAGGAGGGAAGACTAGAATGAGAAGTGTCTCTGGATTACGAGAGAGACATTTATGTATAAATTCTGCTAGAAGTGACTTCATCAGTGTCAATATTGTTGGCCACACAAAAAGTATACGTATAGGCTATAGTAACACAGAACTTTTATGTGTGTATATGTTGCCTGCAATACAATTGAAGGTAGTTATATTTTTTTAACTGATGGCAAATTATAGACTTTCTGTGGGACATAATTCTTTATAATCACACTGAGGTTTCCTGTCTGTCATCTTATTCTAGTGGGCAGTTTTTGTCAAGCTTAATAAAACATGTGAACAAACACATAAAATAGAAACCAGATTTTAAAAAATATTTTGCATGGGAGTCTAATGATTGTGAACGTTTCTGTATAGACAGCCCCAGAAAATGAAGTCCTTTATTTATCCATAGGGCACATGGAGCATGGCAGTGCAAGCTTTCCTGTGCTGCCAGTGTGTCTCAGCTCCCACCTGTAGAGCTCTCACCAGTTTGACAGCTGAGATGATAAGCCATTTTCTATAGCCATTTAATCTTTCATGTCTCTGCTGCAACTACCAGTACATGTGCTAACTGATCTCATTTATGGTGGTGGTTTTGGTGATGTGAACACTTTTTCTTTCATTGTTGGACTGAGACCATCAATTTATTTTACATGGCCCATCGAATAGCCAACCAATAGTGCCTCTTAATGGAATTTGATGGGCAGGGCTAATAATAAGTTTACTTAATGTGATTTGTAAGTTGATTCAGATATGAATGTTCAGATGTTAAGCATAGGCTGATCTCTTTCTAGCTGTGGAATGTTGATAGCTGACTCAGGGTTTAGGCTATTTAGCATCAGCGAGAGTCTAATATTTATGACAGAGCTGACATGAAAAGATTCCTGTTTCCTCTAACCAGGGATTGCAACGACTTTGTATTTAAATGATTAGAGCACACACATACCAAGGCCAAAGGCAAGGCAATTTATTCATCATCACACACTTTTAGAGTGCACTTAGTTTCAAGCATAGAGTACATTGTTGTTGGTGGAACAACTGAGAGGCTTTGAAAATATATACGTTTCAGGGTTGGCTATGGGGTGCTGTTAAAAATGACTGCAGTTTGACCTACTGCATCTGAAAAGGAATGGACTACTGTGTTTTGAGGAGGATATGCTGTTTGTGTGAATTTGAACAATAGAAATTGGTTACTGAGGAATTTTCTTTCCTCAGATTTCTTAGTCTGTGGCTAGATATTACTATTTTATAATCTGCAGTTACATTAGATTTGTACAATTGCACAACCGTGCTAGAGTGGGAAGTGAAATCACCTAATTGGCCTATGAACATCAGTTATTTAAAAATTGCTATGTGGTGTACTGTAATGTCTGAAAAGTTTTAGAATTCTGAAAGCTCCAAAACATTCCTAGTACTCAATACTTTTTCAAAGGGTAGTTCAAATTTATTCTGGGAAATATGGATCAATTTAGAGTTCATAGGGCCAAACATCTTGAATGGCACAAATCTCTTTAAGGTGGAGGCTCTTTTAAATGCCCTTCCAGTTCACCAGAATCAGGAAAAACTTGATTTGATAGTTCAGTCATCAGAATGTATTGATCCAGAAAAACATAAAAGTAGAAAGTTGAGAACTAACTGATGGAAGCTGATCAAGTTTGTAGTGAAGCAACATAGTCAAAATGTTAGTACAGGTGAGTTAGTGGGTAGTGAAGAGAAGATCTTGGAGGAAAAGATGGATGTTTGGCAGAAGTGAGTAAAAGAAAGAGACTTCTTAGCATATGTGCAATGTGCTTCAAGTGGCACACAACCAGGATTCACCAACAAATTTGGTCCAGTGGTTGGCATTAGTGTCTCCAGCTTAAGAGCACTGAAAACACAGTCAAAATTTTGGGAACAGAAGTGGGACCTACAAAGGGAAAGGAGCTTAAGACAGATTCTTGAGAGGCATGGTAGAGTCTGAGAAGGGGTATGGACAGAGAAGAGATGCAGCCTCAGAGTAGCAGGTGAGGACCATGTGTGCTGTAATTCTATTCTGCTGAGTAAATCAGGGTGATAAAAGTGATCTCACTGCAACATTTCCTCAGAAATGCAGCCCCAAGGAGTTATGAATGATAATCATTTCCTCAGTCTCATAATTTCTCCTTGAAGGTTTTATACCTTAATTTTATCTTTTACAAAAATCCTAGCTTTCTCTTTCTTTGAATGGCTTTCTGTTCACTGTAGTCCATAAGTACTTATTACAAATTGGTAATTTAGGAGGCCTTAATTATTATTTACTATCTTTACTGCCTTAGTGAAGACATTACACAGGTAGTCTCAGGAAGAGGGAACACCGACGATAAAGTATTTTAAACTTCTATACTGTTCACTGAGTGGGAAATGAACAGTACTTCACAGCAATTTGTAGCAGCTGGAATACTAAGAAGCAAAGAGAGAGTTGTTTTGTGAATGAGTGAACAAATGAGTGGTTGAAAACACAAATATCTGTTTAACATTCACTGTGGATAGCACCAGTTTTTTCACCTTGCAACCATTGGGAGTTGGTTCAAAGAATATATTTTAAATTGTAGCTGCTGTAAACAATACATTTAGGCCTGTTCTTTGCAGTTTTTAACCCTGGTTATAGATGCACTGCATGGTTCAAACAGCACTTCTTTCTCTCAAACATGGAGCTCTCAGTTGGCCTGTGTGTAGAGAGGGTATTTAATTCTTGAACTTCTAATCAATGAGAGCAGATAGCTTCCCCCAAGAAAAAACATTGGTGTGGGTGAGAGCAGTCCATCCCTTTACCCCCAGATTGTTCTGTGAGGGAAGAGGTTTGTTCCCATCTCTCCTTTGTCTGGCCTCTTTAAATCCTAGATCCCATTTGATATGCTGGAGATCAGGGTTTTCATCACTCACTCTGGACTTCCTGGCCCCACAGTCAATGTATGTAGGATTCAAGAGCACATAAAGGCACTGTACAGCCCCCTGTTAGCTGTCTAGGAGGAAGATGCACATATCATACTCTCACCTTCCCCTTCCTACCTACCTTAATTCCCCCTCTCCCTATGTGCTGATCCCCACACTGTCAGAGTGCCCTACATAGGATTTGGGTACAGGTAGAACTGTTGCCATAGAGGCAGTTCATGCTCAGAATTCCTCATCTACATTGGATTTCCCAGCGGATAGCATACAGCAGAAAAGAGGTAGCAAATGCTTTAGTGAAATTTTCTGCATAGCAGTGGGGGACCCTGACTAGCCCAGGGCTTTTCAATTGGTTTCACTTTTGGTAGCAGAATTCAGGAGTGAATTTGCAATTCCTGCTTCCTGTGTTAGTAAGGCCTATCAGTGCTGAACTTTTAGTTTCTTGGGTCTAACCATCCCATGCCCAGGGGTTGGTCTTTCCTATAAAAGTATGCTTGGTATGCTCGGAAAGGAGCCAGGTATTATAAGGGGCAGGAGAAATGTTCAAATGGTGGGGTCGTTACTGAAAACCATCTGCTTTCTTAGATAGGCTCCTGTTACCACAGTGTCCCCTGTCTTCTGGAAATTGTCAGTGGAAGGGGAAAGGAGAAAGAAGGGAAAAGAATAATCTCTGTTGTAACTCATTGTATCTTCTCATAATAAATATGGAATTAGAAAATTTTAATATTAAAAAGGAGTACAGGTTAAACAGCCTACAAATTAATTGGACTGAAGCTCTATCGTAATGAAATACAAGAAAGAAAAACTTCTAATAAAATTTAACTTTAATAGGAACAGCATTTTTCATTTATTTTTTTATCAGCTATCTGGAGGATGTGCTTTGTAGTGAAACATTAGTGCACTCAAACTAATTGTGTTCCTTGTCGGGCTGTCTAGACACAGACATTTACAACACTTTATAACTGCTGAAAATATCAAATTTGCTTTAATTATGAGATTGCAAAGCCTGGATTGAGTATTTTGGTCAAAGGTAGAAGACCCATTTTATGAATGTGAGCTCAAAACCCGATATCTTCCAAGGATTCAATTTAAATCTCTACTATTTTTAATAATGCTGAAGAGCAGGCCTGGCTGGCAAGAGGCAGAGCACAGCAATTTATGAAATGCTATTTGGGAAGATTAAAAATGAATATTTAAGAAAGGCAGTAGAGAGATCACTAATTTGATGCAATCTGACAATGTGAAAGCCTCAGATGAAACCCAATGACACTTCAGCATATTATTGAAAGAAATATCAGGATCTTAAAAACAGATATGCTGCGCTGTGTTTTCAAAACTCACCATCATAAATACTTGTCAACATCTAACATAAGCCGGTTGATAAAGATGGGATTTTTTTTAATATGCTTTAAAAGGGTATATTTTTGCCAGGCTTTGCCAGCAGGGTTCATCCAGTCAGACTTCAGAGGAGAGCCCTACTCAGAAGAGGATTCTGAACCAACGGCTCTTCATTTAACTTGTACAGAAAAAAGATATGTAAGTGGAGTAGAACCTTGTTAATTTGCATGTTATACTGCACACCCCAAAATGTGCAGTCTTTGACTACTTCACAGCTGAAGAGGTAATGGCAAGATGCTGTAGTGTGGTCTTATGATGAAGGTTTTGTGATTTTTACAATATTTACTACACTAAAGTTACCAGTATAGTCTTCTGAGTTATTAACATAAAATAAGAAAACTAAATGACTGTTGTCAAAATAAACGAACAAAGTATATTATGTGATGCATTTTGCACGCTTATTTCTTATCTTTGTTCACGTACTCATTAACTTGCAAACGATGGTAATTTGCAGTTCCTCTGTCAGCCATTATTGTGACTTAGCAAGGTTCTGCAAGATGTTTTATGTTTGTTTGCTGCAGTAGTACACAGTATGTTTATCCACTTCATTATCTTAACGTGTATAGTTAAAAGTATTTTCAGATCTAAAACTATAACAGAATCATAGACGTTATGGTACTTGTGATCGAATACATTTGAGGATATCACTTTTCTGGGGCACTTCATGCACTGCAAAGAATGATCCATGCACTGCTGTGATAGCTGTGAAGATTCACACTATCTTCTAAGTATTTTTAATGGGGTCGACAAATGCTTTTTTTTTTTTTGATTCACCAAAGGATTGAGATGAAGGCAGAGTTTTCCAACAGGTTTAGATCTGGGGCCAGTGTGATGGGTCAGAGCAGGTATATGTGGCAGATACCTATGCCCACACTCAAAGTGTATGTAAAATGGCTACTGATACGTGAACAGATGCTCAGAGCTGCTGCTTGCTGCTGTCAGGAATATCACATAGGGCCACATCCCCCCACAGCTCAAAGCCAGATTACCTGTTCACTAAAAAAATCTCCCTACCTGTTACAATAGCACCACTAAATGTCCATTTTTCTTTCAGTTTAGTTTTTTTTCCACAATAAAAACTAATCTCATTTGGGTCAGACATTTTCACAGTGATGTTCTTAACAAATTAAGTGTCATAGTAGACAAGACATTGGTTTTAAATGGATGTTGTCTTGGCCATTTGGCGTTGATTTGAAAGAGCACAAAGTACACCAGACAATGCTGAGGGCTTATGCTAAACAGCATCTATTGAGGCTCCTCATTGTAGGGATTTGTAAAACACATTGTCGTCGTGCTCAAGAGGTTGTAGGCCAAATCATTTATTTTAAAAATTCAGACTGTAATTATCAAGACAAAACATAATCCATTTAGGCTGCTTCTGCACTGGAAAAATTAGAGTTACTGGCAATTCATCATGTATTTTAGCAGGGTTAGCGAAAAGTGCCGAAGTTATAATTACCATTTGCTATCACCCTGTGGAGCGGTGCTGGTGATGAATTACAGGTCTGAATTTTCTCATTTGGACAAGACCTTCTGACACAGCCTTCTTTCACCCCCATATGGTGGAAGGGTTTGTCTGGTATACTGAGCCACACACCTGGTGTGATTGCTGCTTATAACACTAATCATAACTGTCTCTCTGTTACCTTGTATTCCCTTTGTGTGTTGTACCCACCTGCAGTCTCTGCTCTTACATTTGGACTTTAAGCTCCTAGTGGCAGGGACCATCTCTTCATTATATGAGTACACAATACCTAGCAAAATGGATAGCCTTGGCTTGGTTCCCCTAAGTTCAACACAATAAATAATGTGTTACAGATATATTGTTGCCCGAAAAATTACTTTAGTTTTCTTTATTCAGGGTCCCTTACCAGCAACAGTCCTTTAGGACTTAATCCATTTTTACATTCTTATCAGGAATCAATAGGCTTAAGTGTGTTCTGGGTGTAGTAAATAGACACTCTTTAACAAAGGAGTCAACCCTAAGGGGTAGGTCTACTCAGAATTGTTGGACACACCATACCCCAAACACAGACCTAGCTTCCATCCAGTTCTATTAGAACATCATGGCATTTATTTGTCTGGGTAGTTAAGGGTTTGTGTGTTCTAGTTTGTCATTAAAGCAGAATTCAAACCCTTTTCATATAGGTCTACATACCATCACATTGCAGTGATGCTGGAAATGGGTCACTGGATTCCTGGACAAGGAAAGATGCCTAAACTTAACCCAGAGAGGTCACAGAGCTATAAATGTATGGCTCAAGTTGTTTAGTAGCAGTAAATCAGACCAGATACTTCTGACCTATACACAAATAACTAAGTAAACACGAACTGTACGATATACATAAAAGAACAGTTGAGGTTTTATAGCCATAGATGTTATCTGAAAAAAAGCAGGCTCTGTTCAGACAAAGTATTTTCCCATCAGCACTTATCAGCATTGCCATAGAGTGGAGAAGACCCACTTCCCACCCTTCACAGAAACAGAAGGAGATCAGAGCAAAGAAGACATTTCCTTCGATATTCTGGAGAGAAAAGTGGGGAATATTGGTGGGCTGTCAGATTTAAAAGGGACTTTGATCTACAATATGCCAACAAACATTGGGCAGAAGGCTTGGAGCAAACCTCAAATATATCTTCAATATTTCAGCCTCATCAATGTTTATCAAACACCAAAGTTCAGGCAATATGTAAAGAGCAGTATAGCAAAGTTTCTGTGTCATCTCTTTACTCCACATAAATCATTAGTTGATATAAAGAACTGTAAATTTGTTTTCTTCTGGATCCTTTCCTAACCCATCTTCAGTAAGGCAACTGGCACGTGGAATGTTTTGCAGAATGATTAGCTTTAGTACATATATTGCTCTGCTTCTCTGGCCTACTGTTTCCCCTTGTATTCTATAACTGTGGAGCAAGAAACCGTTTTTAGGTTTGATCTTTACAATTCCTATGAGGAAGAATGAGCAAAAGATGTCCAATGCCTGGAAGAGCAATTTTCCACCATGACAAGTGTTAGCCAGACACATACTTTTCCCTGCAGTGACTAGGAGGCACAATCAGATTCTTCTCTCTCTGGAATCTACTGGATATAGATTATATTTATTCATACATATAATATTTCGGGAAGTGACGTATATAATAAGGACATTAGAGCAAAAGTCAGGGAACCAGAGTGATCTCTATTTCTAACTTCATACACCTACTGACTGTCACTTGCTCTCCCTGTCAGCCCAACTTTTGTTTCTTTTGCTTGGAAGGCCCAAACGAGTCTATTTTAAAATGTGCTGAACATCTGCATTCCTTACTGACTTAAATGGACTTTCGAAAATCAAGCCAAAAAAGTACTCCTGATATGTAAATAGGGGATATATTTTATAGTCTCATCCAGTGAATATGAGTTGTGTTTACTGTTTTTGCACTGTACCTTGAAAAATATGATGTCTCGAGTGGTCTAATTCTATGTATTGTTAAAACCTGGTGGAAAGATATGGCAAAGCCTTAACTATTTTGGATTATTTCTAAGAGGTCCACGATAGTGGTGACCATAGATTCCCATGTGTACATACGCCCATGAGTCATTCTGTATATCTTTCTTCCACAAAGCAAGACTATGATGATTAATCTTGATCTGATATCTGATGCTCATATTTGAAAGCAGCAGACTCTACAGGGCTATCATTATAGGCATATGAGTCACATTCTGTCTTGAATTTTTTGGCTAGTCCTGTTGCTCTGGGTAACATCTACAGTAGCTTTTCCTATAATAACACCACTTATATGGTGTTCGATATGCTCAAAATACTCTACAAGTATCAGCCAATTAATCCTCACAACACCTAGGTGAGGTGAGTAAGAATGTATTAACCCCAAGGGGTTTAAGTAAGGGAGAGTAGGAGGGAAAGAAAGCACAGCTCTGCCTTTTCAGTTAAAAGGAATGGGAGCTCCTTTTATTCTATCTGGCTATATAAGTGATGTTTCTTCATAGCTCCCTTTCCTTCTTGGTTGGTGCAGTGAGGGTTCCTGCTACTATTTCAGTCTACATTAACCTCTGATTATCTCTGTTTTGCAGATGGAGAAACCAACTGGAAGATTATGTGAATTGCACAGTGCCACACAGTGAATGAATGGGACAGCCAGGATTAGAATTCAGGACTCCCACCTCTGTGCTCATGTCATTGCACAATTCCGAGTGTGCAGGTGGCTAAAATGTAGGCACCAAATGTGCTTTGCTCTGGGTTAGCAGCAATGTAGGCATTGTCTTGGGACTCCATTACATCCTCTGTATCAACAAATGGTAAGCATATTTATGCCAATCAAAGTATTTTTAAAGAATAAATCCACATACACCTTTTTAAAAATAAATAATTTCTTTTAAAAGACGCTTGGATTTTGTATACAAAAATGTACCGAGTTCGTTTACGTACTAGGACTACTGTGGATATGCAACATGTCAAATTTAATTTTCAAAAGCAAGTACTTAGTTCTTATATAAACTGTCCACAAGAATGGCTTCCTGATGTGGCTGTCAGTGGTTAACTTTTGGACCTGCATATAAAAAGGCCCTGTTTTAGGCTTTCATGGAAGAAATGTAAATGTCTCTCTGCTTCTCATGATCCAGACTGTGTGCTAACATCTACCCCTTCTCCACTGCTTGAAGTACTTTCTGATGACATGCATGGACATACAATATAAATGCTGGGAAGGTAGAATACTGGCTGGAGTACTCTCATGGGGTGAAATTCACCCCTTTGCAGAGGGCCAGGGCAAGGCATATGCACCAGTTAAGTCACACTTTAAGCCAGTGATCCTCAGACTTCAGTGGTTCAGGAGTTAAATTAGCAATCAACATTAACCAAAAGAGCCACAGTAGTCTGAATTCACATATTATACTCATAGCAAAATGACTGACCACGTATTCTCCAGTCGGTTAAAAACATAGTAAAAGCATCTTGATTGATTAATAATTTAGATTGGTTAATAATTAAATCTCACAGTGTTTTCATATCATGTACTGCAAAGAGCCGCAGGAGACACATTAAAAAGCCACTAGCAGCTCCCAAACCTCAGTCTGAGTATCATTGATTTTAAGCCATCAAAATAAAGCCTTGTGATGCTAGCAATTACTGACATCAGTGGGCTTTGGATCAGGCTCTATAGCCTCAACCCAGCATACTGCTTAAACACGTGCGTAGTTTTTAAGAACATGAGTAGACCCATTGACTTGAACATGATTACTTAAAGTTAAGCATGTGCTTTAAGTGCTTTGGTGGAGCAGGTTCTGTATTAGATGCAACACAACGGGGGATGACACTGAAGGAGTCAAGGAGTATGGGAATAGAAGAATTACAGCAGGGAGAGAGCTGAGCCTGTTATTACCCATGTATGTATGCTGTCAAGTCTTTGGTTTTGATTCTAATATATTACAGATTGTGAGCAGTGACCAGACTGAAGCTCAGTGATGAAAAATTAACCCAAACAGCGAGTTTTGAAGAGAGTGGGGAGTGCTTTGCCTGATGCACTGTACCAGGTTGGATGCACTAAATTGCTATGAAAATGTTTATTGAGGTGAAACTATGCAATATACATTAAGGTATTCCATACACTAGATGCTATCCCTGTATAATACATATAGACTATTGTAAATGATCAGCTGTCCAACATATAACTGTAAGACAATGCTGGCCACACTTACCATGTCCCCACTGATAGTCATAAGAAAAAAGAGTCCTCTGTCTGGATATCCCCCTGCAGATGAAACCACACACTTGGTCACTACATCATTTGCTTCAGGAAAAAAATTGAGTGCAAAATCCCTAACAAACATCCTATCCATCCCAGTCTCTCCACTGCTGAGATAGTGGTGAAATCAGCAGACAAAGAGGGCACCATTGAAGTCATCAGATGTGACAACTATGTCAATGAGGCCAACCAGCAACTCTCCAACACCATCTATTATAAAGAACTCAGAAAGGAACCTACACCATAATTCACACAGGTATTTAAGGATATCATCAAATATATCATCTCCAAGAGAAATTCTGTAACCTCATCCCCCCTGACCCCACCCAAGGGAAGCTTCTAAATGCTTCTGAAGATAAACAAACAAGGGAATCCAGGCATATCTAGGAATTGCACTCTTAGAGATGGAATAGCACAACTCATGGAAACTATCCTGAAACCATTCACCACACTAAGGCCAGTTTCCGCCAGGAGGCAATCAACTTCCTCCTGAAACTCTGCAATGTTAACAACCTTCCACAGGGCACTATCCTTGCCACCACCTTCCTGTACACCCACATATCTCACCTTGAAGGCATCACTGCCTGCTCCAAATACTTTTTAAGACATTGGAAAAGACTGAAATATTCACTCCAAACTCATCCAGTTCATCCTCACTCATAACAGCTTTACATTTAACAACAAAAACTTTGTCCAAGTTATGGGAACAGCCATGGGCACTAGCATGGTTCCCCAATATGCCAGCCTTTTCATGGTCCACCTCGAGGCATAATTTCTGGAAAAACACATTACAAAACCAGTTATATACTTGAGATATATTGATGATATTTTCATCCTCTAGACAGGTGTCTTAAGCACCCCCATAGATTTCCAACATGACGTCAACAGCCATCAATCATCCATCAGACTTTGTTTAGAACACTCCCACACCTCCATCAGCTTCCTGAATGCCACAATCCATTTCAACAAAGGAATCCTATAGAGTTAGACAAGAAATCCATGGATCACCACACTTACCTCCACAGATCCCGTAACCACCCCAAACACACTAAGAAATTTGTTATGTAAGATACCAAGTCTCAGATTTCCAGAATATACTCCAAGAAGAAGGTCTGAGAGGGACACATTAATGCACCTAAAATGGCCTTCACCAGACAAGGACATACCATCAAAGAAATAGATCGCATCATGGAACAGGCCACCCAAAAAACCTGAGAGAACCTGCTTCAATACAGAACCCCAACTCCACTATTGGCTGCATATGCCTAGTTGTCACCTACCACTCCACACTGGAATCCATATAGTTACAAACCATACTTTATGAGAACCACATCATGAAATAAATCTTTCTCAAACCACCTCCTCTGGCCTTCAAACAACTCCCCAACCTCTCCAAGCTCATCATCAGAAGCAAGTTCCCCATAGACCAGGACACACCAACTTAAAGTGGCATCAGCCCCTTCCAGAAGAACAGATGCAAACCCTGATGACATATTTCCATTGCCATTATGATCGATATCCTCCATGATGCACCTTTCAAGATCCATGGTCCTACACATGCCTATCATAACATGTGGTGTACCTCATCTAGTGCATCAAATGCCACAACAACAATCATGTGGGTGAAACCAGACAATCACTATACTCTTGAATAAACTCATGTAGAAAAATGATCAAAGACAAAACCACCTTATCACTGTGGTCCTCAAACTTTTTATGGTGCGCCCCCCCCTTGTCCGTGGCCCCTCCCCCTGGGAGCTGGGGCCGGGAGTGGGGCCACAGTCAAGGCTGAAGCTGGGACCACAGCTGGAAGTGGATCTGGGGCCAGGAGCAGGGGCAGAAAGGAGGCCATGACTGGGGCCAGAAGGTGAACTGCCCCAGGCTGTGGTAGGAGCCGAGGCTGGGGTTGGATCTGGGTGCAGGAGCACTGCCAGAAGGAGAGCCACGGTCAGGGCCAGGAGCAGAGCTCAGCCCAAACCAAGACCTAGGGGCTGAGCCAGGGCCAGAGGAGAACTGGGGGCAGAGTGGGACTGGATGATGCTCCCTCCTCACCTCCCAGGGGAGATAGCCTGGGCCCCATCACCCAACTCCTGAACACTTCTCAGCACCCCCTGGGAGGATGTACCCCACAATTTGGGAACATCTGCCTTATCAATTGTGAATGAACACTTTTCACAAAGGATCACTCCATATCTGACCTATCAGACTTGGCCTCACAGGAAATCTGAATAACACCTTCAAAAGACAAGCCTGAGGATGTAAATTCATAACTCTGCTAGACACTAAAAATTATGGTCTCAACACAAACTGTTTTTATAGTTCATTACAACAATCTGAAACCTACAACCCTCTGTCCTATGAATACAGAGGTGTTAATTGCTCACTTCATTTGAAGTGATTTCTTGCAACGTACGTTAACCCCTTCTGCTTAACAATCTCTCCCCCACTTCCCCCTTGTATTTATCTGTGACATTATGGTTAAATTTTCCAGACCTGAAGAAGAGTTCTGTGAAGCTTGAAAACTTGTCTCTTTCATCAACAGAAGTTGGTCCAATAAAAGATATTACTAAATTTACCTCATTTCTCTAATTAAAAGTAAATCAAAAGTGATTTTCCAGTCTTATTTAAAGCTCTCACATTTTCCAGCCAACTTATTCACAAGACTCCCTTTGCCATCCTGGTTAGTTAGAGAATAATTTTTGTTTTGGACACTTATCTATCTTCACGCACCATCCTCCTCTCACTGAAACCAATCCAGTAACTGTTTTTCTGATATTCTTTTGAGTGGGTTGCTGAAGTGAGACCTCAACTGTAAACTGAGTTATGTTTTATTTCCTTTATTGTTAAATCCTTTCCTCACCTATGCACACATTTATAATATCATGCGATATATTACTATAATGATTCTTAAATGTACCAAACAAAGGAATCCATTCCACCACTTATAATTAGCACAGCGCTTCCAACAGTCTCCTGTGGATATTGGCACTTGATATGTTTTCAGATTCCTTATATCAGGTTTGTTCCAGAACGTGCTAACTTTAGAGTGGCAAGAGGAAAGCACTGTGGCTTTAACTTGGACAGAACATCCCCAAAAGGCTGTGTCACCTGTGGAGGGGAACTAATATGGAGTCTCTCTGTCCTTCTGGGGGAAAAGATGGACTCTCTCTTACTTCTGAATTCTAGTCTGTGAGGATGGCTGTCAAGGCCTAAGATGGAATGTGCTTTGCTGGCAGATGTTTAGTCTTAGAATATATAGTAATAACAAGATAGTTATGAGAGCTGGGCGCCAGCAGGTACGGAATGTAGAGGAAGACCTTACTGTTCAGATAGAGGGGGGTGAGAAGTGCTGGGCCCAAAAATTCCTAGATAATAAGCCTTTTGCCTTTGCCTTTGCCATGGAAACTGTGACATAAAAAACTTTTTTGTGTAAGGTTATACAAGCTTTAAGAAATGTATGCTTAGGGTCGCCCTGACCATTGGGCCACCTTCTTTACGTAAAGAATTAACTTTGACTTTGCTAACCTGCTGTCTGACTAATTTGGACCATCCGCTGGGCAACAGATGTGTAAGTAAGGACCCCTGAGTCTGGGTTCCTCAACACACCTCATTATACTTTTTTTAGCCTATGCTGTGATGGCAATGAGAAAAAGACTGGATTATTTTGGGGAAGAGGTTCTCATGTTGCTTGCCTATAAGTATTTATAGGACTACCGTATTTGTCTTTTATCAAGAGACAAAGAAAATGAAGAAGATTGTGAGACAGCCCTCCCTCCCCAATTTTTGGTATTTTAGGCATGTCAGTTAATACTAGTATGGTGAAAAATACCCTTGTATATTTACCTCTCTCCACTGTGAAAACTGACCATTTATTCCTACCTTTGTTTCCTGTCTTTTAACCACTGATCCATGAGAGGACCTTCCCTCATATCCCAGGACTGCTTAGCTGGCTTATGAATCTTTTGTGTGGCACCTTGTCAAAGAATTTTTGAAAGTCCAAGTATACTGTATTAACTGGATCACCCTTGTCCACATGCTTGTTGGTATCCTCAAAGAATTCTAATATATTGGTGAGGCATGACATCTCTTTACAAAAGTTGTGTTGACTTTTTCCTAACATATCAGGATCATCTATGTATCTGATAATTCTCTTCTTTACTACAGTATCAACCAGTTTGTCTGGTACTGAAGTTAGACTCACTGGCCTATATTTGCTAGGATTACCTCTGGAACCTTTTAAAAAAAATTGGCATTGTATTAGCTATCCTCCGGTCATCTGGTACGGAATCTGATTTAAGTGATAGGTCATATACTATAGTTCTGCAATTTCATATTTGAGTTCCTTCAGAACTCTTGGGTGACTACCATCTGTTCCTGATGACTTATTACGGTTTAATTTATCAATTTGTTAAATAAGCAATGGAACAGAAAGCCCAACAGATTGCCAAAGAATAGTGACCTATTTTGTGCACTGACGACAACAAACATAGCAAGATGTGGGTTACTCTTATAGCTAGTAGAATAATATCAGATATTTTTTCCATCGATCACCAGATAAATTGTGTGTGAATATTTTTCCATTATTTGGCAAACACTAATTTTTATATCACAATTATCCCAGGTTTGCAATACAAAAGACACACCAAAAAAAGATGTATGCAATTCTTAATTACCAAACATGAACCTTCTGTATGGGCAAACATAATTCATCTTTTGCCTGCTTAGGAACTTCTCATGGAGAGTAGGTTGTTATTTTTAATAAACAGGTGCAAGAGAAACAGACAGAGAGACTAAATTAGTCCAATCAAAAAATTTGCATTGATGTAATTTAAAGTCTATGTTACAATCATATTTGGTTAAAAAAAAAGATGTGGAGAGACAAATTAATGAACCAAAATTAGTGCATTGGATATTAGCCTTAATTGGTGTGGGGGGGAGGGGAATGAGGGGATGAACTATATCTTCCACTTACCCCCTCTCCTCCCATTTTGGAGTCTTTAAAAAGGAGACCTTGAAAAAACATGGCAGCTGACATGTCAGTTTCACACCCCAGTTCAACTCATTGCATTTCAGCTCAGCATTGCATCCCAGCTTAGTTCATCTCATCTTCCCTGACTCCAAGACCGGAGAACAGATAGAGGCTACTGGAGTGAGATTCATCATTATGACTGCCACCCCCACTGTTTCCGGGAACCCTGGGCCTTTATTATCCTGAACCTAAGAGGTGTCCTGACCAGACTAATCCAGAGAGAAGGAGCCAAATGACATTGCCACCTCTACTGGCATCAGCTGGGATGTGAGACTTA
Source organism: Mesoclemmys tuberculata (assembly GCA_007922155.1). Classification (NCBI taxonomy): domain Eukaryota; kingdom Metazoa; phylum Chordata; order Testudines; family Chelidae; genus Mesoclemmys; species Mesoclemmys tuberculata. Next base: position 34,826,053 of record ML675610.1, read on the forward strand.
GTCTTTCTCTCTTTTCCCGTTTGCCATTTGTGCATTCTTTTTCTTCCCAATTTATGTTGTCGTTCCCTTCTTTTTCCTTTTGTCTAACAAAAGTCTGGCTTAGCCTGCCAAGAAAGTATATTTTGCAACACGGCTATGACCAAAAAAAGGCAGCTAGATCCAATGCCCTAAACAGCCCTCTGCTGATATAAGTTTGCCGGATCTTAGAGTGGTTAGCAAGACTGTATGCTGTGCCTGTGTTTTGCTGGAGTGAGGTTGCAAATGAGAGTAAAAGCTGCATTTTCTATTTTTCCTATTATTTTCTCTCCCCTTTTGTGTGTGTGTTTGTCTTGTTTTGTCATCTTAAAAATCAGGATCGGGCTTTAACAAAAAAACCCACCACCAACAACATCTCCAGCCCATCTCAACCACCAGCTAACTTATCATCTTTAACACCATCTAAGAACCTGTCAAACATGGGAGCTTTTCTTTTTAAAAGAGACTTTAACCACAACAGCATTGACATTTCCAGCCTATCTCATCTAACTTCTTTTTTTGTACCCAAAAGAACAGTTTCAGACTTTAACAAACAGCAGCTGTAACAACAGCTCTAGCTCATTTCAACTAACTATTTCTCTTTTATCCAAAAAGACAATTATTACCATCTTTAATATCATCTAAAAGACTGTCAAACAAGTTGGGGAGGGAGGTTCCTTCTCCAACGCTCTTCAGCTAAAGGGAAAGGAAACAAGAAATGTTAAAATAAAAACTAAGGGCTGGTCTATGCTTACCTCTGAGATTCGGCGGCAGTCGACGGGAGATACGCAAGTGATGTAAAAAACTTGTGTAACTCACATCGAATCTGCTGCTTCTGTTGTGCGCAGCATCCATACTGCGCTGCACCACTTTTGGAGGTGGTTTTTGTAGGTCGATTTCTGGATCGACTGAGCGGGTCTTCACAGACAGCTCACTCAATCCAGAGAAATCGATCTGACGGCGGCGAATTTGCCACCGTCAGTATAGACCTAGCCTTACTGAATACTTCGTATTTCAAATGTTTTTATTGTTTTTTTCTTCTTTTCTTTATCTTTAATAAAAGGCTTAAAGGATTTTTAATGGTGTGTTTGCCATGGTATTAAGCAGGTCAAGGTCTTTATATAAAAAAATTGAACTTTGTTTAACACTGTTTAATTCTGGACAGTGACTGGGTTACATTAACCTATTTGGCCCATATATTCCATCTAAATTAATACAAGAGCTCTTATTCTTGTCACTGAATGGTGATTTGAACACAAAAGGCTGGTATACAAGGTCTGATTATCTAATATCTTTTTGGGCAGTCATATACATTTGTGCAAAGTGTTACCAATTTATTACCAACTAGGGTTTTAGTATGGTTCATATTTATTCAGGAATTAAAGAGACCTCAGGATCAGTTAGCTTGACTGAATTTAATAAATAACTAGATAATTATATGGCACATAACAGAAAAAGTATAGTTACCACAGTCTGAGAGAACCAATCCTGCAACCAGGGACAGGTGGCTTGCGTTCTTTAGTTCTAAATTTGGCTCAGGGCTTAACATTGTTATAGAGGAGCTATGTACACTTTAATCCCTAGCATTTCCTCTTTTTCACAGACAGACATTATATTTTTAGCACATTTTCTGATAAATGTCTAACTTCAGTACCGGACCTCTGTTATTTACTAATGTCTTTTCAGTAAGTGCATCAAATTTCACTAATACAAGCTTGTTTGTGCTTGTTTCTTAGTACAATACCTCCTTAAAAATACTACATTTAAGTGGATCATTTCTAGTAGGCTAGCATATTCTCTTCTTAGCATGACTCCCAAAGCATCATGGGGAAGTCTGGCTCATAGGCAAGCTATAAGCCTTATAAAAGTCCGGTTCATAGGTCAACAAAAGTGGGTTTACAATACTAGCCTGGTCAGAATACTAGCCTGGTCAGCATTTTAGCCCCACTTTGTATAGATATAAATGACCACACAGGGTGCAAGGCAGTAGGAAATCAGGCTCACAGTATTCTCCAGGTAGGATACTGAATACAGCTATAATTAAGAAAACTGTTTTTGTATGGTCTGAAATGGCCTATCAGTAGTTTGCATGTGCCTGATCGAACCTGAACATTGCTATTTTCCATTTTGGCAAACATTTGCATCAAAATGCTATGGAACCACACTGAAATATTGCACTATGACGTAACACATGCTGCAAGCCTACTCCCAGAGTGGAATTAGTGTGGCAGGAGAGTGCCTGATGGATTGGAAAGCCACCAGTACAGCAGAGCAAGCTCTCTAGAAGCCATGGCCAGGTCAAGGGTGTGAGCTGTGGAAGAGTTGCTTCCCAGTGAAGACAGTCCAGATCCCCATGCGACAGGCACCTATCCTGGCAGGCAAAGTGAGATAGACTGGTTTCAATGGGCCAATAATTCATACAGGATACACAGTTGAAATACAGATACCGGTAAATCCAGCCACTTGACAAACAGACTAGCCTTGGCGCAGTTTAATTCCTCCAGCCAATGACAAATGATATGCAAATCAGGATCCAAGTCACCTTGCTGACAAAGGTGCAGGTTACCACACAGGGTCATTTGAAATGCCAGGTTTAGAAAGAGGGACTTGGGAAGTACTTCCAAGCTGGGACAGGAACATGCTAGCAGACACAGGTGGGACAGTAGTCACTGTACAACATACAGGCCAGTCTACTTCCCACAAATGACACCTCAAATGTTGAAATGCTAACGTAGCCTCAACTACCATGTGTGATATGCTAATGAACTCTGTCACATGGTTAATAATATAAAAAATGGCCACAGCCTGGAAAAGATTGAAATACCAGGGGAGAGAGGAGACAAGACACCTGAAACAAGAGATATCATTCTGACAGATAGGCCGATCGAGAAGGTCAGAAAAGAAAAAGAAGTAGACATAAAAGATCCATCTTTGACATTTCCCTCTCCTTCCTCCAACCATAAAATTCATCTTGCCAGTCCCCAGCCTTGCTCAAAATAGTCACTTCCTCTAGTCCTATTCCCATGACCATGCCAGCGTCTCTCAAAATACTACCATGCTCTGGTTTCCTTCAGTAACTCACGGACCTCTCTCTCCAGTCCTGCATTTTTGCCTGGCTCTCTGCTATCACCTTCTGCATGTGTCAACATCAAGTTAAGCTTAACATGGACAGAACTGAGCTCCTCATGTTTCCGCCAAAAACCTCTACACTCAAGCCATTCTCAGTCTCTGTTGACTTTACTATCCTCCTCCTTTTCAATTAGCCATCTTTGACCCTTCTCCCCCTTCCCTGGAATATCCAGGTGGTGTGCAAATCTAGCTGCCTCTTCACCATGACATTTCTCAGATTTGTCTCTTTCTCTTTGTCCAATGAGGAAAAATTCCCACCTCGGTCTTTATCATCTGTTGCCTTGATTGCCATAACCTCGTCTTCTCCAGACTCTCCAATACCCACATCCCACGCTGCCCTCCCACAGACAATCCATTCAGAATGCGTCTTCCAAAATAATGTTTCTTGCTTATCATTATGACTATATCATCATCCTCTTGCTTGTTCCACCACTGGTTCTCCTTTTTCCACTGCATCAAGTGTAATGTCCTCCATTCCAAGGCCTCTAGCACTACTTCAGCAAATGTAGAGTCTTGACAGCAACATTTCTGAGGCTTTCTGTATATATGCTCACTGGAAGGACGGACTATTTGGCTGTCACTAACTCACTCAGACCGAAACTCAAGCAATAAGATAATATTATCCTCTAACCTCACTTACATTACCTTCTGTTATTGTTTTCAGCAAACTCTAAAGCAGGGGCTAGAGTTCAGTAATCCTGTGGAAGATTGTAACTTGTAAACTTCTTTACTAGAGCACACCACAGACTTTTCCCAAGCTTCAGGGGGTGATCAGCAATTCATCACTCACAACGTCCCAGTATATCTATATGCCATCTGACAATTTCTCATTCTGCTCTAGTTTATTAATCCCTAAGAGTGCATCAAGAATTTGTTTTGGATCCCTTCCCAAAGAAGAGCACAGGCTGCCAAAAGGATCTCCTCACATATGGGTTCCATTCCTCTTGTGCTCACACGTGCAGCTTCCCACATGTCCAGTGAATCAAAAATCACAAACTGAGAGTGAGTAGTGTTCTTGCAGATTCTGTTGAGGTTACTGTACTAGTCTGCACTTGCTGGAGGTTGAAGTGCAGCCTTATTTAAAGAATGCCCATGATAAAAATGCAAAATTAATTTCCCTTAGGAGCAAAGATATTTTTGTTCAGACTTGCGCATTTCTCAACCTTTAAATCCTTGCCAAATGAGAGCCTAGCTGTCAAGGGGAACACCTTCCTCATGCTCACTGATCCCCCATTTTTCCTTCCTGCTTCACATTCATCGATCACCCTTAGGCATGAGTGGGTAGAATTATGTAGTGGCTCCCTTTTGCTGCATGTCAGTCCTTTTTTGTTGTTCTTTGTTAACAGTCACTATAAAGTTACTGCCCAAGGAGATGCTACTCTCCAGGTCCCCTAGAGCTTAAAGGGGCACAATTCATGCTTTCAGTTCATTTTCAATCGTACTCATCTCCCAGACATCCCCACCGCATGAAGTTTACTTCTGCTATGGAAAGAAATAATTTGCAGAGGAATACTGTGCATGGTTGCAGAGTAAAGTCTCAAATTAGTGCAATTTTTGCAGCCCTAATGCACCCCCATTTGTGGGACAGTTATGCAAGTTTCATGTCTGAAGGAAGTCTTTGTTGACCATGGATGGATCTTAAAAGGTCAAGAATTAGTGTGTGTTGTATTCCCTCTTCTGCTTACAGATTAAGAGCAAATTTACAGTATCTCTTTTAAATTATTTTTTGTTACTACTAGCATCCAAGATTTTATTATGATTTTTTGATAGAGTATCCTTTATTTTAATAAATGATTACATTATGCTACAGTTATGATCTAAGCTCCTAGTCTTGCATACACTTATGTATATGCCAAACTTCAAGCATGTGAGTAGGCCCATTGACTTTCATGGGCTTACAGTGCTAAAATTTACAGTAGTGAAACTGCATGGTTTTGCATGGTTATTGTAGGTTTCATTTGTTTGTTTTTTTAATATGGAATAGTTTTTCTATAACATCTTTGATATTCAGGGTATTCCAAAGCACTGTGGAGGATTCCATGCATTCTGCAGCAAGTTGCCTTACTTTCTGCAAAGCTCCACCAATAAATTCTGAGACAACTGAAAATTTTGTGGTGCTGTTAACATAGCACAGACTCATTATAGAAAATAAGATTTTTATTATGGGTATCTAACCATGCAGTACAGTGTCAAATTCCAAGTAGAAAACTTTGAAGCACATGTTCTTTGATCAAATACAATAACTATTTCACAAACTCTTTATTATTAGCATTGTAGCAAAGAAATACCACTCCGTATGGATGGACTACAAATAGCTCCCACTGCCACCTCCCAATACAGGTGTGTGGGCTGCAAAAAGCTTCCTTTGTTTGCTTATTCCCTGAATGTGAAGTTGCGATGGCAGATTTTTGCAGCCCATATACCAGGTGTGAACAAAGGCAGGCAAAAATATGAAAAGAGTGAGTATCCCAAGGGAAAGAATATACAATGTATAGCCAGATGGGAAATGAACATGCTTACGTGCCAGGAACTCTTAAAAAAATACACTGTAGTACAAGCTTAGAAAACTAAATTCAAGTAAAATATAAAATATTAAAAAGAAACATATTTCAGCAGGAAGTTAAAGGAAAAAGCTATGTAAACATAGGCAGTGCTTCTAACATGGTGGTTCTACAGCAGAATGCTTGTTTGTCTCTTGTCTCTTTAACTTTTACACCACAAGTGAAGGTCTGATTGTAGCACTGGATAGGCATTTTTATGTTTATAAGTGAACTAGGGGACAAATGTGTCATTAGCAGGTTCCTTGACATGGTTAAACAGGTAGTGTAGGCAGCACCTTAACTATTCTCTTAACTCTAGTGGTGGTTACTCTGATCAGGAGTGAGGCAGTTTGGTGGATGAGGCATTTGTACTGCTGATGGCTTTGTTGTGTTTATTCTGTGGTTACAGTTCAGTCTTCCATTTTGCTAATCCAGCACTGCTTACAGACTAAATTCAGAGCAAAAGAAAATGCATCAGTCAGCTTTCGCAAAAGAGGTAGGCAGACCTATACGGGCCCCATAGCCTCATTAAATCAAAAAATATTACATTACCAGTAGTCAGCTCAGTAGTGATTATACAGGGTGAACTCTTGGGCCTTTGTCTTAATTAAATGATTTCTTATTTCCTCTCAGTTTATTTATTGAAAAACGTTTCCAGCACAGATGTTCACTTGAATAGGTGTTAGCTAAAGTCTCTTCCTAAGTGGTAAAAACAAATTAAACTGTTTTCACAGAAGAGTTTACAAACTTGCAGCTCACAGGGATGGTTTTCACCTGCCAGCCTACAATCTGTGTTAATAAAATATGTGTGATATGAAAAAAATAGCAAATCCATAGAATCTGCTCAAGTGTGATAGGACAGGACAGGAGACCAGCTAGAATTTACAAATGGTATGTGACAAATGAACACGGCACCATGCGTGCATGGAAGCAGTGTTCTGGACACTTGCCTGATTCAGCAAAGAAACTGTCCTTCACCTACATTGTATCTGTGCTTTATTTTTATTTCTGACAAGATAGCTTTAGATGGGACACTTTTCCTCCCACTCGCTCCAAAATTCATTTTTCTTGAAAACAACTTTTAAATTAAGGAATTTTTATTTATCTGTTGTCAAGCAAAAATTTTGATTCAACATGAAGCTTATTCCTGATATCAAACTACGCAGAAGTATTGAATCAATAGGTAGTAAAGGTTGAACAGCTGATCTGCAGTTTGTCCCCATAAAATAAAAACAGTTGAATGTTTACAGCCTATGAAATGTGGAACAAAAATCTGGACTTTGAAGCACATGCTGGAATGGTGCTGTTTTGAAAGATGTTGATGGGCAAAAAAGAAGCCAGGAACACAGCTCTGAATGAATTGTTCCAAGTGAAACTCAAACTTATTTTGGGTCTAAGATCCACTAAATTTGGTGGGCCTGGGAGGAAGTTTGCACAGTGGTGAAAAATGACTTGAATGTTGTAACAGGGCGTGGTGGCTCTCCTCGGAGCCTGGGCTCGAGGAAGGCTCGCTCTGTGCCTGCTGGACAGAACCAGCCCTGCAAGCCGAGCCACCCGGAAGCAGAGGGGTGGAGTCAGGGCCAGGGAAGAAGTATAAAAGACAGGCCCAGCAGCTCAGTCGGGGAGCAGCTGCCGCCGGAGGCAGACGTGTCTCCCTGGAGACAGCGGCATAGACCTGACCCAGAGCCTGAGACTGTTTGGCACAGCTGCCCCACCGACCAGAGCCTGCGGGACCTGCCTGACTTGCCAGACCTGAGAGACAGGAGGGGGCTGCCTGGACCTCGGGACTGGAGGGGGCCATGCCCGATCCTAGGGACTGGAGTGGGCCACCGGGCCCGAGTGACGGGGTGGGCCCGCCGGACCCTAGTAGCTGGGTGCAGCTACCCAAGCCCGCTGGGTCGGAGAAACCACCGGAGGCTGGCCCTGATCTGGAGGAGCTGCCCGGTGTGGAGAACCCACTGGCGTGGATGGACCCTGGCAGACTGGAGGAACCCCTGGGGACCCTGCGACCTGGAGGAGCTACCTTTGGCAGACAACCCACAGGAGTTCCCGGACCTACCACTGGCCAATGGAGAGGGATTTGCCAGACGCCCGCTCACCGCCTCCCCCCACGACGCAGAGGGCCCGACGTGGATGCAGGTATCCTGGGATTGGGTGGGAGGAAGTGGCCCAGGGAAAGCCACAGCCAGTGGCTGAGTCAGGGGCAGACCCCAGTCAGTGTGTTGCGTCTGGAGCCCCGCTGACACAGCGACAACCCACTTTTGCCACCGATAGGGCCCTGGGCTGGGACGCAGTGGAGTCAGGTGGGCCTGTGTCCCCCTCCATCCCCTTCCCTAGCCACCCAGGGAGTGCTTGCTGCCCTCTGCACTCCTGACAGGAGGACACCGATCTTATCGGCCCCACCAGGCTGTAAGGCCGGGGGCTATAGACTGCTTTGCCTGCCCCGCCCTGTTTAAAGGCCTGTCTGAGGGTCAGGGGCAATAGCCTACTGGGCCACAGACCCATTCCAGCCCTGCCCTACGGGATGGCCAGGCATGATAGACTGCCAGAAGAGCCCGCCCCACCTAGGGGCTGGGCCCAAAGACTACTAACCAAGGCATTTATTCCCTTCAACGAGGGCGCTGTGGTCTGCCTTGGAGCCTGGGCCCGAGGGAGCGTTGTGATGCCTCTGGCTGAACCAGGCCACCAGCCTACAAGTGTCCTTCCAGCCATTCACCAGGCTCCCTCCATTCAGCTAGCCTCCATGATTTTAGAGGCATGGGGCCTAATTCATTGGTGCGCTTCAGCTGCTATACACTGCTCCAGATACAGGGCATCCATAAACACATCTTAAATAGACAGTTAAGGTGGTTTATGGTTGCTTTGCATCACCAGAGCTCTACAAAGCAGCCAGAACATTCTGGTGAATCTGGCTCATTTGTAAAATCCATCAGCCAAGGGGTTTATTGGTTTAGAATGTAGGCTTGTGTCTAAGATACACGTGTAAACCTCCTGTGTTCCTGTTGGCTGGAAGAGCTTAGGAGGAGTACAAGCTGCAACTTGTCCTTATGTGCATTTTGTATCTAAGTTTGGAAATAGAACAGCTTTACCTGCTAAAAAGGGAGCTACTCTGTACAAACTATTCTCTGGGTGTTGAACAAAACAGCTGCATGATTTCTCTCATTCCTTGGTGAACCCATCTATGTTAAAAAAGCCAGCATTAATTATAAAAAATCCAGGTGTGTGCTTCTAATTCTTCAGTTTCCAGCAGGAGATACAGAATGTGGCAATAAAGATGAAACATTCAGTTGGGACTGATTTGGACCAGTTGAAAGGTTTCCTATTTGTTCCTAGAGAAATCATTATGAATTAGATGCGCAAGAGAAAAAACATAGTAAGGCCTTCTGAAAATTGTTAAAATGGCTGAGTTTGGGGTTGAGGAGAGCTTTATTTTAATACAAACAGAAGGTTTTAATGCTTATATTAATCTTTTAAAATAGTGTTTCCTAGTCCATGAAATTGCAACTGAGGAAAAATGTAGTGAAGCAATGGATTGCAGTGGGGAGAAAAATGTATGGAGCATTGACAGATTTATTATCATTACATAGTGCGAGTGGTGGAATTCACTGATTTTTTTAAAGAAAGATGAGTTCTCCAGAAAAAAAAATATTGAAAACATTACCAGCGACACTTGTAAAATCAGTTAGATGAGGAAATATTTTTAAGTACCCAGCAAATTTGAAGAAAATGGCCAGAAAATGTCATTTTAAGCCATTCCTGAATGAGGCATTGACTGACAAATTTGTTTGACAGGTGAAGCTCTAAAGTAAGAGACTGCTTGCTGCAAACTGCGCGTATTGTAGAATTTGCCAGATTTTTTTAATCAACGAAATGAAGTGTGCAGCAACTAGAAAAAAATCTATTTAGTTGAGATTTGATCCAAACCGAGTTGTGGTTAATGGAAAGACTCGCATTTAGATAGTGGGATTTAGATTAGCAAGGGGGGGAGGGCTGTGATCAGGCACCCGAATCAGACAGGTGGACCCCTTAATGCCCTTGCAGAGCCCCATTGGTGGCAACTGGTACTATCACAGAGGGCCATTGTAGGATCAGTGCCTTGATTTGATTTGTTAACAAACAGGAGGAACGCACATTAAAGTCTCAGAAATACCTGTAAATAACTATAGAAGACTGTTGCAATGTAACAGGCTTTCCTATCGAGCTCAAGATTGAACTCCAAACACCATGCAAACCTGAAGGGGGCCGGTTCACAGCCACCCCTCATACCCTGACCTGCAGGGTTCCATTCATAAACACAATTGCCAGTGTCTAGCTCTGTCTGCCAGTTTTATAAATATTCCCTGACTTTTCTATCATTCACAGGAACCTTTGCAGTCAAATACTGAAAGCGAGTTGGGCCAACATTCGTTCATTTTGTTAAAATGATGGAACTATCTCTTCAAGGTGCTTTAATAGGAAAATCCTAAAGCAACAGCTGTTTTCATACAACATTCACTTTTGCAGGGTGTTAAATAATTCTGCCTTTACTGTAGAAAGCCTAAATTGCTAGTGCTGGAAAATCTTCATTAATACTATGCTGAATCCAGAGAGTTTACATTTTCCCATTCCCTCTGATTTCTCCCAAGGCTGTTGTCAATTTTGCCTTCTAGATTTGTTGCTGTTTTTTGTCACTTCCTGATAGAAATATTTAGTCCAGGTTACACATTGCCATTTTCTCAATTGCTCTTTCTTTCTCACCCTCTCAAGCATGGCATTTGCTGCTCATTCAACCAGTAAATTTTTTGTTGCACCTCAACTTTGTGGGCTGCTGTTCTTCATATGAAGGCCGCAAAGTCCAAAGCAGTCAAAAGTTAGGAAATGCCCGAATTAAGGTAATCTGTGCAATCTTAATTCAACCCCCTTGTGCAAATATATTATGATACAGTCTTTAATCACATGATCACATACTATTTTTTCCACAGAATCCCTCCCCCTGTCAGTGCACAGGATGGTTGGTAATCACTGAATGGGTAGCTCTTCAATTTCTTTTAAACCTCATCATTCAGTGTATGGCCCAGGCCTTATTTACAACACACCACTGAAACTCGAAACTAAATTCTGAATTAGTACTTTCCTCCCAGATTTTCTTTGGTGTGTGTCACCCTAGTATCCGAGTATCTCACAGACATTAATTAATGTATCTTAACAACACCCCTGTAAGGGAGGGAGGTATTGTTATCCTTATTTCATAGTAGGGGAACTGAGATACAGAGATTAAAGACAAAACTGTAAAAAGTGTCCAATAATTCTCAGCACCCAACATGGCCTGGAATTGGTTTCCCAGAATTTAGTCTTTTTATAGCACTTTTATATGTTCAAAGCACAGCTCCCCTCAACTTCAGCTGCAACTGTGAGTGCTCAGCACTGCTGCATATCTGGCCCCATGTGTCTCAAAACAGGCACTCCAAAAATGAGGAACATACAATTAATGACCACCTGTGAAAAGTTTGGTTTGAGTGTGTTGCCCAGCACCACAGAAAAACTCAGTGGCAGAATCCGGAATGGAATCCAATTCTCCTGGAGTACATTCAACTGCTTTACCCTTTCTTTCTGTAGTCCCCCACCTCATTCATTACACTTTCCAACTTCTTCAACAAATAAGTCAGAAATCCTCGTCCACTACACAGCCTATAGCCTTCAACAGAAATTGGATCGAGCCCTAATTCTCCAATCATGGGATCTCACTGTCTAACCCTCACAATCCTAAAAGAAGTCAAATGTATCCATGGTCTGAAGTGTCAGATCCCACAAAGCTGCAGTACCAGTGATCTCTCAAGATGGCAATCAGTGACAGATTCCTACAGGCCTGTTGTCTAGTTCCCTTTCATTATAATCCCTTGGTAAAGGAAGTAAGTCACCTGCTTAAATTTTGTTTACTTAATTTTGAAGTTTAAAGGAAGGTGATGCTTATCTGTTGTCATTAATTCATTTTTCCAATGATTGCAAAGGTGGTTGTTTTCCTTCAGAACTTCATGGGCAATTAATGGCACCACTGCTATAATAACAACTAGGGTGTACACGTCTGATGTTCCATATAGCTTGTCATATAATGGAAAGGCAGGGGGTGCAAGGGGCACTATTCCTGTCCTTTCCTGGGCTTACTCATATGTATAATAGTTCTCTCTTTGGTTGGACTGTGGAGTTGCTTGTTTCTGTCATTGTTTAGAGAGCGGTACTTTGGAACAATAGATCCTTTCAAATCCAGATGGTGCATATGCGCTATGTTTGATAAGTCTGGCGTTTGTATTTATGCAGACAAGAGTCATTATAATCACTTCATAGTTAACACTGAGGTAGAGCTTCACATTTCCAAAGCACTGTATGGCTGAAATTCACCCCTATACAGAGGGCCAGGAGAAGATCACTTGGGTTCCACTTAAGCTTTGGGTCCCACTTAAGCCCCACATAGCATAGCGGGCGGCCCTCAGGATCTATGAGGGAGCCAGTGCTGTTCAACATATTCATAAATGATCTGGTAAAGGGGGTAAAGTGTGAGGTGGCAAAGTTTGCAGACGATACAAAATTACTCAAGATATTTAAGTCTAAAGCTGACTGTGAAGAATCACAAAACTGAGTGACTGGGCAACTAAATGGCAGATGAAATTCAATGGTGATAAATGCAAAATAATGCACACAGGAAAAAATAATCCCAACTACATATCCAAATTGATGGGGTCTAAATTAGCTGTTGTTACTCAAGAAAGAGATCTTGGAATCATTGTTCTCTGAAAACACCTGTTCAATGTGCAGTGGGAATCCAAAAAGCTAACATTGTTAGGAACCATTAGGAAAGGCATAGACAATAAAACAAAAAATATCATAATGCCACTATATAAATCCATGGTATGCCCACACTTTGACTATTGCGTGCAATTCTGGTTGCCCCATCTCAAAAAAGATATATTAGAACTGGAAAAAGCACAGAGAATGGTAACAAAAATGATTAGGTATATGGAACAGCTTCCATACAAGGAGAGATTAAAAAGACTGGGAATGTTCACCTTAGAAAAGAGACAAAAAAGGGGGGCTATGTTAGAAGTCTATAAAATCATGAATGGTGTGGAGAATGTGAATAAGGAAGTGTTATTTTCCCCTTCAGATAACACAAGAACCTAGGGTTTCCCAATGAAATCAATAGGCAGCAGGTTTAAAACAAACATAAGGGAGTATTTCTTCACTCAACACATAGTCAATCTGTGGAGCTCATTGGACGGGGATATTGTGAAGGCCAAAAGTATAACTGGGTGCAAAAAATTAGATGAGTTCCTGGGGAGATAAGTCCATCAGTGGCTATTAGCCCCGATGGTCAGGGACACAACTCCATGCTCTGCGTGTCCCTAACCCTCTGACTGCTGGAAACCGGGACTGGATGACAGGGGATGGATCACTCAATAATTTCCCTGTTCTGCTAATTCTCTCTGAAGTATCTGGCACTGGCTGGTGTCAGACAACAGGATACTGGGCTAAATTGATCTGATCCAGTATGATTAGTCTTTTGTTCTTATATTCGTAAGTTTAAGGTAACTTTACTTTTTTTTCTTTAAAGTAATTCCATGAAAAAGTTATATGAATTCATATTCCTTTTTTTAAAGTGTTTTCTCATATTGAGTACGGATCTTTGTCAACTAGTAAGTTATGATTTATTAACAGCTTTAGAAGGTATTTTCCCAAATCTCTTATTTATTAATTAGCGTGATCAGAGCTACAGTTGGTATGAATTGGAATGATTACATTTGAACTGAATGGAGGTAAGTTGACTTACACCATCTGTGAATTTGGCCCTGCATAGCTTCTATTTTAATTAGCACATGGACAGGTTACATGATAGTATAGCATAGAGCCATGCTTTATAATTTTTGCTGCTGGCTTCACGTGCTCTCCAAATCCCATTTTCCTGTTGGTGGAAAGTGAAATGGTCGGATAGTTACTTGTGAAAACAGACAGCTCACACAAGTCTTTATCTCTTGCAAATTATAGTCTTGCCCTTCACTCATGAGGCAATGAGAAAAAGTATTTCGTTGCCACGTGTGTTCATATTTAATGTATAGATCCCATATAGTAAAGTTTATCAGCATATTCACAATCTATGAAAAGCTTGACACTTTAAAGTTTATAGCCTGGAATTTTAGTGCCTGAGGAAGGAGAAAGCTAAACATATTTAGAATTACATCAGAGCAGATACACTGCAGATCCCTTTCTTGTGACTGATTTATATTACTGGGATCCAGATAATTCCCTGGAATACAATATTGGTGCATTTTCTTTTTTTCTGTCATGTTCTGTATGGGTATAATAGATTTGGTTTTATTTAGTGTCTTTCATACTTAAAAGTGCTTTAAGCTACCTTACAAAATAAGTTAATTGCTAATAGTTCAGTGACTGTGTAGATAAAGGCAGCAGCCATTATGCACTCAGTAATAGATCATAAACAGCTTTGGACATTAGAACCAATTCAGCTGAACAAGTTGACCAGGACGCTACAGTCAACCACTCACTCTCTTTTACAAAGAGAAATCCACAGCTGTCACTTGAACTGCAATCAGAACTACACAGAAGGGACATCAGCTGAACGCACATCTACACTTGGAGCTAGGGATATGATTTTCAGCTTGAGTAGCCACACAGGTGCTGGCTCTGAGTGATTTAGTGCACTAAAATAGTAGTTTAGTTGTGGTAGCATGGGCAATGGTGAGCATCATGGGCTAGCTGCATCAAATACAAACGTGCCAGGCCCTCGTGGGTATGTAATTGGGGATGCTATCTCATGCTGCTGCTCATCTCTGCCTGTGCTACTACAGCTACACTCCTATTTTTAGCACACTAGCCAGATGAAAACTAGCACAAGTATGTCTGCTTCAGCTGGGAATCATGCCCACAGCTCCAAGTGTAGATGTAGCCTTGCACATCACGTCAAAAACATTATACACATATTGGTTGTTTTTTAAATTAGAAAATAGAGTTCAGCAGTCGACATACTGATCTCTCTATTAAAGCAACCATGTTAGACAAGTGTTAGCTATTTGCATCTGTTCTGAATTCAGGAAAGTGGCCAATTCATAATGGTACAATTATTCAATATATAGCTTTTTCGACTTTAGTGTTGTGTATAGAAGTGGTAGAAAAGCAGGTTCACGGGAAATTTTAAATTTTGAAACTATCTTTGTTACACAGGGTTTGAAATATACCCAATTTTCTGTTTTTTCTTTACATTTCCATGACATTTTTATCATTTGTTAAATCATAAGGTTTATCCAAATGTTCAAAACCACCAATGAACACTTATGTTTACCAAAACCCACATTTTTGTTAAATGAAAATGTTCCATAACTATTTTGAAACAATTGTGATAAATATTTTGATTATAAAATATTGATAAAGATGTCATAGAAACATTGGTGGAAAAATGAAAATTTTAAAGATGACAATTTTTCACTAAAAATTCAATTTTTTTAATAAAGCCTCTTTTTGTCAGAGAAATTTTGTACAAAAATATGTGACCAGCTCTAATTATGTACTATGCATCCATGTACTGATTTATAATACATGCATCCATGTACTGATTTATAATACATGCAGTGGTGAGCCTCAAAATTTGCAAATTGCCTCAGATAATTGTGACCCTGGTCCTGTACATGCTTATCGTCATGATTAATTTAAATATATGAGTAGTCTCACTGAAGTCAATGGGACTACTCAGGTGCCTACGTTTATTCATGTATTTCTAGGATCAGGGCCTAAATTTGTGTTTGCTGCTAGTTTGCTGCAGTATTTGCTGGCTTCCAGGTATTTTGTACAGTAAGTACAGGGAAGCAGAAAGATAAAATGCATATATTGAGGTAACCTTATCTATTTATTTGGCATGATTTTACTAGTCACCTCAGTACTATTTTCTAATATTATATTATTTGGTTTTTCAGTCTGAGATAACATACCTTGTTTCTGGAATATATTTCACAATCTCTGATTCTTCCACTCTACCAGTTCAATTTGCTGTCTTGTATTATTGATGAAATAATGCATGTTCAGATCTGGCTTTGATTACAGAGTTATTGCTAGATCAAGCCAGTGGCTTTCTTCTCCTGTTTAAGCTGTTTATGACAGACTGTGTGACATCTTAGGTATAATGAAGAGGTTAATAAATGGTATTGCTGAAATCCATGGGGAAGATAGCTTAAACCATGGGAAAAAGGAAAACTGTGTTAATTACAGAAGGAAGGCTGAATTCCAAAGGTGCTGAAGGGTCTGTTTTAAGAATGCTTATCTTCATTGGGTTATGAAAAAGTCAGAAGAACACATCCATATCACCGAATAGGTATTAAATTTGGAACTGAATATCCGTTATATTCCTTTATCTAGTTAGCAAGGTAAATGAGATGCTTTGTGTCACACTTCAGGATAACTGAACCTGTGTTCCCTTGAGGGCACCCATTCCAGCTCCTCAGCTGTCACTTCTCTTATGTTGAGATCCCTCTTTCTTTCCCTCCTAATTGGCATTTTTCCAGGCTGCACAGTTCCCTGCCTATACTGTGATATCCCCAGCAACCCAGACTGCTAAAACAGGCCAGTGTCTGTACTTTGCTTTCTCTCCAGAAGCTATACACAGTGCAAAAGCAGCAGTTATAAGTTAACACACAGATCTTTATAAGCAAGTACATTTATTTTTAAGGTGAAAGCATTACAGCAAAAACATTAAAAGCAATAAAAGAACCTGCACACATACTAAAAAGCCCATCACAGGTCACCTAGCTCCAATCTCCAGCTCCTCCTTCAAAACCCACAACTGGGTTTTCCCTGTAGTTACAATTTCATAACTGTCTCAGATTCAGAACCAAAACAACCATAAATCATTCAGTTTTTCCTTTATAAAGCTTATGCTTTTGATCTTGGCTTCATGTAACAGATAATCAGCAGACAATTGCTCACTCCTTAGGGTGTCGCTTCAAAAGGCTGGGGTTTTGCATAATTGGAGGTGGAGAATTTGCATTCACCTCACTCTAGATATTCTCCAGGAAAACAACACGTTTTGTTCCAAAAGTCCCTTCTTGTTTGCCACTTTGTTCAATACAGTCCTCTGAATCCCTAGGTCTCTCATCTGTCACATCTATCCCCTCAAGAGGTTATGTATAATCCCAGCCCTTAATAATACATAAATCATCCATCTAATACAATGGACCGTAAAGAGATTTAAATTTGATTTAATAAGGTTTCCTTGGGATATTGCAGGAAATTGCCATTCTGTCACAAATATGAATAAATTAAATCTAGAAATAAATATTTGGTATACTCCTTTATCTAGTTATCAAGATAAATGAAAAGCTGTGCGTTAAGCTTACATCTTTAATGACTGTATTTTTTGTTTTCTAGTTTTCTCTTCTTCCTCAAGTTTTTCCCATCACAACTAAACTGACCTGACTTTTTCCTCTTCTGTGATCAGCTTAAATCAAATGAGGCTTTAAACAGTTCCCAATTTTCAGCTGATCATTGCTATTTTATAGCTCTGTAATTAAAAAAAAAACTCCTCTGGGATGTAAAGGAACATAATCTCCTAAAGAACTCTAAGTGCTCCTTCTTAACATTATTTGTTCTCCTTTGCCACAAATGGATTTTCTTTCTTCCCTAAAGTATTCCAGACCTTTAGGGATCTTTAATGTTTTTAAAATGTTCTTCCTTTCAGGATCATGTAATATTTGCCCTTCTGTTGGCAGAGTGGCTGATCCTTTTTGGGCTATAGGGTCTAGCTTTACTTTAATTATCCTTTGTATAACCCCCAGATGGATGATGATGATGATGCGTATTTATATGAAAAAATACAATAATTCAGCATTTTAGTATCCAAATAGTTATATATCAGTATTTCTGTAACAAGAAGACTGACCAGTCCATGAATGTATAACATGTAAGTTAGCTTCTCCTAAGGGTATATATATATTTTTAAATGCCTGGTTCACTTCAAGCTTGGAAACAGTTTAATCAAATTGTCCTTGCAACTAAACAGCAGCCCCAAAGTGATCCTTGTAAGGTTTTCCTTATATTTCTTATCAGCACTGTATCTTGCAAGCAACATCAAGTCTCTAACACAGAGACAACTATGCAACCCCAAGGTGGAGACACTGCACATAATGCAATATTCATCTACAAATGGAAAACATTTTTGTCTTATGTCTTTTTGTCTTATGTCTTACGGCAAAACTGCAGAGAGGGAACATGGATCCAAAAAAAGATCCAAGCACAAGGAAAGGTAAGAGAGAAAAAAACCCCAAACATATCTCATTGAATGTGCTTGGAACCCATTCAATATATAGAGGATGGTTAGCATGGCTAAAAACTATTAGCAACTACACAAACCTTTGGAGTCATGAAGACATGTAGCAGAGGAGTGGAGAAATGAAGTTATTTGTACAGTCAGTTTATGAGGACTTTGCAAGCCAGAGACAATCATATATGAAAAGATGAGGACAAAGCTGTTTCCTGTGTGTTTGAGAGCTGACCAAACCTCTAAATTCCTTGAAATGAAAGTGCAAAGCTGTCTCATACTAGCAGTAAAGTGCAGTGCTTGCTGAATATGTGATTACACAGTGTTTGGTGGTGGGGAACTGCATGTTGCAGACAGTTGGGATCCTGGTTCTCTCCCCATCCACATCTTTTCCTTTCAGCTTTGGTAAAGATTTTGAGTCTGATCTAATGGGATTCAATGCACCTTGGATCAGACCTTTTCTGGGAACTGTTTGAATAACCTACATCTTTGTATGGCAATATGCCACTTAGCTAGTTTTTTATGTTACATCATGCTTTTGTCACAACTTTTGGTTTTCCTCCTCACTCAACACAGGATAACTGATGGAAGAGTATGGGAAATTTTGGGTATAATGAGGCTGAATGCATACTTAGACGTGAAGGTGTAGAAGGTTTATATTAGAAAAAGTCCTATGAGATAATTTGCTTTCATATACTGTAGCCTTTTATATTAAGCTTTAGAATGTAAATGAAAGGTTAATCTAAAATCTATTAGAATTGACTGGCTTTTCTACAGCATCATGTATTTTTGTATTGCCTGGGACTAAGACCAAAGCATTTCTTTAAGCCTTTTCTCCTTCCCTCTGAGATATTGTCACAGGGTGGAATAGGCACAGAGGCCCCCTGCTAGAGGCATCAGGGTCCTACCACACCTGATCCCAGAAAGGAGCAAAGGAGTTGAGTCCCCCAAGTAGGTTACAGAGGCTGCATGGAAAGCAGCCAATTGGAGAGAGGGACCAGCAGGCTTACATAAAAGGAGCTGCAGGGCCAGAGTCAGTCAGTTGCTGCCTGGAGCTGAAGGAGTGAAAACTATGTTCCTTGCTGGCTGAAGGAGTGACAGGACAGATCAGTTGCTAGCAGGAACTGGGGAAGCAAGAGAGCTCCTGAATGGCTGCTGGGACTCAGTACAAGACTTCAGCCCTAGGATAAGGGTTGAGTATTTGAGAAGATGCTGGGGCCATGGGGAGGTGGCCCAAGCAACAGAAACACAGTTAACATAGTTAAAGGGACGCAGTGGGGAGCTGCTATTTGTAGGGTCCCTGGGCCAGGACCTGGAGTAGTGGGTGGATCTCAGTCCACCCACCAGCCATAGGCAGAGTGGCCTACTCCCTGAGGAGGGAGTTGAACGTAACCCTGGAGAGCAGACTGAAAACCCTGAAGAGGGTGAGCAATTTACTGAGCATTGAACTGTGAAACAGCCCTGTAAGGGGACTGGATGATTTAGTAGAAAGCTGGGGTTATAGAAAGGCCCAGAGAGGGTGAAATCATTGCCTCCAGGGAGAAAGCCTTGGGGGTACATGGCCCCATACTAGGCCTGGGACTATTTAAAGACTGATCCAATGCAGGGGTAATGGGATAGGCCTATGATGGACTGTATGGCCTGGAAGGGGTCTGTTTTGTTTCACATACAGACTGTGTGAAACTTGGCTAGAGGGCTGAGGCACTGAAAACCTGCCTGAGAATTCATTGACAGGGGTCACTACAAACTGAGAGAGCTGCAGACCCACACTCGGCCAGGAAGTGCTCACGAAAGGTGGTGTCACCATGTTACAGACGTAAATATATATATTACAATCTATGTTTTATGTATATAGTGATTTACTCAAATCCACAAAGGTGTTATGGAAGAGATAGAAAGAATTCCTTTGAGCTGACCTTACATTAGGCACTATCTGTTTGTTAGTTGGTGTGTGTGTGTGAGAGAGAGACTTTTAACTACATTCAAACTACTTGCTTGAAGTAATTGTCTCAAAAGAGACCTGATCCTGTTCCCATTGAAGTACATGGCAAAATTCCAAATGAATTAAGTGGGATCAGGTCCTTATTGAGCATTGTTCCTTTTCTGTCTCTGGACTAAATTGGCTTTAAACATAAATATGCTTGTTTATTACTTCAAATAACTGAAATTCATACAGAAATAATACAAACCCAATGATATTCAGATCTCACAGAGAAAAAGAGAACACAAAAAGGGAAAATCAAAAGAGAAGCAATAAATAGTGATACTAAATGAATATATTCCAAGACAAAGACTATGTAAAGATGGAGTTAATGTTGAGACTTCATGAATGTATACCCTTCCCTCCTGTTCTCTGAAGTCCCCCTGTCTCTTACATCTTCCTATATTCCTTGCATTCAGCCACCCTAACCCTCTCCCTCACACTTACCAGATTTTCCTCTCCCTTTTCCATGCCAGATTTTCCTCTCCCTTTTCCACCTCACTTCTCCACACACACACACACACACACACACACACACACACACACACACACAC
>ML675610.1:34846573-35249482 GCA_007922155.1 Mesoclemmys tuberculata
CACACACACACACACACACACACACACACACACACACACACACACACCAGTTTTCCTTTCCTACCACTTCGGTCAGCAGAGGCCGGTGAATACAAATATTCTTATTTAGAGAAACTCATGAAGGACCTCCTATTTCAAAATGGCAACCACCTCCCATTGCTTCCAGTGAAAGTGAAACTAGCTGCTATCTTTGCTAAAAGCAGCATTTTGCCTCAATCCCACTGAGAACAATGGAAGTATGAAGCTGTTTTGAAAGAGTGGAATTCTCTGTAGTATAGCAGTTATGAAGATTAATGAGGAAAAGTATCACTAATCCTAAAAAGTCTTCAAATGTAGCCTGTGCATAAGATTTCAGTGTAGTTTAGCTATAAGGGAAGTTTGAATTATCTGCATTTATTTAATTTACAAGTTAATTTGGGATTAAAAAACCAGGATAACACTGAGTGCTAAATTTCATAAGGGATCCCTTGTAAAGTTACTACTAACTAATTAACCAATGAACTTTTAAATTAGCAGAAAATTAATTTTGTACTTAAAGAGTAAGTGCTTTAATTTTGGGGAGGTTAACATATATTAGTCATACACAACAGAATGTTTGAATCCCTGCTTTCAGTGCAAAACTCAACCTTAGCTATGGAAACACAAATGGCACTTCCATATTCATAATAATAATAATTAATATATTTATATTGCCATGGCACCGATGAGCCTCAGTCATAGACTAGGATTCTACTGTGCTATGCACCATACAAACACAAAACAAAAAGACTGTCCTTGCCCCACTAACTACATTACAGACAATGAGTATGTCTGTTTGAGAACATATGACTAATTAACAAGAACCATAAAGTGCTAAACATGAAAATCACAAGAAGTCCAGTTTACTTAAAAAGGAACTCATCAAAGACTTCCCAAAAAGTTGGAACAGAAATCTGGAAAGGCATTTACCTCTAGCAATGTGTTGAAAAATAAGCCATGACTGGGTTCTGAGGTCAATTAGAGTATGAAGTACTTAGAAATTGTTATTATGTTTCCTGGACTGCAAATTTGTTTTATTATACACACATGATGCTTTAGGCTTAATATATTGGCATTTGTTTGCCTTTGATTAAGTTATTAAAGTAACTGAATGCCCAGTGGATGTAGTTTGTGCTTTAAGCATATTACAACGTCTCTTGCTTGTCTGGAATGCTTTTGTGTTTTCTTCTTGTTTTTATTTGCATAATTGTTTATTCTTGCCACACAAGAGTTATAAAACTGTTCCTTTTGTTCTCTATTACGTGGTGTTTGGGTTGAAGGAACTCCTAATTATGTTTTTATTAGCTAATTTGTGTACCTGTTTAACCTAATTGAGTCTGCGATGGTTTTTGTATTTTCAAGAGTGTTTTCAGTGCTTTCAGAGCTTTATCAGAATGTACCATAACACACAGGTGTTAACAAACCACTGGGCTGAACGGTACATGAGCATTGACATGAATTTTTTCCTTGTATTTTTAGATAGTTTGAATGGTGACATATAATTAATGTTTTAGGTGCAAGTACCTGTAGATGTGCCACTCTAAGTGACTGTATAATAAAATTCACTAATGTATTCAAATGTAGGGAAAATATTTGATTCTGGTAGGTAATTACAATCAGTTAATTTGCAGACAAGGATTCTCTCTCCCCTGTCCTCTTTCTTTCTCCTATGGAAATAAAACATTTACTACAATTTTTAAGGTGTTTCTTCATACAGAAAAATAAAGAATATGAAACTGATACAAAGCTATATGATTTCATAGCATTAAAAATAGCATGGAACACTATCTTTTTCCGTATAATTAAACAATATAAATTATGGTTGCTTGACATTTCCCGTAACAAGACCCTGTTTTCAGTTGCTTATAACTTTATGAAATGCTACCTGTTGGGCTGATTTTTCATAGGCCTGTAAATTGGCCATATTTGGGCAGATTTTCACAGGGATGGCAAACGGCACATCACTGACACAAAGTTCACCCCCAAATCTGCTCAAATTTAGCCAACTTACAGGCCTGCAAAAAATCAGAGTTTGCACATGCTAAGCAGAGACTTCTTAAATTTTAACAGATAAATTCCCCCAATATGACATTCACACTGAGTGTGTGCCATCCCAAGGCTGAACAGGACTTTCTCTGCAATTATATATCTGGGCTGCTGTAGAGTAAGGGTATAAACACAAAGAGCCATGCCTTAATCAGCAACTAGAGAACTCTGTGGATGGGAAATCCCTCTCTTTCTTAAGCTCCCCCTGCAACACAATATATCCTGGTCCTCTCTGGTAACCGTGGAGGACCAGGAACTCTATAGCCACTTCACATCTCCTTTTCTTTAAAATAGAAGTTTAATATCTAAATTATGCACACAACTCACAATAAACTTCACACTCTTAAAACTATTTACATTACTATGCACTCTTATCAAATCCATGTAAATAGTGCTGAACCGCATTTGAAAGGTCAAGTTTTTGAGAGGATCTGATCAGTCTTCCAGACTGCGTTCTCTCCTTTGTTGATTTTAACTCGGAGTTTCCTGTGGAAGGGGCTCACTTTGTGACAGAGTATCTGAAGGTCCCAGATTCTCTCTTTGTTGTGTTGGGAAATGTTGAAGATGAACTCGAATCTTCCAGTGAAGTCTCCATTAGGAAGGATCTAGGAGTTTTTGCCAAGTTCATAACAGTTCCAGAGGTCTGAGAACTCTTGAGCCAAACTTTGTCAGCTACTTTCAGTTCAGGCACTGCTTTTATTCTGTACAAAATATGAAATTTGTTGCTGCAGAATTTTTATTTAAGCATCCCATTTTCAAAATTTGTTCGGATTGGGACACTTAGGTTAAAGCTGTATTGGTGGCACAGGCAGAGGCATCCTTAGTCTTCTTCCCATCAGAAGATAGTCCAGATGGAAGCACTGCTCACTGATATGCCGGGAGTATTTTATACAGGTCCACTGATTTTTTTTTAAGAAGCTTTTTAAAAGTCTGCATTGCTCTCTCCACTTCCCCATTGCTCTGGGACAAATGTGTACTAGACTCATAGACTCATAGACTCATAGGTCAGAAGGGACCAATATGATCATCTAGTCTGACCTCCCGCACAAGGCAGGCCACAAAACCCTACCCATACACATTTATAACAACCCCGAACCCATGACTGAGTTATTGAAATCCTCAAAAGTGAGATATACTAATAGTATAACGTTCAAAATGAAAGTCCTATGCAAATTCTAGGAATGTTTCCAATGTAAATTGAGGCCCATTATCTGATATAATGACTACAGGAACTGCATGTCTAGGAAATACCAACTTTAGTTATTAGTTGACTTGTTTCGATGAAGTCTGTGTAAGTACAGTGGAACCTCATTTATCCCATCTAATAGGGACCGGGGACAGATTGGGTAATAAATTTGGATAATCCAGAGAATGGGCAAAGAGCTTCAGCCCAGGCAGTGGGTCTTGGGGGCAGAAGTGTCAATTTCCCATACTGTATTCCTGTGTGTGCACCAGGATAATGCTGGATAACAAAGGCTCAGATAAATGGGGTTCTATTGTATAGCCAATCAAATATATCTAGAGAAGTAATTGAATATAATGTATGTGTGTTCTTTCCAGAAAATCAAATATGTTACTACCCACTGCCAAGATCAGTCAAGTAGCTCTGTAGAGAGTAATGATTGTCTATTTTTATTTTCTTGTTACATGCTTTGCAACCCTCTACTAAAATTTGAAGTTGCCTACTCAGACCAGGTCACCATACAGATTGCTGTACTTGTGCCCTGCTCTTGTTGATACGTTGGTGTCTTTCAAGGAGTTTGGAGATCATCTCTTCCTGATGTACTGTAGGGATAAGAAAGTACCATCCTTTCAGAAGCAGGCCACCAGCCGTGTGAAGGTCAATTCAGTCCTGCCAGGATGGGACTGGTTTTGCTGGAAGCTGATACCTTCAACCCTATCCTTTTTGGCATAGTTGAGTAAGTTTTTGGCAAGTCTCATTCTTTAGTTGTTCATCTTTAATTTATTGAAGTTGACCAGCAGATGCTGGAATTGCTGCAAGGACAAGGTCTGTATAGACTTTGGCATCTGTCTGTAAAGCCTTTTCTTCCATTGGTAGCTATAATCAGGGCTCTAGATAAAAGCATGTGCTGTTATTATTGCCTTCTCTAGTATGTGTTTAATGTTGAAAGAAAATCGCATCAATTGTAGTTGAAATCTTTGAATCCTAGGTGGAAGGTCATTGGGTGGTTTTGAACCCAATAATACATCTAAGGGCTTGTGGTCTATTTCCATGTGAAAATCCAAGCCAAACAAATATGCATGGAGTCATTCACAGACCTAAGTGACTGCTAGAGCTTCCTTTTCTACTGAGTTACTGCTGCTCACTTTTTTCTTAGTCTTCTTGCTATGAATGCAACAAGTCTTTGGTCTCCTTCTGGCTGCTTTTATGTGAGCTCTGCTCCTAAACCATATTAAGAATCCTTTGCGGATACTGTTGCTGCATAGTGTACTGAGTATTGTGCCTAAACAGGTAGAGATTACAATAGTTCTTTTGTTTGATTAAATGCATTTTGTTGTATGCCCCTTTCCCCAAATCCACATGTTGTGACCATTAAGGAGATTTCTTAAAGGTTTTGTTAGATGAGCTCAATTTGGTAAGATTTTCCGAAAATGATTGGTCATGCCCAGGAATTTCCTTACAGCAGAAACATCTTGGGATTCAGATAAAGTGAATAATAAATTCTAATCTGAATCTGACCAAATTTCCTGTTTGCTAATTGTGTCATACAAATTTTATCTGCTCCTTTCCAAATTCACATGCCTCATTCAGAGTGAGGTCATCTTGATAGAAGTGCCTCAAAATTGCATGTAATTGCTCATCATGTTCGTTTTTATCTCTGCCGTATATCAATCATATCTGCATGGGAAAGGACATGAGGCAAACCTGACACCAGCTGAGAAATTCTCTTTTGGAAATATTCTGGTGCTGAAGATGTGCTGAATGGAAGCTGATTGAAACAGTATCTTTCAAGATGGGTGAGAGTCAAGTAGGGTTGCCAGCAATACAAGGACTACATCTAGTATGAAAACTGGAATGCATTAATGGCAAAAAGCAAACAGTTCAGGAGATGTATACAGGGCTTGGAAAGCTGTCAGGGGAGTACAAAATAAAACAGATAACATCAGTGACTCCCTTTGCTCTCACAGCCCCATGCTGCATCCCTATACCATTGCTAGAAAAAGTCAAAGAAGAATTAAGGAGAAAGGAAGATATGGGAGGTTATTTCCCAGATACAAGAACCTACTGACTGGTACTACAATTATCCATACACACCAAAGCCCAACAGCAAAATCTGGATGTGAGTGGCCTTATGCTACTTTAAAAAAGGCACATTCAGAGAAAGACACATGGTTTCCACAGCTGACCAGACATTAGCTCAGTTATCAGAAGCCCAAGGGTTCTCAAAATTCGATGCTACAGCAGGTTTCTGGCAAATCCCCCTTGCTAAAGAATCTAAACCTTTAACTACCTCCATGTTGCCAGCTGTGGCTTGGTGTCTTGCCATATTTTCCATAGTTTTTCCAATCTTTCTTCCTATTAAGTTTCTTTGGTCTTCTGCTCTCTAATTGTGCACTGTACTTATGTTGCAAATCTGGTCTGATTGCTCCTTTCACCTTTGCGTCTTTACTGTGTCAGTATTTATTATCTGATGTAGTCTCCTCTGTGCTGCTAGCATGTAAGTCATATTGCTGTTTCTTTATAGTTTCCTGCATATGCACTTTATATAACTGAAGCTGTGCTGATAATCTGGCGTTTCTTATGCCAATAACTATTCTGTCTCTTATTAGTTCTTTTAATGTATCCTATGGGTAATGTTCAGGAGGACTGTGAACTGCAGTAATAGAAGCCTCAGCTGCTTCACCTTGTTCCTGGCATCTCCTGTTAAATTTGGCCTTTTCATATAGAATATTCTGTCTGCCTCTGAAAGGGGTATCAAAAGCCTCTTTCACTTTGGTGTATTCTTTCTTATTCTCTTCCTCTTAGTGAGGGGTAGGGTGCACAGAATATAGCAGCAGCATCACCCATAGCAAATATCAGGGCATTTCCAAGGTATGTTCAGCTTTCCCTATTAAATCAGAAGCCAGCAGAAATCACTTAAACTCAAGATCCAGCAAGACCAGTCTGCTGAGTTGCCAAAATCAAACTTCTCTCACAGAGCCTTTTGTGCTATGAGCTCCACGGTGGCACTGAGACAAGGTTCTGCCTCCTTCCTGTTGCAGCTTTCACAGGTCTCCTCCCTGACTTTCCACTTTCCCCACTCACTCACTCACCACTCTGGCTGCCTGGAGGTCATTTTTCTTTTCCTTACTCCCCCTTCAGAGAGAGGGATTCGCCCACTTTTGGCATCATGGAGTGTGAGGACATAAACACAAAGACGCATGCCTTAAGCAGCGACTAGCGAACTCCCTGATTGGGAAGTCCTTCTGTTTATTAAGCTCTCTGGTCCACTCTGGTAACTGTGGAGGACCAAAAACTCCATAATCATGCTACAAATGCTGTGGGTCAAGGGTGGGGCCAGATACAAGTCCACAGCAGGGAGCTTGTCTCTTCTGCACACTCAGTGACCTGAGGAAGTAGCATGATTTGAAAGCAGCAGAGATAAGAGCCAACTTCTGGGGAGGGTACAGGGAAGTAGATGGGGACAAGGTGCCAGAGGTCAGGGGGAGAGTGGGACAAGAAGCCTGAGGGTGGGAGAGGGAAACTGGGACTGTGGGTGGGGTTTGGTGAAGGAGTGGGACTGGCTAGACCCAGAAACTGGGACAAGGATCTAAGAGTAGGTGGGTGTGTGGTGGCAGTGAGATTGTATAAGGAATCTGGGGAGGGAGACTGGGACTGATAATCAATGGAGATGGGGAGCATAGTGGGGGCAGGACAGAATTGGAGGCCAATGAGGGAGAAAGACAGATTTGATGACAAGCTGGGAACGGGGAGTTGCTGGGCAAGTGTAATGGGAGCAGGGGGGAGACTTCCATTGTCTTCAGTTTCAACTGTGAGTGCTCAGCACCTCTCTAAACCAGACCCCAGGGCTCAAGTGGCACCAGAAAATGAGGAACACACAATTAGTGACCACCTCTGACAAATTTGGTTTAAGTGACTTGCCCAGCACCACACAGGAACTTGGGGCAGAGGTAGGGACAGAATCCAGTTCTCCAGGACAGCATTCAACTGTCTTGTTTATGAAACCATCTTTTCTCTTCCTGCAATCCCCTGCCTTACTACGCCACACCTTCCAACTACTACAACAGATGAGCCAGCGATACTAGAGACAACAGCTTCCTTCACT
Organism: Mesoclemmys tuberculata; assembly: GCA_007922155.1. Taxonomy (NCBI): domain Eukaryota; kingdom Metazoa; phylum Chordata; order Testudines; family Chelidae; genus Mesoclemmys; species Mesoclemmys tuberculata. The sequence continues at coordinate 34,853,926 of ML675610.1, forward strand.
ACACAATGCAGATCGTCCCAGAGCAGGTCCATCCTGTACACTGAATGAGGCACGGTTCCTATGGGAAAAAAATAGGAAGTGAGCATGTAATTAAAGTTTGTATCATAATTCACATCACATGCAGAGTGTGTGTGTGTGTGTGTGTGTGAGAGAGAGAGAGAGAGAGAGAGAGAGAGAGGCCTGTCCATGCCTAGGGTAGACCATCTGAAAATGCCAGGTCAAGACAGGCTGCAAAAGGAGAGCAGATTCTCCCAGCCCTGGTGGGTGACCAGCTACAAACAGTGCTTCTTATTCCCCACAGTGGTCATCAAGAAGCTAAAACAAAAATATACACAGCCCCCTTTACTGCATTTCAATCTCTGGCTCCCAATAAGCCACTGGGTCCAGTAAACAGATAAGTTATTTAAAACTCTAAGCTCTTTACCAAAAAGTTCTCCTGATCCCAAAGGGTCAGACACAGTACCAGCTTATTATAAGTTTGGATCTTACCCAAAATACCATGCTGCCAGCCAGTCCTTTAGTAACTAAAACTAAAGGTTTATTATAAAAGGAAAGAAACAAACTATAAGAGAAATGTTAAATGATTAAAGCAATTGGATACATTCAAATGATTTGAAAGTCCATATATATCAGGTTTCCAGTAGAATTGTGGAGTTTGCAGGCTTGTATAGTCCCTCTGGTGTACATCCAGTATCTGCATGTGTCTCAGTCCTTCGTTTCACAGCTTCACTTGTAGATGAGTTGATCCAGAGATAGGTGAAGACTAAAGACTGACTGAAGACAAAATGGATGTGGTGCAGCTGCCTTTTATGTCCCTTAGCCTTTGTCATGCTGCTTGTGGAAATTTACAGAAATAAGATGGAGTCCAGGGTCACATGAGTAAGCCCTGGTGATTCATAAGGTGTAGCCTCTAGGTTCTTTCCTTGGGTTTATTGTACCTTTGAATTTCCTTAATGGGCCATCAAGCAGCTAGTGCTGCAACCATGCTGTCTGAGGTGTTGCTCAGAAACACAGCACAAGTTGAACTACAGACCCATCAAACATATCCATAATTTCCAATTCAATTATGACACATGCACATAAACAATAGCCTCATACTTGGCAAATTATGACCTTTCTAATGGTGCCTGACATGGCCTATCTCTTATGAATTATTGTAATTTTGAAATATTGATGTTAAATAATATCATAAATGGTCCCCCTAAGCCAGCCAGTGTCACAGGGTGGGGACACAAATTATGGTTGTATAGATAAACTTGATTCTGGCACATCCTAACTTTTGAGTGTTCTATTTTGCAAGCTGAATAGTGTGTGTGTAATTGCAATATGTTTAGAATACATCAGGCAGCCATTCTCACAGAACACAAGACCAAGGACATATAATTAATTCTTTTTACAATACACTGAAACCTTGGCCTTGATGGGTTCTGAGTCAGATTGCTACAATCCCTTCCTAGAACAAATATATAATCTCTTTCAGGAAAGAAACACAAATGTGAATTTGGGGGAAACTCCCTCAATGCGGGCAAGCAGCAATCATCACATTACTGGAAAACAGCAAGATTAGAAGTAGAGTTTGAAATATTTTTGTCCCTTTTACATTTACTTTCAATGAACAGTTGTATGATTGAGTTTTATCAGTGTGCACAACTGCACACAGAAAATATGAGCCTACACTAGGCTCTGTAGCACTTCCCCCTTCATCAGCACTGAACTAGTGTTCCCAGACAGGAAGCAGACAAAGCAGCAGCAGGAAGAAGGGGAGCAGCAGCTGGGGCAGCAATATACTATTTGGCCTAAGGGAAGGTGTGCTGAGTTGGGAACAACGGGTGCATCTACACTGCAATCCTGTAAACCCAGGATTAGTAGAACAAGTTAGCGGACCCTGAGTTTGTTAACCTAGGGCTTGACTGTCTACACTCATTTTAACCCTAGGTGAGAAATGCTGAATCCTGTGTCCCAACCTAGGGCTCAAGCACCTACATTGCATTATGTGGGCTTGAGTCCAACCACCCATATCCCAGACTTCCCCATGCCCTCCCAAAATATGGCTGTTCTAACCCTTTGTGTGTGGTGTAATGTGGGAAAATTTGATTGTTCACCAAACTTGACTATCCAGAGGACAAAGAAAGTTGGCCCGTGGGATTGTGGGATACTTCTGGCAGATTCCCCAAGCACGAGTTCAGTGGGGCTACATCTGCACTGCAAAGAAATAGGCCCTGGGCCCCAGCTTGAATCAGACTTGGCCCCTTGGCCCCTATGGGTATGTCTACACTACAATCTAAACCCATGCTTGATGCCAAGCTCAAGCCTAACTTCCCCCCTTGCATCATCTACATTGCAACTGTGCTAACCCAGGGCTTGGACCCAAAGTCCCAAGACCCTGCAGGTCTTGAGGGCTCAAGCTCATGTTAAGCTGGGAGCCAGGGTCTGAGCCCTATTGCTTTGCAGTGTAGACACAGCCCCACTTGACTCAGGTCCCAGGAGTCACAATCCCATGGGACAGCTTTCTTAGTCCTCTTTATCTCAGCCATCTGCAATCTACTGTATTGAAAACGGAAACCACCCCTCCTTTGCGAATGGCAGCAGCTCATGTCAGTGTTAATCCATTTTCATGTGGTCACTGATCTGCCAGCACACTACTAGAGAGCCTCTCAATGGAGCGTGAACCAGTCCAGCCTTTTGGAAACTGAGCTGCTTCTTGGTCACCTGAGCACAGCCAGATTTTGGTGAATTTCTGGCATGAGGCCAGTAAAACCATGGAATTCAGCAAAAGTACCTGGAATGTCCATGTGTGCCAGCAGAGGGCTAAAAAGCTGGCAGCTCTGCAGGTTTTCCAGCCAGGTGATCAGTGCAGGGAGCATATTAAGAGTCCGAAGATCAAGTCCTGGAAGGCCAGGGACAAGAACCGCACCTTGGGCCACTCACCGACGACACGCCCATTTTATGACGGCTTTGATCGAGTCCTGGGCACGGAGCCAGCACGGAGCTAACCATGCTTCATGACAACCTGTTCGGCAGGGTTGATGCCCTGTTGGCCCCTGGAGCCCAGCATGAGAACTTATGGGAGCCAGCAGCAGGCTCTCAGTGAGGAGCATGAAGTGACTCTGGTAATGAAGCCACTCCCAGGGCAGGCTGTGGCTCAGGATCAACAGCAAATGCTCTGTCCCTACTCAGAAGAGCTGTTTGATTCTCCCCCACAATGGACAGCCTGCTGCTGAGTCTGCAGAGAACCCGGTGGAGACAGAAGCCGCCCCGGAACTGGGTAAGTGTATGACTCAAATTAAAAGTTTATTATGACAGTAAGGGGAGGGATTTCAGCTGTAAGAAACAATGCAAAAATGGTAAACTCCCAGCTCCCAGCATTTGGTCACTAATGGTGGATTGCACCACAGCACCTAGGTGTCGTTCCTCCTTCCCCCACCCCGCTTCTTCTCTTCCCCCTCACCATGTGGAGTTAAAGTGGCAACTTGGATTTTCAAACATTCATAAACAGCTGTAAAGGTTATTTGAACTGTTAAGTCACAGAGGTTTGCTGTGGTCATTCTTGTTTTCCTTTCAGGAATTAGAAATTTCAAATCTAATCCATTTCAGTTAAAGGTAATCCATGCAGTCTTGTGGGTTGTAAAATCATTTCCCTAAAGTACGAGTGTAGTGTCCGTTTTCCCCCAGAAGTGTGTGGGGTGGAGTAAAGCTGCAGATTTCAGCTTCTGTGCATGCAGCAATAAAAGGGTAAGCCGTGTTTGAGCTAACCATGTCATGTTAATTCCCTCATGGATTCTGAACCAATCCTGGCTGCTGATCTCTGCAAACTTTTTCTGAAGCAGGAATACCTGATAGCCACATTGCGGGGAAGGGCATATTTTCCAGGCCCCTTGTAGAGCTGACTAGTCTACTCCACTCACAAATGCATTGCTCGGTCACTATTCATTGGAATACTTCAGCTGCATACATTGCAGGTTTCCCTCCAGCAGCTCCCTCTGTGAATAGGGCACTACAAGAATAGCTATGTCTTCCAAAATATGAAACACCCGAAATGAAAGAAAAATCCTTTTGCAGTGAGGGCACTATACCCCTCCTCATATGGCAGTTTTGAAATTTTTATGAAACAGAAAAAAAGTCGTAATTTAGAATTTACCATTGTCTCTGCGCTTCTGTAACTGTGATTAACAAGGCTGTGTCCAGAGACAGTGTGAGGACTGAATTGTCCCCTTCACTATATGTGTTGCTGCACTTTAGAACCGTTACCTTTTAGGTCCTTGAGATTCCACAATAGTTAATTCTGTGCTCCTTCACTGAGCTGCTGTAGACAAGAAATAGACATTTCTTGTCCTATTTCAGGACTTTCAACCTATACTGCCCCCTGTTGTTTAAAAACTCAATCCAAAAGGATGTGTTTCCATGATCAAGTTATGGTTGATGTTCTTGAGAAGGCCAACCAGCTTGTCCAATATGAGAAGAAGAGGGACAAAAGACTGGAACAGCGGCATGCTGACAGGCAAGAGGACAGGCTGAGGCTCACTGCCCAGGTGGAGGACAGTGTTTCAGCAAGGGAACAGGCACTTGCAAAGCAGTTCGTGGAACAGCAGCCAGAGAAATAGGAGACTGGCACTCAGCAGAGAGAACTGGTTTTAGCAGCTCCTGTCTATAATGGCTACAGGAGCACTAGCTTCTCTCACACCACACCATGGCATGGTCACCCCGCAATGAACCCTTAGTCCAGCAGTAGCTTGGACAACTCCATGTCAGGGTGTCTAAGGCATGAATGGCTGGGAAAGACAACTAAACACTGTGCAGCCTTCCTTCTTCCACTCCTCACCGGGGGAACCTCCACCTCCTCCCCCACTGCCAAGTGAAGGGAAAATGTGTAAAGAAGGGAAAGGAGTGCCTGGGGCCAGGGGGACATGCAACAATAGTGGGAATGTGGGGGGGGTATTAACTATTTCCTGCCATTTCTTTCTGGATGTGTGGTTCTGTAATGACAACTGGCCTGCCTAAGACTGTGTGAGTGGTTTACTGGTTTAACACATTTGCAAATAAAGCATGCTATGTTTTCGCAATAGTGTACTGCTATCACTGCGCCACATCAGACTATCATGATTTCAGATAATACAGCTAAAAACATGTTCAGAAACAATTAAGCTTTAGTAAGCAAACGGCATTCCTCTATTTAGCGAGGTACCACAATTCACATTCCAATAAATTCTGTCTGTAAAGCCATTGTGCCCCGCCCCCACCAGATTCATTAATTGTCATGTCAATCGACTTACATTGCATGCCAATCAAGCATATCCCCTCCCAAGTACAGCCCTTCTCCTCAGAAAATAAACAAGCCACGTTTCCCCCACAAGCACATTCACACAAGTACTATTCCCCCTTCTCCACTGGACAATGTAAGTCCATAATGTAAGCATGCAAAAGATCCCTGACTTCTGCTACCTTGGTGCACCGTGCTCCCGCAGTGACAGCTGTACTTGCTGGCTGAGGGTATCCAACCAGCATCCCCACACTGTCATAGGCCCATTTAGGGGGAAATGGTTCACCTCTGGCTTCACAAAGGTTGTGAAGAGCACAGTCATGCGGACAGCATTGATGACACTGGCATCCAGATGAGGTTGTAGACACCTCCAATGTAATTTTAAGCTGCCGAAAGCACAGTCAACAATCATTCTACAGCTGCTGAGTGTAATTAAACCTTCTTTTGCCAGGGCTTCTGAAATCAGGCTATGGTTTCATAAGCCAAGCCAAAAGGAGGCACACGTGGTTCTCCAGAATAACAGTGGGGATAGTAACACCATTATTGCAATGTCATTTGGTGGAAATAGTGTCCCAGCCTAGCCATGAATGTAGACTCCCCCATGGTGAAAAACCCTGCCATTTTGACCTTTTCCTGTACAGCCCATATTGACTTTCATAAATCTGCCTCTGGTCCACTGGTGCCTGCAGAACAGTAACCTTTGAGGTTTATGTACTCATGTGCTCCTTGCGGAGGGCAAACTATGGATGCATGAGTCGTATCAATAGCCTCAACACAATTAGGAAACCCCATTTTCTCAAAGCCAGTGATTACCTCTGGAATATCTTTAGTGCCCGCCACCTTGGGGTAAACCATACACCTGAGTGCCTCAGACCTCCACCTCCGCTTTACCCACTGTCGACTTTCCAGCCCTAAACTGGTTGGCAATGGATCTGTAGCAATCTGGTGTGGCCATCTTCTAGATGGTTATACTAACCCTCTTCTGGACTGGCAAAGATTACCTTGGATGTGCCTCTTTATGCTGGATGGTGAGGGAAAAGTGCTCACAAAGCTCCAGAAACTTTCTTCCTGCAAAAGTTCTGGACCCCATGCTGGTCATCCCAGATCTGCAAGATGATGTGGTCCCACCAGTCTGTGCTTGTGGCCATGCTCCAGAAATGATGGTCTGTGTAGGGAGCATCCGCGGTTATACCAATTATACTGAGCAGCATCTGCTAGTGAGAGCCTGCAATGCCAGGGTACTCCTCCTCTGCCTTCTCCTTCTCTTGTGGCCCCATCAGGAAATCCCTCAGGACAGTTTGGTGGACAGAAAACACCACTGAAATCTCCACTAGAGCCTCGAAGATACTGTACGGGTTTCCTGACACAGGAGTGAAAGTACAAACAAGAGAAGTTTGTCAAAAAGATGCTTCCTCCATGTTGCTGGCTCTGGTAGCTGAGCATACACAGACCAAAATGGCTGCTTGGCAGGCTGTTCAAACTTGCTGTTAACATGCAGGGTGGGCAGTAAAGTTTTCCCACTGTGCACCATGGTCCTAGGGCTAGAGCGGCCACATTTTGGGGGCATGCGAGTGATTCTGGGATATGGTTACTTTGACTTGGGTCTGCACACTGCAGTGTGGAAACCAAAGCCCTAACGTTGAGCATAGGTTAGAAAAGCCCTAATGTAGGGTTAAAATACTATGTAGATGCTCAAGCCCAGGGTTCCTTAACAGGGGTTAACTGACTCAAATCCCACTAGCCCTGGCCTTACATTGTGGTATAGACATATACTGTGAGGTCCTGGGACTCTGGATCTGAGCTAGATTTGTGTGTAGACAGACAGGAGGGTTAGGCTTGAGCCTGAGGCCAAACCTTGGCTTTATACTGCAGCACAGACGTATCTTGTGAGGCTATGAATTCTAATCTCAGCTCTTCCGTTGCTTGGTGTAGGTAGTTCTGTCACTTTGAAGCCCATATTGGTCAATGCCTCATATCGCTATCTTGGGGGGGGGGAAACAAGTCTTATTCACCCATTTAACACATAAGTGAAGTGAGAAGCTGTACAATGTCACCTATCTCATTGCTGGAACTAGAACCTCTCTCTGACATGGTATATTCAAGTGTCATCCCCTGAGCTATGTTGTCTTTCAGGATGAATGTGTCAGACCTATGGGCTTTGCTGTGCTATCAGTATCTATTAGACCACAAGCCCCACTATATCCAGGAATTCTGTTCCCAAAGTTCCTCTGCTGTCTAGCAAATAGTTGTGTAACCCACTAGCAAAGTGTGTATCACGTCCCTGTCTAGTAGCTGGCATGTAGAAGGAAGCCTACTACTAACAGCAGCTCCTCCTTTAGCTCAAGTCATAGAGGTAGGTGCTGTGGCTCTAAAAGTTCTGGGGTCAGTTCCAGTGGCTGACCCATGCAGAAGGTCTATATAGGTCCAGATGATGGATATTTTTTAGCTTTCTTTTTAATGAACCAGAGAAATTTCACCCCCAAAAATTTAATCAGAAGAACCTTAAAGTTGCAAAGTCAAGCACTCAAAAGTTAGCAAATGTCAGAATTAAGATTTCCCAGGCACCTTGTGTATATCCATTATGCTATGGTCATTAACTACAGAATCACCTACTATTTATTCTGGAGGACTCCTGCCACTTTCAGAGCATAGGATAGATAGTAAGTGAAGCAGAGGTTTGACGGGGAAGAAAGGAAGTTCTTTTGTGTTTAAGGCACAAGACTGGAACTCAGGAAAGCTAATTTCTGTTTCTGGCTTTGCTACAGACATTGCATATGATGATATTGCACAAGGCATGTGCACAAGGCGGCTGATCTTAAGGTTACATCGGCAATCTAAATTCTGGCATTTCCCAAGTTTTCAGTGCTTGATTTGTAATCTTAATATTCTTTGAACATAGTTCTACTGTGTCTGTAATTGTGTGTGTGTGTGTATTGCATGTACATTACAGTGTGTATGTGGTTAAATACAGGACAGTAAGGATAATCTTGTTGCTAAAGCACATAACAGGGATTTCAATGATTAAGTCCTATACCTAGTTCTACCAGTCTATTAACAGTTCTGTGTTTCAGTTTCCCCATTTGTAAGAAGGGGGGTGAGGCCTCCGCAGGGTTGTGCAAAGCTTAATGTTCATAAAGAGCCTAGCAATGAAGATGCTATAAAATTAAGTATATATGCTGTGTACTGAAAATACCTTATTTTTTCCATATAATTTTTTCATAACATAAGGGAAACTAAATCACTGCAAATTATATTCAGATAATGTTGGTCACTAATTATGTGAAGTTTTGTGTGGGTGACTTAGTTGCATGATTTCCCACTGACATTTATTGTAGTTGCCTCTCTAAATCACCTCAGACTGCTTAGAAAATGTTATTGAACTTTTCAGCAGGTGACTCTGCATTGTTTTTCAGAGTCTTGACATATTATTACTTGGCCTCAGAACTTCTTACACAGTCTTCCTAGGACACTGACATTAATTTTAGTTAATTAATTTTCCTGTTACTTGAGAGTAACTGGCCATTGAATTATCTAACAATAAGTGACGTGAAATTATTCTAAAGGCCGTACACTTTAAAACATTTCTAATGGAATTTATTTCTTCTCATAATCTATTCTTCTTGTATTGTATTCACTAAACGTTATGCCTGGCAAGATTAATTTAGTCAATAGAGCATTTTGCAGTGCTGCACAGGACCATATGAAGATAAACCTGGCCAAATGTTAGTAAAATATGCCTAATTACAATGAGTATAATCAAGTCTCATTGAAGTAAATGGGAAAGATCTCCATTTACTATCTGCTCTCAAGTGGAACACTTCCCAACATGATCCCATTTTTAGGCATCAACTTATATTGTATTTTTGTGGCTAATACATTTATCTCAGTTTTTTCAAGTAGCTAACTTTGATGGGAGGGAAAGAGTCTATGACAATAGCTGGGGTGAATGACATGACTACAATTGTATTAGGTGTAAAAATGGATGATAGGAATGGAATCTGAGGGTCCTCAATACATGTGAACTGAGGCCCTGTATACCTTATCCCCCAGTTGTTCCAGTAATAAACAGAGACTGAGGTTAATTGAGCCCTAATATCTTTCATGGCTGAGCAGTGTTCACTACAAGTGAACTGGGCTGACCTACAACCTATTAATTCTAACGAAGATTTTTGAGGCGATTGAAAGATTGTTTCTGAGAGAAGAGGAAGCTTACTGTCTCCTTTAACAAAGTTCTGGCTCCAATACTATATGTTGTTTGTTTAACAACTAGATTAAGCTGTCAAAGGCCAAGCCAAGGTCCTAAATTTAAGTTACATGTCATCAAGAAATAAACATGAAATTAGATTAACCAAATTTTAAACCAGTGCATTCTGACAGAAATTAATGTGCAACAGGAAATCAAGTGGAATGTTTAGACCACATTGATTGATTTACAAGTCATGAACAAGGAAATTAGGTTAATTGCTTAAAGTATTACGTGAATGTACTAAATTAAGAATGTCCATGTAAAAATAGATTCTTAACTCTACATTTCATTGATTTTCTTTTCCTTTTGACACATTCAATTATTTTATTCAACCAACTTAATTAAGTCTTACAGTTGCTAAGAATTTCTCAAGATATAACAAATGTTTTTGTTAAAGAATCTGTCAGAGTTTGACTTTTGCTTGGAACATAATACGGGTTGCTGAATCCAGAGTGCTGCAAACTTACTAACCCACTGCTGCTGGAGGAGTTAAGCTAATCAAATAATATTGTGTCCCGCCTTGCTAATTTGTCAAGAAACCTTACTGTCCCAGGAAAGATGTATGACTGGGAATGAGGAAATCTATCTTCAGTGCCTTTCTTCTACCTTTTGTCTATCTATTTATTTATATTAAGGTCTTCTGGACAGTTACTGTTTCTTAGCATCTAGCACAATGGGAGACAGAACTCAACTGAGACCTCTAGGTGCTACCATAATATAAATAAAAACTAATAATGAGGGTGGCAGGACATCCAAGAGATGTCAGAGTTGCGAGACAGAATGAAAGAGGAAACCAGTGCAGTGAGACAGATTTAAGTATTCTCTGCATAAAGGTCGTTTTTTAAAAGATAGGACGGACGAGGTTGCCAAGAGAGTACATAGGAAAGGAGCAATCTCAGGAGAGAATCTTGAGGAACAGATTGTAGAGTTTGTGTTCATGCTGTCAGCTATATTGTGGGCCAGGGTATTGATGTTAATACCTACTTTAAAAAAAAGTCACAATATCTCTAGCTTTCACCTAAGCTGCAAAAAGAGATGCAAAATGCATGTCAATTGAATGTACAATCACATGATATACATCTATATCTACTGTGGTAAAATCAGGCCAGATGGCTACAGAAGGGTACTCCAGGGCCAATATGTGAGCCCTAGGATGCTCAAAGCCCTTTTCCCTGCAAGCCGGAGAGAGGTTACGGCAGGGCAATCAGGGGCACCTGGAACCAATTTAGAGCCTACCCAGGTGTACTTAAACTCTGCCTGCCCTAAAGACTGGGAGGAGCTGTGCTGAGCTGCGCTACCTCCCCACCCCCCTGATTGGAAATAGTATTTTCTACAGTTGGAGAAGCAGAGCAGGAGAGACCCTGATCCTGGCCTCAGCCTGCAGGAAGAACTGGTGATTCTTGGATGCCCCAGGGCTTCACCACCACCCTTGGGACCCTGGGGAAGGAGCCCTAACCAGGTACCTCCTTGGGTCACAGGCACAAACTGAGACTAGCTTCCCTCCCCTGTAGGGATGAGGGACAGCCCCCAGGCCTGCAGTAAGGCCTGCACCTGGTTGCCCTGTGGGAGAGGTGCTGAAGAGAGGGGAAAAACCCAAAGACTTGTCCAGCTTGGGATGAGATTACCTCAGGTCCCCACTGCCAGCAGAGACTGTTGCCAGCAGGTGAGCCCCAGCAGGGAAGCTGGTATACCACACTACCTATATCATGTAAAACATTAAACACATGCTGTACAAAATGGTCAAGTTAGAAAATGAGCAGTTCAGCCATAGAATATTGACCTCTATAAAAACAACCACGTTAGAAAAGGGTTGTCTGTTTATGACAGTTTAAACAAAACATTTAGTGCTGTCCTCCAGTCCACAAATGTGCTTTTAGTGGAGGCCTGGCCTGGGTTGGAGTTGGATTCCTATGTTGTTTCTGCTTTCCTGTGCTTTTTCTTATATTTAAAAAATACATTTCAGTGCTTTATACAAATCAAGTGGGTGTATTCTGGGTTCCTTTATATAAACAGATTCTGGTTACCAGAATTTGATGAAATGTAGTATGTAATGGTGGATGTAAAAGGAAGATGATATAAAATAAAGGCTGCATTGCCACAGAATTCAAAGTAAACTTTTGATAATTTTCCTTTAAAAGACCATTCTAATGGGAAAATATTGGAAAGTATGTTTAGAATGACATTTTATATTTTAAAATATACAGTTATCAACAGTGAATATAGTTGAGGGACTAACTGGTCTGGCTAATCTCTTAGAGACAGTCTACTTGGTTCTGAAAGAAACACTTATAGTATATGCCTCTGGGGAGCACAAAAGGTCAGTTGGGTAGATTTGAGAAAATGGGGTGAGATGGAGGGCACATTTCTTCAGTTAGATCTCCTTGGACTAATTTCTTTTGGCAACAGTGGAGGATTCAACCTGTCAGTCCAGAAATTAATGTAGCTATATGTTATCTAACATCATGTTGTGAAGGTTTCTATTATGATGAGATTTTGTGTGTGTAAAGGGTACCTACATTTTTGTTTTAGCTAAGCAAAGGTATCTTCATTACGAAAACCTTTAAAGACTATCAGAAAGATGCTACTTCTTCAAGATGCCATTTCTTGTCTGCAGCCCCCCTCCCATCTACCCTTGCTGTTTAAGTATCTTAAATTAGAATAATCTCTCCTATCAGCACAGATTGGATGTCATGAAGTAACTGAATCCCAGATGCATGGTCCTTGCATGAATCTAGCACCTGTTCTGCTCTTCAGTGTCAGGGGGAATTTGGATCTGTATAGACTTGTGTCTATTACATCAGCATCCACGTGTTGAGAATAAGATTTCCTGAAAAAATAGAAATGAACTGAGGCTCCATAGCATTGAGCAACCATGATGGGAATAGCACTGAAGTCAACTCATCTGCTGAGCTGTTAGGTTACAATTTGTCACTTGCAGTTAACAGAAACAATTGTGTGTGCGTGTAATGTGTTTTTTACAGTTCTCTGCACTGAATTTTGCTTTGCTAATAGGTATGTTCTTCTTCTAATTTCATTGTACTTATATATCAGAATTATAAAAATGCACTTAAAAATTGAGAAATATTTTCATTAGCTTTTCTTCTACTTGTGCACCAGAAATGTAGTAAAACGTCCTCTTAAACAAAATGGATAAAAATTCTGATTTTAAAAAAATCAGTTTTTTTAAAAATTTAAATAATTTATTTTAAATTTTAAATCATTCTTTTTAAAATGTAAATCAGATTTTTATGTACACGTTGCTAGTATTTTACTTCACATTTTATAATCTGAAATTGCTAAAGATTGATGTTTGTACTCCTTTCTTTAATTAGCTTCTTGTTAGTAAAATTTCAGTTTTTATATAGAATTTTTCTGCTGATACATTTCACAATTAAAAATGTCCATCTATGTGAAAAAGACAAGATAAGGACATCACTAATATCCTTACAGTTAGAACAACAGAAACTCAGACACAAAACTCATTAGCAATTAGCCAGTGGCATATTTGAAATCAACATCACTTTCAGATATATTGAACTTCCACAAGTCAAGAAAGCTGAAGTGCTTTGACCAAGCTCCATCAGGATTTGAAATTTGAAGTCAATAGGACTTGTGCTCCTTAAGCTACTTAGGTGTTTTTGAAAATCTCAACTATATAAGTGCCTAATTATGGATATAGGAGCCTAACGTTAGGATCCCATATTAGAAAATTATGGCCTGTGTGCACTAAAATGTTCACAGTAACTTTATTAATCTATTGAAAGTCTAAGCATTAACACAGAAGCAATTTTGTTTTGAACTGACAATGATTGTATTTCACTCAGAGAGAAGTTATTAATAAAAGTACATTTTTATTCCCTGAAGCTGCAAACACTTATACACACTGTTAACTTTAAACAGATCAGTAGCTCCAGTGACGTCCCTGCTCATGTGAGTAAAGTTACAATCCTCATTTAAGTGTCTGTAGGATCAGGTCCCTGAATACTTTGTATGCTTATTGTAGTTTGTGTAAAATTCTAATATAATACCATACCAACAGTGGTATTAATATTTTATATATAATATAGTTATCAATTTTAAACTAACATTGCAATAATACACATTTTCAAATTATTTTAAAAACCCTCAGCTATTAGTTTCTTTGGAGAATGTTAAACAGAAGCTACTGAAGTTAGACACTTTTAAATAAGCAGATCCAAATAACTTGCACCCAAGAGTTCTAAAAGAGTTGGCAAAAGAGATCATGGGAGAGTTAATGTTGCTTTTCAGTAAGTCTTGGAGCACTGGAGCAGTTTCAGAAGACTGGAAAAAAGCTAATGTTGTGCCAATTTTTAAAAAGGGTAAACAGGATGACCTGGATAATTATAGGCTTGTCAATCTGACATTGACCCCTGGCAAAGTAATGGAATGGTTGATATGGCACTTGATTAATAAAGAATTAAGAGAGGGTAATATAAGCAATGCAAATCAACATGGATTTGTGGAAAATATATCCTACTAAAATGATTTTTTTTGCAAGATTACAAGTTTGGTTGATAAATGTAAATATTGGCATAATGTACTTAAACTTCTGCAAGGTATTTGACTTCATATTGCATAAAATTGTGATTAAATCACAAGAACAATATAAAACTGACATGGCATACATTACATTGATTAAAAACTGTCTAATGGACAGGTCTCAAAATGTAATTGTAAACAGGGAATTGTCAGGATGGGTGTGTTTCCAGTGGGGTCCTGCAGGGACCATTTCTTGGCCTTAGACTATTTAACATTTTTATCAATGACCTGAAAGAAAACATCAAATTGTCACCAATAAAGTTTGCAGATGACCCAAAAATTGGGGAAGTGGTAGATAATGAAGAGGACAGGTCACTGATTCAAAGCGATTGTAATTGCTTGGGAAACTGGGCACAAGCACCCAGTATGTGTTTTAATATGGCTAAATGTATACATGTAGAAACAAAGAATGTAGACAATTTGTATATGATGTGGGACACTATCCTGGGAAGCAGTGACTCTGAAAAAGATTTGAGGGTCGTGGTATGTAATCAGCTAAACATGAGCTCCTAATGCTTCACTGACCAAAGGAGCTAATGTGATCCTGGGGTGCATAAGCAGGGGAATCTCAAATAGGAATAAAGAGGTTATTTTACTGATGTATATGACATTGGTGTGACCCCTTCTGGAATACTGTGTCCAGTTCTGGTGCCCACAATTCAAGAAGGTTGTTGATAAATGGGAGAGGATTCAGAGAAGAGCCAGGAGAATGATTAAAGAATTAGAAAACCAGCCTTATAGTGATAGACTCAAAAAGTTCAATCTCTTTAGTTTAACAAAGAGAAGGCTAATAGATGACTTGATTACAATCTATAAGTATCTACATGGGGAGCAAATATTTAATAATGGGTTCTTCAATCTAGCAGAGAAAGGGTATAGCATGATCTAATGGCTGGAAGTTGAACCTAGACAAATTCTGACTGGAATAAAGCATATGTTTTTAGGGGTGAGGGTAATTAATCACTGGAATAATTTACCAAGCATTGTGGTGAATTCTCCATCACAGACAACTTTAAAATTAAGACTGGATGTTTTTTCTAAAATATATGCATTAGGAATTAGGTTGGGGAAGTTCTTTGGCCTGTGCTATACAGGAGGTCAGACTAGATGATCACAGTGGTTCCCACTGCCCTTGGAATTTTAAATCATTGATTTTTTTAAAATCAGTGATTATGAACCTATCGATCAAGGGGATGAAATCAATTATTTAAATTACCATGATTAAATCGCTCCACTCTACTCTTAATGTTTGTAAGCAGAAAATGCCTTAACTGAGCCCATCCCTAGGAAGACAATAGAGGATGCTGCTTCGTCAGTTCACTCCTATGTTTTCCTTACAGTTAGCTTTCAGTTCTGCTTGCCTCCATTAATGGGAATCCCTGTGGCAATAAGCAGCAGCTCTACCTCTTCCTCTTCCCAGGCAAGGTTTTGGGGACTAGAACTGGGCTCTAATTTCAACCTGTTGAAGAAAGCTGTATTCTAAAAAATTAAAAAGGAAGCAATGAAAATGTCAAAGTTCTTGCTACATTTTAGGAAAGAATTTTTAAAAAGCCTACAGAGGATAGGGAATGGGTGGAGTCATTGGTGACTTGAGGGCCGGAGGCTGTAGAATGCTTGTGCTTGCCTGCTCTGCTTGAGCACCCAGGGCTAAGGACTACTTTGCCTGCTCCACCCTGCCTGAGGGCTGGGGGCAATAGACTGCTTGCCCGCCCCACCTGTGGGAAGGCTGGGGGTCAGGGATGCCTTACCAGCCCTGCCCTATGAGAGGGCCAGGGGGCTACAGATTGCAAGGGGAGCCAGCCCTGCTGGGGACCAGGGCTACAGACTCATAAGCTGTGAGCGTATTCCCCCAGACCAAGGCGCTGTGGCCTTCCTTGGAGCCTGGGCCTGAGGAAGGGTTGCGACGCCCTGGCTGGACCGTGCCATGAGCCTACAGTGCCACTGAATGGAACTTTCACTACTGAGATGGAAAAACTGAAGATTGAGTTTGGTGATCCTGCAGTGAGACACTTTCAATTTTAATCGTTGTTATCAAAATATAAGCATAATGGTAATTTAAATCCCTGTTCTATTTCTTGTAGCGGCTTTTAAATACTCTTTTCCATACATCATCATCCTCTTGGCTGATTGTTTTGAAAAGGTATTGATGTCCCATCTTCCCAATGATACTCAGTGGAAATCTCAGGAAGATAGCGTCTATTTGTGCATTCAACTACCATATATAATAATCACCCACCAATCCTGCAGTGCCTATCAGGCATTGGGTGAAAGTGTAATGGCCACCTCTTTTGGGAACAACTTGTCAAGACATCCTGAGAACAAAAATGTATGGGTCTCAACTTTTTTTTTCACCTCTTCCCAGCCTGTGCTCTTCAGACAAAGTGTAGATATCAGTGTTCAGGCTTTTCAGCTGATTGGTGAGTATGATTGCTTTAGCTGTTTCAGATAGTGTTTGAATGTTTCCAGCACCAATTTTACATATGCCAGCAATCTGCAGGATACTGGAATGGCCCTTTCAGAAGGTATCATTGGTCATTTTTGCCTCAGTGGCAGAGAAGCTCTTGGCCACTTCATCTACAAGGACAACTAGCCAGATTGTTGCAGGTGGTCAGCTTCAGTATAAACACCCTCACAATGTTAATTGTGAATGACTTATCAGCATCTGATTTTGTATTAGCTTTGGCCATCTTCCCATCATGGCAGTGTATGCTCCCACCAGTACCAAACCCAAAAATGTGGCCGCAGATAACTTGTATCAGCCATTGCAGTCAATCCTTAATGTCATTCTGAAAAGAGATGTCGTCGTGCTCCTGGGAGACTTTAATGCACTGGTGGGAAAGGATAACAACATGGGCCAGTATGCTTAGGAAGTTTGATATTGGGCAAAAGAACCAGAAGAACAGGAATGGGCAGTGACTGCTGGAGTTCTCAGGTGCCAAAAGCGTGTTGGTCGCTGACTCATTCTTCCATCACCCAAAGATTCACAAGCTGGCTTGGTACAAACCAGGTGACTTCACTGGGGCTGTTATTAATCATGTCCTCATTAACAATTGTTGCTGGTGAACCATCATGTAGTATGAGTTTGCAGAAGTGCGGAACTTGACACTGACCATCAGCTTCTGCTGACAAAAGTGCACCGCAAACTTCAAAGGCAGCTAGTAAATGTGCTCAAATTAGTCAGGATTAACCAAAAGCTCTTATTACAACCAAATTCTCAGATGACTTTCTGTTTGAACTGCCTAAGGCCATTGAAGTTTAGAGAATGAATTCTCACTCCCTCTGTCATCTGCTGAGGAATGGCATTGTTTCAAGCTGACCATAGCCAGCTCGGTGCTAGGGTCTCAGTCCTTCAAACATCATCCATGGATCCATGAGGAGACTCTCACTGCAAATGGAGCCAAAGGCAGATACATGGCATGATTTTCTTTCTCCACAGGAGTTAGCCAGGCTGCATTCTCTCACCACTGTTGTTCAGTATCGGCATTGATTGGTTAATGGATAAAACTGAGGAGTAGGCTGTTGGTAGCATTGACCTGAACACCATTCAGCTTTGAGATCTCAGATATGCCTATGACATTGTCATGTTGGCTCATTTTGGTGCATCACTGCAACTGATGGTGGATCTGGTCAAGCAAGAGGAGGTATGCGTTGTCTTTTTATTAATCTTGATAAAATTAAGTTCAATGCCATCAAGTAGCCTCCAGTTCCAGAGTACAACCAGCTCAGTATTAACCTGTCGAGATGGGATATTAAACAGGTGGTTGCTGTTACATCCTTGGGTAGTGTCCTAGACAGTGCTAGAGGATGCTTAAAAGATGCTGACACTCATATATCAGCAACTGCTGCCATGTTTTGGATCCTTCAGAGATCTCTGTGGCGATGTTGTGACATCAAGTTTCCCATGAAGCTGTGGAACTCTAGAACCACAGTTATATCAACTCTACTGTGTGAAATGTGGGTGCTGAGAAACACTAGATTGATGTTTTAGATTCTCATTGTCTTTGTCAGTTGCTCCGTATCAAGTGTCAGGGCAAGATCAGAAATGAGAATATTCAAAGCCAAACACAGCAGCTGCCTCCATGAGTTGTGGTTTGGTTTTGGCAGCTTTCTGGTACGGACGTATTGTTTAAAATGGAAATTCCAATGAATTCTGAAACAAGTGTTTCAAGGAATGCTGCTACATGGCCAGTGATCACATATGCACCAAAAGCTTTGGTGGTGCAATAAGATTACCAGTAATGGACATAACTGAATATAAAGTCAGACCTCTGTAAGGACCTAGCCAGTGACCGATCTGAGTGATGCTCAATATGCAATGAGCCCTATACCGTTGGGATTTGCCATGCTGCTGACCATAAATATGCTGAAACTTGCACTGAACACAAGGGGAACTGTGGTGAAAACACATCACACATTTTATTCAAGGGCCTGTACAGGCAGGCACTAAGCTTATGAAAGCAAGTGAAAGATGTTCAGAGGGATTTGACAGCATAGAGGCTGATGATGCTATTGTGGCAGTCTCCATGAGAACCGGTTTGTTTTAGCAGCAAAAAACTTGAACCACACAAAGCCATAAAAACAACTCAGAAGATTATGGAATCTTCCCATTACTGATCTGACTAGACTGATCCCAAATTCAAAGGATGAACCCAGAACAGAAAGAAGAAGCTGAAGCATGCCTGGTGAAATGTAATCATGAGTTCCTTCCTTCTCTTTCAGGGTTTAAAATTGAAGATTCAGATTGTTTTTTCCAAGTGTGTCTTTAATGGAGATTTTGTCACGGTAAATTTAATCAAATGGTGGAAACTTGTGGAAATAAAATCATGGAAGACAGAACAATGGAAATGAGAATCTTGCCAACGTTTGAAAGACTTGCAACACTGTTTAGCTATCTCAGCATCAATTAGGTGTGGTTTTGGACATTCAGATTGGGTTGGTCAAACATTAATAAAGGGCAAAGTGCTGAGAAAGCAAGTAAGTTGGTAAAAGTGTATAGTTACCTAATGGCAGATATATATGAGTTGTAGGCCTAACTGATTAGTGTTCTGGTAACTTGACTATTTTGTCCTTGTGTTTTCATCTACAGAATAACAACTTCCCATTTTGGACAATAGGTGCCTTTTTATATTTGAGGAATAAATATGCTTACCCAGTGAATCACACAAAATGTGCTTCATGAAACCTTTGATTGGAGGTTTCTCTAGAGTTTTCTCCCTGTTCACTCCCTTCCTCACAGGGGGAAAAGAAGTGTGAGTGTCATGCTGTCTGGAGTGACTGACAACTGTGAGTGCCTACCTTAGCGCAGGCTGTCAGAAACAGGGCAGATATCCCCAAGCTGTGGTGTGTTCTATAGTAAGATTTCACCAAGCCAATGAGAAATGTGAACCCCTGGACCGCTATACCAGTCTTACCATGGAGTCACAGACAGTCCCCTTGCACTCTCCAGCCTATCTTGCCACCCAGACAAACTGAACTTTATGATAAGGGTCACTTAAACCAAAAATCACACCACATCAGTTTTCTCCCCGTCCCAAGAGACCAGTTACTTACCCCAGATCAATTGGTACTCCAGATCTTAAACTAAAGACAACGTTGGCAGCTAATTCTATAGTACATTAACTAAAGATTTATGAGCTAAGAAAAGAGTGAGAGTTGTAGAGAGGCTAAAGCAGGTAAAATATATGAACAGGTGAATCACAGTTTGTAACGCCAAATGGTGGCAAAGATGTAATAAACTGCCAGCTTCCCAAAAGTCTTTCAGGATACCCAGATTCTCTCTGGGAATCTCTGCTTTGCATCTGGTACACTTCCCTTTAGGAGTCCAGACAGTTCAGAGATGAAGGATCTTTCCTTGAATCCATTTTTATATCTTCTTCTGACAGAGGACAAGCGGACAGTGGCTTTACCTATGTGGGCTTTTCCTTTGATGATGGTGAGTGAGGAATGCACATAGTCTTTGACCTCGAGCATCACACACACTAACCATTTGCTTTGAAATTATCATTTTCTGTTAAAGTCCTTTATTAGCATGTCACAAAATTCCTTTGATGGGTTATTTAGTTACAGGGGTATACACAATGTAATTATTTCCTATTGCATTATAACAGGAACAGATAAGTGAAACCAATGCAAATAACATCTTATTAGTTTTCATGAAGTTTAAACACCCAATACATCTAACCATTACTTTGATCTATGATAATACACAAGTGAATTGACCTGAATACACTCAAGTATGAACTGGTCTGCGGGCATCACAGTAGGTTTTCTCAATTTAGAGAAAATCACAACTGTGAGGTAGTCACATTTCACAGGTATGAAACTAGGGAGAAAGTGCATCTGCTTTCTCTTCTTTCCCGTATATATTGAGACAACATACTGATTTTAGTCCTTACTCCAGTCACAGAAATGTATGCTTTCTGCTCTTGTTTTCTCACTAGAATTGACATCCTGGTCTCAGTTTGGCATGTACCTCACTTGCTGTACACTTGAGAGATCTTATTCAGCAATAGTTTCATTTTTCTTTCCTGCTCAAGACAAATGCACACAAATGAGGTAAGTTCCAGTTGGCTGATTCCTAGATATCAACCCAATAAGCTAGAGGAACTCGGCAGGTAAACCTGACAGAGGTCTGTGCCTTTATTTTAGAGGTGTGAGCTACAGATGTTGCGTTAGTTACCTTCATAATTCCTTTTTGAAGAGAGGGAAGGTTTTTCACTGCTTATGTTTTTCCACGATATTTTAATAACATATTTTTATCTTTAAATATCCTTTTCTTTTTTCAAACCCATTTCATAAATCATTTACTACATTTCTTAAAATTATCATTTGTTTCTTAATGTATTTGTTCATAAATACACAAAGAAGCAAATGTTTACTTATATTTTCAGCCTAATTGCATCAAAGTTTCTGCACAATGTCTTGGCCATTTTCCAGAAGGAATGGGCCCCAAATACTAGTGTACATCTTTTTATATTAAAGCAGGTTTTCAGGTATGTTGTTGCCTTGGATTCTGCTGTACTGCAGGAATATTGGCAGGATGGAGATATACATATATGAGGTTGTCAGTGAATTTGAGACCCTTTCCAAGTACGCGTTGGGGGAGGGGAGCTTGTTCTTATATTTTGACTTTCTGGTGAGTGGCTTGATGCAGCTCTATTAATAACTGCAGACTTTTCAATAAGGTGACAGCTGGTAGAATAATTTAATGGACAAGCCTGCAAGCTTTTTTCCAGAAACAAACTGTTCAAATGGCAAATAAACACTACTGGGTACAGAATCACACATTTCTGAGATGTTAATATAATTTTTGCAATTTACATACTCAGTAAGAATGGCTAAATAGGTATTTTAACCATTATAATTCTTATTTCTATAGCCTTAAAATACCTTAGATAATAGTGCTCATTGGTTCATGAATTTGGCACTTGTAATATTGCAAGGGGTATTTAGCCACACTGGTACAGCTAAAGCCTGTGAAGGTTTCTAATTTAATAAAATTTCATTCCAGGCTGGAATTCAATGCTTGATGTACCATGGAATCAACAGAAAATCTGCCAAAATCATGGGCTGAGAAAACTGGATCAAGCCAATGTGAGGGTTCAGGTTTGGCATGCTGGCTGGACCAAATAAATCTCTCTCTCTCTCCAATTACATTGACTTCTGCGTGAAGCTGTTGGCAAAAAGAAGGGCAGATGATCCTGTTTCGCAGCATTTTAACCAATGGGATAAGAGCAAACACATTGACTAAAATTGAATTAGTCAATTAAAAATTAAACTGAATAAAAACATCTTAAACATTTCTCCCATTTCCGTTTTCATTTATTTCTTGAACAAACAGAATTTTAGAAAGATATACTTGTTAGTGTATGCAGTGTAGTTGTAGTGGTGTCAATCCTAGGATATTAGAAAGATAACATGGGTGAGGTAATATCTTTTACAGGACCAGCTTCTGTTGGTGAGAGAATCTCTGTGGCTTGAAAGCTTGTCTCTCACCAACAGAAGCTGGTCCAGTAAAAGATAGCGAGACAAAGAAGGTGAGATGATAAGACTAGTTGGAAGGCAGCAGACATTTTAGATAAGATTCTGACATTGAAGGACTTTGTTTCTGTTTTCTCATGTTAAAATCTTGGGAAAGTCTTCAGTTCTAAAACACTGAAGAACACCATTTACATAATAAATGCAACACAGTTATGTGAATCCAATATTAAGCTAGTATAATAAGGCACTCAAAAGTTAGAAAATGTCAATGTGAAGTAAATGCCATACTGACAGATATTAGTCATACTGAGGAGGGCTGGTGCATGAGTACCTGATTCAAAGCCCACTGAAGTCACTGGAAAGACAGCTGTTTACTTCAAGGGGCTTTGGATCAGGCCCTAAATCTGCAAGTGCAAGATGCACTGGGAGCATGGTTTCCAGAGTATGGTGCATTGGTTAGTTGACCCCAAGTTTCCCTTTGTAACCAGCAAGCTGAGAGCCATGAACGAGTGCCCCCTGGAAGAACTATGAGTCACACTGCTAACATAGTAATTGCAGTACAGGTGCCAATGAGTCACTGCTCAATGTCCTGCCCTAGATAAATGAGCTGGAGGCATAGAGGTTGTTCCACTTCCCCACCCTACTCACATTGACATGAGCTATTGATCATGCAGGTGCTTGGGGGCTTATGTGGTGAGCCTGTCTTGTGTTTTGGTGGTTCTGCTCTCTTTGGGACTATTGGCTATGGCTCCTTATGTGCAAGTGATGCATACTCCCTTCCCCTGCCATGTGAGTGTGCTTGGTCACTCTTTAGCTTTCCTCCCCTCTCTGGATGTGGTTTTGCATTCGTGATCCATAGGTGACACATCTTTTCCGTGACTGAGGGACTTAGGCCTCCTCTACACTTACCAGCAAATTCAGGTGCAGTTGATGGGAGATACGCAAGCTACGTAAAGTTTCCGTCGACTTCATAAATTCTGTTCTGTGCACTGTCTCCACTATGCTGTGCCGATGGGAAATGCATTCCTGTTGGTACGGCATTACTCTTTTTCCAGGGGTGGATTTATTAAGTCAATTTTTGGATCAATTGAGCGGGTCTTCACTTTTGCTCAACCGATCCTGAGAAATAGATCTGATGGCGGCAGTGAAGACATACCCTCAAACTCCAAAGCAGTATATATCACCTCTCTTATCTGCCGGGAGAAAGCCACTTCCAGATGTGTGAGACTGCTGCCAGTGCCCTTTCTCTCTTGGCCAGATGTGATCTGTGAACACACTGGTTAGGGTCTCCAGATGACACCAGCTGTCTGCCAGCTGTTTGCTGCCATGGGCACTTACCTTTCTGGGATTCTGTGGTCCCACTCAATAATTCAATCCACATGCAGTTGCTGATGGCATACAGTCTGGACATCCACCAAGTGTGGCTTTGGATCTTTCCTTTCTAGGCTCTTTGCAGTGACAATGACAGCAGCTGAGTCCAGGCCATGATACTGTGCTCACAAGCAGAGTGGTCAACAGCATGAAGGAGCATAGGGATTGGCTGGTCACAATGCCCAATGTGGTCATGATATTTCCTCTGGTGAGCTAGGAATGCTCCATCTTCTCCTTACGCTTGAAGCACGTACTGTGGCCCAAGATGCAGACTGTGGCACCCACAAGTGTGGGAGCAGCCTGTGCAATTGCTGAATCAGGAGTATGCAGTGGCTTCAATGTCAGGTCACAATCCAGCCAAGCAGAGGATTACAGCAAACATAATAACAAAATGTTTGCTATAAAAATAAACCTACTAGTATAGGGCCTGTTGTGACATACTTCCTCATGGTGGGTAGTACATTGCTCCTCTAATAGCTATAAGGGATGTAAGTAAGGAGTAAGGTACTACTCAGTGTAAACAAGGGTGGCAGAATCTGCCCCATAAAGTAAAGATAATAAAAGGAGTGTAAAAGCCTAATGACTTTTTAGTATGTATTTCTTGTCTGTTTTTGAGCTGTGAAATGCATAATGCTTTTCTAAAATACCATTTGAAGGTTAATAAATGAAGACCAATCTGTATAATTTTAAAAAAAAATCTCTGCTGCAGCCATTTTGCCTATTTATGAGCACCAGGGAATGCCATGTGTATGCTGAAGTGGTTGATAGTCATTAACCTTCCATCCTTTCTTTTCCTAGTTTTTATTCATTTCAGTTTAAAGTAAAATACTGTACAACAGAAATCAAGTAAAAAAAAAAGAGTCAGAGTGCTGAGTTCCTTCTTCCTGAACAATATAAAGCTGCAAAACACAACCACTTTTTCAGCAAGCTCAGGGAAATGGAAATCTTCTTCTCCAAATATCCTTTTATGTTTCCCTTTCACTCATTGTCAAGAATGTTAAACCAAACCCCTGATTTGAAAAATGAATGATGTGCAGGAAACATTCCCTCTTTTTGGGATTCTAACCACATTTCCCATGTCATCATGGTTGGTATCATGCTGTTGACAAAATAAACTCCAATAAACACATTTTACCTCTGATTCTTCTGCATTAGCCATTAGATCCTCATTCCTGTATTACATCCCCCAGAAATGGAATTGAAGGAGCATCTTTCAAAGGACAAATGTTGAAAAAATCCATTCTGGGGTGGTATGTGAATTGGAATACATATTGTTGGTTGTTTTGGCCCTGGTGGAGTGGGTAAATCCTGACTAGGTGGAAATTGGAATCAATAATAACAAACCTGCAGCATTAAAGAAAAACAAGCATAAGCAACAAAAAAGAACAGGTGTCAACATATTTCTAAGCCCAAGAGCTTCCGTGTTGGTTCTACCCATGCAAAATAGGCACTTCATTGCATAAGCGAAGAGACTCAGTTGCTCTGCATAGATAGTCACACACTTAGGGCTTGTCTTTATGGGGAATTAGTGCATGGCAAGCCAGAGTGTGAATGTACTGCTGTACAGCTTGCTGAGCACTAACTGGCCATGTGGACTAGGCTGTGCATTAAAAGTTCCCTAGTGCACTTTGACATACTGCTGTTTGAAATGAGAGTACATCAAGGAGCTCTACGGAACATTTAGTGGGCAGCTGCAGGATCCACGTGGCCAGTTAGTGCTTGGGTAGTGTGGATTTACACCCTGGCTTGGTTTGCTACACATTGAGGCCCAGTCTACACTTACCTTTGCGATTCGGTGGCAGTCGACGGGAGATACGCAAATCACTTGCGTATCTCCCGTCAACTTTGCGGCATCTGCTCTGCGTGCCGTCCACACTGTGCTGCATCGAAGGGAACGCTGTTCCCTTCGACGCAGCGCTACGCCACTTACTGGGGTGGTTTTCCTGTGTCGCTTGCTGGATCGACTGAGCGGGTCTACACAGACCGCTCAGTCAATCCAGAGCAATTGACCTGACGGTGGCAAATTTGCCGCCGTCAGTGTAGACCCAGCCTGAGTCTCTGCATAAACAAGTCCTCAATGAGGCAAATTCAGTCTTCGGATGTATGTGTGAATCTGTGACCAAAGCCCATGATAGTTGCCTATGCACATCATCAGGCATAATGTGAGCCAATAAAGGTATAACTGTAGCCACACTGGCTGGACGCAGGTGAGAAATATAGTTCCAAGCAGGGCAGAATTTCATTCAATGATTTCAAAAATGAAACCAAATCCCTTGCTCAAGTTAAAAGGTTCCAGCAGATGACATGTGCATTGGGCAACTAATGTTCAGGGAATACTAATAAGATTCCATCACTGAGGATTATGTTGTCAGGGCTGCCATTCTGAAGGTCTCTGTTAATCCCTCGGACCATGACATGCTAAGCAAAACCAGAATTGCCTAGTTGGGTTACTGCTTTGACTTTCCCATCCTAGCCATCCCCGCTTCTGTGGGGAGGACTGGGCAGTGAGTTAAACTGTTGGGATATTCATGGCTGTGCAGTAGCTGATGTTGGAGAGCTCTGATTTTATAAACCTTGGTATCTCTGTGTAAAGGAGCTGATGCTCTGCTTTTTGAATAGCATTTACATCAGGGCAGGCTGGCCTGGGTTATCGCCAGCATAAAAGGGCAAAAGGATTCCACCGCCTTTTGAGGGGGAGCGTTACTTTTGCTGGAGGGGTATATTTTGTCTTGTTACTGATAACATGCCTTGACACTTGTAGCAAGGTGGGGAATGGAGAGAATGAATGGAAATGGAATCAAACACCGCGTGTAAGAGCGGAGAGCAGTTAGGACCCGAATGCAATAGCCAAAGTGTGGCATTTTCAAAAGCCCTCACCTTGGCCTAAATATGTTTTCCCACAAGCTAATGTTTGTACCATGGACTTCAGTGGAAGCAGAGTTGGCCAGCAATGAGTACTTTAGAAAACCTGCTTCAGTTAAAATGGGTGAGATTCTGTGTTGTGCCTCTAAAAGCCACCTTTGCCCTCTCCCAATTCTGAGCTTCTGGAGGGACTCAAAGACATGCGGTGGCTGCCTTCCTGGCACCATGGGAGTCATGATCCAGTCTCCCTTCCTAGCTGCTCCAGGGACAGCACAACAACATGTTGTCCCTTACTCTGGGCTACCTCACAAAATGTAAATCTAGCCCCATATAAAGTATGAATAGACCTTGGATTAATTTATTATATGACAATGTGCTGCTTCATCTTAGGATATTTCTGAAGCACAAGGGTTAAGCAGGTGCTGTAGTATAACATTAGGTCATGACATTCGTAAGAAGCTACCTCTTTAAAAGACTTTTTAATATTAGAATGATAGAAAAGTCAAAAGTGAGAAAGGAGAGAAGGATTTGCTCAATCACCAGAAGTTTAACGTCACCATTGTCAGAGTTGATGGTTATAATGTGGTGACTGCTACCTGGCAAATGGACCTTAATAGATACCTTTACTCTACAAATAGCATCATTCACTTAAATGGGACTACTCACTGAATTAGCTAATACTGGAGAAGTGAGATCATGGACCTGCTGACTCCCGTTGATTTCAGCAGAGCCACAGTTTCACCCAAAGTGAATAAAGGTGTCAGAATCTGTTCCCTCGAGGAGGAAGTTACTTCAGTTTTCAAAGGTAAATTAGAAGGGCCTACCAAAACATTTACTTCAGATCTTTACTGTGTCTCTGCAGTTCTAAAATTTTGGAAGACATGCTGCTCCTTCTGCTGCTAACTTGTCTTTTCTCTTTTTTAGGATAATAATACTTACAGTTGCCTACCTCACAGGGCTGTTGTGACAATTAACTAAAGTCTGCAAAGCTCTTTGTAAAACGTAAAATTCTGTTGCATGGGTTGGCATTATTATGTTCTCTTCCATGCTTCTCTACAACATAAATAGTTAGAAGAATTATTTCCCTGTGTTGTAGATCTCAGAACTGAGCTTTTACATAATGTCACAATTTCCTTTTGTTGTTTTCAGCAAAAATCTGGCAAAGTGAAAACTGCCATTTTCACCTAGAATTTGAAATAACAGAATCTTTAATGTTAAAGACACCTCAATGTACAATATGACACAGTTATTCAATACATGCTTTCTTTTCTGATTCAATGTTTTAAACAAATTTGTCCAACTAATTTACTTCAACCCTTTCTGCAACTGCAGCTACAACAAATTTCTGTGCTCTGGTAGAAGGCTAAATTTGCATAGAGATTTGCTGATTATCCATTCCAGTGAATAGATTAGTGAGCCACTGCTGAAGCATTTGTTCTGAATACTGTTCAGGCAAAATGATTGTGCTTAGAAGACTGGTTTTCTCCACTGTTGAGGATGAGATCATTTTATAACACAGATATAAACTTAAATGGTGTATATATATATATAGCAACCGGAACAGTTTAAAGCCTTCTGTAATTAACCATGATGAAGAATGTCTATTAATAATGGTTAAAATAAATTAATACTGTGACTTTTTGATCCTTAATCATTCAGCATGAATTTTATTTTATTATAGAAACCATAGTGAGTTTCATGTTGCGTCTATACCTTGTATGCTCTCTGCCACTTCCGCCACAGGAACAGAAGCCACCTGAAGGAAAACTCAATTAACATGCTAACAGGTGTCCAAAGGGTATGTTATCTCAGATGTGTTAAAGGAGAATAGCCTGTGAAAATTTCCATACAGTAGTTAACTTAAAAGGCAGCATTTCTTACAGATTCAAAAGAATTCTTTGAAATGGGCAAACACTGGTGATATGTCCAATACTTTCCAAACACAAACGGGTGTTGATTACACCGCAGTGGGGTAATGAACTTAATTAATATGTTGTAATTTAAAGATACTGTTGTAATTTTATGTTGATTATGAGGTGTGCATTCACCTTTGAACTGAAAACTAAGGTACTAGCCAACCTAAGATCACACAAGCCCTAAGAGTTAAGCACAGGGTCTTGAGTGGAGGGATTATAAAAGAATATCACAAATATTTTGTCATTTCCCCCCATCATTTGATGGATACATTATTATTAATTATTATTATTATTATTATTAATATTATTTGACCAGCTCTACAATAGGTCAAGTGAGTCATCAAAATAAATAATCGACAATAGTTTTGTATTGGCTGTTAGTGGAGTATACACCAGGGGGGCACAATGAGAGATAAAAGGCCTTCTAACCTGACTTCTCATCACCAGGGAAGCTGAAACAGGAAGAAAACTCTCATGGCTTAGGCTCCAAGTCAAAGTCATTGGAACTGTGGGGACCACTCCAAGAGATGGTACTGGCTGGGGAGAAAGTGAGCATATGGAAAGCCTGATGAACAGGAGGAAGGCAAGACTTAATTACAGACACCTATGGCTTAGTCAAAAGGTCAAACGCTGCAAAGTGGGATTGAAAGTGCTATATCTACCCACATTGTAGAATACTGGATATCTAGAACAATACAAATAATGACTATTCCATCCGCTTTGTCTTAGTTACTTACAGGATTTAGCATCTTCAGCAACCTCTGCCAAGGACATCTTGTTGCTGGGTTCATGAGTAAGTGTCTTCTTTTGACACTTTACTTGATGTTGTTTTTCCATGTGTTTTGTGGTCAGAGATATACATTCTACAAGCAATACATGGTCACCATCTTTTTTGTTGTTGTTGCTTGCCTAAAGAAATGGCATTTGAATGTGTAACAGTGTGGCCTGCCCCTTTCAGGGCGAAGAGACCCAGGGCTAGTCAGCCTATTTAATTAGCCCCAACCTGCCTCATCCATGCTGGGTATAGGATTTAAAAAAAAAGGAACCCAGCAGTTGGGGGTTGGCTGCAGAGTTGAGCTGGGTTGTGACTAATTCCTGTGATGGGCCCTGGAACAAGAGACCAGATTATTAGAGCCCTGTGTGGACATACCAGTGGATCCGCATCTGATCCACATCCACCCCAACCAACTTACCTCCAACCACCATCTGCAGTAGAGATCATCTGCACCCACATGCATCCTCAGTTCTGGGGCCTCCAATCAGGCAGCTTCCCTACAACCAATTGGTGGCCCACAGAGGAGACCCATGGAACAGCTGGTCAGTGGCCAGCCTCCACCCCCAGCTCAAAGGCAGGGAAGCAGGCTCAAAGGCTATGAGCTACAGTCAGTTGCTTTCCCACCTTTGAGATCTACATCCGATCCACCTCCCACAAAAAAATGGTCCCCAGATATAAAGCAGATATCTGCGGATTTGCAGGGCTCTCCAGACTATGGGGAGGCAGTCCTTAGGGCAGTTTCACAAGAAGAACAGGAGCTGGCGAGGAGTCCCAGAAGGATGAGAAGCTCAAGCCCAGAGAGGGGTTAAAGATGTTCTGGTAGGGTTTAAGTTTGTTTGTAGTTCTGGATTTCTACTGCAGGGCCAAGGGAGAAGGCTGGGATCTACTGCTCAGTGAAGGAAGAGTGCAATTCTGATTTGAAAGGATTTTGCTGCCAGCCTAGGGATGAGTGGGCAAAGGGGTCTTGAAGATGGCAGCTGGGAGAAGTCATCTTGGGGGCCTGACCAGTTACAGCTGGACTTGGATACCTTGGAAGGGGATTGAACTTTTCAATGACCTGGCTGGAAGGCTAGGGTATGAAAGACCCAGACAGAGGCAACCAACAGGAGGAGGAAACCAATGGAAAGGTCCAGCAATCCTGGACCCTGCAACAAGAGGGTGCTGGCTGGCTAGCCAGCAAGTCACTTCTGACCAGATAGGGCTTGCTTTGTGCTGGGACCCTATAACAATGTGTCTTTGAAGTGTAAAGTTGGTTAGTTAATAGGAATCCCTTTCCCCTCCTCTTTCCTCATACCTCAGAGTGAAATGTGACTGAGGAAAATGGCATTATAAACTACTATTGGAAAACTCCATTATGTTACCAACAATTAAGAAAGGTCAAAGGTTCAAGGAAAAGGGATTAAAAGATGTCCATTAAATTCTGTTTTATGTTTTACATTTGGATTAAAAGTTCTCCTGTGTCCCACTTCGGCAAAGTAATTAAGACTGTGCTTAACTTGAAACATATGCTTAAAAACTATAAGTATATGCTTAAAACTGAGCATATTAATTTCTGGGACCCCCATGGAATACTTCGTTTTGGCTATGGTGGCAGGTTATAGTCAGTATCTTCTCTTTTCAGTGTTATCAACTTTCTAACAATTCTAACATCGAGTAATTCACACAACAAAATGCCAGGAATAAGTCCTCTGTGGGCTATTTTAGGCAGTAAGAATTTAAAGGCTAGATTATGGCGTTTAGTCTCAGCCTTGTAATAAGGGACACTACACAGCTACACCATCCCATAGGAGCAAGAGGAAGCCTTCTGCTTCTGAATTGGGAAATCTATTTAAAATGATTTACCTCAATTTTAAGAAGATGTGCTAGAACTTCAGCTGAAGTAAATCAGCCAACATCCATTTAAGCCTCTGGGGTTTCAATGACACACTCCAGCTGATGATATAGCTTGATGTTTTAAATGCAAGTAACATCTGATTTGCTTATACCAATCGGTGGGGAACAGTTGGTCCATTTTATTATTATGAATACCTATTTAAAGATTTCTGTTGCAGCAGCTAATGATACAACTTTCTGGGTGAAGAAAGAAGCTCCATCATATCCAATGTGGGTTCAATCCCAGCAGATGATGTCCAATCAAGAAGCATCCTATTATAAGCGATAGCCTGTATGAGCAGTTGAGCTGTGGTAGATTTTTGAATCTTAGGAGAAGCTTCTCTGGCTGAAGAGAGTGTGTAGTCTATGCTTGCTCTGTGTTGCCTTCTGGTGGTCATGCCATGCCCCTGAAGGAGTCATTGTCTCCATGGATTGAACCTGAGACCTCTAGATCTTAGGCTATGTCTGCTTTTGCAACTTTACATGGTTCCATGTGCGTTGTTCTGGCATAACCCCTCCCACTCCTGGAGTTCACATTTGAAACCTGGATGCACTTTCCTGAAGGACAGTTTAGAGCGTGGAAGCTAGCATGCATAAGGGATGTGGATATGTACATGCCTTTTTTCTGGGATGGCCCCTAACCCATTCTGCAGTGCAGTGTGGGATGGGGGCATGTACCAGGGCCTGGGTATCAATAATCCTTGACGGCCATGCCCACAATCCCTTTGCTGCCTGACCTTGACTTAAAAGGTATAAAGGACCTTGATCCTCTTGCTTATGGTAGTAGTGACCTGTGCTGAGCACTTCAGAACAGTTCTCTGCTGGAACCTATTGATCTGTGAAGGTCATCACGGATCATGGTCTGAGACCAATCGCCTGGTCTCCGGAGCACATACGCATGCTGATCAACGTGTGGTCAGAGTACACAGTCTTCCAGGCTTGGGTCACCAGGAACATTCACCTATACCAGGAGATTTCTCAAGACTGGAGGAGGCTGGCTTTGGTTGGATTCCATCCCACTGCCAGAAGCACCTCAGGCTCCTGTACTGGAGGGAGGATTCTGGCAATCACACTGGGAGGGGCCCAAGAATGTACCTATGTTACGATGAGCTGGACTGGGTGGCCACCAGGGCAATGAGCATGGCGTCTGGAGTGGCTCACAACTCCCTCTTCAACGCAGTTGGCCTCATCATGCAACAGGATGCCAATGAGGGGAAGGACAAGGAGGAAGCAGGGACTCATAGGAAGTCCCAGAAGAAGCTTTGGGAGACAGAGGAAGAGGAGCATATGATCAAGGGCTACCCTCTCCCCACCAACAGCCTCAGGACTCACAGCCACTGCAGGAATCAGAATCTGACACGGGGTAAGCTTTACAATGGACCCCCAATCTCCCCAAAAACGTCCCCTCTCCTCCAGTGCTACATGCCACAGCCTGGTCCCTCAACCACACCACACCGCTGCTCCACCCTAGCATAGCCCTAGAGCAACACACAGCTATCGATCAATGATTTTATTAAAATCCCAAGAACATCATTTAGCAGAAGCTATAACAGATTATTAATGAGCAGTTATAGTGATCCTGTGTTCATGCATTTCTCGGCCAGCACTGACCGCAATAGTCCCTGGGCCATGTGAAAGGAGGAGGAAACAGTGCGAGGGGGCAGATTTTAAAATGGCCCAGGTGGGGAAAGGACATTTTCATGAGACTTATGGTTGTGCAAAGACCCAACATCACCCCCCCCATACTCCATCCCCTGTTTTCCTTCCCTTTTATGAATGGGAGCTGTGCAGAAGGGTGGGGGGTAGTTGGTGGTGGTTTGTGTGCAGGCCTGCCTAGGTCTGGGAAATGAAAGGGAACCATCTGGTTTTCAAGGAAAGTCTGTGTGGTTTATTTTCCCTGTGATCCTTTCAGTTGTTTTGTTTTGTTCTGTTCCCAGTCTCTGGTGTCTGTCCTTTCCCCACACTAAAGCACTCTGCAGAAGGCAGGAGAAATGGGGGTGGGTGAAGCCTCCACTCCAGCGACTGAACAATACAAGGCCGTTTCTCTTAACTGTGGCGAGATGACTGGGTTGCGATGTTAATCCAAAAGTTCAGGGAAGAAGGTAACGTCTGTAGTCATTCTCTGTTTTCCTATCCCTTTAAATGCTGTTTGCTGGACACGGGCCAGACTTTCCAGTGATGCTGTTGAGGCTAGAGGGTGGATGGATGTTTTATGGGCTTCTGTGTTCCTCTTCCATAGTAACGCTATCTACTATCTTAGAACATAGTCCATTTCCTCTCTCATTGCCTCCCAGTCCTGTAAGCATAATTCAGCAAATTTTGGTGTAGCAGAAATTCAAGATGGCTCTTCAGGTTTAATGACAGGGCAAATGTGTTTTGTCTACTTCGTCGTTCACCAAACCTCTCCACTCAGCAATACATTGAGGTGGCACTGTTAGCAGAACATCTCTCTGCCATAGGTGGTCGGGTGTCCTCCACAGTTCAGGAAAGCCACTCCTCTTTTCCTTTCCAGTACCTTCCAAACTGCTATGTTCTGGAAGTGATGGCCAGCTTTTAAAGAAGAGAAAAAATGACTGGTAACGTGATCCCTGAAGGAATGGAAGCACAACAGCCCCTTGTTGCACTTATAAACATTACAACATTTTAATAACAAATGTGGGAAGGCGGCATACAGCACCAGCAACACACAGCAAGTTGGAGACTCCTTTGACACTCCAGGGCATATTGCCCCTGAAATGGTAGCACTGCCATTGCATGCCAAACAGGGACAGTGGGCATATGCCTGTGCACAGCATGTATCTGTGCCTCAGCTTGGCATATGTGGTCACTCAGCATAGGTATGGGACACATATGCTAGCAGTATGTGGACGAGTACCCAGGGAAGTGCGCAAGGGTAAGTGTAGCCTAAAGCCAGGAGGCTTTTATTACTTGAGCTTTGTTAGCTCAAAGGCTGTAGTGGATGCACAAGTGCTATGTTGTCCAACCATGGTGGAGGGAAGGTGCAGAGAGGTAAATTGTAACTTGCGATAATCATAGTGTGAGTCTCATTCTGAGTTTAACGTATAGTGAATGTTGATTCTGGACACTTCATGATCAGCGTGGATACCAGTGAGACACGGTACACACGATTTGCAGATCAATAAGGTTTAAAGTGCAAGGTTTTCTATAAATATTCTAGTTAGATACAAAGCCTAAAATTAACTACAATATATCATACTCACTAAGCCCGGAGAGCTAAGCAGTTACTCAGAAGGCTGTATGCAGGATCGGCTTCCTTCAGGGGCCCCGCCAGGGAGTCAGTGGATCCTCTGGTCCAACTGGCAGCACCTCCCAGTGAGTCAGGTGTTGATGAAGCACACCCCTTTGTCTAAGTGCTGACTTCTTATACCCTTCCATAAACAACCTTCACCTAATTATCTCTCTCATTATTATATATGCTAATTGCCTACATTGGGTTTCCACCCTTAACTACATTCCATTCTCACCATGATAATTGGGGTCGTCAAAACAACACCTGGCGATAGGCGGGGTGGAGTAAAAGTATGCCCCTTGGCAATGAAGCAATGTACTCCCAGACATTCAAGGATAACTGTTCTCATCACTGTTATCTATGTGCAGCTGCAAGCATACATGTGTATTTTGTCTTATTATGTGCCATGGTATGCAGAAACCGAGACATCTTTAAGGTTATTCAGTAATCCTATTCATCTCTGCCAACTGGAAGATGTCATGCTACAGGGGTCAGACTAGCCAAGGAAGCAACTGAAGCTATGCTAGGCCTGTAGGACAGTGGTCAAGAAACTCAAATTGTACTGAGCCTCCAACAGTGAAAGCATCCTTTGAGAACAGGGCAGTGGGGTTCCAATTTTTTCCAATATGATGTTTTTCTCTTTGAGTTGCAAAGTACCTCTCAGTAATATTTCATTGTAATAATGAGTGCAGATATCATCTGGTAATAGTATCCTCTCTCATTTTATACTTCACTGAGGAATTATGCTTTTTAAGGCAGTTTAATGTACTCATCTTTTTTATTGTACTAAGTCCAAAAATGTATTGCCAACAAAGATAATTTCATCACTTTATTTTACAGCCAGCGCAACATACATGCAGAATTTAGTTTTAAAAAATGTACTTGATACTGATAATCTGGGCAGCTATTGTCGAGTATCAAATTTTCTGGTTTTGGATATTGAGAAGTTTGTGGTGAGGCAGTTCTCTGAGCAACTAGATGCCTCACCTCTCCTTGACCTATGTTAGTCAGGATGCAAACTTGGATATTTGCAGGGACTGCATTGGTTGCTTTGGCCAATAATCTTCTCCTGATGCTGGTGCAAGATCAGGAGTGTGTGCTGATGTTCTTAGATCACTTGCCTTTGATGTCACTTGTCTTTGATGCCATTGGTCATGATGTGTTGTGACTCACTTGATAACCCAAGCAGGAGAAGAAGGGGTAGGCTGCCCTTCAGTGGCTTCATTTCTTTCTCTTGGAGAAATCCAAGAGGGTGTTTTTGGGCAATTGCTCATCTGCCCTAAGGGTGTTCTTGCAGGGTTTTGCCAAGCTGCATCTTGCCTTTCCCTTGGTTAATGGGAACATTAGTAGAAGGGTTAGTAAAGAGGCATGCACTCTGGTGTCCTTTCAGCATGTTGATGATGATCTCCAGCTATATATCTATTTTATCTGACCCTGTCAATGCTGTCAAATTCTTTTGCAGTGTTTGGTAGCGATTGGGACGTGGATAAGTCTGGATAAAATGTAAATGGTGATGGTTGGATGGGGGAAGCAACCAAATCCACAACTGAGAGTGTGTTTCAACCACGTATTATTAGACATTTCAGGCTAGGGGTATTGTTACTGACAGGTGCTATTAGGCAATCACATCACATCAGAGAGTGCAGTGGTCTTTTTTCATCTGCATGTGGCGATAATGTGGTGGCTGTTTCTTTCAGTTTCTCAATTTGCTCCCATGAGCCTTGCTTTTGTCAGCTTGAGATCAGATTATTGCAGAGGGATCTACATGAGAGAGGGAAGACTTCAAACAGCTCAAGAGATAGAGGAGCCATGGAATCAGTGCATATGTTGGGACTGTGGCAGAAAACCCCTACGTGAGGGAAATGCAGAGCAGCAGTAGCCAATTTCAGCCTGCGTACCTGTATAAGGTCTGTGGAGAGACTGTATTGCAGCCCCAAGCCTTGTCCTGGATTGAGGGCATGAATGTCTTCACCCTAATGCTTCTTAGTACCCTGCAGAAAACCTCATTCCTCAGACTTTTGGTGTGATGGGTAAATTTCACACTAAGCTTTTAAGCATACTAATGCCAATTAGAATTGCTGTATGAATAAAATATGCCAGAAGGTTCATTTTCCATCCTCTTCATTTGATGGTTAAGAATCTTTTAATATTATAGTGTCTTAACTGATAAATAAATACACATAAGCACAGTACAAAAGGGTGGTTTTTCTTAGGTTTACTTTGTAATGAAAAGACTTTTTTTGTCTTGTTTGTTCTGGAGTGGGGTATTAATAAGCCTGTTAAGTTCTAAATCAAGTATGTAACAATTTAGCTTAAAAGTTATAATTAAAAGATCACTTTAACTGTCTGTTCAATTTCATGATTCCTGACAGCCTCTATTTGATAACAGTACAACTGTTAATAATGTAATGAATATAAATAGGAGCTAGAAAAATGACAGCATGGTATATTTGCTTGCATGCTAATGAACATGGATTGTGTGGGCAACTGGTTTATTTTGGAGAGGGAGTACCGTGAAGGGGGAAATTCAGTTTTCTGAAAACTAATGCCATGTTAATGTTCAGACTGTGAAGATGTAAATGGCAGCAGCTCAGTGAAACATTGACCTGGTGATGGCCTGTGGCGCATAGGGTGCCAGCTGAGGACATGCTGTCACATGATTGGTGTCTGCTTTTTTGGCCAACAATCTGTAGTGCAGATTATGAAACTGTAGTTGTTAATGTGCTAGACTGATAATGGGACCTATTCTCTCAAATATATTTAGATACAACCAGATATAACTATAAATTCTGCTCTGTTGCTTTGGTGTAAATACAGAATAAGCCCCGTGAAACTAATGGAACTGCTCCAGATTTATACCAGAGGAACTGAGAGCACGATGTATCCCAGAAGCTTTCCTATTATTGGCTCACTCTTTTACTTTGGATGAGGGGTGTTAACAGCAACATATAAGTGGGGGTTGGGTGTCAGTCAGAGAAATACAAACAACATTTTATTGGGCTGTACTCAGTTTATATTTAGATTAACGTGAATATCTTTAAATATATTTCCACATAGGATGTTTCCTTAAAATAACTCAGTTCTCCTTGTCACATGGGAGATGAGTGTGGCACTACTCCTAAATTAATGGGAAAAGGCATGGGGAGGCGGATAGGCTTTAAATTAATTAATACCTAGAACAAAGCTAAGATTTAGTTTTGAGTCTAATCTGACAGATTTTAAAAAGCTATGCTCCTGGATTCATGGCATAGTTTTGTTATGCTTGCACATTAAGAACAAGTTTTAATATTTTATTACTCAAAAATATGGATGATTTGAGAGAGAGAATTTCACACAATATGTCCAAAGTACTGTGACGTGAAGGTTATGGGTTAAATCCACCACTGTGAAACAAGGCTAAAGTGGGATTTAAATGGGGCATAGATCTCATGCTGGCCCTCTACATAGGAGTGAATTTCACCCTAAGCAAAGTAGGCGTGTTTGACACAAGTAGGAGTGCATGTTAACACTGCTGGTTCTGAAGTTGATGGACATTTTTCCATCGGCTTCAGTGGGAGAGAGATAAGTCCCAAACACAACAACACAGATGGGAATTTACATTTACACTATCTATCTACCTAGGTACTTATTGGACTCCCACCATCTAAGACTCAGAGTGCCTCTAGACAATATATATTGATTGATAGTGCTGTGAGATTGGACTGTGCCCTAGTCATTACACCTGTTTAAAAATCAGACTTGCTATGTGTTCCTTACCTGGGTGCATAAGCTATATTTCACATGATTTTGCTTTCAGCTTTTTTGTCTTGTAATAATAACAACATTATAATGAGGAATCTAAAAGTTGTTCCACACGCTAGCAATTGCCAAAGAGCAAAGGCAGCTGGTTGTCAGGGCAACAGTCAGAGCACACTGTGAGCTACCTTAAAAAGTCTTATGTGGGCTCTTGCTTTGCTGCTTTTTAATGGGTCATTGGGGCTCAAAGTGAATTATCAGGGTCTAGATAAAATTTCTTGGTTGGTTTAGTGTTTTTATTTGGAAAAAAAATAAACATATAAAGGCTCATACAACTCCAGCTTTGAGACAACATTTACTGTTTTCATGCTAAATCTCATTCCAGTACTGAAAGCAAATCTTCAGCTGGAAAACATCTTCGTGGCACTCCTGTAGCATAAAAAGAGCAAAATTTAGTGTTGTCCCCTCTTCCTCCCAAATCATATTTACTTAGTCACCTACCAGCATTTTAGTTACTGCGGACTCACCTTTCTTAGTTCCTATTTACAGAAATGCTATGTGATGTATGCAATTTGTGTTTATGTAATTCTCTATTCCCTCTTCCTCAGTCTCCCTCCTTCTCTTCCCATACCTAAACTGTATGGTAAGAGATTAGTTTGCCAATTTTAATAACATTATGTGGTAGCTTTTGGGTAAATGTTGGGTAAAAGTCATTGGTGACTTTTATAAAGAGGGTTGCATGGGTATGCAACTTGCATGGAGACCTCTAGGAAAGATTCATGAGGTAGCACTGTCCTATCATTTTTTTTGGAGTTAGTACAAAAACAAGGCCCTAAGGAGGACTTATGGGGCACAGCACTGGTGGAGGCACCTTAAAGCAGCACAGCTACTTAAGGAAAGTTCAAATTATATGCCTAAAACTCCATGGACTAATCTGAAAATTTCCCCTTCATGGCCTGTTGATGCTGTGCCCCTTCCCCCCAAAAAACCACCCCAGTATAAATCAGCTAAACTTCCTTGCCTTTCCTCATGACTCATTTCAGAAATCTTATTCAAATATACATGGGAGACGGTCAAGGCTCCATCCTGGTACTCTTAACTTGGTGAAAATGAAATCTTAAAAAACTATTGGTATGGGACTATTTCATAGTGCCTACACCAGTTATTCTGAGACAGAAATCATTCTAGCAGCTTTCCAACGACTGATTTTTTCTTATACTTCCTGCCCATGGTCCTCATATTGCTCAACTCCTCCTCCAACAACAACAATAACAAAATGAGAGAAAGGGGAGCATCATGCAAAGTATGCTCCCTTTGACCTAAAAATAGACTGTTTACTCATAATAATAATTGAATAGATCCTGGCTCCTTCTATGGTCTCTCTGC
Source organism: Mesoclemmys tuberculata (assembly GCA_007922155.1). NCBI lineage: Eukaryota > Metazoa > Chordata > Testudines > Chelidae > Mesoclemmys > Mesoclemmys tuberculata. Next base: position 34,893,136 of record ML675610.1, read on the forward strand.
ATAACAGACAGCTGAAAAGGACAATGAAACTAGTGTAAGTGGCTACCTGGGGTTCTCCCCGGTGCAGGATGATGCTGGCTCTTTGCCACCCCTCACTATTATTTGGAAAAGGGGCCAGGTTAAAGTGCTGCTGCTCTCCAGTGATCACCAGGTGCTGGAATGGCCACTTAAGGCTTTAGGCAAAGGTTGCAAATTAAAGCAATTCTGAGACTGTTCTAACTTGTGCAGTGTTTCCACCAGTTCCCAGGTTTTGGGAGTGGTCGTGTACTGTAGGTGGCATAAAGCAACTTTTCCCCCCATTCTGGTCATGTGCTGAACACAGCTCTACCAGACCAGAGGAGCTGTCCTATTATTTACAAGCACTTTAACAGGAAACCTAAGTAAAACATGTGTCACTAAGCCTTCTGGCCCATCGTTTGTAAAAGTCTGTCACAAAATGAATAATTTTCACAGAGGACAGGCTGTCATGCAAATGGTGCTGTTGAAGAATAAGATGGCATGTGTAGTCTATACGACACAGCTGTCAAGGTTTTGTCTTTTGTGTGTACAAGAAATGGCATTTATCCGATGGAGTTAATAAGCACATATCACACAAGGTTGTACTTCTCGGAGAGGCAAAGTAAAATAGTATGTGTAACGTAATTCTTGGAAGATGAATTCTATAAAAATCTAATCATGACAAAAGCAGTTTCTTTCTGTTAAAGGACACTTTCTGGCAAATGGAAGACTGCCACAAGGCATGCCCCCATATGTGTACTACACACAGGGCCAATTTCTGTTCTGTGCCCACAGTCCAAGTAAATAAGCTGTGCATCTAAGGGCAACTGCTGGGTTTAGAGGGGAAAGAAGCTACTCTGTCTAAGATACATATATGGCCTTATTATGATGATACCTGAATGCCTCACAATCTTTAACGTATTTATCCTCACAACACACTACTGAGGCACAGACATACTTTGATCCCTATTTTACAGGTGGGGAACTGAAACACAAAGAGACTGAGTGACTTGTCCAAGATCACTTGTGAAGTGTTTAGCAGTGCACAGAACCAAACCCAGGTTTCCCAAATCCTAGATTAGCATCCTAGCCATTGGACCATGCTTCCTCCCCTGTTCCACCTGAGTACCTGCATCTTCTGTGTCTCTACCTTCACACAGCAGTTTGACCTGCATTCTCATGGATCCACTTGGCCTTGCCAGCATCTACATCTAAAATCCCCCACACATTAAGATGTTGGTCACCCCAGTGAGCTGTACCCTGGTGTACAGTTGGGGCCCAATCCTGAGTCACCATCAATGTCTATAAGAGTTGAGGGCACTCAGCACCTTGGAGATCAGACCCCTAGTATGCATAGCTCCCCGTCTGTTTTACTGTGTTCACGACTCTGTGGCTGTGAAGGGAGTTGTGGGGGATGACCCCTGCAGTCTAAGGAATATATGCCATGCCGTTTTATTTAAAATTTAATTTATTTAAAATTTGATTTCATTTGGTTGGCTTAAATTACAATAAAATGCTATCAGCAATTATGTTAAAAAAACTGGATTCTTTGAAGCAGATGCATGATTTGGCACAATCTGTTCAAGACAAAAGGCATTTTGGGACTAGTAGTCCAGAGGGACACATGAGAAATTATAGGCTGGGCAATAGTGCCTGCTGGGAAAAGGGGAAGAGAAATAAAAGAAGAGCTACCTGCTCCTTAGAAAGAGAGAGACTGCAGGGGGAGTGTGGGGTAGGTGGCTAGACTTGTTACAGGAGAGAGATCTAGTACAAGCAGTAGCAGCTGGTGAGTCTGTTCTGGAGAAACCTGAGAAGGAGTCTGGGAAGTGACTAAATGTGGCTAGAGAGAGAAAAAGAGATGAGGCCAGAGAAGCAGAACTAAGGAATTTGTTTATTTGAGGTTGGGGAGGGATTTCTTTTCTGGGCAGTAACCCTGGGCATTGATGCAGAGCTTGTGATAAGCCTAAAATGAGCACCGGCTTCCCTTTATGATCCCAAGTTTGGCGATTCAGTAGTGGAAAGGAAGACAATCCTCCCTTTATTCCCCTTCATCAAGAGGAGAATTTTTCTCAGATCCTTCCTGGGGGGCGGTAGCCCAGACAGGGAGATAACTGGCTTTTTAATAAATGTTGACTACTTAACAAAATATTCCTAAAAAGCTTCAAGCAAACTACAGTCACTAGCGGCATACGTATGGTATATGTTCTGGTTCAGGTTTTTTTTTTTAAATACGATAGATAAAAAAATCCATGTAATGTTGCTGATTCTCTAATAGGCAGCGTTTACCCTTTATGGTTATGCTGAGGAGACATTTTGATTGTGTTTCCCCAAAGGTAGACTGTAATAACAGTTCCTTCTGAAAAATAGTAAAGATCAAAAAGTTATGGCCTTGATCCTGCAAACACTTATGTGAATGAGTAACTTTACACACAGGAGTAATTAAATGAGTTCAGTTAACTGCTTGCATTTATAAAGTTACTTACACACTTGAATGTTGCAGGGTCTTCTTGTTCTACCTTCAGTGGACATGGAGAACAATTGACCTCTGTCCTCTTTATAACAGCCTTTAAGACAGTTATCAACTCCCCACTCAGCTTCTCTAGGCTAAATATGCCCAGGTTTTTTTAAAACCTTTCCTCATAGGTCATGGTTTCTAAACTTTTCATCATTTTTGTTGATCTCCGCTGGCCTCTCTCCAATATGTCCACATGTGTCTAGGCACCCAAAACTGAGCACAGTATTCCAGCAGAGGCTTCACCAGTGCTGAATAGAGTAAGACAGTTCTCCTTCGAGTGGTTGCTCATATGCATTCCACTTAGGTGTGTGCGCGCCCTCGTGCACGGCCAATCGGAGAACTTTTACTAGCAGTCCCTGCAGGGGCCGGTCCAGCGACCCCGTAGTGTCGCCGCCCTGCGGCGGCCCAACGGTCGCTGCCGGCCCCTCCCTCTTCAGTTCCCTCTTTCCGCCCGTGACGGTCGGTCGAGAACTAACCCTGCTCTTCTCAGGTTTTTGTTTTCACCTTAAAAGTGAGTATTTAGTTAGAAGTTCGCCTCGAACTAAGTTAGTTTTACAGTTAGAGAAAGGTTTTTGTAGTTTAGTTAGGGAGCCTGCGGGCTCAGACGCCCGCGGCCATGCCCGGCGCGTCCGGCTTCAAGCCATGTGCTAGCTGCGGGAAGGCTTTCCCAGCTAGCGACCCCCACGACAGTTGCCTAAGGTGTCTGGGGGAGGAACATCGGCGAGACCGATGTAAAATATGTAAGTCCTTCAAGCCTCGGACTCAAAAAGACCGAGAGGTGAGGCTGAAGGCTTTTCTTATGGAGACCGCGCTTAGCCCGGCGCCCGAGCCCGCGCAGTCTACCTCGGCACCGAGTGTGTCCTCGGTGCGGAGCGCACCCCCGGCACCGGGGATCACGGTGCCGAAGAAGAAGAAGAAGCGCCGTCCGCTCGTGGAGAGCTCCCCCGCACCACAGGAGCGACCGGGGTCGAGCACAGAGGTGCGCTCCCTGGACCGGCCCCCGACCCCAGCACCGGGCCCGGCTCCATCTAAGGAGGTCTCTCCGACTCGTGTGAGCGAGGGACCTGCCTTACAGACTCCTTCGACACCGGAGGCGTATGCGGCGGCACGAGTCTTGATGACCTTGCCCACGCCTCCGGCACCCCCTCGCATGAGGGGCCCAGAGTCTGTTTTCCGGGGCAAACCCGCACCGGGTGTCCCCGAAGGGTGGGCGGCATCGGCACCGGACGTCCAGCCACCCACCATGGCCATCACCCGACACCGAAGGATCGAGACCAGAGACTCTTCTTCGTCGCCCGAGGATCCTCGTCGACGCTCCCGCCGCCGTTCCAGCTCGGGTTTCAGCTCGAGTCCGGCACCGAGCCGGCGCGCTCGGCACCGCTCACCGGCACCGAGAAAGAGACAACGGAAGACCTCCACACCCCAGCGCAGATCGTCTTCGTCTTCGGCACCGTCCCGCAGACGAGGCAGGCGTCGTCGCTCCTCCGACTCTACCTCGGCTGAGTCGCGGAGCACCTCCTCTTGGCACCGCCGTCGTCTTCCCCGCACCACTGGCTCGGGATCCCGGACCCGCCGCCAGGAGCGAGAGTCCTCACCGGCACCGCAGCCGGCGCCGACACAGACGGCACCGATGCCCCCGGTACTGCAGACCCCGGTACCGCAACCGGCACCGCAGACCCCGGTGCCGCAGGTACCTCTCTCCACGGTGCCGACGCCGCCTACAGCAGCGCTGGAGTTGCCCTCGGCACCGACGTTGCCTATGAGCTGGCCCCAAGGACCCTGGCAATGGCCAATGTGGGCCCAATGGGCTGCTCAGATGGGGCAGGGAACTATGCCGGCCCCTGCCTCGGTCACCCACTCACAACAGGCACCCTCAGTGCAGGCAGGTGACCAATCTTTCTCCTCACAAGAGGAGGACCCTGGGGAGGGCCTGTCCACAGGACCCCGCCACCCCTCGTACTCTTCGTCCCCAGACGAGGCGGTCATAAGGGACCAAGGGGCCCCACTTATTGACTTCAAGGCCCACCAAGAACTCCTGAAACGGGTGGCCTCGAACCTGGACTTACAGGTCAAGGTTCTGGAGGAAGAGGTGGACCCCCTCTTCGGCCGGGTGGGTACCCAAGGCCCTTCTAGAGTTGCCCTCCCCATCCATGACAGGGTCCTACGCCTAGCCAAAGCGGTATGGCAGACCCCTGCCTCGGTCGCCCCCATGTCTAAGGGCGCCGAGAAGAAGTATTATGTGCCAGCCGAGGGGCACGAATACTTATACGCGCACCCTGCCGCTGGCACCCTTGTGGTAGAGGCTGCCAACCAAAAGGACAGGCAGGGTGCACAGAGCGCCTCCCCAAAAAACAAGGAAGGTAGGAGACTAGACCTCTTCGGCAGGAAGGTCTACTACAGGAGCGCTCCAGCTCAGGGTAGCCAACCATCAGGCTCTCCTGGGAAAATACAACTTAAACTTATGGGACTCCTTGAAGAGGTTTGCGGAGTCCCTGCCTCCAGACCAGGACGCCGACTTTGCCATGGTCTTGGAGGAAGGGGTGACAGTGGCCAGTGCAGCCTTGCAAACTGCCTCTGACGCTGCAGACACTGCCAGCAGGGCTATGGCCTCCGCTGTCGCTATGCGGCGGGCAGCGTGGCTACAGTCTACTGAACTGTCCCAAGAGGTGCAGCACTCCATACAAGACCTGCCGTTCAATGGAGCTGCCCTCTTCTCAGAAAAGACGGACGAAAAGCTGCACGCCATTAAGGACTCAAGGACCACGCTACGCTCCTTGGGCCTTTACACACCCCAGGCGGCAAGGCTACAAACACGCCAGCAACCGCACCAACCGCCTCAGCGGCAACAACAGCAAGCTAGGCCGCAGCCTAGGCCCTACCCCCCCCACCGGGGTAGGGACAGAAACAGGGGCGTAGGGCGACGCGACCAACCCGCGACCCCCTCGTCTTCCTTCAAAGGCCCCCCCCGGGGGCCTAAGGGCAAAAGACAATTTTGACATTGTGTCCAAGGGTGGTACCCCCTCACGTTCCTTGGGCCACCCCCCGCCTTTCCGGGACAGGCTAAAGCCGTACCTCAGCCTGTGGCGGGAGATAACATCGGACCAATGGGTCCTCAGCACTATCCGCTGGGGCTATGCCCTCCGACTACAGACTACCCCCCCACTCCCCCCCGTCCCTTTTCAGGGACCCCTCTCATGAGCATGTACTCCGCCAGGAGGTTCACACCCTCCTTCTCAAAGGTGCCATAGAAGTGGTTCCACCACTCGAGGTGGGGAGGGGATTCTAAGCCAGGTATTTCCTCGTCCCCAAGGCAAAAGGAGGCCTCAGACCCATACTGGACCTGCGCAAACTCAACAGGTTCATAGAAAAGCGCAAATTCCGCATGGTCTCCCTAGCGTCCATCATCCCAATACTGAACCCAGGGGACTGGTTCGCCGCCCTCAACCTAAAGGATGCGTACTTTCTCGTCTCCATCCTTCCCGCCCACAGGAAATTCCTAAGATTTACAGTAGCAGGTGGCCACTACCAATTTACGGTCCTCCCCTTTGGCCTGGCCTCATCTCCCAGGATGTTCACAAAGTGTATGGCGGTGGTGGCTGCCTCCCTGAGGCGCAGGGGAGTCCAAATCTTCCCATACCTGGACGATTGGTTAATAAGGCGCAAGACCAAGTCGCAGGTACGTGAGGCGGTCTCTCTAGTCCAAACCACCTGCCATACCCTGGGACTGCTCATAAACGAGCAGACATCAACTCTATACCCAGTACAGGTCATAGAGTTCATAGGAGCCCACCTGGACTCGGTACGGGCGAAAGCCTCCCTCCCACGCTCGAGGTTTGAGGCCATGTCAGCGATAATAGCGCAACTCCAAGAGTGCCCCACGACAACAGCCAGGCAGTGCCTACGGCTGCTGGGCCACATGGCCTCCTCCACGTATGTAGTGGAGCTGGCCCGCCTCAGGCTCAGGCCCCTCCAGAGCTGGTTAAAGAAAGTGTTCATGCCCAACAGGCATGCCCTGAACAAGGTGGTAACAATTCCCCCTGCGGTGATGGGATCACTGAGCTGGTGGCTGGACCCCAGAATCGTGTTGAAGGGAATTCCCTTCAAGGCCCCCACCCCCTCGGTCACTCTGATTACGGATGCCTCAGACCGGGGATGGGGAGCCCACATCACTGGTGGTCTGTCCACACAGGGCCTCTGGTCCCGGAGGGAAACTGCCCTACATATCAATGTAAAGGAACTGTGGGCAGTCAGACTGGCTTGCAAAGTGTTTCGCCACGCTTTATTCGGGAGAATGGTACAGGTGTTGACGGACAATACCACTGCAATGTATTATATCAACAAGCAAGAGGGAGCGCACTCCTCGCTCCTTTGCCAGGAGGCACTCCGACTTTGGGACCTGGCGGTGAGACGCAACTTCTGTTTAACCGCCTCTCACCTCCCGGGGACCAGGAACGACAAGGCAGACCGCCTCAGCAGGTCGTTTCTTCCCCAACACGACTGGTCTCTTCACCCGGAGGTGACCGCCATGATCTTCCACGAGTGGGGTGTTCCCCACCTGGATCTGTTCGCGTCAGCCTGGAACGCGAAGTGCCCCAGGTTCTGCTCACTCAGGGGTCGCGAGCCGGGCTCCGTATCCGACGCGTTCCTGATAGACTGGACGGGGGGCCTCCTGTACGCGTTTCCCCCCCTCCCACTCCTGCCCAGGGTCCTCTTGAAGATCAAGAGGGACGGAGCGGACATCATCCTGATCGCCCCAGCGTGGCCGAGACAGTACTGGTTTTGCCTGCTCCAAGACCTGTCGGTCGCTCCCCCGATCGAGCTCCCGAAGAGACCGGACCTTCTCTCTCAGGACAACGGTCGCCTGCTGCACCCCAACCTGGACTCCCTACACCTGACGGCCTGGAGGCTCTCTGGCTAACGGAGGAGGAGAGAACCTGCTCGGAGCAGGTCCAACGTGTGCTCCTGGGAAGCAGGAGGCCCTCCACCCAGAGTGCATACAAGGCCAAGTGGAGGAGGTTCACCTGCTGGTCGGAATCGTGGGGCATAACCCCGGTACGTCTTCCGTGCAGGCAGTCCTGGACTACCTGCTGCAGCTCAAACAACAAGGGTTGGCGCTGGCCTCCCTAAGGGTCCACTTGGCAGCCATTTCGGCGTTCCACCAGCCGGTGGAGGGGAGGTCTCTATTCTCTCACCCCATGTCGGTGAGGTTCCTCAGGGGAATCGAGAGGCTGTACCCGCAGGTCCGTGACCCGGTGCCTCCCTGGGACCTGAACCTAGTCCTTGACAGACTGACAGGGCCCCCCTTTGAGCCCTTGACCACTTGCCCCCTACTGGTCTTGTCCTGGAAGGTAGCCTTCCTTGTGGCCATCACCTCCGCCAGGAGGGTCTCCGAACTGAGGGCCCTAACCTCGGAACACCCCTATACGGTGTTCTTCCGGGATAAGGTACAACTTAGGCCTCACCCAGCTTTTCTACCTAAGGTGGTCTCTAGGTTCCATTGTAACCAAGATATTTTCCTCCCTGTGTTTTTTCCAAAACCGCACGGGTCCGAGGACGAGAGGAGACTACACACCCTCGACGTGAGGAGGGCTCTGGCTTTCTACCTCGATAGAACCAAGCCTCTCCGCAAGACCACTCAGCTCTTCATCGCGGTGGCAGAGAGAATGAGAGGCTCCCCAGTGTCATCGCAGGGCATCGCCAAATGGATCACCGCCTGTATCTGGCTTTGCTACGAGAGCGCAGGTGTCCAGCTTCCCGGACCGGTGACAGTGCACTCGACAAGGGCCCAGGCCGCGTCGGCGGCCTTCCTGGAGAGGGTTCCCCTGGAAGACATCTGCAAGGCTGCCACTTGGTCTTCTGTGCACACCTTTGCCACGCACTACGCTATCGTCCAGCAGTCCAGGGACGATGCCCATGTGGGCAGGGCAGTGCTGGGAGCAGCCCATCGATGACTCCTACCCGCCTCCAGGTAAGGCTTGTTAATCACCTAAGTGGAATGCATATGAGCAACCACTCGAAGGAGAAAACATAGTTACTTACCAGTAACTGTTGTTCTTCGAGATGTGTTGCTCATATCCATTCCACACCCACCCTCCGTCCCCACTGTCGGAGTCGGCAGAAAGAAGGGACTGAAGAGGGAGGGGCCGGCAGCGACTGTTGGGCCGCCGCAGGGCGGCGACACTACGGCGTCACTGGACCGGCCCCTGCAGGGACTGCTAGTAAAAGTTCTCCGATTGGCCGTGCACGAGGGCGCACACACACCTAAGTGGAATGGATATGAGCAACACATCTCGAAGAACAACAGTTACTGGTAAGTAACTATGTTTTACTTCCCATGTCTTACATGCAGCACCCCTGTTAACACACCCCAGAATGATATTAGCTTTTTTTGCAATTGCATCGCATTGTTGGTTCATATCAGTTTGTGATTCGCTATAACCCCCAGATACTTTCCTGCCATATTACTGCCTACCCAGATAATCCCCATTATGTATTTGTGCATTTGGTTTTTCCATCCTAAGTGTAGTACTTTGCACTTCATTGAATTTCCTCTTGTTGAATTCAAACCAATTCTCTAATTTATCAAGGGCCTTTTGAATTCTAACCCTGTCCTCCAAAATGTTTTCCAACATCTCTACAAATGTGGTGAAATCTGAACAAACATTGTAGATTGGTTAGGATTCGTAGTGTTTTGAATACTTTGCTTTATACTAATATGTTTAACAACAATCAGAAACTAATTATTTGTCAGCTTGATAAAAATTACTGCAACTATTTGAAAATAATTACTGGTATTTTTTCCTCATCCTGGGCCAGTCCCATGACTGGACTCTTATATGGCAGTGGGGGCACTCATCTGAGAAAGGCAGTGTTTATCAAATTGGAGGTCTGCCCCTGGCTTGAGCACCAGACAAATCTGGTGGTGGAGCAGAGCAGTGAAGACAGGGGAAAACTGTTTGACTTCAGATCCACTTTGCTCCCTCATTGCAAATTTGGTCTGTGGGTAAAATGGTAGGCATCTACTTCCTTTCCTTCTTCTATTGCAGTCCCTAACAGAGCAGGCTGTGGAAGCAGATCATGTATATATGGCTAACCAAGCAGCAAGCCTGCCTACAGTTGGTGTTTCACATGCTCTCACAAATACTCAGCTCATGTGCAAGAAGCATATGTTTTGGTCTTGGAGCCGCCGCTAGATTCACCCCAAGCAGCATGCAACCCTCTGGTGAAGGGGAAAACTAGGGAGTAAGCAAAAATACCCCAGGAAAAGTGCAAAAATGAATAAAAAATAGAGAATAAGGATGGGGAGAGAAGGATGAAGGTGAATAGAGATAGAAAAAAGAATTAGAGACCTTGTAGCTATTCCTGGTCATGGCATGAGAGGATATGGGCAAGGAAGCAAGCTATTTGGCAAAAAAACACTTGGAACCAATGCATTAAGGCAAGGAAGGTTTTGGCTCTTAATGCAAAAAAGCAGTAGATTACTTACCCTGAGTAAAGTGGTTAGTGGTTCATTTTTAGAATCTCCCCATCTGCAAATATTGAATGGACTCTCCTTGATAATCAGAAAATAGCTTCAAGATCCTAATGATTTGGCACTAATATGTTGTAATGATTAGATGTGTTGCAACAAAGTGATTCTCTAATTTAAGAGAATGCTGTGGTTCATGGGACTGCGCTTTCTAGTTTTAGAAAATAATTACATGCTTTGAATACTTAGAACTTGCTCGGATGGGTACACTCTGCTTCCCAGGTTTTGTTAACTAGAGCTGGGATAACAGATGTGAGGCAGCCAGGGTTTCTTTCTATTCAGAATACTTCTCGTGCACGGTAGTCCAATATTTTGACATAAACCAAGCTGAGGTTTTGTTACAAAGCAAGATCCCATTTTAAGGATGACTACTTGATTCGCCTTTTAATCAGGCTACCTCTGTTCTGGAAAAGAAAATGACTGTTTCTATTCAGCTCCCGTAAGATAGTGATACAATTTTATATCTCCGAATAGTTAATGTGATTTTTGGAAGATTATTCTTTATCAGTGCAATACTGAGAACAGTTCTGGCACCTTAATAAATCTGCTGAGTAGCTGGGATGTGGAGTGGAAAACATGGTTAGTTTACCTCACTATAATACGAGATAGTAGACCTTAGCTGTTCTGTGGAAAAGGAGACTGAAGCTTTGGCCTCACTTTAGCATTAACATACCAATTTCTTTATTTATTTTTAATTGACGGACTGATAACCTGTTGTTGTTTCAGTTCCATTTCAGTGATCAAAATCTCTGTAAACTTGCTCAGCATTTTTTATGAGTAAAGTGATTACAGGAGTTAATTCACTTACACTCAGCAGTAATATCCTTGGCTCTTTAAAAATAAAAATAAATGCACAGTCATAGCCTCACAAGAATAAAATCTGAACCTGATCCTCCATTTCCACTCTTTACATAAGTATGTCCCTTCAAAATATTCTTTTACTCCTCCATCGACATGCTATTTACTGTATCTCTTTGTAGACATGTTTATTATACATTTCATACATTTTCCCACACACATGAGTTTGAGCTGTCAGCTGGGAAGTTTGACTGGAAAGAAGGATATGATGAGGCTAATAACATTAATGCTATACTGGCATAATAAAAATTAGATGAAATATCCTGAGATATAAAACTATATATCAATATATTGTGTGAGCTGAATAGAAATGGTCATGTTCTTTCAAAGCTATTGTCTTTGTAACCAGCAGAGTCTTTTTATTTAGTGGGTTAATCTCAACTCACTTATTAGTCCTTTTCTAAGAGTGTCTGGTGTTTTCTGTGTTTAACACAATGACTTTTTAAAGCTTTCTCCTAAATAACCAAATGATGTTTAAGACCTAAGGGCAAAATTTTCAAACCTCTGTGACCAAATTTAGGCACCTAAATAAAAGCTTTTTCAAAGATGTTGAGTACTTGTAGTTCCCATTGAATTCATTGTGATTCGTGGGTGAACACTTCTGAAAAATCAAACCATTTCTATCTGTTAAGGCAGGGTCAGAAAAATACTGTGTTAAGGCAGAAAATGTATCTCAGCTTAATTAGAAAAGGAGAAACATTATATCAAAGAAAATATAGTGCTGATCCTTATCAGTTTACTATAACAACAACAATTTCTGCTTAACAGATATAACTAATTCATCCCTGTAGCGAGGGGGTGTGGCCTCCCTTGAAGACAGACAGGGAGGGATGGCCTGACCCCTGGTGGGCGGAGCCAAAAAACCCTGCCTGCCCTACTGGAAGTTGAGTGGCAGGACAGGCGGTATAAAAGCTGAGCCAGCTAGCTCAGTGGGGAGGGAGCTGCCAGAGGGAAGGATGTATCTCCATCAGTGCTGCTGCCCCCCCCCCCTTTGGGATTAGTGCCCTGCTGTGGAGCTGCCCATGGCCTGGGCCCCAGAGGAGCTACCCGAGCCTGCCAATGACTTGAAGGAGCTGCCGGCTGCCTCCGACACTGAGGGCCTGTGGATGCTACCCCTGGCTATCTACCCAGAGGAAGCTGAAGGCATTGCAGAGGCACAGGTACTCCAGGGAAAGGAGGAAGGAAATAGCCCAAGGGAGCCGGATGACTGTTTGGTTGTGTGGTGTCCTACAGCTGCATCAGCAAATTGCAACTGGAGCCCCGCTGACCCGTTGGTAGACCACTCTGCCACTGATGGGGACCTGGGTTGGGACACAGTGGAATTGGGTAGGCCTGTGTCCTCCTTCCCCTTTTTAACACTACCTCTGTGGTGGTTGCCTCATCCTGGCCTGTGAAGCCTTGGAGGCCCATAGACTATTTGCCTGTACCACCCTGCCTGCAGGGCCATGGCTATAGACTGCTTCTTTGCCCTGATCAGGGCTAGAGATGCTTACTCCCACTCTCTAGGGCTGGAAACTACTTGTTTGCCTGGCCCAGGGCCATAGACTTCTTGCCTACCCTGCCCTGCTTGAGGGGCCATGGCTATAGACTGCTTGTTTGCTCCATCAGGGCTATAGATTACTGACTCGTCCCGCCTAGGGTTAGAAGTTGCTTTCTTGCCCACGTGAGGGCTGGGTGTTATAGATTGCTGGCTTGCCCTGTCGAGGGCTCGAGGCTGCTTAGTTGCCCCACCCTGCCTGAGGTCTGGGGGTATAGACTATATAGGTGCTGTGGCCTGCAGACGATGCCAGGACTCCTGGCCCAAATGCTAATTTCCCCCTTGGAGTGTCTGCCCCCATGGGAGCACAGTAGGAGGGGGTGTGGCCTCCCTCCCAAATGGACAGATGGCCTACAATCCCCATATTTAATCCATAAAGTATTAATTATTTGGCTAAATGTACATATATGACTGTAGGAGTGGCACCCAGATTTGAAAATTTAGGTCTCAGTGAGAAACCTGAACATGAGGAATGTAGTGGTGGTGTTTCCTCATGGTGCTATGTTTAGTAATAGCAAAAAGATTTTGCATAGCTTATGTTGTTCTGCTATCCTTGAACTCATTACAGACTTTGCCTATCTGTGGAATACAATTTCATTCTTAAATTATCTGCTTAGATAGTGTCAGTTCAGTATTTCCTCAGAAATAATGATTTGGGAGTGGTTAGGTAATCTGTCAAGAATTGTTAGATGGGGACCTCACCCCCAGCATTTAGTAAAGAAATTATTCTGTGCACCTTTCCCCCCCCCCAGAAGTTGGCAGGCTTTCCTCAATTACCGTATATAAATAAGGAGGAAATTGATACTCTATGGATTGAGCATGGTGATGAGCTGCTAAGCAGTAATTGCTGTTTTGTTGCATTGAATTGATGATTATCAGCACCATATTTTCTTTGATATGTTTCTTCTTTTTTAATCAAACTGAGATACATTTTCTGCTGTAGCATCATACTTTTTGTGCTAATTCTGCCTCCATTGTACTTCTATTACTATATAACATACAAACTAAAGCAAAAAGTAGAAATTCTATTTAAAAGCGAGTCAACAAATAGTCAGATAATACTTGTGTGTTCTCTTGAAGCATTTACCATGCTAACTGTTCAGCAAACTAATCTGTAGGAAAGATGAATGCACTGTTTTACTAACCTTCATTCCCCAAAGAACCTGACAAATATGCACAAGCAAATAAACACATGATATCTCTTGGAAAACTTCCAATTTTCCCACCTGCTGTGCTTAATTTCAGGATACTGAGATACTGTTTTCAAAATTATTCTTTTGTGCATCCTCTATTCTGTGCACACTTTAATCAAAAGTTGCAAAACATTTAGGGGCATTTGCCCTCAACTGTGAAGAATCTTTGATATCTGACTTGCTGTTAAATATTTTTTGATGGGCAAGTATTTGAGCATTTTTAAGCTTATTTCCAGTATTCTGGCTGCAGATAGCAAATGGAGAAGGAACAGAAAAGAAGTTTTTGATACATGCTCAATCAGTATCTAAAGCTACATGCAAATGCTGTTTCAATAGAGAATCCCCTAGTGTTAATGTGTGTCCTGGTGTAACCAGCTGCATTTCTTTGGTTCTGATTGCTGCAGCTATTCAGCATGGCACCAACATATTGATACAGAACTCAATGTGAAAGGTCTGCATATCTATCACCCCTTAACTATGGGGTACACAGTGCCTGAGTTACCCTCAGATAATCTTTGGTGGTTATTGCTTCCTGTCACCAGTGTAATCACTGAGACCTGGATGGTTAGGATACTAATTAACTCAGATATCCCAGCCAATCTGTTTAACATGTTTTAGCCTTTGTGAGCATACATGGATATGTGTCCTAGACTCTGAGAATTTTGTGATGGATGTTATTAGTACCTATTGCAGTACCTATAGTTTCAATGGTAATGAGAGCATGTGTCCTCCTACTGGAGACTGATATTTATGCTCTTGTCCTATGTCTGTAACAATACATTGATGCCTGTGGTCATTCGCTGCGTGCTGCTCAGTTTCCCAGATCGTGCAGAACTCATGATTGTAAATGCTAGGGATGATGGAGAAGGCGTTGCCTGAAGAGATTGATACTGTATATTGTGTAGCCAGTTTCTTTCCCTTCTTTGACTGTATCGGCCAGTGATGGCTTTTATGATGCTATAATCATAGAATATTAGGGTTGGAAGGGACCTCAGGAGGTCATCTAGTCCAACCCCCTGCTCAAAGCAGGACTAACCTCAGCTAAATCACCTTGGCGAAGGTTTTGTAATAATAGGATAATGCTTTGTGAAGCTGATCGTCTGGCCTCATTAGCTTGGTATCATGGCCACATTTGCCCATATCAAGAGAATGTGGCTATGGAACATGCAAATCCTGAATGTGCATTCACTGACTATGCTGGAAACTGTGCTGTCTGTGTTCCCCCGGTCAGTCTATGGCAGATGGTACAATTCTTACTCCCTTCCAGAACACTGGCACTGTCCTGTCCTGTCCCGTCACTGCTGACGGGGTTGCATCTACTTCCGTTACCTTTCTGGCATAAGTGTGTATTCAGTGTCTGTCCTGAAGTATATTGGTGGCTTTCATTTGCTGCTGAGATGGACCACCCTTTCCTCCTCGGTGTTTCCATGGAGTCAACTTGCCTTAACTTAGAGTTGTGCTCAGGCAAACATTTGGACAGTATTTTGAGTTTGGGAAGGTGTGGTTCCAAGGGCTCTTCAAGAATTTCTTTTCCTCTTCTCCTGCTGTGATCATTCCTAGATAGCTATGAAATCCACAATAGCAATGTGAAGCTACATGGCTTTCTTGCCATTGGTATGATGCCACATACTGATTGGGCCAGCTGCTACACATTTCTCTTCCCTTTTAGTTAACTACCTTTCCCCATCATGCCTTCCCATAAATCTCACAGCAACATTTGGCCTCTTGTTAGTTAACTGCTTAGAAATCATAAAAACATATAAATGCCTCAAGAGTAAGGCAGTGACTACTCTGTGAATGTATCATCTCTGAATGCCACTGGATTTTAAAGTTGTCAGAGGGTTGGTGGGCTATGCAGCTCTTTTCTTTGGAGCCCTTGCTCTGTGAATGGCTGAAAAACAAATTTGAATGTGGATATTAGTGTTGTGGAGGTAGCAAATCTATCCCTTGTTCCAGTTCTTTCCACAGTGTTCTGTTTTGTCTCACAGCATGATACAGTTTTACACAGCATTGTGTTTCACCTGGTGCCTTATTTAATAGGTGAATAAGCCAGAAACTAAGGTAGCTTTCACATTTAAAAATACATCAACTCCTTGCACAATAGCCTAGTGAAGGTGAAGTGTCTTTCCCCTCCAACAACACAGCATTTGGTTTTCTATAGCACTTATTTTGTCTTCATTAGATGAGATGCTAATAGTCAGTCCTGGCTTGTCCACATGAATGAACTAACAGATCTGCATTGTATGCCACTGAGGAGACTATGGAGTTGGCACAAACATGCTAAGCATTCTTGAAGAGGAGGTTTCGTATTGTAGTAGTCTCTTTTTTATTTTCTTTGCTTATATGAAACGTTTAAAGAGCATAAATACTATCTGTCATGGAGGTCAGAACTCGTTCATCTTAATCTCTTAACTCTGTTCCTTTCAAATCTCTTCTGTTAGTCTGGGATTCTCAGACATTGACACCATCAAAGCAGTAAATTAGTGTTCACACTTTCATCAGGCTTGAGATCTTGTTTGTTCTCCTGTGTCTTTCTCTATTACTGAACTTGTATGCACAAATTGCATTGATCATAGTAGATTACAGATTTACTTTGCAGTATTACTTCCAGGAGATGATAACTCTGGATTAGCAGATGTGGTTCACCATGAATAGGCATCAGTTTGGATTGTAAGAGAAGGGATAAGACTGGGAAAATGAAACTAGGCTGTAATAATGGAGGAATGCTTTAGGAACTATCTTGGGTCATATTCTCTGCTGCATTCAACTTCTGCTAGGGTTAGGGCTGTCAGGATGCCAATTACAAAGTCTTTGTACAAGGTTGCAGCAGTTGCTCTAAACTATGCTCAGCTGGCTGTGTTCCCATAGGGACCATATGCCAGCTCAGGATATCTGAGCACATTTTGCTCTGGCATCTCTATTTTTTTTTCCTGCCTCCAACATGCCCTGTACCCACGGCTATGGGGAGGGAGATCTCTGAGCCAGTAATTCCCCACCGCACACACTAGAGTACTTAAGGAGTGGAAAACACCCTCATGTGCTAACAGTGTATCCCAGAGGGAGCAGAGGAAGGCCACAAATCTGATGCTGCATGCATCCCATAAAGTGCAAATCAAGGAGTATTTAAAATTTATATCGAAAGCTACTGTGTTTCCTCTGGTGGTCTGCCAGGGGTCCAAGCTCTGTGGTCCTTCATCCAGCAAACTTTCCACTGACTTCAATTAAGGACTGCAGAATTAGCTCAATAGAACTGTTAGTCTTAAGGAGGTTCATTGTATAATACGTCTTAATCATGGAATAATACGATAAATTGCCCCACTGAAGCAGCCTCTAAGGAAACACTATCACGAGTCTGACTCCTGCTAGCATGTTAGAAAAGGCAATGTCACTGAAGAGATAGGTGCTTCAATATACGTTCCTTCCAGGTCCCGAACGAATGGGTGGCTGTGGTGAAGGGGTTCACTGGATCCAAAGGACAGCATCAAGATCCATATTTACCTTGAAATAAAGGGTGGTGCAGCATAGCACAATATAATGCGAAGCTACATTCTTATGACATTCTTGGATTTCATCTGGAGTCCAGGAAGAGATTAAGCACTTCTGCTTAACTGTTCAGAAAGGAGCAGTGTACCAGAGAGGGTAGAGGGACATTCATAAATTAAAGGTACGCAGTATACAGGAAACTAAATGCTTTGGTATAAAATGCACATTTAATTTCAAAGTACCCGTAAGAAGCACAAGGAAGCAGGGTTTTCACTATTGTAGTAATTGGCAGGAACATGTTAGTATTTACAGCAGATGAAAAGCACTTCCAAAATAAACTTTTGATGTATGGTGTTAATATAGATATTTGTGCTTTATAACTGAAGGTGTAACTGACGTCAGTTCACCAGCCACAAGTAGCACAGATTAAAAAAACCTGCTGTTTCCAAAAGGATTGTGGTTTCCTTGGTTCTCCAAGCTCTGTTTTATTGGCCTTTGTTTCTCGCTCATTTTGTAACTATAGATTTGAAAGGGCACCAGCCCACTCCACTTCATGAATGCAGAGTAACACTTTGCAAGGCTTTCTGGACTGCTCTGCCAGTAGTAAAGAATTGGGGCACTCTGAGAGAGACTCCAGGATGGGTTGCAAGGGAGACCCAGTGGGTGTGCAGAGGAAAGGAAATGAAACCAGACGATGAATGAACATCAGAGAAGGGAGAGGAGAGAACCATAAGCAAAGATGGTAGGAAGGAAAGTGTGCAAGAGAAGAGTTAACGGAGGAAGAAATGAGGACAAGAACCAGTGACATATGCCTTACACTTGTACCCAACTTATACATTAGCTGGCAATTTGGGCTACTGAGCCCACTCTTTTTTGGGGTAGGGGTGTGATTTTTTTTTTTTTTTTTTAATACTGATATAATTAAAACAGTGTGGATGCCGTTATACAGCTATAGTTATTTGCAGGTATTAGCACCTTTATTCTGTTATAATTGTTATAGTAGGGAGCTGTACCACTTTTATTAAATCTGTTTTTAGACTGTTATAAAGTAGTACAGAAACAGTGTAGACTTACCTTGTGGATGTCTAAATTGGTGTGTCGCATAAAGCTGACTCTCTATATAGGAAATAGATATTTCCTATTGTTTTAAAGAGCACCACTAGTCATAAAAATAATTGTAAATGTATGACAACATTGACTAACAGAAAAATTTGAATCTCTTCCTTACCCAGGACACTCTCTTTTGTACTTACCAACCTACTTGGAGTTAAAATTCACCACTGTGCAGACATGCAGCGTGAGACTTTTGTACGATTTAAGTCCTACTCAATCCCTGTTTGAGGGCTTTGGTGTTGTGGAGGCCTTGTGCTAACCATCTGCCCAGGGTTGAATTTCACCCTCATTGCATTAAACTATTCTCTGATATTCAGTTCACCCATCAATTTCCAGAGTTAAACTGGTTGAAAGTTCAGTGTGCACCTGCCTGACTTGATAATTTGTTAAATGCCAGTGTGGGACGTATTGTTTGCAGAAACAGCGTTCAAACACCACAAGCATTTTTCAGTGCTAAGAATGCAAAATCACACTTCATCTTTGCCTCTAGCTTACATACTGTAAAACCACTGAGGGCCTGATTCCGTCTGCCCCTTTTCATTGGTGCAAAAGAAAATGGATAAGGGTGCAAGAAGCCTTCTCCCTCTCGCTCCCCTTGTTCAAATTAGGAAGGTGAGCAGGGGAGGCCAGTGCATCTACATGTGTCGTGAATAGGATTGACTCTCTTCCAAAATTCCAGGGAAAATAGTTTATGATGGCCAAAGCTAACCACTGCCTTTTACACTGTCAGGCATATTGCAGTAATCACTTTAAGAGATTAGCTGTACTTGCAATGAACATAAAACAATGCAAATTCCTATACATGAAATCTGCTCAGAAATCAGTTACCTCTTCAGCAGTTGAAATATAGCATCTCTAATTATTGGAAATATTTACCTGGTACATCAAGCCACATTAAATGAACATCAACTAGATGTTCAATACATGATAACCTCATTTTATAATGAGGTTATGTCCTCTAAATCTTTGAAAATTGTTGGCTTTCTTGAACAGAAGAAAAAGCTACAGAAAGTGTGTTGTTTTTAAATCTCTCTGCTGCTTAACCTCTTTATTTCTTATCTGCGCAGTGGAGGGCTCAGTGCCTCAGTTCTCACATTGGGCAGGACAGCAGAGATGAGGAGAAACACAGTTGAAATATGATATCCTTCAGATAGGACAGAGGTTTGAGTTTGAGGTAGAGGATCTTTATTCAGAGATTACAAAGTCTGTGCTCCAGGAAAGGATGATGATAAAGGCAGTGCTACTACTTGCCTGACTACTAAATCTGTCTGAGCTTACTCTTGAGCCTTACTCAACTTTAGCTGATCTCCAATGTTAACAGAAATGTCTAATGTTTACAAGTTCTTTTTCTGCAGGTTATTTAAAAGTCGTCTTTTTTTCAACGTTCTTGTGTACACTGGTTGACCTTGTTTCCCTCTTCCTTTTCTTGTGATTTTTTTTTCTGAACTGTGCAAAGTCTAATCCCCACTTGACAAAACTCTGTCAATCAGCATAGCAGTAAAGGAAATTAATTAATCTCCTACAACTCATCTCTTCATAGCCCTTTATGGTTACATTGCTCTGGAGCAGTGTTTGTGAAGATATCTTTTTACTACATTCACTGAGAGATCAAAATCTGGTTCTTAACAGAGCCAATCAATAGCACTTACAGTAAAAACATGTGTGATCAACAAAAGATTCCCCTCTGGAGGTTGCTTTCAATTTGTTTTCATTCCATAATTTTCTGCAATTCTAGTAGAAATGAACTATTTTAGAAAATATTTGTATGTCTCTGGAGCCCATCAAAGAAATTCATGCAGAGATTTATTTGAGTCATAAAGTCCTAGAACTTGAAGCCAGAAGGGACAAAGATCATCTAGGCTGACCTCTTATATATCAGAGGCCACCAACACCACCTAGCATCAGCATGCTAAATTTACCGACTGAAATTAGACCAAAGTATTACAGCCCACAGGAGACTAGACTACTCTGTACCACATGAAGAGAATAGGAAGTACCGAGGTGCACCAGTGCTTGAGGCCCCTGTAATGGCAGGGCAATGATTAAATGAGAGAGGCCCAGATAATCTTGGCAAGTGGAACACACACACATGCTGCAAAGGAAGGTGAAAACCCCCAGTGTCTCTGCCAATCTGACCAGAGGGAAAATTCCTTTGTGATCCCACATATGGTGATCTGTTAGACCCTGAACATGTGAGCAAGAACAAGCCAGCCAAGCACCAGAGAGAGACTGATCGGTGCCACCTCACAGCAGTGGTGGAGTGGGGGGGCAGGGGGTGGAAGGGACCATGGCTCCTGGCTGCCACCTAGAGGGGCACCAGCTGGACCCTTCAGAGGTCTATGGGAGGCTCTCAGTCTCCTTCATGCAAACTCCAGCTGCCTGCACCAGAGTCAGACCTGTGACCTGGGGATAGGAGGGCACCTCACTCACAGCTCAGTGGGGAGCAGTTTCCCCAGCAGGCTGGCTCAGCACCAGGCTGCCAGCTCTGGAAGGGGAAGGGGTGCAAATGCAAGCATTGGCCCCCAGGTGCCAGAGACCCACAGTATGCCACTGCCTCACAGTCATGGCCCAACCTCCTCGGGGTCCCACGTTCAGCTGTGGCCATCCCTGGTGCTTCAGAGGAAGGAGATGGGATGGGGGAATCCTTCCTGACAGTGGCCAGCTGAAATCAGGAAGCATGAGCTTCAGACATAAACTGGAAGTAAACCCCAGAGCAGCTGAGCCCTGTTCCCTGCCATCAGGCACAACCCCATGACACAACTGCACTCATAAATTGGTGCAGTTCCCTCTTAAATTAAGAGCTGTGGAAGCAGCTGTTTCAGAACCTCCCCACTCTGATGGTTAGAAACCTTCTTCAGATTTTCAGCCTGAATTTGTACACGTGAATATCTATTTTTTTCTTGTGCCAACACTGTCCTTTATCTTAAATAGCTCTTCCCCCTCCCTGGCACTTAGTCCCCCAATGTATTTATAGGCAGCAATCCTAACCCCTTCAAGCCTCCTTTTTGCAAGGCTAAAGAAGCCAAGCTGTTCCAGTCTCCCCTCATAAAATAGGCCCTCCATTCCCATGGATCATCCTAATAGCTCTTCTCTGCACCTGTTCCAGTTTAAATTAATCTTTCTTGACCATGGGAGCTCAGTATTCTCACTTACTCCTACACAGTATTCCAGATGACAGATTTGTCTTGTACAATGGCATTAATACTTCTGTATTTCTATTGGAAATGCCTGTCTGATATATCTTAGGGTTGCATTTGCCATTTCCACAGCTGCATTGTACGGATGGCTCATAGTCAACCGGTGATGGACCCACAAACCCAGGTCTCTCCTCTGTCACTTTCAACTGATGAGTCCCCAGCTTGTAGCAGAAATTTTTATTAGAAGCTAAGTGCATGACTTTTTACTCTGTACTATTGAATTTCATCCCTTTTCTGTCACTCCAATCTTCAGGGTCTGCCAGATCTTCCTGTATAATAATCTGTTCCTCCTCTGTCTTAATGATGCCTCCCAACTTTGTATCATCAGCAAATTTCATTAGCACAGTCCTTCCTTTTTTGCCAAGGTCATTCATAAAAATATGGAATAAGATTGGTCTCCAGAGAAGTCCATGACAAACTCCATTAGTAACCTCTCTGTCTGATAATTCACCTTTCAATTCAACCTGTTGCTTTCTCCCCTTTAGCCAGTCCCTTATACACCTTACAGTGCTTGTACTGTTCCTCACCTTCCCCAATTTAACTAACAATTTCCCATGCAGTACCATGTCAAATGCTTTACTGAAGTCCAAATATATTCGATCTACTGCACTTCCCTTATCTAAAAAATCAGCTATTTTCTCAGTGAAGGAAATCTAGTTATTCCTGCATGATTTACCTTTGGTAAACCTATGTTGCTTTCTCCTTTACCATTTACCTCTAGGAATTTCATTGTTAAATCTTTCACAATTGACTCCTAAACCTTGCATACTACTGATCTTAGACTAACAGCTCTAATTTCCTGGATTACATTTCCCCCTCCCCTTTCTTGAATTATGGGTACAACATTAGCTATTCTCCTGTCATTTGGTACTACCCCTGGATGGATGGATAGATTTATTTCAAATCCTTGCTACTGGACTAGCAATCTCATGTGCCACTTCTTTCTGTATTCTGGAATGGAAATTATCTGATTCCTCTTAAACCCATTAAACTCTTTATTTCTTCTGCCACAGATGTGGTAATTTCCATTTCAAGACACTCCCTTCCATCAGCTGTATTTCCTTCATGCACATGTTTCTTATTATTATTGAACAATGGAGACAAAATATTCATTTAGTTTTTGGACCATACCTAGATTATCTTAATCTCCTTCCCATCCCTCTGTATAGTGGCCCAACCTTATCCTTTGTTGTTCTGTCTGTTTATATAATTTACAAACTTATTTATTTTTAATTTCCTTGGCAAGAGCTAATTCAGCCTGGATTTTAGCAATTCTCACTTTAGTCCTACATTTTCTAACCTCCATGGTGTAGCTTTCTTTGCTAATCAACCCCTTTTTTCACTCCCTATAGGCTTTCTGCTTACTCCTAATTACCTTTTATGAGGTTGTTAGGCTCCAGACCCACCTGGATGAATTTCTCTACAAGTATTTTCCCCTTTTATGGTGTGCAAATTTCAGATAGGTTTTGTATAATTGATCTGAAGACATTGCAAGCCTTCTCTGCATTTAAGTCCTTGAGCTCTTCAGTCCAGTTGACTTCTTTAAGTAATTCCCTTAATTTCCCAAAATTTGCCCATCTGAAATAAAAAATCATAGCTGATGACCTGATTATCTTTTCATTTAGTTTAAACTGACTCAATTTGTGGTTACTTAATCCAAGGGTATTTCCTATGATCAGCTCTTCTATGATGTCCTCACTACTTACTGAAATGAAATCTAAAACTGCATCACCTTTTGTTGTTCCAGTGATGATTTGAGGAAGAAAACTATCATCAGTCATGTCCAGGAATAACTTGGTCCCTACCAGTGTTTGTTCTTCTCCAATCTATGTCCAGGAAGTTAGTCTCCCATTATGAGACAATTCCCCAAAGTATTTAGCTGTCATAATAAAGCACTCACTCTCCATATTCAAGCCTGATCCTGGGGGTTTATAGCAGAATCTTAACACTGTCCTAATAGAATTTCTTTTACAATACTTCCCCAAAGTGATTTCTACACAAACCGCTTCTGTTTTGTCCATACTACCACTTTGTATTTCTTTATAGTTTACTGCTTTGTTGATGTATAATGCTACCCTACCACCTTTTACTTTAATCCTGTCTCTCCTAAAGAGCATATGCTCTTCAATACCTTTATTCCAGTCATTCCATTCATTCATTGCATTTGTGTACAAGCATTTCAGTTGTTTCCCCTCAGACCTCACCCAATTTTCTAGCTTATGATATTAAATTATCCCTTACTATAGCTTCATTTAGCTGATTTTCCTGTTCCTGTGTATTGAAGTCAGGCATGGAGATTTCATGTCTCTCCCAACCTTCTCCCCATATCACCCTGTGTAAAAGCCATTCTTATTAATCATGCCAGCCTTGATCCTGGAAGATTAATACTCCAGGTAATCAAGTTGAGCCTATCCACCAGGGTGGGATTTTGAGGCATTAATCTGAGCTAAGCAAACTCTTTGCTTGAGATTCAAACTCCATTAAACAAACCTTTCCCTAAACTGTCTGGCTCTGTATATCTATTTTCTGCTGGGCATATGATAGCTCAGCGGAACTCTTTGTGTAGAAGAGGCCTTCTGCCTGCTTTGTAAAGGGAAGGACGTTTTAGATCGGCTGCACTTCTAGATCTGCCGCAGGAGTGCAGAAAAATAATAGGGTAGACTTCAGCACTGCGAGGTTTAACAAACTTGCCTTGAATGTATGAAACCCCCGGGGGAGAGGGATGTTGTTTCAAAAGCATTAGAATGGAAGTAGAAAGAGGGGGAGGGCCCAGTGTGCAGTTTGACTATTGATGAATAAATAGTGTTATGACCTGTGAAGGCCTGAAACAACCTGCTTGGTGAGCAGGGTTTCTTTATAGCTCCCCAGCTGAAATCGAAGCAAGGCTTAATTATAATTCAGGAAAAGGCATTTTTAAAGGGACAGCACTAAAAAAATACTATCTTGTTTTTTGTTTCCCTACCAACTGCAGCCTCTTCTCAACAAACCGTTTTTAACGCACAACAGCCAGATTTTCCTCAGCTGATGCAAATTGGAATAGAAGTCAATGAAGCTATGCTATTTACCCCTGCTGAGGAGCTGGTTCATTATTTGTAACAGAAGAGATCAGATATCTGCACTCTTTCCCTCTCATTCTGGAAGAATTGGGTCATGATCGCAAACATTTTAAACTCATTTGGCAATTAAAAATCAAGACTTATTTTGGATTCTCTTCTGAAGCGGCAGACCTCTTGTCCATGGAGACAGACTAAAGGTATTGTAAATATTGTCTTTCTCCAGCCCCATTTCCTTGTCCATTCAACAGGAAAACTATATAGGAAACTCCAGGTACTCCCAGTTCTGCCTGCCTTTGCTGCAATTATAAATCATTGCTCCAAGGCAGGGCCAATGCAAACTGCTCTGGGAGGATGACCACAATCTCTGGCCTGGTCTGCACTTAAAAGCTAGGTTGACATAACTACATCACTCAAGGGTGTGAAAAATCCATGTCCCTGACTGATGTAGTTTTGTCAATCTAAGCCCTAGTATACATGCAGCTGTGTTTGTGGAAGAATACTTCTGTCGACCTCGCTGCCATCCTCTGGGGATGTGGTGTTTCTACATGGATGGAAAAAACCCTTCTTTCAGGGTAGACTGTGTCTACACTATAGGGTTAGGCTGGCATAGCTGTGGTGACATAGCTATCCCAGTATAGTCTCTGTAGGGTAGACAGCTTTTTTCACATACCTGGCTGATGCAATCCAGAGCTTTCACAATGAAGCAGCTATACAAGAGAATATAAGGGTATTGGATGAACATAAAGATGCATTCAACTTCCATATGAGCTTACAGGGCATTCTTAACCAGAGCCCAGTTATTCAGTGAATCAAATTATTGAAGCTCATATTGCAGCAAATTTAAAACCAAGCACCTCATTGAAAAGCTGCAAGCCTTAGCCTCTGCTGCCTTGTGTTACTTACACTGTGTACAGTGGGCCAGGTCCAGAGTCCCACAAGGTCTCCTTCGTGCTCTCAGTAATGAAGTCCGTTTGATTGGGATTGGCCTGGTGACTCTCTCAGGTATGGTGCATCCCCCCGCACAGAGCTGCTCTATGCCTGCTCTCCACACCAAATGTCCAGTTGGGCATTTTGGTGCTAGAGCTATTGGGGGGGAGTTGAAAGGATATTTTTTAATAAGGAAAATACTGTTTTTGTTTTTGTTTTTTTCCTCACTCTCCCACCCCTGAAATGGCTGAATTCTTCTAGCATGAACTTTTATCACTTTTAGGCAGATCGGAGGGTCTGATTCACCTATGCATTACTCCATTCTGATGCTGGTGTAATTCCACTGACTCTCTGGATTTACAGTAGTGTAAAAGTTGGCTAACTCATTGGTGAATTGGAACCCAGGCCTAAATTTAGCACCTTAAAAGTGACAGTTATGGATGCCTGAAAACCTAGACTATGAATGGAAATGCTGCTACAAATGTAACTCTGACCACTAGTATTTACCATGTTTTCTTTAATGTTGTGGACTCTGGAGGCTGTGGGAGCTCAATTGGTATGGTTGTGAATGGGGCTGAAATGGGTTGTGAATGGCTGAAATGGGCTATACATGAACTATGTATTTTGTAAAAACCTTAAGTTTTTCCTCTTCATCATGGGGCTCATAGGTTTTTGGTTTTAAAAGCTAAGATGTAACTTTCCTCTTTGGCTTTTTCAGAATATGGATAAACAGAGGGATGAAATTCAAGAGGAAACCCCCATAAGATCAAACCCTTCCAAGGAGCTGTTGATTTATCTACTTTCCTTTGGGCCTCAATGGAGCATAAGGAGACAGTGAAACCAAAGGGCCAGTTATAATGTTGAGTGGTCACATTTTAATTTTTTTTTTTTTTTTAACTTTTAGGCTACAACCAATTCCAGTTGCATCCTCATGTCATGAATGGGGAATATCACACTCCCTATGGAGCAATCTTTTAAATGGAACAGTCCTTAGAGTGTAATCATTGTAGCTACAGTAGTGGTCCCTGGAGTTAGTGATACTGACCCAGCCATGTGACAGGAATATTAGAATAAAATCCTGGCCACATTGAAGCAATGGGGGTCTTGCCATTACCTTCAGTGGGGCCAAGATTTCACCCAGAGTATTTTGTAACTTTGATCCATGTCCAGGAACTTAGGCCAGGCAATAAGAACCAGTCTCCCACCAACGCTCCTTGTGTTACAGCTTAATTATACCAGCTAGGCTTTAACAAATATAGCAGGAAGAAAGCAAAGGCAAACCATTGCAAAAAGCGATACATTGAAAATGGGAGTCAAGCTACACAAAGAGCTGGGGATGTTAGTCTGTCATCTTATCTAGTCTGCTAAAGTTTAATTGTAGCCTTTAATGCTATTCACTGATTTGCTTCAAAACTATCATCTCAGTTTTATGGCAGCAGTAGTCCACAAGAAATCATTCTTCAAAGAGCTGTAAGTCTATAGCATGCAGACTGACGGTCAATAGTACAGGGGTGCAAGAGTATCAGCTAGCTCTGGGTAACTCTGCAATTAGTCTTAGGGACTTCAGGCTTTCTGCATTCTGTCTTGGTTTATTCCACCTTTTCAAGCCATCTGTTTCTAACAATACCTGAAACACGTTCATGCTTTCATCTGGGCATCTCTTCTGAAAGACAAGTGTTGGTAAATAGCTACAAAAATGGTAAAGGCTTACTGATGATTATAATATTTGGTTCCTTTTAATAAATATTTCTTTATCTTTGTGTCAAAATGATAAATTACATGTGGGAATAATTCTTTTTTCATGTCATTCTCCAAGCCAGTTTGAGACCAGATGGTGACATTTTCCTTCAATATACTCCTAATTTTTCCTAGGAATGGAGTACTCAAGAAAAAAGTGAAACTAATTACAGTGGGTTTTGGGCATAGATTTTTATCATAAAGGAACATAACCTGAAATGACTTGATGGCCCTTTTATTATAGAAGAAATATGCATATGAATGAAGAGGTGCTCAGATTTTTAATTGTCAGCTTAATACTGTCATTACAATGGAACTTTCTTTTACATGAAATATCTTGTTTAAAAAACAAAACACAAGAAAAAGTTCCAGCTGCATTGCAGCTGTACTGCTTATTAACATTGTTGGTGATACATTAACATGGAGTGCAATTACTAGGGGTGGTTTGCCAGTGCTGCAAATGTATGTAGTCCTTCCAAGATTTTTAATGTTTATATTTGCTTTTCATAGTTAATCTACTGCCCATGGGGTTCATGATAAAGATGGAGGATAAAAATGGTCAAAACGTACCAATGAGTTGGCAAGAAAATCCAGTAGTTTTTTTCCCCACCCCACCGCGTGGATGTGACAACATACCTGCTTGAAGGAATCACAAAGTGCCACAGACCACATTGCTGCATCATGATTGCATTCCATACATAACTTCACTTCCTCATGTGTAAGGTTAGTCCCAACTGGTCCAAGGTTCAGCTATATAGGAGATGAATATGGATTATAAACCAAGGAGAAAACCAAACTGATACATTTGGGTTTGATTCTCAGACATGAACACAGTTCAGTTTGTATTCGCGGCCTTGATTCAGGCTTGTCTCTAAAAGCATCCAAGGTACTGACAGGCTGAGAAGAGGTGGAAGAACTCAAAATAGCACTTTAAAATGATTCCATCTTCCATAAGCATGGAACAGAAAAAGAGGGAGGGGAGCCCCCTCCAGTAGCTATAACACATCACTCTCATAGAACTCTTCAGCTGTAAATCTTAATGCACTTAGCAAACATGGCTAAGAATTATTAGCCCCTTTTTACCTAAAGTGACAATGAGGCACAGAGGTGTAGAGAGTTGCTCAGTCACAGAATGAGTCCATGACAGACATGGCAGTAGAACTTAGCACCTTGGGCTCTCACTTCAATATATTCCCCCAGGATGAATTAGAGCCTTTCCATCCACATAGTGTCTGAGCATCTAGTATAGATCTTCTTCTTTATTAAATTATTCGTGTTGTACCATTCCTTTCCTACACAAACGAAATGTCAGATTTCTCACATACTGCAGCTATAACTCACTGGAAATACCAACCTATTAACATCTTTAATGTACAGTTCATTAACTTATGACCATTTACCATCTATGCATCCCCTCAGTGAGGCATTTTCATTTCTGCTTTTGTTTCCTTGCACTTCTATCCATTTCATTAGTACACAGGGTAGTCACTGTGAAACTCTTCAGTTTTGCCTTTTGATTGATTGATGTTGCTACGACGTTTGCAGTATTCCTTATAACCCAGCATGTTGAGTAGTGGGTACTCTCTGCATCACAATGCTCTAACTTATTCAAAGCAAATGGACTATGCACTTTAAAAGGTTCTTAATTTTTCTTCTGTGTTGGCTTACACTGCATCCACTGCAGTGGTAACTTTTTGACCCATTCTGAGCAGAGAGGCTTTGTGCCTGAATGCCACAGTCTGAGGGAGCAGAGTGGGGTTGCACTGAAGAAAGCCAGAGAGCTTGTACAAATCCCTGAGGCACAAATCTCGCCTCCTGCTGCTCCCTGCATGGAGGGAGCACACATTTTGTACCAGCCACTAGCCTGGTGCTGAATGTTCTCTCTGGCACCATGCCATGGGCTGGTGTGAAATGAGGAGAGATAATGGGGCCATGGCTCAGAGTTCTGTCTGCTCTCTCTTTCAGTTTCCTGCTCCCCTAGATGCCTATGGGAGAGAGCAGAGGTGAGTGGTAAGGGCCTAATCCAAAATCCATTCCATGTAATGGGTGTCTTTCTACTGACTTAAGTGAGCTTTAGATCAGGCCCTCATTCTCTCCCCAAGTATAGGCATTGCTACTGCATGTGGCATCTCTGCATCTGCACTGGGGCTGCTCATGATCCAAACCTTAATTTCTACCTCCTTTCCCAAAGCGACTCAGATAAAAGACATAGCTGAAAACTAACTTCCTTCTATGTCATTTTGGGCCTGATTCTCCCCAGTCTTACCCCTGTTTTACACCATTGATTCCACTGACATAAATGTGGTGGAGTGGAGTGGGCAATTGAGCTCATTGTGCGTCAGTCTTGTGAACAGTGCAAAAATAAATGCTACACCCATTACACATCTTCACTGTACTGTGATTCAAGCAAGTTCAGCCTCATGGACTTGAAAGCACACTAATAAGCTATGTTCATTAAAGGCAGACTTCTTAAGCAGCAATTGGATTGCAGAACAGTACCAACGGAATGCTTTTGTTTTATGTTCAAGACATGTCACCCTGGGCATCTATATAAGGTTTCAAGCTGTATAATAACTATTGGGACAAGGCCTTTGTGAGAGAAATTTGTGATACAGCTATTATGTCCATGCTAGTGGTCATGGCATAAGCTATGTAGCTTGAACATGCTATGATGTAATACACAGGTAGAATTTTGAGGTAACAATATCTTTGTTTTGTCACAACTAGAATGGATGGATTTACACACTCTGTCAGTGCTGAACATCTGGCTGTGCATCCGGAAATGAATTCATCAACCATTACTGGAAACACTGATTCAATACCCCTGGAAGGTCATTTCTGGCTTTGCCACTTTCTGGAGGGGATGGTCACAAAAAAGATATTGCAGTGCTGCAGCTCAGCTTGGGCAACCAGGAATAGAAGCAGCTACAAGTTAATAAAATATTTGCCCATCTTTAATTGTGAAGCAATGGAATTATGCTATACGAGCTCTGTAAGTCTACCAGCATTAGAACATGCTGTAGAAATGAGGCATGTTCTGAAGAACTGAGATGCCATCTAGTGGAAAGAATACAAGCCTACTGTATTTAACTGGAAAAGGTGAATTGTACCTTTTCAACATCACACAAGGAGCAAGATGATCAAAAACCACCGTTCCACAAACGGTTTCACAGCCACCGCAGAACAGGCATCGTGACCGGGGGGGTCGGAACATGGGCGTGAGAAGCAGAATCTTCTGAGCACTAATCCTGGCTCTGGTCTGTGTAAGCCTGGCTTTTGTACAGTCTTGCTGTGTGACCGTGGGCAAGTCATGATAAATTTGAGCCCCAAGTGCTGCAGAGCAACATTCAGTGCCCCTGGAAGAAGTGTACAGGTGGTTTCATTCCAGCGTCCCTCTGCTGTGGATCCTTGGGGGCAGGGGGAATGTGGCAGCTTCTGAGTGCTCCCAGTGGTGCCTGTCAGTTTCAGGGTTGTTTCCACTTTTGCAGGCAGATAGCAGATGCCTAGGAGCTGCTCCACTGGCTAAAATCTCAAGCGTGCATTGTGCTCTGGCCCTAGCCCCGACACTGCTGGAGGTGGAAGGATAGGTGTCAAGTGGCTTCTCTGACAGGGCAATCTTGAGCTGCTGCTTTAAAGGATATTTAAATCCCCTTTAGTTTACCAGGTGCTGAGAATATGGTCCCTGGATAAAGTTGCTCTGTGCTTTGAAGCTTGCTCTACTCCACTTCCCCAGCTCTAGGGACCAAATGATAAGGTCAGAATGCTGCTGAATTCCAGCAGTCCTCAGCTAGGATGGTCTCTGGGAGGCTCTTATAACTAGTGCAGTTTAGAATAATCCTGGGGCTATTCTAAATTGTTCTATGTGGACAGCCCAGTGCCTAGGAGCCCTAAGATTTCAGCACATCTGGCCCTGAGGATATGGTCCTTTGTGTGTGTTTCTCCGTCAGTAAAATAGGGTTGATGTTATCTTCCTAACTCATAAGGGTATTTGGAGGGTTACTGAGTTCGTATTTATGCGGTGCTCTGAAGAGTTAAAGCACTGTGTATGTGCTTAGTGTTTACAATTAGGGACTGTAAATCCATAAATGGATCTCGAATCAAAAGCTACAAGAGGGAAGTTTGAGTCACCATCCCTTGAGGTGGGAATACAGACCTACACTGGGGGGGGGGAATGTATATAATACATTGAACCAAACTCATTTTCCTGATCCTTCCCTTCCGCTGTTATTCTCCCATTTGTCTTTACATAGCTACTTGAGTGGCTTGTTCCAAAACAGTGACAGAACCTCTCTGATTAAAAGTCTAATTGTCCACCCATGGCATAAGTCCACTGACTCTGGGAAGACCTGAGTGCAGTAGAATTAGGATGGTTCTGCTGAGCAGGAAATGGGGAGGACAAAGAGTGGCTGCTTCAGTCTCTGCAGGCTGTGAGCTGCGGCTCCATAGTAGCCTCTCCAGGAAGCTTTTGGAGGAGAGATTCGCTGCCTACATTGATCTACCAGCTTCATCCTGCTCATAGAGTTTGCTAGTGAGTTGCTAAGAGCACTGCAGCTCTGAGAACACATCAGTAATAATGGAGGGGACTGCATGGCTGTGTCTCATGCTGACCCTGAGTTGAAGATTTAATTTGTGAGGGGCTGTGATGGGGTGGTACCCCAGACTAGCCTAGAAAGGGTTAATGAGGTTGCAAAGGGGCCAATTAACATGATAGCCCACAGCTAAGGGGAATTAGGTAGCCTAAGCAACCCCTGAATGATGATGATGGAGCCCAGCTGAGAAGGAATAGGTGGGGCTAGTATAAAGCCAGGAAGCTGGCAGCAGAAGGGGGCTGCAATGAAAGAGTCTGTAGCTACCCTGGACATTAGGGAGGGAAACAAACTACCTAGGGGAGATGGTGCAGAAAAATGCTCAGGGGAAGGGCAACAAGGTTTAAGATGGTGCAAACCTTGACTGCTGATTAGAAGGTTCCTGAGTTGAAACCCAGGGTATTGGGCCGGCCTGGATTTCCCTACCAGTCACTGGGAAAGTCGTGCTATCT
This sequence comes from Mesoclemmys tuberculata, assembly GCA_007922155.1. Taxonomy (NCBI): domain Eukaryota; kingdom Metazoa; phylum Chordata; order Testudines; family Chelidae; genus Mesoclemmys; species Mesoclemmys tuberculata. Next base: position 34,925,315 of record ML675610.1, read on the forward strand.
GGGCAGGGAATGGGAAGACTGCCTGAGACAGTTTGTATGGAAAGACTTTGATACCCTGGAAAGGGAGGACTATGGTGATCTGGCCCAAGGGCCAAGCAATGAAAGGAGAGCATGCTGAGCTGCAGAGAGAGAGAGGTGGCCTTCTAGCCCCTTGAAGTATTATCACATCATTAACCTTTATATACCCTGCCAATAAATGCAATAGCTGCCCAGCACTTCAGGGCCTTGTCCACAGTCGGCACTTTTGTAAAAAATGTCCACGGTTGCCAACACTAATTCAGCTCCGTTGGTGGGCAATGCTGAGATCCTTGGGGAAGACATGCTATCACCTCCCGGTTTCAAACACTGTCAGTTTAGACCTGTGCTAAGAAGAGAGAGCCAAGGCAGTTCCTCAAATACTGGTGGCAACCAAGAGCCTGTTTACACTATGGTCTCCTTGCACCTCCACCCCGTGCTGAACCACTGTTAGCAGCGGTGTAGACAAGACTCAAGTGTCCATCTGCATGAGGAAAATTACCTGCTGCTGACAATGACTGTCAGCAATGGGTTGGGGCTCTCCTTGTTTCCCCTCCCCAACTAGTGTTGAAGAGATTTATAGTGACTAGTGTTGGAAGGGCTAAAATATTTTCAGCACTATTACTAACAACATACTGGACACCCATTCTACCAGACAGCCTTTCTATAACGGTGTTTGAAAATGACTTTTGTTCCACTGATGCTAGCAACTAAATTGTGTTCAACACCAATTGAGAGGATAATGGTGAGTAGGGGAAGGGCAGAATTCTGTTGCTGACAATGGTTGTCAGCAAGAGGTCATTTTCCTAGCGTAGACAGACCTTTAAAATGTTTCCAGATCTCATGGAATAACTTTGTTTTGTGCTAAGCCTGCTGCTGTTTGGTTTGCAGTGAACTCTTTATGTGTAAGAGATGTTATTTAAATTTAATTCTTTGACCAAGTAAGAGGGATTTCTTTTGTTGGCCTGCTTGTTTTGGTTTTTTTCCCAATACAGCTCTGCTTTATTCTTTTTGTGGCCACGGTTTATGGTCATTCTTCCTTCTTCATAGCTGAAAGCAGATGAATCAATGCTTGGCCTGGCCACAATCTCAACAAATGCTTTTCAGGTCATATAGTCAGGAGCTTACTGTTACCACTGGGGGAGCGAAGGGAACAATCACATCAAGGTATAATGACAAATTTTGGTTTTTCTTTTTTAGAATCTTTAGGTGTAAATATGGAAAAATACTCTGTCACCAATATTATTGTTGTTGTTATTCCAAAAATGGCAAATTTAAGCCAAAATTCATTAAAATGATCACCATTCGCTGAACAAGTGCATAGCAATATGTTGCGATTCCATAAAGTATGAAACATTTATGAGAGCTCTGGATGGGTCAGTAATTGAGTGAGAGCCACAGTGACTCCATGTTGAGATTTTAAGATGAAAGGCACAATGGAAAATGGAAGTAAAAATAATTAAAGCAAATAAAAATTAGACTAAGCTTAGACCCATAACACTGCATTCATTCTGAAATTTTCACAAAGCAAAATCCATTCAGTTCGCCAAATGACGCTCAATACCTAATCCCAGTTTTTGATTGCTGATGAGTCGGCGTGTCTAGCTCCCTAGAGCCACTTGTGTGGCAATCTCAGGTAGTTGTGTAGGATTGATATTTAAAGTTCAGAAGCGAGCAAAGTTCTTTTTTCTAGTCAAATCCAGTAACTTATCATTGAAGCTTTCTCCTACTAAAGAACACTATACTGTTACCATATTGCTCTTGATTTGCTATAAATAACTTTCTGTCTATGACAGGAAATATGCTAATCTATATATAGAAATTAAGATTCTGCAAACCCTGGTGTTACATGTAGAATAGCAGCTAGATGGCTTGCACTGTATATTCATCCCCAATCTGCAGAATACCCATAATGGGGATGAATTTCTCCCATAATGGGGAGAAAGAATGATGCCTATATAATTTGTTGTCAGATAGAAAAGCAATTTGTAACACAGGGAGGTTGGAAGTCAAAAAGTCACTTTTTAAATCAGACCCCACCACCTGCAAATGGAAATGGGGATGTGGGGATGTGCTGATTCCATATGCCAAGTTCTGCCCTGAGTTACACCTGTGCAATCTCTATGGCCCCTAGAGTGGCTGCCAGTGCTTAATTTATGCCAGGGCTGAGCCCGGCACCTCTAGGCTTGGCAATTCATCACCCTAGCACCTCTGGGTTCGCTGCATCAGCTATGAAAGTAAAAAATTGCTTAAGCCTCGGCACCTCTTTCATTACAAAGTAGGCACTGGTGACGGCACAGATGTGCCGGAGAGCAGAATTTGGCTCTGTTGGAAGAAACAATATTGGTTCTTCTTTTGTGCTACTGTAATTTCTCAAGTCTGTTTTTCCCCTATATTAAATGTTCTTGGATTTAACTCTTAAGAGTGGGAAACAAGAGAACATGCTCAGGTCCGGAGACAGCCTGTGAATTGGCTGATGTATGGACAAGGTGGTTGAAAAGGGTGCAATGAAAGAGGATGCTGTTATTTCTGGGATTTCCATTCTTTTTTTTTCTCCCCAGAACCAACTGTTCAGATATTAATGTCAGATCAGTAGCTACGTAACTTTCCACAGATCAAACCATTTACCAAATTGTCTCTTGTCAAAAGCTTCCATTACTTTTGTGGCATTGTGTAAAAAGGAAGGTGGCTGTCTACACAAATGTTACAGAATTGTGATAAATCATGTACAAAGTATGCCTTGCAAAATTTATAATCTGTTAAGTGTTGTTATCGTTTTCTTTAATCGTGTGTATCGCTATTGTCTATGAAAATCTGCTGTATGTTTGTTACTAAATATGTTGTGTTCCTAGGTAACACGCACAAGATAGATTTATATCAAGACTAACCAGCCATGTGTTGATGGGCCACTAAGGAGAATCAGCTCTTCCAGTGGGCCCCCTCCTGAGGATGCATTAGAGAGCATATGGACAACGGATGTCCATGACTCAGCAGGTCAGGTAGACTCCATTTTGAGGCAGTATTTTTCCATGCACATGGATGGGGGGTATAAATTGGAGACTGTGATATCACCTTTTCCTCTCTTTCCTGCTCCGCGTCTTTGGACTGTGATTTCTAACAAAGGGAGCTTTGAACAGTAGACTGAGGATTCCAATCTTTTGGATGTACCAGAGAGACTTATTACACACTGGCAGATTTAACAACACCGATGTAATCCTGAGCTACAGACTGTGCAATCAACTGTAATATATGTGATTCACTTTAAACTTTAAATAACTCTCTTTTTTAATATTAAAAATAAACCTTTAGTTTTAATTTACTGAAGGATTGACTACCAGTGTGTTTTTGGGGTAAGATCTGAAGTATACTCTGACCTGGGGTGAACGGCTAGCTCTCTGGAGCTGGAAGAACCTAATAGATGTGATTTCTGGTTTAATAATCATTTGTCACAGAAGTCTGGTTTGTCTGGGGGGGTGCATGAGGGGCTAGAGGGCCTGAAGGGGGATGTCTATGGCTTCATAATAACTGATATAGTATTATGGAAGCATACATCTGTTAAGGACATGGCAAAATCATATGATAGAATATGCCACCGGTTTGTGGTACACGCCCTGTTTTCTGGCAGTCTGACCTGAGATTGGTACTCTTAGCTGTGTCCCATACGAGGCACTCTGACAACTTTCTCTCCTGGTTATAAGGTCTGATCCAAAGCTCACTGAAGTCAGTGGCAAGCCTTCTATTAAACATCAGTGGGCTTTAGAGCAGACCCATAGAGAAGGGAGAACCCTCTTTTCTGGCAGTGCTAGTAATAAAAGCTGGTAGGAGCCAGATAGTATCCAACACAGGACAGACATCCAGAAGGCCCTGGAATCTCCAAGTTTCAAAGCAAAAATGTTCTGACCAGTAATTCTGTCATGGAGAGGTATACTATTCCCTCTGTGCAGTTACAGGGGACACTTTCTTCCAACCCCTCTGCAATACAGGAGACCTAAACACACACAAAGGAGCTTTTGTGGAGTCAGTGGAATCTTCGCTTTTCTTCCTCCAGGAGAAAAATAATTAGCCCTGTTGGCTTTCTCCATTGCAATCATACACAAGACACCATTGTGGCTGAAAGCAGGACTCCGTTTATTTGCTGCAAGCACCTTCCCTTATAGCTTTTTTCCATCATCTCCTTGCGCATGCATTTCTTACAGCAGTAAAAAAGTCTCACAGCAGTGAGTGCTTTTTCACACAGCCCAATCTGATCGGCTAGGACTAGCTAAAAAGCGCATGGGGAGGCCGTAATCAAAATACACTTAGTGCTTTGCTAGTTTCCAAAACAGCACCTGCAGGGTCATCTGGAGGCCAGCCAAGACCAGGGTGTGCCCAGCAGTCAGCGTCTGGCTCCACATAATCCTACATAGCCCCTTTTAGAAAATGGTTGCCATTTTTCTGCCCTCTGCAGGATGTTGCAGATTTCTAGTTTTGTTGTAGAAAGACGGCTGAAGACTCCCCTGGGTAAAAAAGACCGTAACTAGCACTCTGAGGCTAGGAAGGAGAATGTTAGAAAGTGAATGCTCTACTTTCACTTGCCTATTTCTACCAGCTTGTGTCATTCCTGGAACTGCTGAACCAAGTAATAAGTGGAGGGGTTAGCGATTTAAGAATCTCTTGCCACTGGGGATATTTTCATGTACTGCAACCCTGCCGCTGCCCAATCGGAACTTCTCTAAATCTCTCAGGATGGCTGAAATCATTAAGACTCATAAATGACAAGTGGATTTTTATGCTGTTTTGTGTCTCTTTCAAAATGAATTATGCCAGCCTGCTTTCTGTAACAGCATAAAAGTCTGCCTCTGATGAGAGCAGGGAGACTCCTTGGGTTATTTATAGGGCATGTTCCAAAGCCTAGAGGAATCAGTGAAAATTTTTTCCATTGGCTTCCAGGGGATTTAGAACAGAACCATACTTCTGGTAGCATGGCACACCCCTGGAACCGATGATGCTGTGTATCGTTACCGGGTTTGTTAGCCATTTAAAACAAAATAGGCCTATTACAGCATGGACTATAAACTATCCAAGAGATTCCCAACGTGTTTGGCTCAAGGGTCACAAATATCATTTTTAAAACCCTGAAGGACCTCCAGTTTATCAACTCATAAAATGTATTGACGTATACACCAATGACTACAAATCACTACAGAATTTAAAGTAAACATTTTGATGCTACGGTGCTCATTTTTACATTCACTATTTTACACCTACAAATCACTCACAGTAGGTCACATACTCACAGACAAAGCACTAGTGTAGCTGAGTGACTGTCACTATACACTGAAGCACGTGGCTGGCAGCTAAGTCACGGTGGGCGACCTGCTAAGTGCAGGCCAAACCATTAGACACTGATGTTTAGAGTCCTGCTCCTCCTCAAGCATAGTAGGTCCTGGCTGCTCCGCCAGCAGCGCCTCTCCCACACCCCCCACTGCAGCCAGATGGAAGGAGTTCAGTGAGGAGGCTGCCTTTTTGCTGTCCTCCTGTCACCCTGGCTGTAGCAGGGAAACTGCACGCATCCTGTAGCTCTGTGAGCTCCAACTGGGTCCCTAGCAGTGGCTCCCTGCTGGAGCCAGGAGGATGGGAAATAAGTGCTCCCCACCCTCTGGCTCCAGCAGGGACCCCAGTGTCGAGGACTCAGGGAGAGCTCTTTGCTCTCTGCTGGAGCCAGGGGAGGGGAGCGCTGATCTCTCCTCTGGCTCCAGCAGGGACCTCATCACCCATGGGCCCAAGAGGAACACTTTACCGCGCTCTCTGCAACAGCCAGAGGGAGAGGAGAGCTGGTCTCCTGTCCTCTTGGCTGTAGCAAGGAGCCTGATTGGTCTTGTAGCCCCACAGCAACATGTTCTGCCCGGGTCCTTAGGCAGTGTCTCCCTTCCGCAGCCAGCACTTTGAAAGACCTTGTGGGCCACTTTTGGCTCCCAGGCCACAGGTTGGGAACCACTGAACTAGTCAGTTCAGCACATGTAAGAGAAAAAATACAGTAGGACCTGCTAATGGTGAGTTAACTATAGTAAATCTCTCTTTATAGTGGCTTGGAAATCTAATTGTTTCAATATGCTGAAGTGTGTAAACTACAGTTGTCTAGTGATATCTTTTTGTGAAAAATAAATGGCTGAAAGCAGATTCCACTGAATATGTAAACGTTAAAAATAAATCCAAAGTCATCCAACTCAAATCTTACTCCTACAATATATCTCTGAGGTTCTCATCTTTAACATCTGATTTAGGGGGTTGTTTTAATTAGCTGATTTTATGACTAGATACTGGTCACTAAATCTTTTTTTTTTTTTAAACGATAGATCATTATGCCTTATCCCCCAAATTTGCAATTAAAGCAGGAGACTGTGCAAAAACTTGTTCAATCTCTCTGCTGTGACTAAAGCTACGCATGCCTAAATAAATAATAACTTTAATAAATGTTCACAACTGGAATAAACACCTAAACAAAAGGCAATCCCCTGGCTAATCAGAGTGGCGTGTTTATTAAAAGAGAGTCAGTGGGACAGCTCTCTGCCTGTAGCTTGTGTACAAAGTGTGTGTAAAATCTACTACATCAGAATGGTGACCACTGACATGTCCTTTGCACTGATGTAGAGGAGCCCAGCATTTTTCTCCTAATCAGCATCTCAGTCTTGCCCATCTACCCCTTTACAAAACACCTTCATACGGTTGGGGTTTTGGCAGAGAGATTTCAATATTATTTCAGTCACTTCCATCAACCAAACACAAATGCAGTTCTGTCTTAGATGTAGACCAGATCTTAGACTAAAATTTAGGTTAGCCTAGTGTGATGCTGGCTGGATTGAAGCGGGGGTGGCGGGGGACATTTATTATATTGCTTAACATCAGTATGTCAAAACCATAATGATTCATGTGAGCTATGTCATGTGCGGTACTGTTAGAAAGGCTATCCTGTGCTAAGTAAGATGATAATTATGTTCATGTGTTGTATGTGTAATGGAAGTTATGGATATGGTTGATATATCTGTATTTCAGACGGTGCTGCATCTGAGTCACACCTCAGATGGGATGGCTGCAGCATTAGCCTGCTTAATGGCCCCTTAAGAAATTCACAGGTACAAGGGGCCCAGGGGGAGAAGCCAGGGATATACCTGATGAATCACCAGGACTTACTCATGTGACTCTGGACTCCATTTTGGTTCCTGTAAAATTCCACAAGCAGCGTGGCAAAAGCCACAGGACATAAAAGGCAGCTGCCTGGGATCCATTTTGTCTTTCAGTCTACCTCTGGATCAACTAATCTACAACTAAACTGAACTGAAGCTGTGAAACAAAGGACTGAGACTCATCCAGGTCCTGGATGTACACCAGAGGGACTATACAAGCCTGCAAACTCTACAATTCTACTAGAAACCTGATATGTGGACTTTCAAATCCTTTGTATGTATCTGATTGCTTTAATCCTCTAATATTTCTCTTATAGTTTGTTTGTTTCTTTTTATAATAAACCTTTAGTTTTGTTTACTAAGGGATTGGCTGGCAGCGTGGTGTTTTGAGTAAAATCCTAACCTTATATTGATCTGGTACTATGGCTGACCCTTTGGGGTCAGGAGAAACCTTTTTGGTAAGAGCATAGAGTTTTAAATAACTGGTCTCTTTACTGGACCTAGTGGCCGATTGGGAACCAGAGACTGAAATGTGGTAAAGGGGGCTGTGTATATGTTTATTTGAGCTTCTTGATAACCAGTGTGGGGGAATCGGAAGCACCGTTTGTGGCTGGTTGGGAAGTCTTACTTCAGTATCAGCCACCAGTGCTGGGAGAATCTGCTCTCCTTTTACAGCCTGCCCTGACCTTGACATTTTCAGGTGGCTACCCTAGGCATGGACAGGTCACACCTAGCTACATTGGTCAGGGGCTGTGAAATATTGTGCATCCTTAATGCCATAGTTAGGTCAACCTACCTACCCGGTGTAGAAATGTCTAGGTTGGTGGAAGCATTCTTTTGTCAGCCTAGCTACTGGCTCTCAGAGAGGTGGATTATCTACATCAATGGAAAACTCCCTTCCATTGATGTAGGAAGCATCTATATTACGGTGCTACAATGCCATAGCTGTGCTGCTGTAGTGTAGATGTGGACTCAATCACTGTTTTTTCAGTACATTTCTAAGTTTCTCTCTTACACAGACTCTTGGTTTTCTGCATGCTTGGAGCCGGGAGGAGAATTCATCCTAATCTGGGCTAAACCACCAATTTTAGGGCCCAGTCCTGAAAAGTGCTGAGTGCTCTCATTGACTTCCATGCCTCACAGAAGATTTTTGCATCTCTCAGGATCAAGCCTCTAACATGGAACCTTGGTCAGATCTCTTGATTCTCTTGTGTTTCAGCTAGCCAGTTTGTTTGGGACAGACTAATGCCTACAGCATAATGCTTAAAACTCTGCTGCTCTACTGTATAAATACACTTGAACTATTTGCACAATTGTTTAATATAAACTTGATATAAAAGGGGTATCAAGGGATTATAACACTTGTTTGCAAACCTGGACTAAATCTTTCAGAACCAACATCCAAAAGCCCTTGGGATTAATATCAATCACTTGAGAAATAATGAAAGATCAGCAAATAAGACTGTCCCATTATCGAGCCAGAAATAATCTGTTAACAATACAAAGTGGATTTAGGAGCAGAGTCATAAGTATGTTGAACCAGATCATTAGATTAGGAATGGCTCTTTAGAAAACAATGGAGAAGCCTGATTATTGAATGGTATTGCTTGCAGTGTTTCTTTTCCAGAAACATTGTGACATGCTGAGGAATGCGAGACTATTAATGCAATTAGAAAAGAGTGATGGGAAACTGGGTGGTGGGTTTCTGAAGGTAGAACAGTTCAGGTGAGACTGGGGATAGAAACATTTGTAATCTGGAATAGTCAGAGTAGAATTCCATCAGTGGTGTAATCTGTTTGATCTCTATTAAACACAGTGATTAACTGGCTGTTATTTCTGTTCCCCTCTCTTCTAATTTCCACCAGGGACGCTGGGAATTTTACTTCTTCTGCTTCGTCTGTCTGACACTGTTACTTTTTCTCCAAGACACTCTGTAATTTTAATAACCTTTTCTCACTTCAGTGTCTTATCAGCACTAAAATGTGCCCTGTTTTCCTTTCCCTACATTTCTGCATCTTTTTATTCTTCCCACACTTTCATTAGTCTCTAGGTATAATTCTTTGCATAAGTGTAAGAGGTGGAATGATCTAGTGGCTAGAGGAGACAAGGAATCAGGATTGCTAGACCAACACCAAAGGCCCACATTTTTTAAAAAGTCCATTAATTCTCGGTGCATCAGTTTTTGGGTACCCAACCTGTGCATCATTTTACTTGATTTTTAAAAGGTGCTGAGTAGCTCTGGCCCTCGTTTTCTCCAGCTGAAAACTTGAAGCTCAGCAGATTTAGACATTGGGCAAAAGATATTTTGAGTTCCATTTATCTACTTAGGTTTTATAGGGTCATCTATTACCATGGCATCTGAGAACAAAGTTGAGCATCCAAAAACGAGATAATAAAAATTAATGGACACTTTGAAAATATTGGCCTTAGTCTCTCTGTGTCTCATTTTATCTGTTGGTAAAATATTTTATTTCTGAGGGGAATTAATGTTCAGGGAGTACTCTGAGATCCTCAAATGAAAAATGATGTTATAAGTGTGTGGTTTCTTTTATCATCTTTACCCTTGTAACTTTCAGCTTTCTATTACTTAGCTTCCTCTCTCTCTGTTATTTTCCTTTTCTTGCCAGAATAGAAACTGCTGTATCTGACTTTGCAAAGCATTCTCACTTTAATATGTCTTTTCATTTATTTTTAGGGCTGTCCTTCATGCAAAAGGCATCACAGTGGGTTAATTATAATAAAATTGAGTTAGGAGATGTGATCTATCAGGGTGAGAGCAGTGGACTGGGGAATCAGGATTCTTACAACTTTTAGCATGGACGTATAGGACTTTAAGCAAGTTACTTTGCCTGTGTTCTTCAGTTTATTCATCTGTGAAATGGGAATGCTAATACTTATCTAACTGTTCAGGGCTGTTGTGAAAATTAATGTTTGTAAAACATTTTGAAATTTGCAGATGAAAAAGATCATGGAAAGGCAAATTTGTGTTTATGGAAGATGATCCCAACTTGCAAAATTTAGGTTTCAGTCTGAATTTCAAATACTCCTAGGAAAGGAGTGTGACAGACATGGCAACTTCCTGCCATGTCCTTTGGAGGCCTTATTGAATTAAGTGTAAGTATCTTTGTATGAAAAGAATGGTTTATGTATGATTGTGTTGTATTCCAGGGGGGAGGGCTGCTGTAGTTTCTCCAAGAACCAGTGATTCATCCAGACTGCAATACTCTCAGAGAAGTCCCACCACCTGGGAAATCTCGCGTATTCTAGTTCAAACTGGATTCTCAAGAGACTTTTGGATTAACAGCTAGAGTTTAAACTGACTCAGATCTCTTCTTCCTGATCCAGAAAACGGACAAGACTTTCTGTCCAAGGGGGGCCCCCAACCCTTGTGGAAGGGTTGGAAAGATGTAAGGGCCCTGTAAGAATGACGGTAACCTCCGCTGAGCTTTTATCATGCATATAGGAAAATCTTTTATTTTTATATGTTTTCTCTGCAGTGCTTTTACTTAAAGAATAAATGTGCTTGCTTATACAGAGCTATGTAGATAATTTGAAACTGCTGACACTACATTAGTCATAGTCCTCAGAGAGAATGCAAAGCAGATTGGCTTGCTGAGGGAACTGTGCAGCCTTAAAAGCCCAGGTCAGAAGTGAATGAGACTCTATTTTTTGCCCAGGAGAGGTGGTGGCTGGGACCCAGAATCCTTTAAGAGGGTGCTCTCGAGAGAGAGGTGGAAATACAAGTGCAGCTCCTCTGAAACTATGGGTATTTAGATTTGGGCTTTGGTTCAGTATAATATAGAAATAAAGACCAGCTGTATAATTTGAATCCAGATTCAAGTTTATATTTCCATCTCTCTCAAAATTCAGCTCCAAGATTTTGGTTAAGGAGTACATCTGTGATTTATGTTTATTTCCAGATGATTGTGAGGCACAGTATGGGAATCTTTAAATTCTGGGACTGAAACTTGCCAATAAAATGAAACTGGAATGCACACATCTAGGGACTAATCACTCTTAGATTCAGAGCAAGAGCCAATTTAATAATTCGCTTTGGTACAGGTAGAGATTTGATAGGAGTCTTTTGCTCCCTTTGAGGCAGAACTCTTGCTGACCCTGTCATTGATTATGTTAAGAACATTATTTAGCAAGCAGAAGCCTAACAGCTTGATTTGAAATCAAGCAATAGCTATGATATTCTGGGATAGTGTTCTTGCTTCACCACCTTTGGTATGAATCATGGGTGAACCTGAAAAGATGCAGAGGCTTGTTTTGCATATACGAACACCCAACAGTTCAGGTTCTTATGGTGCTCATAGATACCATCTGAACCTCTGCAGTCTCCAAAAATTGGATGGAAACCTAGTATCTCATGGCACTGGATTTCTGATACTCTCTGCTTCCAGTCAGGCCAGAAATAGTGTAAGAATAAATCTTCTCATGGTATTTCAACACTTCCATTTCTGGCCACACTGGAACTGCAGACTTACGTGAAAATGAAAAATATGGACTAGAGATGACTGATTTTCTTTTTCATAGCATAAAAAAAATGGGCAAATCAGATACCAAGTTTCCCAACTGTTAGTATGATTGATATCCCCTTCAATAACCGAAATATCATATATCTTCACATACATTCTAATAATTTAATACTCTGGGTCTGCTGCTGTCAGCAGAGAGGAGAATAAAGATCTCCTCCCCAGGGCTCAGTTCCTTGCCTCTAGCAGGAAGAAAAGTGGCTATTTGTCCATGGCTGGTTCAGTTTCTGCCCCCAAGGCCTGAGAAAGAAAGTGAAGGTCCTGCTTAGTTCCTTACTCTGGCTCATATTCCCAAGGGATGCTGTTGGGGAGGAAATGATCCTCTTCTTCTGGGAGCAGCAGGACATCTGGCAGGAACTGCATACAGAGAGGTGTTTCCAAATATTGGCAGCATACTCCAACTGGGAAAGGACAATAATTTGAATATTCCCACTTATTGGCCCTTAAGGCAGGAACATGTAAAATACCTATAGAAAGAAGCTAATAATAAATTATTGTCTTGACACAATGGGAAAGAATTGAAGAAAGAGTCGCTTTCTTCTGACACGGAACAAGGAATAGGTTTGGAGGTTAAAGCAAGCAGTGTGAAACTTAAAGCTATTCTGTCTTTCTTTTGCTTTGCTGAAAAGATTCTGACTAGTACCTTTCCTAGTTCCTCGTCTGCCTTGCTTCCTAACACTGATCTAAAGTAATATCATCCTCACAGTTATTAAGTATGAAATGCTATTTATTCACTAGTTATATTCAAATGCTAGTTTTGCAGAGGAAAACTGAGATCTCTTTGAAATTAAGTGTCAAAATTTGAGTAAGAGAAATCCAAGGTTCACATGCATTTAAACGTATGTGTTGGTGTTTCTGTTGCTGTGACTCTGTATAAAAATAGCCATTCATACATCCTAATAGCATGTGCAAATTCTAATTTGCATCCACCATGACAAGGATTATTTGTGTGTCATATAAGTATGATATTATGTGTGCATTGAAAATGTAGACTGGAGGCCTCGCTCTCAAAAAACCCCTATAAATTATCTAAATGACTAATTTAACTAGATATAGACAAAATTGGGTTATTTTCTTTTTAAAATAAAATTGTGTATATAAATATGCACATAACTTTTCCATTGAACCCTCCACTTCCACAGATAATTTGTTTTACAATCAGGCCCATAAAAATATAGAACTATTCATAGAAGAAATGGTGGCCATTAGATACATGCGAACAATAAAGGAATTGTCTTTCCAGATATGTGTTTTAATGTAAGGTAATATAACAATGGCATATTAGATTTAGAATTCTTTGTTCTTAGTGTGTGTCCTAGACTGAGGTGTTACATTCATCCAGATTATTACGTTTTCTCTCTTAACTGAACCAAAAATAATTGTCTAATTTTTTCTACAAAAACTGAACATAAGTAGCAGCAAGACATGAAATTACTATCAGTGATTTACCTTAATGCCTTTCTGGCAAATGAGCATTTGATTTATTTTTAATGTTTATTTTTCAAATGCAAAAATACCACTTTTCACAAAAAAAATTGTCCCCTGGAGTAATTGTAACTTTCATTTTTTATTTAAAAGCACCAGTTATTAGTGGGTTAAACTGAAATCCAGAAACTATTGTACAAAAGCACCATTCTACAGTTCAATCCCTAATGGCCAGTTGATAGATTTATTTTTTTTAAATGAAACATCCAATTATTTCTTTCAGTTTTCCAATGAATTATTTACATTCCTTTAAGCAATGTAGTGGAGTTGAGATGAAAACCTGAATGTCAAGCAGAGTTCTCAAACTATGTCTACTGTTAAAATTATTATTCAAATCTTTCACCATATCCAGGCCCTGATTCAAGCCAGGTATTTAAGCATGTACCTAACTTTAACTAGTCCTACTGACATCAAGTAACTTGCTCAATATGAGGCTCAGACAGGAGTTACTACTGTTGAATTCTATACATCAAATAATTGGAGACTATTAGAAATCAATATTTTTCTTTTAATACAAGTTAATCTATGATTGGATGATAACAAAAAAATTGGTAGGAGAGTAATTAAAATTTTAAGAAAAAAAGCTGATTAAAACATTCCTTTATCCCCAAAGGAACTAATGAATCTGGCATCCTTCAGACATAATCATTTCTAAAATAGCAGGCTATTAAAAAAGAGCAGGCTTCCAAAATGGAAGGCTTGCTATTGCTCTAATTGGAGTCAATGGCATCAGACCGAGAATGGATACAAAAATAAAAGGAGTGTAAGTATTGAAAAGGCAGCCCATAGCAAGTACTGACTCGTGCACTTTACAGCAAAAAGAAGTCAATATTCCAAACTAGTATTCAACCTCATGGATCAGTTAATCTAGCACAGTGGTTCCCAACATTTTTGGCCCAAGGACCACCAATATCATTTTTACAACCCTGAAGGGCCCCCAGTCCATCAACTCATTAAAAATGTATTGATGTATACACCGTTAAGGACTGCAAATCACTACAAATTTAAAGTAAATATTTTGATGCTCTGGTGCTCATTTTTACATTCACTATTTTACACCTACAAATTACTCACGGTATGTCTCACGCTCACAAAGCACTAGTGTAGATGAGTGACTAAACACTGAGGCACATGGCTGGCAGCTAAGTCACGGTGGGTGGTCTGTTAAGTGCAGGCCAAACCTTTAGGTCCTGATTTTTAGAGTCCTGCCCCTCCTCAAGCATGGTAGGTCCTGGCTGCTCCACCAGTAGTGTCCCTCCCTCACTGCAGCCAGATGGAAAGAGTTCAGCAAAGAGGCTGCCTCCTTGCTGATCTGTCCCCCTGGCTGCAGCAGGGAAAACGCATGCATCTTGTAGTCCTGTGAGCTCCAACTGGGTCCCTAGGCAGTGGCTCCGTTCTGCAGCCAGGGGGATGGGAAATCAGAGCTCCCCTCCCTCTGGCTCCAACCGGGACTCCAGCACCTATGGACCCAGGAGGAGCTCTTTGCCATGCTCCCTGCAACAGCCAGGGGAGGGGAGCACTTATTTCCAGTCCCCTTGACTGTAGCAAGGAGCCTGCACCGGTTTTGTAACCCTGCGGCAACACGCTCCATCTGGGTCTTTAGGTGACATCTCCCTTCTATAGCCAGTGGGAGGGGAGTCGCAGGCCACTTTGAAAGACCTTGAGGGCCACTTTTGGTCCCCAGGCCACAGGTTGGGAACCACTGATCTAGCCCTCTGCCAAAGCAGGATGTTGGATTAGATTCAGTAAATGTTTCTTTAGAGTAGGAGCAACCTACTGATGAGCAATGCAGAACACTGTCACATCAGGGAAAATGGCAATTTCTTTTTATAGTTACAGATATTGAACAAGAAATATTATTGAGAAAAACCAGAAATACTTCAGAATTTCATAACACTTCAAGGGGAAAAATGATTATAAGCCATTGTAAAATTAATTAAAGAGACCTATGCATTTCCCAAAGGATACAACTGCCACAAGTATTCTGGAATAAATACCATTCACTAAGCCACCAGAAGATGGCATAAATGGCATAAAGAACAGCAAGCCTGATGTGAGCAAGAATTCAGATGCCATTCTATGTTACAACGATAAGACAGTGAGATTGCATCTAGAATCCTGTGCTCAGTTCTGGGAACCTCACCAACAGACGTAGACCCATTCAGAGAAGAGCAACAAAAATGGTTAGAGACAGGAATGTGTGAGGGAAGATTAAAAAAAAAAGCAAACTCTCTATGGCTAGATTAAGCAACGATGAAGAGAAGACTCATAGATTCATAGACTTTACAGTCAGAAGGGACCATCGTGATCATCTAGTCTGATCTCCTGCACATTGCAGGCCACAGAACCTCATCCACCCACTCCTGAAATAGACCCATAATCTCTGGCTAAGTTACTGACATCCTCAAATCATGTTTAAAGACTTTGTTATAAAGAATTCACCATTTACATTAGTTTAAACCTGCAGGTGATCCATGCCCTATTCTGCAGAGGAAGGGGAAAAAAACCCAGAGTCTTTGCCAATCTAACCTAGGGGAAAATTCCTTTCTGACCCCCAAATATGTTGCTCAGTTAGACCCTGAGCATGTGGGCAAGACCCACCAGGTAGGTGCCTGGGAAAGTATTCCCTGTAACAGGAGCACCAGCACGGGGCAGCAAACAGAGCTGAAAACAGGGCAGTGTGAGTGGGCGCTCTGTTGCAGAAGGGAGGAACAAGCCCTGGTTTTTAAAGGCAGTGCGTTTTTGTGGGTGTTGTGTGTGTTTTTCTGTTTTGTGTGGGTTTTACCCCCTTGTTTAGTTTATAGAGGCTGGTAGGCAGCAGTGTGCTGTGAGAGAAGCGGAGCTCTGATTCGAGCAGGGCTTCCCTGTTTAGATGGGCCTACAAAGGCAGCCAAACAATCAGCCAGTGACACAGGCGCAGCAAACAGAGCTGTAAACGGGTGAGTTTGCGTGGGAGCTCTGTTGGGGGAGAGTTTGGGGGTGGGGGTGCAGTGTTCTGGTTTTATTTTTGTGTTTGTTTGGCTCTTCCTTTTTTTTTCCTTGACAGGAATTTAGGTGGGAAGCCTATGACAGGTACAGAGGCAGCAGTGGCAGTGGCACAAGGAATGGAAGAGACAGTGAAGATGACTGGATGTAGAAGCTGCGGGATGTACATGATCCTGGAGAGGTGCCTGAAAAGAGCTTCATTTGCATGCAGTGCCACTTGATAGAGCTGATGGAGGAGAAGATCCAAGCCTTGAATATGCAGGTGGCAACTGGTTAAGTTTCAAAGGGGGTTTGAGCAGATGATGGCACAAAGGCAAGAGGAGGCAGAAGGGACAAGTCAAGACTCGCAGTTGCAAGCTGGACTGAAGAACTGAGGGGAGAATGCTGGGTGAGGAAATGGTCAGTGGAAACATGTGGCTATGAGTACCAGGCAGAAGAAAAGACAAGCTAGTGAAGGAGAAACAGAACTCAGGAACAGGTTTTCTGAGTTGGAAAATGAAGAAGGGGCACCGCAGGCTGTCACTGAAGGAGGGAGGCCAAGGAAGAAGCAAAGAAGAGCCAATAGTGATCAGAGCCCAGGAGGACACAGGATAACTCTTAGAAAATTGTAAGGCAGACTAAAAGACAAGAGGACTTGCAGCCAGAAAGAACAGGAGGAAGGCCGGAGAATCAAAACATCACCAGCCAAAGGCAAGTCTACATGATTGGGGACTCCCTTCTAAGAAGAACAGACAGGACTGTCACCAGAGCTGATCCAGAGAACAGAAGGGTTTGCTGTCTGCCAGGAGCTAAGATACAGGATCTGAGGCTGAAAAGGATCCTAATGGGAGCAGGAAAGAATCCACTGATTATCCTTCATGTGGGTACAAATGACATAACTAGATTCTCGCTGGAACATATCAAGGGAGACTATGCCAAACTGAGGAAGACACTTAAGGAACTGGAGACTCAGGTGATCTTCAGTGGGATTCTGCCTGTCCCTAGAGGAGGAGAACAAAGGCAAGACAAGATTATGATGATCAATGGATGGCTCAAGCCGTGGTGCTATAAGGAAGGCTTTGGGATGTATGGCCACTGGGAAGTATTCATGGACAAAGGACTGTTCTCATGAAATGGATTCCACCTGAGGAGGGAGGGAAATAGACGTCTGGGATGGAAGTTGGCACAACTCATTAAAAGAGCTTTAAACTGGGAACTCATAGGAGCCTGTTGGGAGATGCTCATGTAATCTCACCTGCTTTTAACATTAAGAGGGAGGAAAATCAAGCAAGAAAGGACACAGTAATGGAGAAAGGAAGAGCAGTGGGGAGGAGAATGGACATTAAGAGGAAAGATGGTGCTGATACAAGTCAGATAGGAGACATTTCCAGTAGAATGGCTGTACCCAGTCAGGCGAGGAATGTGGATGAAGCCAAGCGGTAACAATTATGATGTTTGTACACCAGTGCAAGAAGCCTGGGTAACAAAATGGAGGAACTAGAACTACTGGTGCAAGAAATGGAACCAGGTATGATGGAGGTAACAGAAACTAGGTGGAATAGTAAGGATAACTGGAGTTCTGAAGGACTGGTATCGAAGAATATGTGCTGTTCAGAGAAGGCAGAAATAAAGGTAAAGGTGGTGGGGTAGCATTGTATATTAATGATGGGGTAGACTGTAAAGGAAATAAAAGTGATGAAATGGATAAGACAAAGTCTGTTTGAACCAAAATCATTTTGGAGAAGAAAGCTATTAGAAGTTCCCCTGATATAGTGCTTGGTGTGTGTTTCAGACCATCAGCATCTGATTTGGATATGGATAAAGACCTCTTTAATGTTTTTAATGAAATAAATACTACAGGGAATTGTGTGATTATGGGAGACTTTAACTTCCCAGATATACATTGGAGGGCAAGTGCGGCTAGTAACAGTAGGGCCCAGATTTTCCCAGATGTCATAGCTGACAGATTTTTTCACCAAATAGTGGCTGAATCAATAAGCAGCGATGCCATTTGAGATTTGGTATTGGTGAATAGTGAGGACCTTATAGAATAACTAGTTGTAGAGGACAACCTTGGTTCAAGTGATCACAAGTTAATTCAGTTTAAACTAAATGGAAGGATAAAAATAGATCTGCAATAAAGATTCTTGATTTCAAAAGAGGTAACTTTAATAAATTAAGGGAATTAGTTAGGGAGGTGGACTGGACCGAAGAACTCAAAGATCTGAATGTGGAGGAGGCTTGTAATTATTTTACGTTAAAGTTGCAGAAGCTATTTGAAGCCTGCATCCCAGGCAAGAGGACAAAAATTCATAGGGAAGTATTGCAGACCAAGCTCAAAAAGCAAGCATCTTAAACAGGTGAGAGAAAGGAATGGGAGCTGGGGGGGATTTGCAAGGAAAGCTACCTCTTTGGGGTCAGAAAGTGTAGGGATAAAGTGAGAACTGCCAAAAACCAAGCAGAGTTGGACCTTACAAAGGAGATTAAAACCAACAGTAAAAGGTTTTATAGTCATATAAACAGGAAGAAAACCAAGAAAGAAGAAGTGGGACTGCTAAACACGGAGGATGGGGTATAGGTTAAGGATAATCCAGGCATAGCCGAATATCTAAACAAATATTTTGCCTCTGTTTTTAATGGGGCTAATGATGAGCTTAGAGATAGTGGCAGTGGGGCTAATAGCAACAAAGATATGCAGGTAGAAATTACCACATCTGAGGTGAAAGTCATACTCAAACAGTTTAATGGGACTAAAACAGGAAGCCTGGATAACCTCCATCCAAGAATTTTAAAAGACCTGGCACATGAAATTGCAAGCCCAATAGTAAGGATTTTTAATGAATCTGTAAACTCGGGTTGTACCCTATGACTGGAAAATTGCTAATAAATTTCCTATTTTTAAGAAAGAGGGGAAAAAAGTGATCCAGGAAACTGCAGGCCTGTTAGTTTGACCTCAAATGTATGCAAGGTCTTGGAACAAATTTTGAAAGAGAAAGTAATTAAGGACATAGAGATGAATAGTAATTGGAATAAAATACAACACGGTTTTACAAAAGGTAGTTCATGCCAGACCAACCTGATCTCCCTTCTTTGAGAAAATAACTGATTTTTTTAGACAAAGGAAATGCAGTAGATCTAATCTACCTGGATTACAGTAAGGCATTTGATACAGTTCCACTTGGAAAATTGTTAGTTAAATTGGAGAAGATGGGGATTAATATGAGAATTGGAAGGTGGATAAGGAACTGTTAAAGGGGAGACTACAATGAGTCATACAGAAAGGTGAATTGTCAGGCTGAAGGGAGGTTAACAATGGAGTTCCTCAGGGATCAGCCTTGGGACCACACTTATTTAACATTTTTATTACTGACCTTGGCACAAAAAGTGGGAGTGTGCTAATAAAGTTTGCGGATGACACAATCTTGGGAGGTTGTGCCAATATGGAGAAGGATTGGAATATGACACAGGAAGATCTGGATGACCTTGTAAACTGAAGTAATAGAAATGGGATGAAAATTTAATAGTGCAAAGTGCAAGGTCATGCGTTTAGGGATGAACAAGAATTTTTGCTGTAAGATGGGGACTTATCAATTGAAAGTGATAGAGAAGGAGAAAGACCTTGGTGTATTGTTTGATCACAGGATGACTATGAGCCATCAATGTAATGTGGCTGTGAAAAAGGGTAAGGCAGTCCTAGGATGCATCAGGTGAGGTATTTCCAGTAAAGACAGGGAAGTGTTAGTACCGTTATATAGGATACTGATGAGACCTTGTCTGGAATACTGTGTGCAGTTCTGGTCTCCCATGTGTAAGAAAGGTGAATTCAAACTGGAACAGGTGCAGAGAAGGGCTACTAGGCTGATCTGAAGAATAGAAAAACTTGCCTTATGAGAGACAATTCAAGGAGCTTGGCTTATAAACCTAATAAAAAAAAAAGACTGAAGGGAGATATGATTGCTCTGTATAAATACATCAGAAGGATAAATGCCAGGGAGGGAGAGGAGTTATTTAGGTGCCAGTGTTGACACAAGAACAAATGGCTATAAACTGGCAATCAACAAGTTTAGGCTCAAAATTAGATGAAGGTTTCTAACCATCAGAGGAGTGAAGTTCTGGAAGAACCTTCCAACAGGAGCAGAAGGAGCAAAAAACTGAGTTTGATAAGTTTAGTAGGGTATGATGGGGCTGTCTACAATGGCATGGGGCTGTCTACAATGGCATGTGGCCCATAGATGACTCCCCGTAGCAAAAATCCCTAACAGCTGGAGATGGAAAACTAGATGGGAAGGGCTCTGAGTTTATATAGCTGTCTACAGATATTTGAAGGATATAAACAGCAAGGAAGGAAAGAGAAGATTTGGGAGGGGATAGAAGTAGTGCAACAAAGTTAAGAAAAGGTTAGGTTCTACATTAAGAAAATCATTCTGACAATGAAATCTACTGTAATGTGGAATCAATTCCCAAAGAAGGGCAGGAAGTGCCAGCACTTCAGTATTTTTTTTTAAAGGACAAAATTGTAGAAAATTCAATCCTGCATTGTCAGTGGGAGCTAGAATAAATGACTGACTGTCTTTTGTATCTATAATTTTTATAAATCTATGAAGAAGGGAACGAAGGAAAGAACTGATACTTGTGGCGGTCAAGAGTTTGTATTCAACAACTTGATTATATATTATATGTCCTGTGGTAGCACCTCGGAGCTCCAGTCATGGATCAAGTACTAGGTGGTGTAAAACACAGAACAAAAAGAGTTTTCCCCAAAAAGCTTACAATTTATTAGTGGGATATTACATGATACGATGGTAGGAACCTCCTGTAGCCTCTTCCAGTCTGTTCTGCCTCCCACCCCCAGCCTTCTTTCATGATGGAGGATGATCTTTGATCCCTACAGCTACACACCATATCCATGTACAGAACTGGTGATGAGTTTTGGACAGTGAATGAAACTGGTGAATTTTGATGTTTCCTAAAAACTGTAAAAGAATATCATTTTCTGCCAGTGCAGGAGGGTTTCCCCCCCCAAAAAAGGAAATTCAGCTTTATCTCAGTGGGATCTGTAGTGGGAGGGAGAAGGGGGGTGGAGCTTGAAGTTCAGTAGGAAAGTTGTGCTTGCTTTAGGAAGTGGCATCCGGTGGGTCGTGTTCTCATGACAAGCAGCACTTACTCTTGGAAAGAGAGCATTTGGACAGCAAAAGAGTTTGTGCAGACATGTCAGGAGACAAGCTCTTAGAAAACTTCACTGAAAGATTAATTAAGAAGGCTAATATAAATCCATGTTCTTGCACATTCCCATCCCATTATTACATTCTGTTCCTAGAATCTGTGCCCGCATTACCATAGACCTGTTGCCAGCAAAGCCTATCCCACATCATCCCTTACTAGAGGGTCAGGATTAGACTCCTGCTTCTTTTTTCCTGGATACCCACAACAGTTACCTGAGAATTCTGGGAAGAAAAAGAAGCTGGGGATTCTATCACTAGAAAACGTAGAGTAGAATTATAACATATGGTAGCTTGGCCTCTTGACTGAGGATCCAACTGGGAGAGTAATGTGCAGAATTTGTGATTAAGGTACTCGACTAGGAATTAGGAAATCTGGTTTCTGTACCTGACTCAAACTCTAATCTTTGGTAAGAACATGGACAAATCACTTAATCTTGTGCCCCAGCTGTAAAAAAGGGGATAATAATAATATACTCTCACACACTTTTTCTTGTCTGTTTAGACTGTAAGCTCTTCAGAGCATGTATTTTCTCTTATCATGTCTGTTAGAGCTGAGCAAAAAAATCAGAATTCCACCAGGTGGGAAGTTCCAGTAAGTTGACATTTTTTTCATCACATATTGGGCTGAAAGTCAAAATATTTAATTTTCCAAGGTCTGAAAAAATTCAGCTCAGAAATGTCAAAGCAAAACCTTTTGCTCTGTGGAACAAAATTGTAACATTTCGTTTTGAGGGAGGTCAACGTTAAACTGTGTTTCCATGTAGTACTGCATTGCCTCGTTAGAATTATAGTTCTCAGTGATTCCTGCCCCCTTGTCTCCAATGCGCTGAACTCCCTGGTTAAATGACATCCTATTATGCACAGTGTGGGTCAGTCAGAGGAGAGATCGTGTTGTGTGTCATAGGCGATTTAGTCCAGCCATGAAGCCAATCCCATAGGAGAGAACAGTGGCATGAAGCACCTGGAACTACTACCCCATTGAAGCAATGCAGCACTACAGAGAACTACAGTTCAATAAATCAGAATACTTCGATTTGGGTTAAACTGACCAGAAACGTAACATTTTGTTTGGGTTTCCATAAGGAAATGGAAAAATTTTAGCAAAATCATTTTTTTCCAGCAGAAAATTTTGATTGGTAGAAACTACATTTTAGTGGAAAATTCCCAATTAGCTCTAAAGTTTATGTACTTAGGTACAACAGGACTCCCAATTTTGGTTGAGGTCTTTAGTGCTACTGTGATTAATAATAATTATTCTTAATGGAAGAAGCGGTAGTCTCGATTAAGATTAAAGCCACAGTTAAGATGACAATAAATGCCAACCGAAAGCAAACAATGATTCTTTCACCTGTCCTTTCACCAGCAGATCTGCTTGCATAAAAGTACTGCTACACTTTTAGGACATGGAGATTGGGGATAAACTCACCTGAAGGGATGGAATTGAGGATGTTGTCTATGATGCACTGTATCATTTTACAATGAACAATGAAGCACTGTTAGTAATCAGCTTTCAGAATCAAGGTCCAGGCAGTAGCCTGTTACTGGCTTAGTATCACAGTTTTTAATGCTGTGCAGCAACAGCATTTGCTACACTAACCATTGATATTCTAAGGGTGATGTCTGTGAATCAAGAATAAAGATTTAATGAAAGTTAATGCTGGAAGAGTCTCTTTCCATACATAAGAGCTGCAAATGCATTATTTATTTCACAAAGAAAGTGGCGGCTCCCATTTCTTTGTTTAAATTGCATAGGCACTGGCAAACCTGTAGATAATTGACCACAATTAATAGTAAAGCGTCTCTAAGTCTGAAATAATTTTGTGCCTCTTGCTTTTCAGTTGTTTTGGCCAGAATTATTTATGAAGGAGTCTTCATCACCAGCTTTGTGACATGCCTTATATGTAAATATCAATTGCTTAGTTTATTTAAAAATATAAAAATCAAATGAATCCCATGGTTTCATCCTACTTAAAATGCACACAAATGAAACAGCTTATTGAGACCATACAAACTGATAGGTGCATTGCAAAATATGAGTGACACATAGATCTGCAGAAACAGCTGAATGTGTTTGCTGTGCTCCCAAAAGAAAATAACACACTTCACATGTAATAGCTGGAGAAAATTAACTCCCAATCAGACACCTACGGCAATTTGAACTAATTTGATGAAGAATCATGATTTGAAAGTAAGTGACATTCTCAGTGTAGCTGTACATACTTGCCTTTCTTTGAACAAAGTACTCATAAGGATGAGTCATAAGAAAAGCAGTCATAAAAGAAAATTAAAAACTAACTTTTCCCCAGTGCCTCTGAAAGAAGTTATCAAAATTATTTTTAGATGTCAACAAACTCATTTCAGCACCGTAATTATTATAGTCACCACTAAACTGTAAAACTGAAAACTGTAAATTCTTTTAAAGATGGAATACATAGAAAAATGTATAGAAATGTAAATGAATTTGATTCAAAATGATAGTTGTCTGCTTCATCCAAATGCTGTAAACGTGTCGCAACCAGCCATCTTATTCTCCTTAAAGAGCAAGGGAAACATTGTCTGATGGTTTTAGCACAGGACTGAGATCAAGAAACTCCTGAGTTTTAATCCAAACTCTGTCTCAGGCTTGCTGTGTGATAAGGAAAGTCACTTGAAGTCAGGAGAGTTACATCATAGAATCATAGAAGATTAGAGTTGGAAGGGACCTCAGGAGGTCATCTGTCCAACCCCCAACTAAATCATCCCAGCCAGGGCTTTGTCAAGTCTCACCTTAAGGTAACCCATTCCAATGCTTCACCACTCTTATAGTGTAAAAGTTTTTCCTAATATCCAACCTAGACCTCCCCCACTGCAACTTGAGACCATTGCTCCTAGTTCTGTCATCTACTACCACTGAAAATAGCCTAGCTCCATCCTCCCTGGAACCCCTTTTCAGGTAGTTAAAGGCTGCTATCAAATCCCCCCTCATTCTTCTCTTCTGCAGACTAAACAAACCTAATTCCCTCAGCCTCTCCTTGTAAGTCATGTGCTCCAGCCCCCTAATCATTTTTGTTGCCTTCCTCTGGATTCTCTCCAATTTGAAATGAATTTGGCCCATTCTTTTTCAGTATGTTTCTGTTGCCCATACTTCCTTAAATACCTAATGTAGGTAGTGGGAGGGTGAATTAGTTGATGTTAACTATGGAATCAGACAAAAGTTTTGTAACTAACTTTTTCCAATGTTCTTATTCCTGAATACATCACCAGCTATCATAAAGCAGGAGTAATCTGCATTCTCTACCAGCATTAACAGAGTACTTAGTTTTGGCTTGTTGCTCTCCTGTAGAATGTTCCTTTAATTCAAGCTTGTGTAGCACTGTCCTTTTACAGTCGCTTGCTCTCTGGTATCCCTTCTTTCGGTCAGTTGTTCAGATTTTCCAACCCTCATAAGACTTGGCACCATTATTGAATTGGAGACTGAAAGATTATTCTGGTTTATCCTCAGATTTGTTCTCTGAACTCCAACCTTGTCTGGACCTGACCTTCCTTGGTCAACCTCTAATTTAAAATAAACATCGACTAGATAGTTTTCTGCGTTGCTTTAGAGTTCTACTGTTTCCAATGACTTAATCCTGGGTCAGTTGACTGTATTTTAGTCTTTGACAAAATGCAAGAATTTTCAGTTTACTATTAAGACAGCATTATAGATCATTTATAGGGTACCGCTTGCCAAAGTGGTGAACGTACTATCCCTTAGAGTTTGCAAGTTCACGGCTGTTCAGCCATTAGACTCGTTTATTGTTATAACTTGGTCAGCTGCCAGTTATTCTCAGAATGAAAACTCAGCCTAAATAGTCACCCACATTCAACAGTTTCAAGCACAGGAATCAGAGCAGCAAGAAACTACCCTGAGAACTTGGTGTGTGTGTATGGGGAGGAAGGTGGGGGACCTAGGCAAGCAGGCAATAAAACGTGTTATTCTTCTACAGCAATATCTGTGGTGGAAAAGGATCTGTCAGAGGGACAATCTGGGGCAGTGATGGCACAAATTCATGCAAAAGTCCACTAGTAGTAGCTAGTGCACTGGCTGGCAAATGAGGTCATATTGATTGATGGCGGGGTAGAGGAAAGAAGGGGACCCTCATGCCAGATCTGGAAAGGTGAAGGTTTCAAAGGGAGGGTGTGAGGGGGAGAGGAGTCGTTTTTATTGAACTGTCCTAAATGTTCTTTTTAAATAATTAAAAGAAATTTGATTTGACTCAATTGTAGGGATGCTCAAAGATTCAGGTTGGTATTTAATCTTAACAAAACCAACATCTCTATCCATGGTATGTACTTTATGCCCTCCTGATACAATTCTGAATGTAGGCCCCCATTCAGGAAAGCCCATATGCACACGCTTAATGTTAAGCATTTGACTTCAGTGGGACTGGAGCATGCGCTTAAAGTTAAGCATATGTTTAAGTTCACATCCCTATGTTTTCCAGAATTAGGCCTTAGCTAGGAACAAAGAGCTTAATCCTGCATGGCTGACTTCAATGGGGGCTGGTGGGACTCAGCAGTGCCTCTCAAAAGCTCTCGGTATCTTGCAGGATCAAAGCCAAAAAGAGAAAAATTCCACAGCAGTTGTGAGTGTACATGTAGCAGTGTGGTTTTGTCGGAAGGAGAAGCCTTCTGTTTCTTAAACAGCCCTGGGAATAGCCAGGTTAGGAACAGTCTGTGACACTGACACCTCTAGTTTTCTTAAACTTTGAAAAAGTCTTTCTGGAGCTTATTGGAGCAGCATGTTAAAACCACATTAGAATCTACTTCACAGTCTCTCTTTTGAAGCACTGCATTATTCAGCCTTAGATTACAAATAGTTTTAGTCTCAGAACAGTCAGTGGCCTTGAGGTTTTTGGAACGGGCATCACAAGCAAGGTCACTGTTTTCCCATCTTTACAACAAAGCTTTTTATGAAACACCAGCCACCTTCTATTGAAATATTTTATTTCCTTTAACTAGAAGTAGGAAAAGTGTATCATGGCTGCTCACGGACTTCTCATAAACTATCTCACATTCCTCTGCCAAGTTGAATTTCTTTTTTCAGACTTAAATCCTGATTCAGTAAAGCACATGTTTATGTCCATCTCTGTTCAGCAAAGCATTTAAGTATAATAGCCAAATGATCTTGACTTCACTGGGAGTTAAGCACATGCTTAAAGGCTTTGCTGAACAGGGAAGGACTTAAGCACATGTTGAAGATCAATCTCATGCTCAAGTTTTTGCTAAATTGAGCTCTAAGTCAATTGATGAAGACATGAAGCTTCATTGTGCAGCCTTTCCTCATTTTCAAGAGCACTTACTCACCCAAGAAGTCCCAGTATGAAGAAAGCGTGCACAATTGGGTTATTGTGATCAGACAGTATAAATATTCGTCATATTTCTCCCTTTTTCCATATGGCAACTCAGATCAGAAGCCAGATTTTGCTCTGTTAAATAAGTAAAAATCTAGAGTAACTCCATTAAACTCAAGTGAGTTATAATCCAAATTTACAGTAGGCTAAATTGTTACTGAATCTGGTCCTAGCTCATTTTTTTAGGTAAGGAAACAACAAATGAAAAACAAAGCAGAGAGGACTGTGGACATAAGCTGTAGACCACAAAGCCAGGAAGAGGATTCACAGGGGATTTTAACCATGCAGACAGCTGCTAAGTAAAAAATCCAGATACACAGGTATAATCAGAAATTGCACACAGCAGAGTGAGAAGGGGAATGGGAATCGTAAACTGCAGCAATGCAAGGACATTCCGTTTCAGCAAAGTAAATTTGGGGAAATTAAGTCAGCTCTGGATTAAGATGCTATGGGAGTAAATATGAAAATCTACTAATGTGGAGGAAGGATTGAGAATTCTGAAAGGCATATGGCACAATGTTTCAGTATTGCTACAAATATATGTTGGACAGGCAGATAATGGGTGCCTGCCTTGAAATGCATTGTTTCAACTGGATGAGGATATTTTTCATTTCTTGGATTAACCTGCTGCATAGTGTTACACTATGCTGTTAAAAAGTCACAGTGTTTCATCCTGCACATGTATTATTTTAGTGATAGGTGAAACACTTTGGAATCCTCCTGGTGGAAAAGTGCAGGCTAAATCCATAGTAATTTATTCTGAAAGGCTGTCAGCTGCTTGGCTCAGAAAAATTAGTTTTGATTGAATTAGGAAGTAACTAGAGAATTAGGAAAAAGCTGTTGAGAGTACATATCAGTAATTTAGAGAAGAAGAAAAATAAGTGTAGGAATGTTGCAATTACCAAAAAGCATTAGAAACCCATTAAAATCAGAATCAAAGTTAAAAGAACTTAAAAGACTCCCAAACCTTTTAAAGCATGAAAATGCACTGTTAAGGCATACAAACAACCTTAACTTTACCCCGGTGGTCATACCCCTGAGCAAAGAAACCAAAACCCGAGACAACTTTATCCATCCATAAAAGAGATGTTCATCCCATCAGTGACCTCAGACTCTGTATAAAGCTCTTTGTTTGTGCAACTGCTGTATGAGTTAAGAGTAAAGCATTCCAGAATGTGTAGTCATGTTCTTGGAAGCTTGTCTGACACCTGCTCTCAACCTTAACTCCTGCATTAACTAAGGTGTGTGGGTTTTGGGGTTTTTTTGGCGGGGGGAAGGAGGGCAGGGTTAATCTGGAAATTTCCTTGATTTTTAAAACATAAGTGAAATGGTCATGTTATCAGGGTACATGCAGAGGGGTGAAAAGGGCAGACACCTACTGCATGGGTGCTGGAGAACATCCGTATGTAGCAGGATAGGTGATGTAGAAGTGCTTCATTGTCCCTGCATGGGGCCAGAGGAACATCATGATGTGAAATGGGGAAATGGTTCTCTACTTCCCGGATCCCTTTCTCCTTTTTTCAACAGAAGGGGCCTTATTGAGCAGTTCAGCCACTCAGTGAGCCTAACTGGCATCTTCAGCCACAACAAACATAGGGGCACCTTTCCACCCCACCCTTTACATCCCACCCCCTGCGTTTCCCACTCTGGCCCCCAACTTCTCTCACTCCTCTCTAGGTTCCTCTTTCCATTTTCCACTTTCTGCCCACTAGCTTCTTGGGTTTTCATCTCTTCCTCTCCAGAATTGTAGAGAATCATAGCAAACACGTGAGACACTTCCTGGGACAGTGAAACTAATTTGTTTTCCCTGATGCCTTCCTGTTCTATGTGGCTTCTGTTCAAAAGGATCAAGAGTCCAAAATAATTCTCTCCTTTGAAAAATGCCCTGTGATTTAAAACTGCCCTAAATAGCCATATCCGACTATAAAATCTGAGGTTCTGAAAACCCACCATTGATGAGAAGAATTTAAAACACAGGCGGTTTGTGATGAAACAGCAAAAAACCAAACCAAAACAAACAAAAAAAACCCTTTAATTAAGTACATTCCAAATGTTCAGGGGGAAAAATGACTTCGTGCTTTATTTTTAAGTGTCCCAATGTGGAAATAAATCATTTACTTCAGGCAAAAGTTAAGGGGAGGTTGAAAATACAGGGCTTATAATAGGTGTCTAGACTCAATATTAACTAAAGAATTACTCCCAACACCTGTGTATTTGCTGCACATGTCCAGAAACAAGATGGCCACGCCCACGGCCATTCAGCAGCACATTCCACCACATTTTCTGTTATTTGTTTTACTGCACCCAAAAGTGTGCTAGGCGTATTACAGACATATAATTAGACAGTTCTCTGCCCTATTATATGTTTTATTGTGAGGTGTTTCAAAAGAGCTAGGACTGAGGCATGGCTTTTATAGAAAAAAACATTGACCACAAGGAGTAAATTAAAGTAATAGTTTAAAAAAAATGAATTGCTAATTCAACCACATCTTCAATGGAAAATTCATATTACAGCAAAAACACAAGCACATTTCTCTCTCCTTTGTGAGTTTAACTTGGAACGCTACACAGCTTTAATTTTGGACTGAAAGCAGAGAGTTTTGGAGTGAGAATTTCTAGCATCTGCTTTGCTGTGGCTGCTGTACAGTGGAAAAATGGTATTTTTGTTAAAAATTCATCAGTTAAAGCGCAGATGTTTGGCTCGAATTTCCTGATCCTTGATCTTAACGTTGCAGCTAAATAATCTGATCAATACACTGACATTTAGTGTTTTTCCTTAGAACAACAATTGCATTTACACTTTGTAATTGTTTGCTGCAATACCTGAAAGATGTTTCCAGGGCTTTGTTTTAATTTTCAGGTCTTGCCTCTTGCAGAAGATTACAACATGAGCGGTTTGAAACCTGTTGAATTAAATTAAAAAGCACACCACAATTTTATACAACCATCACTTTCTTTTTCCTACCTCCCAAGTATAACCCTAACATGTTCTAAGATAAGGGCCTGATCTAGCAACCACTGCAACTGATGGGAGTCTTACCAGTGACTTCCATGGCCACTGCATCAGCCATCATGAGAATGGGCAGATTCCTAGTTGCTTGACTCATGCAAGTATTCCCATTGGCTTTATTGGGACTATCCAGATGAGCAGGATTCGTCCCTATGAACATGTTACAGGTTTCCCAGACCCTCAGTTACTCTCTATACTTTTAACCACTTGGCTGAGAGGTCAATAAAACTAACTAAGCTAAAAATTCACACTGTGATTATTTAACAACTTGCCTTGACACTCATTGTCAGGATCATCCTCATCAAAAGCATTTCAAAGGTAGCTAGGACTTTGTAAATAAGTAAAAGTAGCTGTAATGACAAGTTAAATATTAAAGAGGATGAAGGTGAATATTAAACATAAAAATAAGTTAAATATTAAATATTCTTCGGTGAAGGTGCTAATACCTGGTGTGTCCTTACTGTAGTAGCAGATAGAGGACATTATAGCTTATATGAGCTTTTCACCTTAAATTTTACTGTTGGCACCACCCCTCTGAAATAACATCTCATTGTACTTGCAAAAAAACGAATACAGGTTTTTGTTACTTACAGAATTAACCCACCTTTACCAATTAAAGTCCTAGAGAACTTCAGTAGATATCTTTAAAACTTCTGATTCATGAGTCAAGTCTCAGTTCACATGGTAGGGGTTATTTTAAGTAGCCAGTACAAATACTCTGTTAATTTGCATTCATACTATAGCAGGAGTTATTAAACTCAGTTTTAGCTGAAGCCAGTTTTCCAGTCAACACAAGAAGGAGGATGCTAGTAAATAAAGGCCTCACTGGACTAATGAGTGGGGTAGGTAATCAACTTCATAGCTTAGCATATCCATGCAAAAAATAATGGAGTGTCTTGTAATGAAACTTGAGAATGATGTTTCTTTACTTTTGTAATTTGTGTTGTGATCTCTTTTGGGCAGGAAACTGGTCTGCATACTTTGTCAGTAGCTCCCAACAAGAAAGGAGCAAGGTCCCTGCTAACACCTCTCACGGACGGTCAGGGGGAAGTGATGAAACAGGAAGTGATGAAGTTCTATTCAGACTCTTAGGGTTTCTCAACAGCAATAAAAATTCCTGCAGCACCAAATCTCAGAGCACAAGTCAGCTGATTTGGACTCACAGGACTAAAAATAATGGTGTAGATGTTCAGGCTGGAGCTGGAGCCTGGGTTCTGAGACCCTCCCCCCTCACATTGTCTCAGAGCCTGGGTCCTAGCCCAAGCCCAAATGTCTACACTGCAATTTTAGAGCTCTGCAGTCCCAGCCCTACAAGCCCAAATCAGCTGACCCGAGCCAGTCATAGCCATGCCACAGGGTCTTTCATCACAGTGTAGACATATCCTGGGGCATGGGATACAGGAAACTGTATAAGAACAGCTACTTGTGAGATATAATGGAAAGATGCTCTGGAGATGTAGAAACACTGCACAATCATGGTGAATGTCTGGCATGGTAACCTTGGCTGGGGATGTTTCTCTCTTGTTTCTGGTTATGTAAGATATTCCCGCCTTCCCTCTTCTTATAACACATATGCTCTTAAGAATAAAACCTTGAGGGAGAAACTCCCCCCTGAACTGCTTTTTAAAAATGTCTAAGACACCTAATCTACACCAACAGTGTATTTTTGCACATTTTTGGTTCTACCAAAAATTATAGTGCTCAGTGGTGAAGGGGAAATGTTTGAGACTGATCAACAGATGTTCACGTGTCACTCACAAGGCAGGGCCACAGAAAAGTTGGCTTTAGGTATAATATCTATGATCAGTAACAAATATTCTAACAAGAAATATTGTTCTTGAATGGACACTGTACAAACAATCATCAGGATTCAGCAACAATCTCCAGCGCACTTTGTAAATCTGAGCAAGAAGGAGTCTTCCAGTGGCACTACAACCAGCTCCTACTTATCATCAACTGAGGTCTAGGACTCTGGCAATCTCAACACCCAATTTTGGTGCTTGTTAGTAGGAAACCAACTCTGGAACAGATTCCTATGTGTAGCTACAGCCTCTCTTAATCTTTGTGAACATGAGAGATTGATTGTGACTTTAGTGGCCTGGTGTAAATTCCATCAAGAAGTTATACTTATGAAGATGAACTGCCCATCTGTAGACATGTTCAAGATTTGTATATATCCTTGTGGGCTTGTGATCTGTTCATGGCATGAACAAGCAGCTAATTAAATCACAAGCCCAGTCAAAGGCTAAGGCTTTATATTCTCTTCTGTTGCTTTATACCCTGTGTTCTATTCCAGAGTATTCAAGAGAGTGATGTAGGGGCCTCATCCAAACCCACTGAAGTCAATAGCAAGTGTTGCATCAGCATTTTGGCTGTAAATAGAAAAACAGATGACTAAAAATAGTCAAATAAGGAACAGTGCTTCAAACACGATCCCCT
Organism: Mesoclemmys tuberculata; assembly: GCA_007922155.1. Lineage (NCBI taxonomy): Eukaryota > Metazoa > Chordata > Testudines > Chelidae > Mesoclemmys > Mesoclemmys tuberculata. Next base: position 34,957,523 of record ML675610.1, read on the forward strand.
TTTGAAATCATCTGTAAAGGAAAATGATACGGGATAAGTTCTGCCTTGTCTTGCACTTGGAAGAAGAGAGTTTGGGAGACTCTTCTCTCCCTACCTGCTGCCCTCCAGTTAATTGGCACTACACAGGAGCCAGGTAGAATGGTGACTTAATATTCTGAGTTCTATGCCGGCAGTCTAACTAAGATGCCAGGGATGTTCATTAGCCCTAAGCGTTTATTGATTGGTGTCTTGAGATGTAGCCAAGGTCCGAGCAGTCTGAGAAGCTGCTGGCACCATAAAGCAAGCGCTTGGAGTAGTTCACTCTTCTCTTTTCTGGACCAGCTGTAGGAAGGACTATCTGACACCAGGTTCGTTGAGCCATTGTGCTTGCATGTTCCCAAAGGAGACATCGCAAGTCCCAAGGGAGAGGGAGGGTGATGGGAGTGTATATAACAATGGTCTGAGTAGAGTACATAATCATAGCTTCTGTTTTGATTTCAACCTTTAGTTCTCCTTGTGTCTCTTTGCAACCTCTACATTTTCCTTAATCAATCTTGAAGGTGCTTTTGTTGTCAAAATATCATAGCTATCTTTTTACTTTTCCTTGTGTACCTTAGATAAAACTTCATCACGCGTTGGTGTGTGCATTGTGTATATGCATTCATAAACACATTCTACTAAATTCATCTTAAGGAAAAAAACCTGAAGCTTAACTAAATTCCAAATCTGTCTACTTCTGAAATGTAGTATACTCCCTATTCAGTTATCCTAAATGAAATGATGAATTAACAGACATAGAAAAAATTGCATTCAATATAATACTTTTGTCTCCATTAAATTCAGCTTCTGAAAGGGCCAATATTTCTCACGTGAGATTTCAAGGTTATAGTGCTCAGTACATTGTTTTATTTCCCTAGAACTGTAAATACTGATTAAATGTTTCCAAAAAAAAAAATCAGTGTTATCTAATATATTGTAAGGTCAGCTCTTTATTGAAACAAAGGAAAGCAAGCAAGCATATGTAAGTGGCAAAAAGTGTTTTTTCCATGTTCTACTGCTAAAATAGAAGATACGCACAGGTGTTTACTGCAGAGCCAATGTAAATTGAGAAATAGTGTGCTGGAACAATTTGAGTTACCTAAAAGGAATAGTGCTCTCTTTCTCTCGCTCTCTAAGCTATAATGTAGACTGAAGAAATGTAATTGAAGAAAAGGCTGGAATGTTCTGTATGTTCCACTCTAATAATCTGACTGCTGATTTCCCCCTAATTTTTTAATGATAAATTAATAGTCATTTTAATCTACTGTTTTTATAACAAATACTAGTGCAATGTTTCCCATTCCAGATGGACCGTAGTGTAAAATGCTTCGGATTTAAAGATCAGTGTATTAAGAGTAAAAACAGTAAAACATTACCAGAGAATCAAAACTGTACATAACAATCCCTTATTTGTGTAGCCAATTTATCTAGTTAGTGTAGAGGCAGCATCTGTTTTCAGTGAATTGCTGGGGTTTTTTTTTCCCTAATTCAGCAGCTGGGATAAATGAAGTCAAAATCTGAATTAATGTTCCTAGGGCCACAATTAAACTAAATGAGAGCATGAAGAGGAGGCATCAAAGTAACAGGGCTGCAGGCATTTTAGCCACAGAGGTCAGGAGCAGGCATACTAGCTCCATCTACTGTGTGCATCAAGTTCCCTACTATTTAGTCCTTGCTGCACCTTTGGACAAAAAAGTTGTATGCTTCCTCCAGTGCAGTTGGTTTCTTTGTCAGCTTCTCTCTCTAGTTTCTTTCTGTTGCTCAGCAGATTAGGGAAGAAGAATGCCGGAATTTTAACAAGAGGAACCTGTGGGCCCACAGCACTTCACTGGTGTTGGTAATTAAGAATGATGGGTTATCATATTGCTGCAGGAATAAACCTGTCAAACCCTGGAGGTTCAGCTTTCTGGCCTAAGGTTCGGTCCTCAGGCTTCTCCCCTGGGTTGTGCTTTTTTTGGGGCTGTTTTCCAGGGTAGGCCTGGCCAATAGGAGAGATTCCATCCCTTCTTCTCCTGCTAGCCCGCTATCTGTGCTCACCACCTTTACCAGTGAGAGTGAGGAAGGAAGTGAAGGGAATGGCTGAATAGAGGAGTGGGAGAAACTGGCAGGAGAACTGCGAGAGGGAGGATGGGAGTCTCTGTCACCAACCCCAGCAGAACCAAGAGCGAGCTGCTCAGCCTAGATGTCTGCAGAAGGTGCTATTGAGGAGTCTATGGCCATCAAGGCTGGCAAGGAGATTGTATGAGGGGTTGGAATTGATAGATTTTAAGGGAATAGCGTAATAAGGTCTTGACCACTTAAACTGTGGTAATTAAAGATGCCACGGTACTTCATAAGAGTAAGGCTACGTTAATCTTGAAGTACTGGCCATACTGCAGCTTACTTAACCACATTGTGAAAACATCAAATCCCTTCCCCCACTCCTGCAGATTCAGTTAGAGGGCCTGCTTCTTATGTAAGGTCCCTTGGTGCTGCCAGAGAGATGTAAAGAGACTTTGGTGTAAATGAGAACAAGGCTCTGAGCATTCTTCGTTTTGTGTTTGGAAGTGCAGTGCAGTGTTGCTACGCACATCTAGTTGTTTTTCACCTCAGAGTGGGCTGCACTTTAGAAACGACAAATTAAGTGGAAGCATTGGGGATAGCACAAGTGGGCTCCTCTTCTCCCCCCACTTACTAGCACTCAGGACCCCCAGCATGAGCCTGTCCCTGAAGGGTTCAGTCTAATCCATAGTTAGTTGCTCTGTGTGTTAATTGCTTTAGGGGCCTTTGAGAGGAGAAACGCACTATCAATGTAAAGTGATATTACTGCTTTTATGCACCACTTTGTATTTAGGCACAGCAGCAGTCTGAGGTAAGTGAGTGATCTCAGAAACAATATTTGCTGTGATATCTGGGCACAACAAGGTCACGGCATGATGAAGTGGCAGTGAATTCAAAAGAGTGTTTCAGACTTAATTTTGCTTTCTCCCACTCACTTTGAAGGAAATGAGAGGTGACAGGATTGGCTAAGATACACATTTTAGGCTTTTTAAAAACCAGAATATTCTTTACCTAATGGGTCCAAGCTGATAAATACCCCATATTGTGTTTGGCTTGCACATCAATTTTGAAAATAAATATTATTTACACGATATTTTGTAGGCGCTCCTTTAGAATCACCACAAACTGCTGTGGTTTTTGTAGCACTCTGTGAAAATGCAAATTGGACTGAAGCTTTGCAAAAGTTTTTACATATAAGATATTACGCAATTTAGGGTTTCATCCTTGAGATTCAGCTACCAAAGTCCTTCGTTATTCCTAACATGGCAGAAAGAGAGTAAAGGAGAGAGAGTTGTGCTTTGATTAGTCAATATGCTGGGAGGAAGAGGAATGAAAAGGAAAGAAGAGTGAATGGAAGTAGCTCCAGTAACACTTAAGGACAGAGAAGCAAATGGTTTCTTCCCACCTCAAAGGGAATATTTTGAAAGGGTGAGGCACAAGGAAACAAAGAGTCTGTAGATGTGTCTAGGCACTGTCGGAAGGCTTAATGATTCACTCTTAATCTGCATGTATATACTATCAAACTTAATTATCTTGATTATTTTATTACTGTGGTTTTTGGCTTCAGAAATTGCTGGCAAGGAGCAATTGCCCTGCAGTCCTTACCTGCTGGGGGAAGGAGAGGGCATTTTCTTAACCTCCTCTGACTGTCAGCTGGTTTCTTCTTGGCTAGAGCTGTGACATGTTTTGTTCACCGTGTGGTACTGAATTTGTTTTTGCTGGTAGGTGCTCCTCTCCACCCCTCCCCTGAGGTGCTTGCTGCTTGCTCCTTTCTGTCCCCTCCTGCCTTAATGGTGAGCAACAGGGGGAGGTGAGGCAGAAAGAGGAGGGAGGTGAGAGGAGCAAGAGGCGGGTGGAGGGAACCTCGGAGGAAGAGCAGGGCCTAAGGGCAGAGCAGCGACGGGGCTACAGTCTGGGTGCTGGTGGCCCCCTCGCTTCTTGGGAGCTTCCATCAGTGGTGTCTAAAGGCAGTGGGCTGGTATGCTGCCAAAAGGAAGTGTGTTGCATCTTGCTGTGGCTCATGGGTGCTGAGCACCTCCTTTTGTTTTTTTGGTGAGTGCTTGAGCCCCAGAGCACCCATGGAGTCGGTGCTTGCCTGCAAACTTCTTGTGAGAATTAGAACTGAAAGGCATTGCTCTATCTGGAGCAGTGTGAATTTCTAGAGGTTACGTTTAATGGGTTCACTTCAGGTCGATTGCAAAAAATTCCCTGGTGCACATTATATAGTAGGTCCTCTGGAACTCCAGCTGAACACACTCCGTAGAGTCAAAGGGGCCATCATGTTGTCAGCTGTGGATGTGTGTTCATAAAGGGTAACATTCATCCTTGTGCACAGGGCTGGCATATAACTAGACTCTAAGTGGAACTTCACTAGTACTTGCCCTCTGCAAATGGGTAACTTGCACCAAAGAGAAATTGTTTCACTGAGCTTTGCATATCTGTTCCCAGGAGTATAACACCTGCAAATATTGTAACTTTTAAGTTAAACCTCATGCACAAATCATTGTATGGGTATCATTTGTTAGCCAGGGAGGGAGGGATGGAATTTAATTCTTTGCATTTGTAATATTGTATTGTGTAGATCTGATTTTCTGTTCAGGGCCCAGGATCATGTAAACTTACACAGATGCTATTTTCTTGGTCTAGCTATTTATTCCATCTCCAAGGATATGTCTGCACTGCAATCAGGAGATATGATTGCTGTATGTGTCGAGCTACACATGCTAGCATGAGATAACCTTGCCCACCCAGGACTCTGGAGACGTAGTTGAGCAGCTGCTCCATTGTACTTCAGTTATTTACTCAAGCTCCCTTTGATCTTGTGCAGGTATGTCTACACGAACTGCCATTGCATCTCCTGACTGGAGTGTAGGCATACCCAAAATGTCTTCTAAATATATTTTGCAGGCCCACATTCCCTGTTTGTTAGGCCAAAGATCTCTTTCATACCAACTGCAGAAAGAAAATGAAGATGGTTAGCAGCATCACCGCAGAAAAAGCCAGTGACACAACAAACAGGAGGTTTGCCTCATAAAGAGGCAGCATTTTTGAGGGACTGTAATTGGGTTTTGGGTGATGGGGCGCATAGGAGGCATAACTTGATCATGATCACAGTAGAGCATTTAGTTTTATCTCAAAATGTCAAGTAGCTTGTGCATTAAAATCTAAGATGAACTAGAAATTCCTGCAGGCCATTGAAGCAGAGCTGGGTGGAAAAATGTTTTCCGATCCAGGGAATTTTTGCAAGAGTTCAGAACTTTTTCCTTTCTCAAATCAAGATGAAAAGTGGATATCTCGACAATATTTGCAAACTGAAAAGATGTTTTTTGTTTTGTGTCAATAGAAATATTTTGGTTTTGTTTTGATCTCTTTTTAACCCTTTGTTCAGTCTAATGAGCTTGTGTTTCTAAAAAATGTTATTTTTAAAACAAAAAACAGAATTTTTTGTTTTGAAATTGCCGAAATGAAACATTTGAGCAATTTTTAAAAAAATCTTCTTTGGTGGCATTGTTTTGAGTGAGAAAACTCGTTGAACACACCCCTGTTTTGTGATAAGCTTTGGGTTAGACAAATTGGCAGTTTTTGACAAAGATGTGATTTGTCAAAAATTCCCAACCAGCTTTACATTGGAGATTCAGCATTCACCAAAGGGTAACGATCTGGTCTGCAGAGCTGCTGATGATGTTAATATCAACTTTTATCTGCTGCAATTGGCATTGAATGGCATGAGATTTGAGTGGGATGACTCCACACAAATTAGACCTAAGGAAATAAATATATTTGCAAGCCCAGAAATCTCTGGACAGCTCTAGTTTTGCTGTTGCCTACAGGAGACTTGTTTTTCCTGTCTGTACAGTCTTTTTCTGACAGATTTTATGTTACTGACAAAATCAGGAGTGTGGGCATATAAGGCTGCAGACTCCCTGGAGTGCTGTTGTTTACCACCATAACTTACTTTTGCCTGGGGTCTTGCTGCTTTTCTGGATCCTTATGTGTACTTAATCCATGATTGCTGCAGCACTGGATAATGAACATGGATAGGTATTCTGTAGGGCCAACATTTGCAAACTTGGATGTCTGAAGTTAGGTACAGAGAACCATATTTAGAGTCTTAAATAAGTGGCCTGATTTTTCCGAGATGCAAAGCACCTGCAATTCCTATTGACATCAGTACAGGTTGTGAGCAGAGAATGTCTGAAAATCAGGTCGCTTCGTTGGGTGTCTGATGGATGCAGGTGCCTAAGTAAGGGTAAAATCCTGGCCACATTGAAGTCAATGACAAAACTCGCATTGACTTGAACAGGATAAGAAATTCACCCAGTGACTCTGTCCCCTTCTTTGTAAAGGGCCACATGTAGCTCCCCTGTCCCAGAAGCATTGGTAGACAAAATTTGCTGGTCCCCCTTGCTCTAGAGAGATACTAATCTACTATTGGCCTATACCAGTAGTAGATTGCTTCCTACTCTTTGCCATCTCAGATATTGCATGGGTGGGAACCAAAACTCCATCCATTCTCTGCTCACCTCTGTCCAATCCTCTCGTGTGTGCATATGTGCGTGCACGCATGTTGGGGGATGGGGTGAGGGGATTGATGGATGATCCCCTGGAGCCTGTTCTCCTCAGCAGTGCACAGAGGCCATACAGGGAAGAAAGGTGTTAACTTACACTGCCTTACTCTTTGCTTAGCTGCATGAAGAAAGTTAGTTACCTAATTTTGCCTTTTAGGCATCCAAGTTTGAAAAATTGAGCCTTGTCTTCAGTGGATGCCCACTAATTTGATTTCCCTCTCATTGCCATCTCCTTAATCAGAGAAAATCCTTTCTCCCTGCTTTACTGATACATATTTCAAATATCAGGGACTAGTAACATCAAACCAAGAGTTTGAATGGAATATAATCTGCTAATATGAATACTCTGAATAATAATATACTCTGCATTATAGGAGATGTGCATTGGAGGGGAGGGGGAAAAGAGACAATCATTCCCAAAGTAACTTTTTCATTTAATTATTTCCCCTTTCTACCCGCCGCCACCTTCAAACTTAAAAAATTCCTTACAGACTTTAACATTCTAAGATCCATGATTATTTTTCATGCCTGTAATTTTCAGATGTACATCGTTTACTGAAGGTTTTACTTTACCTCAGAGGAACAAAACACTGATCGTACAATATCGTCCTAAGGCAGATTGTCCTAGCGACCACCTGAAAGCAATAGCCTCTGCCTCTGAAGGGATTTTGCTCAAACTTCCTAAAAGAATTCACCTTCAGAGTAGAGAGCAACTATGGAGAAATGAAGACCCAAAGGTCAATGTTTTGCAATGTTTGCGCACGTGAAAACAGAGGGTTATGGAAACTATTTTGCAACTATAGTGATAAAGGGTGTGGCCAGCACCCATTATCCCAGTGGTTCTCAACCTTTCCAGCCTACTGTACCACTTTCAGGAGTCTGTCTTGTGTACCCCCAAGTTTCACCTCACTTAAAAACTACTTGCTTACAAAATCAGATATAAAAATACAAAAGTGTCACAGCATGCTATTAATGGAAAATTGCTTACTTTCTCATTTTGTCAATATGAAATTTTAGTTTGTATTGAATTTGCTAGTACTTTTTATGTAGCTGTTGTAAAACTAGGCAACTATTTTGATGAGTTGATGTACCCCAGAAGACTTCTTCATACCTCCAGGGGTACATGTACCTCCTGGTTGAGAACCACTGCACTATCCCATCTTCTTCTTGTGAAAAAAACCACTGTCTCTCAGCATCTGTTGTAGCTCTGTTGGTCCCAGGATAGTAAGGAGACAAGGTGGGTGATGTAATATCTTTTATTGGACCAACTTAATCAGAATGAAGAATTTTTTTTGCCTTTTCTCAATCCTGAATTAAGCAGGATAATGGATAGTAGTTCTCTTTTCTACAGATTATTTTTTAAGATTGAGTAATTTTAGCTACATCTGGAAATAAATGTATTCTGTGACTGCCCAAGGGTATTTCTTAATTTTTTCACAGTAAAAATAAAAAGATAGTATGCCTAGAGATAATCATTGTACGCATATCCTGAACCTCAAATCCTGTACTCTTCTTTATTATCACCACTTCTTGGACTTCTAATGAAATTTCGTAGGCACTATCAACTTTAATAGTTTTCTCAAGGCTCAATTCTGAAGCTTTTCTTAGTAAAGAATTTTGGCTGCTTTGAAGTTGCACAAACTTACTATCTTGGAGCTGAAGCTTTTTAAAATTTCCAGTTTGGGGCCTGAAGGCAGTTTTCATTTAGGGTGACCAGATAGTAAGTGTGAAAAACCGGGACTGGCGAAGCAGGTAATAGGCACCTATATAAGACAAAGCCCTGAATATTGGGACTGTCCCTATAAAATCAGAACATCTGGTCACTCTATTTCCATTTGAATTCTTGCATACAAATCTGGCCCTTCAGTCCTGGTTTTGGGTCACATTCAAAACTAGGAGGGTTTAATTGAACTGATTTAATTAAAATGAAGCCATAAATTCATAGGAACAGCTATCAGCATGAGATTATGGCCATCCTGAGAAATCTTTTGAGCTTTGACATCGTGAGCTGAAGTATATCAATATTTCTGTCATTTGTGAGCAAGACCTCAGGAGGTAGAAACCTAACTTCCAATGGCCATTTCTGAAAAGCTTGACCTAAAGCCACTTTTTAAACTGAGTTTACAATGGAAGCTTTCATATAACTAGCATGCAATCTCTTCTGTTGCTGCTCTGATAATGGGACCAATCAGTTGGAAAAACAAACACATCCGCTACCAAGCACTGATAAGAACCTTCTCAACAATAGCGCACTTGATGAAGCAAAGGTACTTGATACAAAGGAAGGAATTATCAGAAGCACTAATTGGTGGGAGTAACTCTGCTCCCACTAAGGTCAATGGAAATTTTACCACCGACTTCCATGGGAGCAGAGTTAGGCCAGTGGGGGATGCTTTTGAAAATCCCACCCAAATCTTTCAGCATGAAGCTCTTCAAGGGGAAGAGAAACCCATTCCAAGTATGTGCTCATATACGCATATCATTGTCAACTGTCAACCAGGGCCTGTTTCTCCCATCTCTGTCCATCCCAAAAGCCATGCAAAGGAGGGCTTGTTTATACACACAAACTGTACTGCTTTAATTATCCCATGGTAAAATCCCCTCTAGTGTGGACTTTTGTTACATCTTCAAAGAGATGACAAAGCAAGATGAAGACACAGAAGTGGAGAGTAGTGACTACCATTGTGACATCTAAATGGAAGGGACTGACACTGAAGAGTTTGTCTTCTCTCTCGGTACCTAATCCTGTGTTGTTGAAGTTCATCGCAGCTTTCCCATTGATTTCAATGGATTAAAAGCAGGGCCTTATTTCCTTTCATGGTCACATTGGCCACAATTGCCCTAGAAACAGTGCATTCAGCTGATAAACTTATAGCCTTGCTACTTCTTCCTCTATCTTTATCAACAATTCAGTCATTAAGAAACAGGTTAACCAATTTGATTCAAAATTAGATCTAGTCACAAACAAAAGCTCTAATCTTGGGAAATGTATACAAACAGTTAAAGGTTATTTTAAAAAAAATGAAAGAAAATGTACTAAGGAGAGAGTGCACAGTTGTCAGTAGGGGTTCTTAAAAACGGTGACTGATGTATTGAAAAACCAGGTTTTACAAATCTCTACTGATATTTTGTAATCAAGCTTTTCTGATTTGGAAAGCAAGTATTTGCAGAATAGAATGTCAATAGTGGTCTGGTTTTGTAGGCTTTTCTAATGAGCTGATGAATCTAAAAAGTTTCAAGTTAGCATCACTGTGAGGTTTTTTTTCTTAAATTAAAATTATGGTTTGTAAAGTGCAGTATGTATTTTCTTATAATCTTTTAATGGATATTTATTTTATTTCTATAGATTTTACATATTAAATAACCAGGTCTAATTTAACTAGAGTGACTGATAAAAATGTACTTTGCGCTTAATTTTTTGTGTGTGTTATATTTTGTTATGCTGAAATGAATGTTTTTAGTTGTATTGGCCATTCTCTCTACTATGTACTTCCTATTCAAAATACAGTTTGAGGAGTTTGCAATGAGTTTGTTTAAAATACTTTTTTGCCTTGCCAATTCAAGCAATCTACATGCCAGTTTTTCATTGTTTTATTGATCTAAAGACTTGACATTATAAATGAAACTTGAAAAAACCTATACTAAAAATGGAAACAATTAAGTTTTATTGATTGTAGTGGAAACCCAACTGGTATTTTGTTTCTTTACATAAAGAAAATGTTAAAGATCCCAGAGTTTACTTTTTAAATATAGACACAATGTTTAAGATAAAAAGCTGAAGTAACCACAGAAAACCACAAAGATCAACCCTAGGAAAACTAGAGCTTTCAACCACTGAAATTCATACATTTTGTTGAAATTTTGTCAAGATATTGAAAAATTAATTTAATATTATCAGGGTGAGCTTTTCTATTTATCTTAGATATTTATATGGCTCTCATCACCACAGTATAAGAGACAGGCTTGCGATGGTATTTAAATGCCTAAAGATACAGATAGATTCCTACTGGAATTTTCAAAAGCATCTGTGTGAGTTAGACTTTTATCTCCTATTGACTTTGATGACTGGGAGTTAGGCATCTAATCTACTCAGGAGCAGTTGTAAATTCCACAAGATACCTGTCTGCATCTTTCAGCACCTAAATAGCTTTTAAATCTGGGCCCAAGCAACATTCCCAAGCTCCCACAAGAAGTATGTGGTGGAACTGGGTCTTGAACTCAAGTCTCTGAAATACCAGGCTAGTCCACTAACCATATCCTCTGCCGTTTGATGGTTTGAAAGACAGTAACAAAGGTAAAACTAAATAAAAATGAGGGTTTTTTTTTTCCTAAAAACATACTTGGTATTGCACATAGGATTTTTCCTCTAAGGTCTTCAGTAGTGTCCCAACAACTGTCCTCTACACCACAAAAAGCTTTTGGGAGAGTGAACCATAGTCTGTGAGGTTAACCTGATCAGCTGGTCTCTTCTTAGGCGGTTGAGTTAGGAGATATGTATGGGCTGAATTGGTGGTTTCAGTCTACCAGCTCACCTAAAATAGCTCTAGCATTTACTAAAAAACATCCTCTCCGTTGAAAACAATGTCTTCTGCTGCTCCAAAATTTTGAGACACATCGTGAACTTGTTTTTTCATCTCCCCAAATCCTTCAATAATAATTATAGATGGACCTCACCCAAAACCCTTGATTCAAACACCTCTGCAGGATATTTGGATCAGGAGCCAAACAGAGTAGAGTGGTTCCCATTTCTATAATGACCTAGGCCAACACCTCAGATCTGAATTCCCGCAAACTTTAGGAAAGTTTTGGATCCAGATACAATTTCAGGTCTGACTTTCATGGCTCTAGCACATCTATCATGATTCGGTGGAAGAAGCCTCTCATCTTAGCCTCTTTCTTCCATTGTTTAACCCACCCAGTGACTCTGAAACTTCTAATTTAAGAATTTTTTTATTTGTTAGGAAATAAAACTTAGCAATGCATTTTGGTCAAGATGTGTTTCTGCACTGGTTTATGGATAATAAATTGTAACCCAAATTTTGCCATTTCCTATATAGATTTACCTATAGAAATGAAATATGTATCTTTGTTTTTGTTTCACAGGGACAATAAAACATTTTTCTGACACATTTGTGGTAGGGAAGAGCTAGAACTCAAATGTTCATTATGGCTTTTGTTCCCCCTTTGGGATGCATGCACACACACATGCATGCTGTCCTTTAGGGTTCGCTCTACCTACGATGGGCAAAGCATTTTCAATAAAACAGCAGCTGACATTTAACCTTTGTTCAAAGGTTGAACTGAACCTTGAAAAAAACTTCTTTGCAAGTCTGAATTGCCTACATAATTTTCTGCATCAGAATTTTGGTTTTTTTGTCTCTCTTCCCTGCTTGACTCTATCCAAAAACAGTGTAAGAGCTGGAAATACCATGAGAAAGTAAATTATTATCATTTGATTTCCTGCCCAAATTTATAGATTCAAGAAGTTTGGATGAACAGCTGAACTTCAGGGTTGTTACACTCTTCCCTATCATTGTTCTAAATGTGAGCTATAGTAGGGAGGTACAGTAGAAGAGAATACATGCAGTGTAAGCACCTTAAGATGGGAACTTTACCCATTCACAATTTTCTGTAAAGAGTCTTGCACACTATGGGCGCTGTATATAATAAATTACACACAAAAAGCTACATAAAAAGAAAGGCATTTAGATTGCAAAGTCAAGCATGCAAAAGTTGGGAAATGTCAGATTTATATTTACCAGTGCAGCCACCCTGTGCACTGAATGAGGCAGGGATCCTGTGTAAAAATAGTATGTGATCATGTCATGAAAGACTGCTTCATAGCGCATATGCAAAAGGGGCTGAATGAAGTTTCATAGGCAGCGGTAAAACAGGCATATCCTAACCTCCACGTCCTCTAATTTTGCAACTGTAACAACTTTTTGCAAGTCATTTCCTAGATTTGTATAAAAAGGGAAAAGGTAAATATCTATCACCATGCATCATTAACAGCGCATGAACGATGAACCTTCAGCACTGCAGTACAGACTACTTCCACTTGAGATACCAGGATAACGGTCCGTTAAAAGCACAAGAAGGCTCTTGTCTCAGAGGAAATATATTGCTGGTGCATGTGCTGGTCCAAGGTGTGATTGAGAGGGGAGCACAGTCCAGCTCTGTCTCTTCCCCACCCTTATGGGTGTTGGAAGAACCGCTGCCCCATTTGGGAGTGGAGGAGAGGATGCTGAGACCACATGCCAGGGCTGGTCTTAGATTCATAGAATCATAGAATATTAGGGTTGGAAGGGACCTCAGGAGGTCATCTAGTCGAACCCCCTACTCAAAGCAGGACTATCCTCAGCTAAATAATCCCACCGAGGGTTTTGTCAAGCCGCTGCTTAAAAACCTCTAAAGATGGAGATGCCACCACCTCCCTAGGTAAACCATTCCAGTGCTTCACCACCCTCCTAGGAAAAACTTTCCTAATGTCCAACCTAGACCTCCCCCACTGCAGCTTGAGATCATTGCTCCTTGTTCTGCCTCTCTTCTCCCCCCACCTCCCACCACTACAGTTGCTTTGGCAGCTACCAGGCTTTCCCAGTGCAGCGTGTGCTGCTTTGGTGGCAGACTGGGCCTGACACTTTAGAATATTCATGTTCAGTTTATTATGTTGGCAGGCTGCCACCAGTTTCCTGAGGAACACAAGTGAGAGCTGGGAAATAGCAATTTTAAGCTTTTATAGCTCCGCTATCTCTGAATGGAATTTCTCTAATGCAAGGATTTTATCCCTGCCCAGTTTCCAAAGGCCTGCTGCAAATAAAAGGGAAGTTACAGCAGCTCAAAAAAAGGTCACAGGACTCTAATGGAAAGCATTAGACAACCTAAATATAGGGGATGCGCCAACTCCCCCTTTAATAATAATTAATAAAGAGCCACTCAGTGCCAGAGGTCCAAGGATTGGGGGAGGAGTGTATGTGTGAGTGATGTGAAACTTGTTTGTCTCTGACAAAGAAATAAAATCACATCTTACTTATGGCCTAAATTTAAAACAGCTGTTGCCTGCTGGCACTGCCTAAATGCCTACATAACTTGACCACATGAAGGCAGAATTCCAGGCCTCTAGTTTCCTATGGTTTCATATCGACGACATTATTAATGTTTGTTTACCAATTCCACAGTGGAAAAATGAGCTTTTGCTTCTACTAGCATATTTTCTTTGAAGTGAGATGGTTGTGATTTTGTGAGTAAAAAGCCACGCTCAAGACACCTTTGGTACCTCAACACCAAAGGAAGCAAGCTTAATCTAACATCAAGTGCGCCATCAGAAGTCTCTATGGTTGGTTGTCTCTATGATCTGTTGCATTAGACTGGCTTGCTGTGGCACAATTCTGGGAAGCAGTGCATCTGGGAGGATATATGTCAGAGAACAATATCCCAGAGCCAGCAGATCAGTGTTTCCAGTACTGTAATATCTTCCCTTTCATTTCTGCTTTTGGGATTTACTTCTGGGAATCCCATCAAAACAAGTAGTGCCTAAGGCACTTTGGAGGGGTTATGGATGGCATAACGCGTATACCACTCACCCTTCACATTCAGAGGGACCCAATTTTCCCCAAATCAAATCTCCACCACCTCGCTTTATTTGCTGCATCTGGTAAATAACAGAGGAAATGGCACATAGGAAAGCTCAGAATAGGTCAACAGCGAAAAAACTGTCGTGGCTAACCAGCTTGGAAACATTAGTATTCAGGGATTTCATCTATGACCATGGTTGTTATGGTTCAGTATGTTAAAATAGTCCTGGTATAAATTCAATTCAGATGGGTTTCAGTCTCCTTTTTGCCAGAAGGAAGGGGGGTCATCAATAATGTTGACTTTTTTATTTTTTGGTTTTTATTTTATTTTTTGTCATGTGTGCAAAGCCTTGTGCCCTTATTTATTTAGGCAAGAAGGCCTTTGAGGGACTTTGTTCACTGTGGCTAAAGTTTCTTCAAAGATTAACTGACATTCTTTAAAAGTACATCAGTTTCCTTTTAAGCAGGTATTTGCTTACCACATAACTGGGTGTTGAGTGCTATTGTAGTTATAAAGTTTGCTGGGCTCAGCTCTAGATTTCCTTAAGACATGCTGCTGACATCACTGAATCTCCTCTCAGATTCCTTTCCCTCTCTCTCCGGTTTCCTCATTCAGGTAATTTCAACTCAGACTCTTACCAACTAGTTTTTGACTGACAGTGAGTTAAGGTAGATTTTTGGAGGGGGTGGAGGAGGGTTTAAAACATGCATATGTGCTGTACCTAAAGGAAACTCATTCTTTTATAAATGGTTTTTGACCTGTCATGACGATAACATCTAATAAGGAATCTGAACATTGGTCTTTCACAGGTAAGAAGTAATTGTTTAAAAATAATGCATACATGCTTAAGAGAGGTCTGAAAACTTTATGTTTGAAGTAAAACTAATGAGTCCATTCTCATCTTATTTTAAACTATTTTAATAATGTATGTTTTCAGAAACTATCTGCCAGAGAAAATCCACTTATAAGATCATGCCTGCATGTGAAAAATAGAACTGTATAGCAATTTAGTGATGATGCAGGAAAAGCTGTCATGTTTTATTCTTCCCATTGATGCAATATCCCAAACATTGTTTACTGTCTGTGTATGAGAGAGAGAGAGATTTTTGGATTGGGGGAAAATACAAGATTTATCTTTGCAAGATTTTTTCTGTTATGGTGTTTTTCTGAAGACATTTTTAATTCTTTTTGTTCTGTTAGAAATCTTTGCTAATCTGTTAGCCTTTGCTAATTTCTCAGTGGAGAAATCAGTTGTAGTTGCCACACTGGGAAACTAGACTGGAACATTAAATCTCTGTTGCCTATCTGTATCTGTAAAAGGTTATTGTAATTTTTCTGTGGTAGGTATAAGGAATGTAAACAATTCTGACTTGGACAGCATTATGCACTTTTTCCCAGCTCCTGGATGGTGTCTTTATATTTCTTCCTTACGTTTATAACAAGCATGGCTTATTGTCAGCAATCAGAATCTTAGAGCTGAGTTGCAAATTCCCCATGACTTCTTTGTAGCTGAGTTGAACCTTCCCACTGTTATTTTTCCTGTAGAATTTGTACTTTGAACATATTTATAGTTAAATTACTTTTTTCATGTCATGTAGGTTATGAAAAGGCAACAAAACTAGCTTTTTTCCATGAACCGTGGAGAATTATATTATCTTTATAACTACCACTGATTCCCCACTTTACTTTACTTATATTTTTAGTCATTTCAGGATTCCTCTTCACCACGGAATCCGAGTGCTCACCTTAAACCTCAACATTTTATTTTTTTAATTCTGATTTGATGTCGTCATTCACAATTCCTTCTTTCAAAGCAGGGAGTGAGCAGGGGCATTTTCAAAACAGAGCGCTGCAACAGAAATATCTTTATTTTTCTCTGTTGTAAAATGTTGCTCTGGGCTGCCTGGTAACCATGCTACGGGAGGAAAAAAGGCTCAAAATGTAACTTAGTGCAGTGGGTTGCACATTACAAACTGGTGTCACTTTTGCAAATTAGAGCATTGAAGAGACCAAAAACTTCCAAAATTATTCCATGTGGGTAAATTAGGCATGGACTAGAGACAAAAACAGCAGCGGATGACTTGAACTTCACTCTTCCAACACGCAGACAGTACTTCAGTCCAGTTACTAGCCTGTCAGGTGAAAACAAATAGTGCTTTTTACCCTAGTTGCTCATGCAAAGAAGTAAACAAGTCATCAACTCACAGTACTGACTGGTGCCAAGGTTTTGGTTTGCACAGTTTTTACAAAAAGCGCTCTGACCTTTGTTCTCCTTCTTGACACGCACGACTAGCAGAGACCAGCTGTATTTTTTGGGTACAGGTAGAGACCAAAGCCATGAAGTACACTGCAGTGCTTCTGTGCAAGGCCAACCCTCCCCCCCAAAAAAACCAAAAAACAAAAAAAAAACCCACAATAAAACAACCCAGAAATGTTACTGTTTTGCTCACTGAACCTCAGGACATTTTGAAATAAACTTGGATGCTCTTTGCTTCCAGAGAAACGAGAGTGAATTGTAGATTGATGGGTTTGTATTTAATTGGGCGGGAGGTTGGAGGGAGGCAATCTGTACCTTATTAGCTATAAAATATATATGTAATTAGGGAAAACATTGACTGGGCCATCAAACAGTTAAATTCAAATTCTCTAGTCTGAGTTGAATGCATTAAATGTCAAATACTTGAAAGCTGCCTTCCTGCTGTGCTGTCCCTAGCTCACTGGAATGAAAAAGCATTCATGAGTTACTTGAATGAATTACTACAGACTCCAGGATCACTTCAGTGCTCTGTATACCTGTTAAACAAATGTGATAAAAGTTAGGAGCATGTGCTATCAGAGTAAACAGGCACAGTTGAAAAAGACGGCATCCTCATAACTGTTGTATGGGAGTTTAAAGTGAAAGGCCAAATCATTCTCTCTGCGTCTAGACATGCATGGGATTAAATGAAATGCATACCAGCCAAAAGCAGCTGATACATTCTTAATATGGGTGGGGAAAGGAATAGCAGCAGCTTCTTTCCTTGCCCAGGAATATGTGAAAGTCCCTTGCAGGAACAGCACACGTTTGAGGCTCCCTGTGATTTAGAGGACATGGGCAGATGGAAAAGAAGCAAAACAAGAAAGGGAGGCTCAAGGTGTCAGCCTCCCCCTCCTGGCCATTGGAAACTTGTGTGTAATTACAGGGCCAGACTTAGTTTCTGAAAAACTCAGCTCCGTTCCTTTTTTCCGACCTCAAGGAGAAGAGTCATGGTACAGGTGTGAAATCCTGACTCCAGTGAAATCAGTGGCAAAACTCCCATTGATTTTGGTGCGGCCAGGAGCCCACCGCAGGTGTGGAGTGGAGCAGTGTTACTGTGGGGTAGGCTGGGGCTAGGGCGTACCATGAAGGGGCAGGTGCTCCACTCAGGTTTACCGAGTTCTGCAAAGTGATAACCTTAGATGTTCCAGGGTCCACCATGCTGAGTGATGAGGCAAAGCCCGTCCTCCCACCTGCATGAGACTTTCGAAATTCTGTGATTTTAAAGTCACCATGTCTTAAGAAGATCTTTTGTCTCCATGTGATTTCACCAGGGGATGCCATATTATGCAGGTGCTCTGTGAACTACACATCCTTTGGATTTCTTTATGGAGCTGAAGATATTAATTTTGGCCTATGCAGCTCTTTTTGATGCCTTTTTGAGAGACCCCCATCTCTGCCTTTGCCATAGCTGCTGCATCTGAAACTTGTGGAGGTGCTCAAGCTGAAGCAAAGGAGCTGCTGGTGTGTTACTTTCTTGGAGGTCCCCTTAACTTAGGAAATTGTTCCCCACTTGGTTCAGAATAGCCCAGATATGTTGACCTTCAGGACATGCTGCTAAGTTCTTTTTCTCCCTCTGGCTTTTAGGGAGGGATGGGGGATACCTGAGGACTAGCCGCTAAGAAGGGTGTGATATTTTCACCTGTTTTTTAAAAAAAAACTTGGCTGGTTTACTTTTGTTATGTATTGAGGATTGGCAGCTGGACTTGCTGTGTGTCTAGTGTTTTTAAATAAGCGTAAAAGGCACACAGAGCTTTGGCTCACAAGCTTTAACTTCCTTTATAAATCAAAAGTAATAAAGTAAAGTAAGTTTTGATCAGCAGTGGCACACTACTATGACCTGATTAGATTCAATTTGTTTCCACAGCTTCAGCTCAGGTGCTTCATACTAGATTATATCACAGCTTGTTCCTCTTCTCTAGTTTCATAGATTCCAAGTCCAAAAGGCTCCATTGTGATCATATAGTCTGACCTTCTATATAACACGGGTCAGAGAATTTCCCCAAAATAATTCCTAGAGCAGATCGTTTAGAAAAACATCCAGTGTCTCAAGTCTTATCTGCATCAATGCTTTTTTATCGGCATTTAACACATTTGTGTTAAGGACATTTAATATAAATGTTGAAACAATTAGTGTAATTTATAATGGAACAGTGTACAACAAGGCATTTCATTCAATGCATGTAGTTAAAAATGCTGTAAGTGTTGCTTTTCTGACTTCAAAGTGGATTAGAGTAAGCTGCTGGAAAAAACATGGAAAAAATCACAAGTATTTCATCAAAATTTCCCCATTTTTTTAATAAAAAAATTTGACAATCTCATAAAAAAACATTTTTTCAAACATTTTGATCATCTCTACTGTTAATGAATTCTCCGTGGTAAGATAACTTTGTGGACAATAGTTAAGGTCTAATTAAAGTCATGATTCATCATATCAGGATTAGATGATCATGGAGATAAAGACAAATGTAGTCATGGAAGAGGCACGGATATTGTATCTAAGACTGGTTGAACATTTTTCATCAACACTGTTTTCCGTTCAAAAATTTTTTGTGGGGCAGAGTTAGGGGGGGTCAATAAAAGTCAACATTTTCTTCAGAAAATTTCAATGAAAATTAAAATGTACTTGTTTTTGTAGACATTTTCCATGAACCTTCCCCTCAACTTTCTGACAAGCTCTCTTTATAACGCACAACTCCCTGGTCCCACTGCGAACATCTTCACTTTACCTCTCAGCTGCTGAATCCACTGTCAGTCTCTTGCCCTGCAAACAGTCCTGACTTCCCTGCTGCCTTAGCCACTTGCAGCCATCCACAAAAGCATCTGCCCTAACTTCCAAGATGTTAAACATATTAACAATCCACCCCCCCTCCTTCACCTCCTAAATGCCACAAAACTACAAAAGCAACCAACGTAGGAAAAAATAGGAGAAATAATGAAAGAAAAGCAAATGAGATTCCTGTGATTTTCATGGAAATGTGAGTCAGACAAATAAGGACCTGGCACTGGTGTGTGTTTGGTGATGCTTAGATGGGCTAGCACACGTGTGATTCTCATTCCTTTTCTTAGGAAGAAATTAACTGAGGAAATATTTGCATAACATTTCATGCAGTGAATTGAGTGAATACAAGGGACTAAGTGATTCAAGAAATTAATATTTGATCAGGAAACTTTTGATTTCCATCTGGCAGCTCTTTAATGGCCCATCTGGAACTCACCTTTGGCCTCAGCCCAGTTCCTGGTACACTGATCATAGAATCATAGAATCGTAGGACCGGCAGGGATCTTGAGAAGTCTTCTATTCCAGTCCCCTGCACTCAAGGCAGGACCAAGCATTATCTAGACCATCCCTGACAGGTATCTGTCCAACCTGCTTTTAAAAATCTCCAATGATAGAGATTCCACATCCTCCCTAGGCAATTTATTCCAGTGCTTAATTACTTTGTCAATTAGGAATTTTTTCCTAATGGCCAAACTAAACTGCCTTTGCTGCAATGTAAGCCCATTGCCTCTTGTCCTATCCTCAGAGGTTAACGAGAAGAATTTTTCTCCCTCTTCCTAGTAACAATCTTTTATGTACTTGAAAACTGTTATTGTGTCTCCCTGCACCTGTCTTCTCTTCTCCAGACTAAATAAATCCAATTGTTTCAATCTTCCCTCATAGGTCATGTTTTCTAGACTTTTAATCATTTTTGTTGCTCTTCTCTGGACTTTCTCCAATTTGTCCACATATTTCCTGAAAAGTGGCGCCCAGAACTGGACACAATACTCCAGTTGACACCTAATAAGCACAGAGTAGAGGAAAAGAATTATTTCTCATGTCTTGCTTACAACACTCCTTCTAATAAATCCCAGAATGATGTTTGCTTTTTTTGCAGCAGTGTTACTCTGTTGATTCATATTTAGCTTGTAATCCGCTATGACTCCCAGATCCCTTTCTTCAGTACTCCTTCCTATGCAGTCATTTCCCATTTTGTATGTGTGCAATTGATTGTTCCTTCCTAAGTGGAGAACCTTATATTTGTCCCTACTGAATTTCACCCTATTTACTTCAGACCATTTCTCCAGTTTGTCCAGGTCATTTTGAATGTTAATCCTCGAAAGCACTTGCAAACCCTCCCAGCTTGGTATCGTCCGCAGACTTCATAAGTGTACTCTCTGTGCCATTATCTAAATCACTGATGAAGAAATTGAACAGAACTAGACCCAGAACTGATCCTTGCAGGACCTCACTCAATATGCCCTTCCAGCTTGACTGTGAAACCCTGGTAACTACTCTCTGGGAACAGTTTTCCACCAGTTTTCCACAGTTTGCACCCACCTTATAGTAGCTCCATCTACGTTGTATTTCCCTAGTTTGTTTAATGGGAAGGTCATGAGAGACTGTATCAAAAGCCTTACTAAAGTAAAGAAATGCCACATCTACTGCTTCTCTTCTATCCACAAGGCTTGTTACCCTGTCAAAGAAATCTATTATGCTTGTTTGACATGATTTGATCTTGACAAATCCATGCTGACTGTTACTTATCACCTTATTATCTTCTAGGTGTTTTCAAATGGATTGCTTAATTATTTGCCCCATTATCTTTCTGGGTTCTGAAGTTGAATTATTGGTCTATAATTCTCTGGGCTGTTTTCATTCCCCTTTTTATAGATTGGCACTATATTTATCCTTTTTCCAGTCCTCTGGCATCTCTCCTGTCTTCCATGACTTTTCAAAGATAATCAGTCATGGCTCAGATATCTCCTCAGTCAGCTGCTTTAGTATTCTGGGATGTATTTCATCAGGCTATGGTGACTTGAAGACATCTAACTTATCCAAGTAATTTTTAACTTGTTCTCTCCCTATTTTAGCCTCTGATCCTACCTCATTTTCACGGGCATTCACTATGTTAGGCATCCAGTTGTTACTAAACTTTTTGGTGAAAACTGAAACAAAAAAACCATTTAGCACTTCTGCCATTTCCACATTTTTATGTTATTGTTTTCCCCCTCTCATTGAGTAACAGGTACATGCTGTCCTTGGTCTTCCT
Source organism: Mesoclemmys tuberculata (assembly GCA_007922155.1). Lineage (NCBI taxonomy): Eukaryota > Metazoa > Chordata > Testudines > Chelidae > Mesoclemmys > Mesoclemmys tuberculata. Next base: position 34,979,053 of record ML675610.1, read on the forward strand.
TTTGCTTGTAATGTCTATGTAGAATATTTTCTTCTTATTCTTTTTCTCTAGCAAGTTTAATCTCATTTCGTGCCTTGACCTTTCTAATTTTGTCCCTACATACTTGTGTTATATATTTATATTCATCCTTTGTAATTTGACCTAGTTTCCACTTTTTGTAGGATTCTTTTTTGAGTTTCAGATCATTAAAGATCTCCTGGTGAAGCCAGAGTGGTCTCTTGTCTATCTTTCCTACGCAATGTAATAGTTTGCTTTTGTGCCTTTAATAATGTCTCTTTGAAAAACTGCCAACTCTCTTGAACTGTTTTTCCCCTTAGAATTGCTTTCCATGGGATCTTACCTACCAACTCCCTGAGTTTGCCAAAGTTTGCCTTCTTGAAATCCATTATCTTTGTTATACTGTTTTCTCTTCTATCATTCCTTAGAATCATGAGCTCTATCATTTCGTGATCACTTTCACCCAAGTTGCCTTTCACTTTCAGTTTCTCAACCAATTCCTCCCTATTTGTCAAAATCAAATCTAGAACAGTCTCTCCCCTAGTAGCTTTCTCCACCTTCTGAAATAAAAAATTGTCTCCAATACATTCCAAGATAATCTGTGCCCTGCTGTGTTATTTTCCCAACAGATGTCTGGATAGTTGAAGTCCCCCATCAGCCCCAAGTCCTGTGCTCTGACTGATTTTGTTAGTTGTTTATAAAAAGCCTCTTCTTCCTGGTTAGGTTATCTGTGGTAGACACCACTGTGACATCATCTTTGTTTTTTACCCCTCTTATCCTTACCCAGAGACTTTCAACAAGTCTGTCTCCCATTTCCATCTCAGCCTCAGTCCAAGTGTATACATCTTTGATATATATCAGGCAATACCTCTTTCCTTTTTCCCCTCTCTGTCCTTCCTGAGCAGTCTGTACCCTTCTATACCAATATTCCAGTATGATGATCCATCATAAAAGCTATTATCACCACCATCATCCTTTTTGGCGGTCTCACAAGAGAGTCAAAGACTGAGATGGTGCAGCTTGTGAAATTCTTCTTCATCACTAGAAGTGGAAAAATATATACCAGGCAGTGCGGGAAAACTTGCACAGCCATTGTTATCCATGTACTGTGGATAAACGATTTTCTTCAACCTAAAACAACCTAAAATTAAATGTGTTAGTCTTTAAAGTGCTACAGGACTCTTGTTGTTTTTGCTGTATACAGACGAACACGGCTACCCCTCTGGAACATTTCTTCAACCTGATGTTTTTCATTCACACCAAGGCCCCTTTACACTGTGCTGGAAAGTGTAGGGGACTTTAAAGTGACCCCTTAAGGTGGCGTAAAGAGATCTTAGTGCAAGTGAGAATCAGGCCCTGTGCCTCCAGTGAGATCAGTCTGATATAGGTCATGAGCACTAATTTCAACTTCAGTTAAATTAAAAGACAAATACAATAGTGCTGTTGTGGTTGCTTTTCCCCAACAGTTTGTCTTATTTTTCTTCATATCCTTGCTCTTCTTGAGCTAACTCTACCAACATACTTAAAGCTACTTTCCTTGTGCAGCTTCCATAGACAATAGTATGAGTGCAACACCTACAGGATTCAGGAGTACATGGCACTTTGAGTTCATCCCTGGTCAGGAGTATTGTTGCAACTGACGAATGTACTGCACAGTACAGTTGGATTTTCTGAAACAGAAAATTGGACCTTTGATCTTGATTTATTTCTTTATATTTCTACCCAGTATAGAATAAGCAAGTAGTGACTTAACTTTCAAGGCTTCAGAATAATGTTTGCATTAATTTTGCAACATCTTATTCAGTGCTCCTGTATGATGGAGAACTTGAAAATACTACCATGGTGCCGTTAGTCCGTGTTTGTCCTTGAGTGGAGTGCAGAAACCAATTCAACAGAGCAGGCCCAATGATATATCCTCCTAAAATATCCTGTAATGCATTTTTGTTTTTGCTGAATGTTGTCATGATTTTGTAGACTTACAGTTTTAAGAGTGGTTCTCTGTAGCTTTTAAAGAGCATGTTTCTTCTGGAAAGCTTCTGAGTAATGGCTAGAAAGCAAAGAAAAGCATTTATTTCTAAATACTTTAGACAGCCTTATGAAACCAGTTAACCACCTTAAGCTGTTACATATAGGAGTGAATGTGCCACAGAGGGCAATAACCTCTGAAAACATCAGTTAAAATGCATTGCTTAAAAACAAGAGCTATAGGAACTGAAAAGTTAAGGTGGGAACATACAAAAAAAAGGCTTGAGCTACAGACATACCATTGTTCCTAAGCTTTAGAAAACCATGGACCTGATTTTCAAGACTCTGCTGAGCATCCAGAACTCCAGTGGAAAACTTGTGGGTGATCAGTAACTTTGAAAATGTTAACACGAAAGGAAAAGGCAGACAATGCAGAGCAGCATCTGCCAGAGGCATGTGGTAACAGCGCCTGGTTCAAATTTTGTCTCTTTTTCCATTGATTATTGGTTAATTCTCTGTGAATGCAAATATAATGATGAAGCAATGGTAGAATTAAGACACAAACATCACTTTGGGAGATCAAAGTGATGTTGCGAAAGATATAGGGCTGATAGTGGATGGAGAATTGGATACGAGTTTGTGATGAAATGTGCTATTAAAATACTGTTTTTGGAGTTCATACATGTAGAATCATAGCAATGTAGAGCTGGAAGGGACATTGGGAAGACATTAAGTCCAGCTCTCTATGCTGAAGGAGGGCAAAGTAAACCTTGACCATCCCTGACAGGTATTTATCAACCTCTCTTTAAAAACTTCTAGTGATGGCGATTCCACAACCTCCCTTGGAAGCCTCTTTCAGAGTTTAATTATCCTCATAGTGAGGAAGTTTTTCCTAATACCCAAACTAAATCTCCCTTGCCCACATTGTACCTTCAGAGGACATAGAGAACAATCAATCACAGTCCTTTCATAACAGCTCTTAACATATTTGAAGACTCTTATCAGCCCCACCCTCTTCTTTTCTCAAGATAAAACACGCCCAGTTTTTTTTAACCCTTTCTCATTATCAGGGTTTCTAAACCTTTTATCCTTTTAGTTGCTCTTCTCTGGAATCTTGCCAATTTGTCCACATCTTTCTGAAAGTGTGGTGCCCAGAATTTGACACAATATTCCAGTTGAGGCCTCACCAGTGTCACGTAGAGCGGTACAATTATCTCCTGGGTCTTACATACAACCCAACTTTTAAGACACGCCAGAATGATAACAGCCTTTTTGTTTGTTTGTTTATTTTTTACAGTTGGATCACATTGTTGACTCATATTCAATCTGTGATCCACCATAACCCCCAGCTCCTTTACAGCAGTACTGTCACCTAGCCAGTTATTCCCAATTTTTACAGCTGTTCATTAGATTTTTCGTTCCTATGTGCAGTACTTTGCACTTTTCTTGACTGAATGGCATCTTTTTGATTTCTGACCAATTCTCCAGTTTATCAAGGTCATTTTGAACTCTAATGCTGTCCCCAAAAATGTTTGCGCCCCTTCCAGCTTGATGTCATCTGCACATTTTGTAAGCCTACTCTGGCCTACGTTAGCCAAGTCATTAATGAAAATATTGGACTGAGGGCTGTCCCCTGTGCACCCCTCTAGATACATCCTCCCAGTTTGACAGCAAACCATTAGTAACTACTCTTTGAATACAGTCTTTCAACAGTTGCACACTCACCTTAAACTAAATTAATTTAAACCTCATCATAGATCAAGGAGCTGCTAGTCCTATACAGCATTAGATTGGTAGGGGATGGACCTAGATTGTTTAACAGGTCTTTTTCATCTTTAATTTCTATAACTCTTTGGTCCTGACAGTCCATCTGAATTATTCAGGTCTTGCTGTCTCTTACTGTGTCTTAATGCAAAGATTGGTTTGCCTTTTTGCATTCTTCCCGATGGTGTAAGTTACACATCAGTAAGTCAGTACAAGAAAGTCTCAGAGGTACAGTAGACATGCAGAGGAGGTGGAAGTGAGGGGGAACTGTGCCTGGAAAAGCAATCAAAAGGATGAGGCACATCCCCACACCTTAACTTATATTTTCAGTAAGTTGTTTTCCTCTGCCACCTTTCCCTCCTTGCCTCCTCAATGCATAACTTACCCCTGCTTGAAAATATATAAATTAAACTCATAGATGTGCAGGCCAGACAAAACCATTAGATCATCTAGGCTGACCTCCTGTTCCTATCTCTAGCCCCCTGGTGGGCCTTCTGCAGAATTTGAAGGTGGGTCACGTGTCATGAACAATACACATACCTCCAAGCTACTGAGCCACTCGTAATCGATCTCAGCTGTGAATGTGGTCCATAATTGGAATGTATTATTTATACAGTGTTGCAGGTCTACAAACTGCTTTACCATGGGCCAAACAAAGACTAGAATCCCTGCCCTGAAGAACTTCAGATCTAACTGCACCAGTGTAGTATGACAGAGCACAATCAATAGATACAGTCACTGTACTGGCAAACCTAGGGTCACATGTAGCTCCAGTAGCTGGAATGCTTCATCAAACCAGGTGTGTTTTCAGAAGTTGTTTTGAAAGCAGCCAGAGAGCGGATTTTACACATGTTCCAGGCACATGGAATGATATGCTAGAAATATCAGGCCAATACGTCAGCAAAGGAGATGAAAGGACGAGTCAGAAGTGAACAAGAAGAAGCGGGAGGCCAGGTAGGAGTGGATGAAAGCAGAGTTATGGGAAACTTTGAAGGTGAGCTATGCTTTTGTGCAGGAATGGAAGGGAAGGCTGTGCAAGTACTGATGAATGAGGAAGTCATGTTCAGAATAACGGGAGTGAAAAATTATCTTTGCCATAGCACTTTGGATGGCTAAGCCAGAGGATAGAGAAAGGCAGAGAACATGTGGTTGCAGTGGGTAAGTTAGAAAACACCTAGATAATGAACCAGAGTTTGGCAGTGAGTTCACAAAGGAAGGGATAGATTTTGGAGATATTGTAATGTCTAACTGCCAAAAGAAAGGGAGGAGTTTCGCTCATTAATGAATGAAGCAAAGGATGCTACATCACACAGGAGATGTCCCTTTGTAATTGATGGGTTTACTTGCTAATGTAAGGACAAATGAAGGCACCTGGATTGATGTTATATTTGCATCCAGATGACACAATGTTGTATCATTTGCATCATCCATAATGCTCTGGGCCACTTTGGAGTGTGTGGACTGGTTCTGTCTTTAATCCATCACTGTGGTTACAAACAGATTCTACTGAAATACACTACTGCAAATTAATGCACCTAGGTCTCTTTTAGTTATCTTTTATTATCGATTACCAAGAGTATGTGACTCATAGTGTGCTACCTGGTAAAAACAAGAAAAGATTTCCTTACATTTATTGGTTTGTAATATTATGTAGTTTTTTTAGACTACAGTACCTATCAACTCAAGCTTCAGAACTCCTTTTTAGATTTACTTACCCTTAACAATTCTTCAGAGAATAAGAGCTACCTTCACATAGGATTACCAGTCAATGAGACTACATATGGTTGTTTACTAGGGCTGGTCAAAAAAATTGGGATGTCAATTAAACAAAATCTTTAATGAAAAGTGTCTGATTTCGATGGAAAAGTTAAATTTTTCATTCAAAAACAAACACCTGAAAACCAAAGCATTTTCATTGATGATAGAAATATTTTAATTCAGGAAAGGCTGCTGTGCACCTCAATGGGGTGGATATAGTTTGGTTTTCTCATGACCCCATTCTTCTCTATGGACAAAGACCAGGACTCCTATGATGCACTGCTTCCCCTCCCCACGAAGGGAGACCACAGAGCCTGGCCTATTCCGGAGGACAGAAACATGAGGCATTCAAAGTACAGCTCCCAAGCGTCACTGAAGGAGCATTTCTGACCAGAAATATCTGAGGTTTTGGCTTCATAGTTTGGTTTTCAGTTTTTATCTAAAAATTTATAATTTGTTTTCATTGAAATTTTCAGCAGAACACCTCCCACCCTACTTTCCAACCAGCTCTCATGTTTAAATTTAAATGTTGCTCTCGTCTCATCTGTGCTACACATTATAAAGCCATTAAAAGCCTGATAAGTTATCCTTGTCAACCAAACACCTAGAAGTGACATAATTAAGTACTTGGGGAAGGGTCATATTTGCTATTCTGGTTACTCAGATGACTTGGAAAACATCAAACTAACTTCTAACCTTCTTGGCACCTGGAAAACTTAAGACAAAAAAATAATTTTAAATAACTACTCAAGTTGTTGAATTTATTAGGATTTTTAAAATAAATTTGAGGAGCCCTGGAAAAAAAAACCAAACCTATTTCTCAACAGAATATGAACGAAAGATCCAGTTTACTTCTTCAGTGATGAAAGCTAGACTTTCTCAAGTTCCCTGGTGTATAAGATCATTGAACTTCTGAGCTGAGACAGGATCATAAAGATAAGGTGGAGTGTAAATAAACATGCCATACAACCTCTCTTCAGTGCAGTTTACATATAGATATATGTATGTTGACTGAAAAACAGGTTGGTATTTGTCTTGTTGGGAATGGATCATTGTTCTTTCAAGCATGTTGCAGGGCGGCATAGCACAGCTTTTACAAGGGTTTCCTAAGGAACCATAAAGTGAAGAGAAACTAAATTCAGACTGAATACCACAAAGTTACCCCCCAGCTAAAGAGTTTGGTGTGGGTTATGTAACCTTTGCCTAGAATGACTAGTAACTTGTTCCACAAACAGTTCTATTGGCTCAAAAAGTGCCCCTGAGATGACCCATGCACAAGGGATGCTCACAGTCCCTCTCCCTTTCTGTATGAAGCCACAGAGCACCTTCCCTTTCTGGAATCCATTATGATCTCTCTGTTGGTCTGGGTGAGGGGCAGCAGAGTTTGCAGTGGGAAAGTGGGCAAGGGGGATGTGCGTGATTGTCCTGTCCATTCCCCTTGAGTTTATCTGGAAAACAAAAAGCCTGGGGCTGTATTATCTTTCACACAGAGCACCACATCAAATGGCATCCCAGTGGCCACTGCAGCCCAGTCCAATAGAGCCATACTGCCTGGAAGCCCTATGCAGATGGACCTGATACCCTGAGAACCATCAGGTGTGAGGCGGAGGTGATATTTCCTGAGAAGCTGACCCCCCCCTCACCCTGTGCCTCTCTTGTGGTGACATCTCCATGAGGGAATGCTTGCCAAGATTTCATCCTCCAGAGCCTGTCCTGAGGGCCTTATAGGTGGGGGCCTATAGGTGGGGATGATGGGGGCATAGGTTTCAGTAGGGCTAGTTGTGGAGTAAGATGTTATGCAATGTGAGTGAAGGTAACAGAATCAGGCCCTTCAGCACACTGCACGAGTTCCATGTAGCTCTGGAACTAGTGTGGGGCTCTAAGAAGAGTTGAAGGGCAGGTCCTCTTCAGCCCTAAAAGCAGTCCCTCTAGCGTGGCAGTGTGGGGAAGCCCACAATCCTGCAGCCTCTCTCTCTCTGCATGGTGGATAAGGAGAGGACTGCAATACTGTCAATCCAACACCTTTCACAAACACTCTCTAATCCCTTGCAATATTGGATTAAAGGGCATCTGTGATGGTACAGCTGAAAACTATCATTTCCACAGAAAGCTCCCTAATATTTCTCCCCATTGAGCTTTGATTTTTTTTCTAACCGCCCTCATAAAACATCAATGCATTCAATTGTGTTATTGGAATACTTGGTATAAACAGACCAGGAAGCCGCACCACCTACTAGCTTATATTACTTTTTCTTTATAATTATTTTTTAAAAATCTCTGGAGCGCTCTGTATTTACTGCTTGAAAATACAAGCAGATAGTGTGGGATTCCAACACCATAAACTTCCTTCCACAGGCAGCACTCTAATGTTCTCATTAACAGTGGAACTCTCTCATGTTTCTGCTCTGAAACAACAGGTAGAACCAAATTCCTCTGGAGGCCTTTCCTTCCTCTCCCCAGAAATGTGCAAAAGTGGAAAAAAGGGCATTTTTCCATTCATTGCAGGGGGAGTATGAAAACTTGGCGCATAAGTAAACTATGTACTGGAATTTGGGTGGGTCTAGGAAAAAGCACAGACTTCAGTGGAAAACATATATGGGTGTGGGGGGGTGTGTGTATGAGAGAGAGAAAACGCCTTTTAAACCATAAATTGACCACATGCATGGATTGGTGAGGAAAGAAACATAAATTTGCCCTGAAATTATACACGCAGCTCAAACAAGCACAACTCTCCCCAACTGGAAAGTGCCACTGGCATTTTAAATATCATTCCATTAGTTTCATAGTGGCAGGTGAAAGACTCCACATTCACTCAAGCATTTTAATTGCTTCTGTGAGCCTTGTAACTATTTCAGTGCTCATTGTAAATTCAGACTGGAACTTTAAGCCATTATACACATAGGTGACGGTGAAGGCCCAGGGGTTTGTGTGCCAGCAGCTGCTGCCAGCCAGAAGTAAGGACTAGACCTGGATCCTCAAAAGTGTTTAGACCTGGAACTCCAATTGATTTCAGTGGGAGTTAGGTGCATCAGTGCTTTGGATGATCTGGGCTTTGAGCCCAATTCTCCATTCTGCCACACCCCTTTGCATTGCTTCCGTTCACAGCCAGACATAGGTTAGAAGATGTGAACTGCCAGTTTGTGTGGGCTTTTGGCAAAACTCTATGGCAGTTTGGATTAAGAATGTCAAGTTTTAGCTCAAAAAGAGAATAATCAGACCCCTGTATTTATTGGACATTAGTGATATGGCTTAGGCATCATGGAAGGTCAGTTCAGAAGTTCCATTTGCGTCACGATCTAAAGACTTTTCATAATCGAACCTAGAAGTTCTATAGGCAAGACGTGCAATGGAACGTGTATTCAAAACCAGACTTTTCAAAACCAAATCTAGATAGAGCGATACCCCATTAATTAACGCTTCGCTAATAGGCAAACCTGCTCAGACTTGCAATGGCTCATTCTCAACCCACTGAATGACAAAGATACAGCAAATGAGTGTTGCATGGATAGATCATGTTACCAATGGCATGTCTACATGGAGAGACAACGCGCATTACAAGAGTATAATTCTAAAGCAAACTAACATGCTGAACTCTAATAGGTCTGGGTACACCCTGCTGCTTCCCCAAAATTTACTTTTACAAAATACACTACCATTTTATAAGCATAGTGTACTTTGAGGTGCTGTTATACATAGAGAAAGCTAACCTGTGGCTGTCAGACTAAATGAACAATGTATATGTATTGATGTGTCATCTGTAAGTTAACAGCACGTCTTGATTTTCCCAGGCAATCCCAAATGTTCATTTCATCAGTTCACATGCTTGTACATTTAAGAGCTAAAAAGTGTTTGTTTAAGCCTAAGTGACATTTGCTCTGTGTTTACTAGAAACAAGTAACTAGAAACTAGTTTACTAGAAACTAGTCCAAAGGAACAAGTGGTTAGTGTGCTTTATAACATTTGCTGTTTAAAGCGAAAACTCAAATGTGAGTGGCCATTATTGAAGCTGTTCTTTTACTTGGAGTGAGCGGTCACCACGCTTATTCAGTATTACACGACCACCTCATTCTAAACACAAGTAACTGCAAAAAAACCTCCACTCCCTAGTAACATGCGTCACTGCTGCGTCAGAAGCTGGCAGTAGCGACATCAGCACACATTTTCAAAATGAAGGGTGAAATCCTGGCCCCCTTAAAGACAGTGCGAATCTTGCCATTGACTTCAAGGCAGCCAGGGTTCCACCCAATGTGTATTTTTGGCTTTTGCACGGCTATGTCGCAGCCCTAAAGAAAGTCAACACAAGTGTCCCAGTTTTTTATTTTGAAAAAATAAATAATTTTAATTTTTCATCATGGATGTTTACTGATTAGCAAAGGGTGAAATTCATCCCTATGCAGAGGGCCGGCATGAAGGCTATGGCACCATTTACTTCCCACTTATGCCTCTGTAGCTTTAGTGGTACATAGACCTTGGCTGGGGATACCGGAGTGAATTTTGCCCAGGTTTTAGTATTCTCTAGTGCGTGTCCTAGCTGCTCATGCCAATTATTGAAATTCTGCTGTAATTGGGGTTTTTTTAGTTGCTTAGTTCCTGAGTAAAGCTGAAAGCAGAATGCTGTCATACAGTATGCAAGGGAAGGCTACGTTACAAACGCTGCATCGGTGCAGGTGCAGTGCTCTAAGCCAGAGCGCTTCTGTTGGCTTAGGCTCCGTCCACACTAGAAAGTTTGTTGACGCAAGTTTTGCCAGCATACAGCCACTGCTGTAATTAAACCATTGCTGCATGGCTTCACTGTCTCCTTGTGTCAGTGGAGTGCATTCACACTATCGGCTCTTTTGTCGACACAGGGAGGAGTGCGCCATGAGTCACCATCCCACTGAGCAACTGCACGGCAGGGTGCTTTGGGAAGGGTTTGCAATGCCTCACGGGGCAGGCGCAGCGTCGCATGATGAAGGTTTCTGAATCCCATCGTTCCATGGGCATCCTGCTCGATTGACAGCCACTTTTCAATTGCCCTGTCAGCCAAACTGCCATTGCTGAAGACAAACACAAGAAGCCCACAGGAGTGGGTAGAGGGAGAGAAAGTGTGTAACAGGGAGCAAGTGTATGTGTGTGAGAGAGAGACAGACAGCGTGTGTTGGGGGACAGTGAGTGGGTCCACAAGCTGTCTCTTCAAGTCCAGCCGTAGCAGCTGGAAGCAACCAATCCTGAGGCAGAAGCTGCTGCACAGACTGCTGGTGTCCCTCGTACCTCCCACCCCAGTTCCTCACCACGCTGGGGGTGGGGGCCACAGCCCCCGCCTCCCTCCCTGCTCTGTACAGCCCACCAGGAGTTACACCACTCCCTGTAGTTTAGGGCAGGCAGGACTGTGCGTGCTGCCGCTGTGGAGTGAGTTCTCCACGGTGAGTTATTTGAAACCTTCCTGGGGCTTTGAATGGGGAGAGGCGGGTGGCTGGGGGCAGCGGAGTTCAAACTGCTTACCACAGCGGTCACGATGGGCATTGTGGGATATGGCTGGCGGCCATTTACAGTGATATAACCAAGGGCCGTGCCTACCCTGACGCTTTGTTGCTTAAACGTTGCCGAAAAGGGCAGTACACCCCTCGTCAAGGCAGTTTTATTTTGTCGGGAAAACAGGGAGGTTTTGTCGGGGGAGGGGGTGGTGGTTGCAGTGTGTACAAGCACTTTTTTGCTGAAAAAAAGCTGATGTTGGTCAACAAAACTCCTAGTGTAGACCAGCCCTTAGCGACTCCATCTCTGTAGCTAGGTCAGTGGGAGAAGCTCTTCTGCTGACGTAGCGTTAGCCACATCGGGGCAGGGCGGGGTTAGGGAGTATAGCTACTTCGCCCAGGAGTGTGGATTTGCCTGAGCAAGGTAGTTCTACTGAAGCAAACGTGTAGTGTAGACCTGGCCTGAATTAGTGTTTAGCAAAGTGAAATTAAAGCTTTGCTTTCAAAACCTAGAGACTGAGATGGAAAAAAAAAAAAAGAGACTTTGTCTTCTCAGCTGCCTTCCCACTGCATGAACTTGTTCACGCAGGCAGTGGAATTCGTCCGCATAGCACAAGCACTGCCTGAGAAAATCAGCTTGTAACAAGTTTTGCGGTGAAACCTGGACAAAAGGAGTCATCCTTTCCTGGAAACACACTTTATAGTGTTGTAAAATCATAAGACCAGATTCACTGATATGCTCTGGTCATGCAAAGCAACCATAAATCTGGTTTAACTAGCAGGTTATGTCAGATTTATGGCTGCTTTGCCCAGCAGCTGAAGCATACAGGTGAATCTGGCCCATAGCTTTCAGAGATGGAAAACTCTAATAGGGTGACTGGGTCTATCCCATTTCTCGGAAGAAATATGCAATATTCTCCCAACTACATTAGATTTGATCTACATTAGAGCAGAGCTAACCAAAAGGCCAAAATATATTGACCTTTTAATATAAGACTTTTGCACCTCACCCCTTTTCTTCCCTTATGAAGCTGTAGTGTGGTTTTTAAATAGTATTCTGTGCTTACCATATACCAGAAGAATTTTATTTGATGAATATGTTTCCATATTGATGCAATTTTTTTTAATCTCGTCATAAACTTTCTAATAAGCTCTTTTCAGGGCAGGAGACACATGGGGTTCTCTGAGCATTACACCCACCACCCATCGTTTTTCACTCCTGATGATGCAGTTGGCCTGCTAGGTGCTGACTACAGGAGGACAGTGCTTTACCAAAAAGAGCGCCATTTTCAAATGGAGTGAGTGTGTTACAAAATCTGCCAGTATAAAACCTATGACCTAGAAAAACTCTTGTGTCCCCATACGAATTCTCTGAGCCATCCAGGTTGTTTATTAGTCCTAATTTATTTCCAGTGAAGAAAGCCTGCCATTTAAACATGAGGCCTGTACATGAAACCACCTCCGTCTCACGTGGTATCACTGGGGGCCTAAAGCAGGCTCTTGTTTGCTTCCTCTTCTACTGGTGAACTCCGGACTAGGAAAAGACCAGAGTAAGTTAATATTATCATGAGTTATTGAGTTGGCAATCATGGTAACAACTATGTTCCCAGTAGACAGCCGCACATTTTAAAACAAGTATTTCCTCTGCTCTGCAGCTATGCTGCACTGGGAAAGTCGGTCTGGGTTGAAATCACTGAGCCTTTAAATGGAAACCTGTGAAAAACCAAATGTAATCTAGTTAATTTTAGATGCAGTGTTGGCCAGTGAATGGAATCCTCACCTGTAGACCAGGAGCCGTGGGTTCTCTTCCTGGCTGTGCCATGACCTGCTGGAGAACTTTGGGTGAGTCACTTTACCTCTCTGTGCCTCTGCTTCTCTTCTCACTCCTTATCTGTCTTGTCTAGATGGATTCTAAGCAGTTTGGGGAAGGGCACATCTCTTACTATGTGCTTCGGCGGGAGGGGAATGGTGCTAAGTAGAAAAAGGCTAAAGTCAACCTCAAAGAGCCTATTCCTATTAATGTTAACAAATCATTAGGCATGCATAGTGAGAAATGACATTAGGGTGACCAGCTAACAAGTGTGAAAAATCAGGACAGGGGCTGGGGGATAATAGGTGCCTATATAAGAAAAATCCCAGCACATCGGGACGGTCCCTATCAAATCGGGACATCTGAGCACCCTAAGTGATGTGCAATAGATTGCAAAGGTTTGGGGAGAAGAATGATGGTCCAATGATTAGGGTGCTGGCTTGGGAGACTGGGTTCTGTCACGGACTTCCTGTGTGACTGTGAACAAGTCACTCAGCCTCACTCACTCTCTGCCTCAGTTTCCCCACTTATAAAAAAGGGATAACGGCACTGCCCTACCTCACAGAGGTGTTGCTAATATATGCAGTACCCCGATAATGTGGTTAGGGGGGCAGCATAGGTATGACAGATGGATAGAGGCAGGAGCATTACCAGAATTTTCCTGAGGAGGGGCCCAGAACTCTCCCACCGTGGCCCTGCAGCCTGCCTCAAGCTCTCTCCTTCTGCACCTAGACCTGTGCTCACCCCCTGCACCCAGCTCCATATGCACTCCCTTCTTGCTACCCCCCAGCCCCATGCACTCTGTGCACCCAGCCCTGCAATCTCTCTGTCCTCCCCTTCCCATCCCCAGCTCCATGCTCGGATCCAGTGAGGCAATCAAGCTGAAGAGCATCATCCTGACCACAGGCCAGGCAGTTCTGGGAGCCCCAGATCCCATCCTCTTTCTGCATCTCCACTTCCCCAGAAAGCACTGAAAGACCATCTGAGCGCCCCACCATCCTGGAATTCCTGGTCTCCCTTGGAGGAGACAAGGGAGGCAAGCAAGCGTATGATGTTGCGATGCTATTAAAATTTGGCCCAGCTGTCCAGCGAGTGGCATTGCAACCTGGTGCATGCGGGTGCAATGCCACTCAGATTTCCAGCTCTGGTCAGAGGCCATGGGGGCAGAGTGGCCACTGATGCATCCCAAGAATACAGGACATCTGGCTCAGTTGCATGAACTTCCGGCATGGTGTGGGCCCTCCCCTGCCAGCATGACCTCGCATGCAGAGCATGTGCAAGGTCACACCACACAAAGGACGTCATTTTGCAGCGCTTGCCCCCTGCCGCCACTAGCATGACCTCACACGCACAGTCATGCCACATGGTGAGTCTGACTCAATCGCTGTTAAATGCGGATGATCAGTTTTGCTAGATTGATGGGGCTTGCTAATTCTGGATCTCAGTGACTACGTAACACATAACGTGGCATCCCAAGTGGAAATATCACTGATAAAAGTCTTTATCCCAGGGGCACAACGGTGAAGCCCTGTAAAGTGGCATTCTCCATGCATCTATGATGATGCTGGACAAAACCATGCCTGGTTTTAGATCAGTACCGGACAGGGAGAGAACCTTAGAAAGACAAGAGTATCCAGCCTCAAACTGGGTGAGTGGTCTGTCTACAAGAGAGAGGCCTCTCCCTCTCCAGCCCCTCAGCTGTTGAGCCCCTGGATAGAGGCTTTTATCAGTGATATTTCCACTTGCTACAAAACATTATTTCTTACACGGAGGCTGAGATCCAGAATTAAAAATCCTCAGCGGTTTAGCAAAATTGAGCATCCGCACTTAACAAAAACCAAGCCTGACTCCCCAGCTGCTCCAGTTTGCCTGGGAGAGCCCTGATTTGCTACATTCCTGGTTCCTCAGGAGCTGGCATTGAGGGAGGTTGTTGCTTCCTGGGTACCAGCAGGGTGTGCCATTGGGCATGCGCTGTCTAAGAAGCAGATGTTGCCTTTCTTTCGCCTGCGCCATTGGCCTGGCTATTCACACTGTATGCCTCCACTTCTCATTGGGACTGTTCCTCTTCTAGTTTTGTCTCTGTTTCTGCAGCCCTTATCAGATGTGAGCTTGTCTTATGGTATATATATATAGGTAACCCTTCTGCCAGGCCTATAACAGCAGCAATAAAAGCCAGGTTCAATATAAGTAGGGTCCCTCTCAACAAATAACTAACTGACGTCTCGAGTCCTAGCCCAGAAATCTGGGAAAGCTAAATAAATGCAGCCTAGCTCTTAATGAGCTGAACTTTCTTGGTCACAAGAGGCTTTGTACAAAGAAGGAAATCTTTCTGAGGGGAAAGCGCACACAGTGAGAAAGTTGGGAAAAAGTGCCAC
This sequence comes from Mesoclemmys tuberculata, assembly GCA_007922155.1. Taxonomy (NCBI): domain Eukaryota; kingdom Metazoa; phylum Chordata; order Testudines; family Chelidae; genus Mesoclemmys; species Mesoclemmys tuberculata. The sequence continues at coordinate 34,994,172 of ML675610.1, forward strand.
CAGAATGTATATGCAAATAAACACAACCCTTTTCAGTGACTTCAGCAGTAGACTGTGTAACTTCCTTCCCACCTGCTATGGGAATGTCCCACAGATGATAGGCCTTTGACTGTACCGCCTCATCCATCCACCCAGCCCCACTCGCTGTTAAAATAGCCAGTAGTCATCGGCCAAGTGTCCCTTTGCAGGTCTGACTTCAGTCGTAAGGGTGCTGCTTGCCTGGTCCTCCCTGGACGTGCCCCTTTCTAACTCATTTTAGTAATTCACCTTTATTAAGGGGAGTGAGTCCATTCAGTTGTGCTGCTATCCCCTGCACTGTTTCTCACCAGAAAGTTCTCTGTGCTGTCTGTTGCAGCAAAGTCCTGAGTTTGCACTGTTTCTTACAGTGAAGTCTCTTCAGGAAGGGTCCTAATAGAGCTTAGCACCTTAAGTAGAGCTTTGGCTGCTTTAGAAATTGGCACTGGCCTAGACTCAGAATTTCCAGTGTGCATGAAATGTTGACATTTATAAATTTGGTTTAATTCTGAGGTGGACTGAAATCTTTTTTTGTGTGTGTGCGCACGTGTGGACATTTTCTTGTGAACCAGAAACTCCAAAACCAGTTGGTTTTGAAAATGCTGACACATAGCGTTTCTGAAATGAAAAAGGCTCCCCTAGGCTGCATGAAATCGACGGGATTCTTGTCAGCACTATTCAGCATTGAGCGGCAGTAAAACTGACCAGAACCCTGTCACTTTCACCACAAGCTGCCAGGGCTTACAGGATTTGCAGCTAGGGGCAGCCCTGCCACATGGATTATCCTGCCCTGAGAATGCCAGGACTTCCATACAGCCAGACCAACTGGCTCCCAAAGTCTGGCCTGGGCATCTGGAAGGCTTGAATAGGGCGCCCAGAAGCTAGATTCTGGAAATCCATCCCAAGACTTCCTGGTTCCATGGCAGGGAGCCTGGAAGTTCTGGGAACCCCCAGGGTTTCCAGGTTATGGCTCCACAGCTTGAGCCTTGCCAAAGAGCCTGGATCTGTGCCATAATTAGAGGAGGTGCTCCAGAACCATGGACCCTGGAAGCCCTGAGGTCCCTGTCCCCAAAGCCAGCCACATGACGGGGCTGCCCCAGATCTGTGGACACTTGACCCTACGTAAAACAACGTATTTTTCTCTAGCCTCATTCTTGGAAATGGCTGATCTATTTTGGCTGAAACTGCCAAAAATAATTCACCCTGCAGCAGACACCCAGTGTGGAAATTTCAGCCCAGATGGTTACAGTGTGGCAAAGTTCCAAAACAAGGTGTGAAAATGGGAAATGTTAGACACCCCTCATTATAGGGGTTCTATTAGCCTTGCCTGACATAAGATACTTGTAAGAAAATAAATAAAACAAAAACTTGCAAGGGACAAAGATACCGTGATGGTGAATAGGTAGTAACACAAATGTAAATAGGTAAAGCCCCTCTAATTCAAAGAAATAAGGAGAGCAGGACAGGAAAGGGACACCTCACAGGACAATGGAAAACAGGACACTGGGGATAGAGCATGGGAATGGAGGGCTCCCCAGGAGGGCACCCTAACAAGGTAAGGGGAAAAGAAAAGAGGAACTTCACACAGCAGTCACTCCTGGATAGACCATGGGTAGGCGTTAGGCTCTTCAGACTTCTAATTCAAATCCTGGCTCTACTACTGAATCGTTATGCGGTCTTGGTTAAGACACTGGCCTCTTTCTGTGCTCTCCCAAATAAAGAGATGCACACCTGTGCCACAGAAGCATTGTGATGATTGATTAACGTTCACACAGCCCTTTGAAGCTGTAAGTGATACAGTGGGGAAGTGCTAAGTATTATTATGATAAGCATATTCAGCTGATAATGTCTCTTTGTAGCCTGCAGTTTAATTCTAGCACTACCAGCCTCAGAAATGGAAAACGTGACTTCAGAGTGAACTAATGTCTGTTTAGACTTGCCCTCTGAAAGAGACAGGTAAGGTTTGCATACCATGAACTGGGGAAAGGGTGAGGGGAGGGAAGCGCATCTCTCAGGCGCTGGAAGTCAGGATGCCTGGCTGCGCTAATAAAGATTAAAGATTAAGGCACTTTGAACTTAAGGAATTTGAAAAAATAATATCCCAGCAAGAGACATAAAAAAGTACTGAACATTTTGTTATTGAGGAAAAGTCATTCATAAAAAGGTTTGAACATACCAGGTTTCTGGTGACACTTTGCATAAATGTTTGTCTCTGTTCCAGTAGCATTTTATAACTTGTTTTATACAACAGAAAAATTTTAGTAACAGTTTAGTTTGCTTAAAAAAAATGGTACTCATGAAGGATTCCAGATTGATAGCTCTGTGTACAGCAAAACCCCTCTGTTTATCTACCGAATATGGGTAGTGGCAGTGAAAGGTATGTTCCTCAAATCCATTTGGGGTTCTGATCCAAAGCCCATTGAAAACAATGGAATCGCTAAACTGACTTGGATGAATTATCTATCTATCTATTTTTAATTCTTCTGCCCATCACTGTGTTACCTGAGTGCCCTCCACATATAACCAACAACAGTGTCCCTGACCAGGCCCTTGGGGAGAGCATGATTCCCATATGAATCTCTGTAGCTATGTCTAATAAGGTTTTCTATATATCATCATAGCTCATTTTCAAAGCCAAAACAGCATCTGTACAAGCAGACCACCTGGTGTCACAAATTCTTTTGACTGTCAAATGTTTTTCATTTGCCTGCTCCAAGCATGATTGTAGCATACTCCACTAATGTGTGGAAACTGAAAAAAAGGCATACACATTTTGAATGAAGTAAAAAAAACGTGTACCTCTCTCACAAGATTCAGCTGCAGCATTGCAGTTTAAATTTAAGGAATGGCTGGAACATGTATGAATAAACCAGAGGGGCTTGCATTGTTAAGTCTTGCCTATAGACCTGAATATTTTCCTGACATATTTTCAGCGTTATCAAAGCTCTGCCCATGAGAATTTTGATGTTCAAACCTAAATTTGCAGTGATTTCCAAAACAGTTGTCTCTAAACATTCAGAAATGTGGGATTTTAGCTGGCCAAAACAAAGACATCACTCTACAACTTTACCATTGCCGGCCACGTATCTTAAAATTACTGTTAATGGATCTATATGACTCACATCTGGTGTTGAATCGACTATTATGGACCAGTACTTGGCATCCTTTACTTCATCAGTGAACTGGTTTCTGAGTCACTCTGCCATTATAGTGATGGATGAATTCATCGTAGGTTTGATGGGTTAAAAAGTTGGTCTTCCCTGAGCCACAATACTGATAATTTTTCCAATGCTCTTTGAGAAAATCATCAAATTCATGAAGATATTCAAGACAATTTTAAAAATTACCTTTTTGATTTGACAATGCTGTTTCGTCATATCCTCTCAGAGGTCATCCCAAAGAAGACAGCAGTTTGGCAACAACACGTCTCAGCACTTTCCTCCAGTAAGAACACTCCTTTTCAAACTGAGCCGATAATACAGAATCAATTCTGCCAGCTAATTTACACCTTTGAATGAACTTACACACAGCATTAATTTGAGCTTTGGAAGTTTCATGATCAGCAATTTCTCTTGAAACGTTTCTCCAGTTAGAGTGCCCATCAATTAATGTTTGTTTTCCTTTACTATGGTCAGGGAATAATTTGCAAACATAACAGTAAGACTGCCTTAGTGGTTTCTGAAAAAATCCACCAAATTCTTATTCCTATCATCCCATTTTTCCTCATCCTCAGAAAATGGGACTCATGAAGACCTCTAAATTGCTTTCATCCTCCAACCTTATACTCTTTTCTCAAATTTTCCATATTAGCTACATTTTTCAGTTTATTTACAAGAAATATTCTATCATATCCACTTAAATAGATTTTGGCCATAATGCAAAGTCTTAAGGGTAGGTTTCTTCCCTTACTTTGAGAAAATTACCAATATTTTGCAGTTCCATTGTCACTTCAGAGTCCACTTGTTTAACTTTTGCAGTCATTGTGGTATCCCAACAATTCGGCAAGCGGACCACCCAATAGGTTTGATGCAGTTAATCTGGCGTCTTTATCAGGCTCTGTCGAAATGGGATTTCGAACCATTGCATACAAGTGACAAATCATGGGCATTGTTGCAAAGTGCAGGGAAGAGTGCTTTTATTCAATTGGATAATTGGTCAAGCAGACAGACTTTGACTGGCAAATGACAATTTCCCTTAGTTGCTGTTATGCTATTGCTGAGGCAGCAAAAAAATGGTGAAGCAAAATTCTTTGCTAGGCTACTTTAAAAAACCATGATTAGACCACGGTTCGCGGAATAGGTTCGCAGAATGCAGAAAGCCTCGACTGCTTCATGACTTGCAATGCTTATGAAATTGTCATTTGTCAGATTTGTCCTGTATTTTGGGGCCCCCTGTCATTAGGAGCCCTGTGATACTGCACAGTTTGTTTCACGGTAAATCCACCACTGTCTGGCAGGGATAACTCTTGGGGATTTCAGTACTATGCACATCTGAGACTACTGCTTCCCTTCCCGTTCCCTTCCCTTCCCTTATTATGCCACTGTTTGTTTAAACAATCATTCAGTTCACTCTGTAGTTAGAGATGGGGTGGGGGGTTGGTTTCTTTTTAACAGTATTTTGGCTAAGTAAAACTGGTAGTTTTCACTTCAGTGTAAATCAACTAGTTGACTGATCGTGGATGCTCCCTTACAGCTTGCAAATATAGTCTATTGTTATTGGGAATGGTTCTTTGAAAAATGTAACCTTGTTGTTTTAGGAATGTTTGCTGATTCAGGAAAAAATTGAAAGAAAAAGAAGTAGAATAAAAGCTGGGCGGGGAATCAAGACAGAACAAAAAGCTTCCAGATGTAAGGAAGTCACCATGTAGGAATGTTTTAAGGTGCCTGTATATAAAGATGCATAGGGAGTAGTACAAAGAATATTCAGGAAAATATTATAATGATATTATATAAAGCACTGACTTACCTTCATTTGGGATTCTGTGCTGATCACCCCGTCTCAGAAAGGATATTTGCAGAATTAGAGGGGATTCAGTGACAAGTAATGCAAACTATTAAGGGCATGGAAAAACTCACACGTGAGGAGAGATTGAAAAGAATGGGACGGTTAACCTTAGAGAGGAACTGACTTAAGAGGGGACAAGGTAAAAGTATATGAAATAATGCAGGTTTTGGAGAAGGGTGGTTGGCAACTTCTGTTCAGTCTTTGTCTCTAGACTCTACAAGAACCCGGGGACATTTAATGACTTTGAAAGGTGGCAAATACAAAACTGATAAACTGAGATGCTTATCCACACAGTTCACAGGGAGCCTGTGGAACTCACTGCCACACAGAAATCAAGAGTTTGGCAAATTCAAAGAGGGATTAGAGACATATGTATATGAGTAACAAGACTATCCTGTTAAAATAGAAAATATTTTTAAAAACAAGAGCTTTGGAAGGGATAAAACCCCTCAGCTTCAGGGCATAAACCAATCTCTAACTATTTGGGCTAACAGAAAATTTCCCATGAGTGCAGTTACCTCATAACTGTTTACTAAAGGGTTTATTCCTCTGAAGCATCTGGCTCTGGTCCCTGTCAGCGACAAGACACTGGATTAGATGGCCCATTGGTCTGACACAGTATGGCAATGTTTCTGTTCAGGTATTAATGCAACAAGGATTACACCAAACCGAGGAAGTACTTTTTCAGCTAGAGAAAACCAGCATGAATTTCCCAGGAGAGGAAAGAGAGGTACTAAAGGAATTCAGGATTGTGCAGGAATAGATGATGTAACGGGGGAAATGCAGGAAGTCAGAAAAAAGTCCAAGATCAGATGGGATCCATTCCAGAATACAAAAGGAAGTATCTGACAAGCTGAGAGCCTTGAGATAATATAGAAACACAAATCAAGAGAGGAGCGTAGTAGAGACCAGAGTGAAGCTATTATAATTCATACATAAGCTAAGGAAGATCCAGAAACCTACAGATCTGTAAGCCTGACTACAGAAGTGGAGGGCAGATTCGGATGGCAAGGACAGAAAGAACCAGAAGTCACTTGAGTAAAGGGGTGAATGGGAGATTCCTTAGAACATACTGTAGGTCACTTACAGTTAAACTGAAATCTTATGTCTTGCGCTTTGGAAGAGGCAGCACATGTTGTGCTTGTTCCATGCCAGGAGCAACCCTGGGAAAAAATCATGCCTTAGAATCACAGTTCCTTCCTTGGCTCCTCCCTGCTCTCTTGGACACTACTAGTTTGCTATAGTCCTTTAGGGTATGTCTACACTGCAGTTAGACACCCACGGCTGACCCGTGCCAATTGACTCAGGCTAGGGGCTGTTTAATTGTGGTATAAATGTTTGGGCAGCCCAAGCTCTGGGACCCTCCCACCTCAGCCGGCACAGTATTCTCCTCCCCCTCCCCCTCAGCTCTACTAGCTGGTGCACTGAGGGAAGAGTTCAGATCCTTAGCTCCCTCCACCCACGCCTCATGCACCTGCACAATTCCAGGGAAGCAGCAGCCCTGGGGAGTCTGCTGTGCCCCATGCACACAAAGCAGCGATGAGGGTAGAAGGCACAGGGGAGTGGAGCTGGCCCTATGCTGCTTCATGGCCTCATAAATTCCAGGTACAATTAGGCCTTTAGAAAATTAAAGTTATTTGTGGCAGAGAACTAACAGTAACAGATCACTTCTCATGAATGGAAACAGACTGCAAGGGAGTGAGCTTTAGAGGAGATGGGATTGACATGAGGACAGATCTTAGGCCTTTTTTATATCAATATTTTATCATGGTAATGCTTGATGTGGGCAATGGAGCCACATGACTATATGGCGAGCATTTCTTCCTAAGGCGTTTTGCATTGCATGTTGCATATACTTACATAAACGGCACTTTTCCTGGCTGTACAGTTTGAATTCTGAGCTTGTCTAAACAGTAGTTGCTCATATGCTGCTGTGTTTTGGTTTGCTTTTTCTGCTTCCTCCTGTAGTTCTTTTGTTAAGATCACTTGGTCTTTTTTTTTTTTTTTTAATCATCCGGACATGCTGCTCAGTGTGTGTGGTGATTTGATTGTCACATGAAAGGTCTCCTTCTGGGATCATCAGTGCGTTCCTGGGTTTTTATATTTTAAAACTGATCCTAAAATAAGGAGAATGAGCTTTAACAATTAAAACAAAATCGGAACGAATTACAGCGTGCCGATACAAATCAAATTTCAATTACCCTTTCCCTGAGAAACAGTAATTTGGTTATCATTGTATTTAGTAAACAAAACTCTCTTTTATTGACATAACAGGAAAGTTACAACAGTGAACAATCATGTTGTTGTCCTGGGCTGGCGCACACCCTCACCACAAATACGTCTTGAGTTTCCTGAAAGTTTCTTTTAAGTAGTTACAAGGGAGAACTTTTTTTTCCTGTGGTTCATAAAAATGAATCACTTATTAAAGCTTCTTTTTAAGCAAAACAATGGAACAAACCAATGTTTGTAGTATGAACTGCCAAAAGCACAAAGGATGCACAGGGGGCTTTTTTTAGAGCAGGAAGTTTTGTTATTGGAAACTACTGTAGCATGCCCTGGCCTTGCACTACGTAACCACTGTCTTGTCCTGGAAGCTCTGTCTCTTTATTTGCCTCATCAAACTGGCACAGGCAAGCATCTTAGCACTGTGGGGGCTTTGTTCAGTCCTGAATGTTCTCCCACTTAATCTCCATCTGGATCGAACTGGGTTCACAGTAAACAAACTTCTTGAGTCTCGTGCTCCAATGATTCCAGTGTTTGCACAGGTCAGGGCCTAATGCTAAAATGCTGAATTTGTGAATTGCCTCCTGTTTTCCACTGACTGTTTGACACTGGAGTGCTATATGTTACAAACAGCCTTGAAGAGTTTTCAGGTGCAAATATTTATTTCCAAAACTCTCCTTTATGCGTTCAGAGGGCTATGCTGCTTCCCTGTAGCTTAGTTATATGTTTAGTGAAGAGCTAGAAAATGATTGATTAAATCACGTGTGGAAATTAATTGGCCATGATCAAAATTTATTTTGCTTATTTTGACTATGTTGTTTTGAGAGATAAGGGTGGGCCAACATTCTAAATTTAGCATCAAAATGGGTTTAATTTTAATGAAATCTCTCTCCTGAGTGCATGAGTGGGAATAAAGTCAGCAGTAAAAGAGTCTCTCATGCTTTCTCTACATAATATATGAGAAGAATTTGACTTCATGTCTTTTTTAAAAATCACAATACTAATATAAGGTTTTAGTTTGGTCAGATTTCTTTTCCAAGCTATCATGAAATAGTCCATAAAAGTCAAAGCATTACTTAAAAAAAAATCAACTAGCTTTAATATCAGACACTATATAATGGTAGCTTTTTGTCCCAGGTATGTTCCTTCCTTGTAACTATGTAATGCAGTCATAATTGTGTACCTTCAATCCTTTGGTGGTATTCAAATAGTTTTTAAAGCTCAGTTATGCACTTTGACTTTGTTAAATAACCAAATTCTTTTTTTCTCTTAGAACTGCGGAACTGAAAATGGACGTCACGCAAATCAATACACCGAGTGCTCCTCTCGTTAATGGTATCATTAGGGCTGAACTCAAGACACACAGACCCCGGGTGATGTCCAAAAGTGGTCACAGCAATGTGAGGATTGACAAAGTAGATGGTATATACCTGCTTTACCTTCAAGATCTGTGGACCACGGTCATAGACATGAAGTGGAGATACAAACTTACGCTGTTTGCTGCTACTTTTGTGATGACCTGGTTCCTCTTTGGAGTTATCTATTATGCTATTGCATTTCTTCATGGAGATTTAGACAGGGATCACTTTCCCCCCAAACATATGCCTTGTGTCAAGGAAGTAAACTCACTAACTGGGGCATTTCTCTTTTCTTTGGAGTCACAGACAACTATTGGTTATGGCTTCCGTTTCATCACAGAGGAGTGCCCTCATGCCATTTTCCTCCTGGTTGCTCAGCTGGTCATCACAACCTTGATTGAGATTTTTATCACCGGTACCTTCTTGGCCAAAATTGCAAGACCCAAAAAACGGGCTGAAACTATTAAGTTCAGTCACTGTGCTGTAATTACCAAACACAACGGAGAGCTTTGCCTTGTGATCAGAGTGGCAAATATGAGGAAGAGCCTTCTGATTCAGTGCCAGCTGTCTGGGAAACTTCTTCAAACCTATGAAACCAAAGAAGGGGAGAGGATCCTGCTCAACCAAGCTAGTGTCAAATTCCACGTTGACTCCTCTTCAGAAAGTCCTTTTCTGATTTTACCTTTAACCTTCTACCACATATTAGATGAGAGTAGCCCTTTAAGAGATCTCACACCCCAAAACCTAAAAGAAAAGGATTTTGAACTGGTTGTCCTTTTGAATGCCACAGTAGAATCCACTAGTGCTGTCTGCCAAAGCAGAACTTCTTATATCCCAGAAGAGATCCACTGGGGTTATGAGTTTGTGCCTGTCGTTTCTCTCTCTCAAAATGGGAAATACGTTGCTGATTTTAGTCAGTTTGAGCAAATCAGAAGAAGTGCAGACTCTACCTTTTATAGTATGGACTCTGAAAAACAGAAACTAGAAGAGAGATACAGACAGGAAGACCAAAGAGAGAGAGGACTGAGAACAATGTTGTTACAGCAAAGCAATGTTTGATTGTATGAGCAAACTTTAACATCAGTAATGCCTATTTACAAACTGAAACAAAAGCATACATTATATATGTTATGGCTCTTAAGAAAATGCAGCAGAGACCTCTTAAGCAAGTTGCCCTGGCACAGAGTAAATCTGTCCTTTTATCAAGTCAAGTTGTTAATTAAGTTTTTTTTTTAATTAGGTGGGATTTCTTTGTTTATCATAATGCTTTCATGGAGTTGGATTTATTTTAAGATTCTGCCTTGTACTAGCTGTCAAACCAGACATACTACATTTCAGTTGGTAAGTGGAGTTTGATACTCTGAGCAGTTTTCTTCACACAGTTATTTGCCATGGTTTAATTATAAAAGTGGGATCTCAACGTTAGCATAACATGCTTCCAGAAGGAAATACGCTCTTTCAAAATGTTTTTCTCATACCAGGTATTTCTTTAAGTGGTCTTTATATTTGTTGAAAATAAGCCAATGTGAGAGAAATTTGGTTCAAATTTGGTTGCAGACTTACTATAGCCAGTAAACATATTCTTTTATCTTGAATGAGAAAAAACGACTTGCACATGAATAGCTCTGCTGGGCTTTGTTAAAGGGTGCTCTCTGCTCCATTAGGGACCATTAGTTCCTTATGCCCTAATTTGTTTTTTTCCCATGTTAATGGCTGGCTTGTATGTAACATATGGGGAGGGAGCAGAGGGCAGTTAACCTAGAATCAAAACAGTAGTTAACTAAGTTAAAACTGGCTTTGCCAGGACTTTTGTTTTCATAAAGTGTAAATCATTTCTACTAGCAGCCTAACAATACATTTCTAAAGGTTGCTTGTTTTGCCATGGGCCATAGTTATTTTTTGTTAAAAGAAAGCTTGATGACATCTGTAGCCAATATTTACTCTCTCTGGCAACTTTAATGGACAAAAATTCCTTTGATCCATTTTGGTGTCGGTCTGTTAAACCATTCCATTAATAAAGGAATTTAATTTGAGCGATTGCTGATTTCTTTGTGGTGCAGTGACAGGGTGTGGTAGTTAGCACATGCTGAAGGAGCTAAATGCGTGGCATATTCATTTACATTCCGCAAAAGCAAATTACAGTAAATCACACTGTGGTACCGTGGTGGATGGGTAGCATACTTGCTGCATGTAGAACAGCTGTCTGAGATAATGTAGAATCAATATTCCTCTCAGCCCCAGGTGTGCTTTTGCCATTAGAAGTAATGAGCTCCAGAGGCCTGATCCTGCAAATCTGGTACATTGAAGAGTCCTGTTGATTTGAATGTAAGCTTTGGGTGTGTCATGTATGCAGGATGGGCCTAAATCTGGGAATCACTGGGTCCTGCCATTAAGGTAAATCAGCCTGCAGCACTGTCTATTCCAGCCTACTCTGGGTAGCCTATTCATTATGTCCTAGTGAGGGAAATGATCATCATATGCACACAAAACAATCTTCAACAGAAGCAAAGTATTCCAAAAGTGATCCTCCAAAAATTGCCAATCAAGAGAGTCTTTGGTTTTAAACAAACAAAACTCTCAGAAGATAAATATGGCAAAGCATTGGCAAAATGAGGCCAGTCTGCATCCAAAAATGAAACGTAGTAGAGTCTCTTTTCTTAGCCTAGAAACAAATTCTCATTACGTAATGATCTATGTGTTTTCCTCTCTTCCTTCATGCAAGCCTGTAACTCCCACTGCTGCCATCATAAATCATGGAAAGGAGAATAGGCCTCTACGTAATGTGGTCCTTGTAAACAGTATTAGGAGTTTCAAATAAAATGGCAACAAGTTAAAACATTCATAATGAACAGATAACTTAGGGGCACACATCTTGTTGTTAGATCACATAGACTTGGGGCGAGATCCTCAGCTGGTGTAGCTCCACTCAACTATGTCAACTTACAACTGGTGAGGATTTGGTCAGATAGAGAAGTAGAAAGTAAAACCATCACTGTCATATTGTCCGTAATGGAAAGCCTTGTGCATCAAGGGTTCATGACAGGAGCTGATCATACTCCATTTCTACTGACTGCTTTTTCTTGATTTTTGAGGACTTAGTCCTATGAGGTATTTAGTTTCCTCAGTTTGTTGGGAGCTGCGGGTGCTGACACTTCACAAGATCAAGTCCAGTGTGACTTGAAGGCCTCTTTAAAAGTCTTGTTTAAAAATGGACTATCATATATCTCTATATATCAGTATTAATAACTAATGGACTTTACACACTGCACTCTGGAACTAACCTGTATGTTCTCCTTGTCCACTGAAGGTAAGAAGTAATGAGCTTAATTTGCAGCAATTAGATTTAGATTAGATATTGGGGAAACCTTTTTAACTATAAGGGTAGTTAAGCTGTAGAATAGGCTTCTAAGAGAGGTTGTGGAATCCCCATTATTGGAGGTTTTCAGAACAGGTTTGCCAACCACCTGTCAGGGATGGTCTAGGTTTATTTGGTCTTGTCACAGTGCAGGGGGCTGGACTTGATGGCATCTCGAGTTCCCTTCAAGCCCTACGTTTCTATGGTTTTTATGCCAAGAAAAATGTTAGCTCACTTGCACATGATCTGAACTAGAGCTGTGCAAATTCTAAAGTAAGTGCTCTAGCTGAACTACAAGTCTTTGCAGGCATCACTGGGTTCAATTCAGTGGCCTGTGTTACACAGGAGGGTCAGGCTAGATGATTGTAATAGTCTAGTCTGTTCTTAAATTCTATTATTCTGCTTGGACCAAATAACATGACAAAGTTAGCCCCCCGCTTTTTTGTTCTGCTCATAAATTATCTGCGAGCAGACTTCGATTCTGAAAACGTGTTAATGATTTGAAACTGTACCACACACGAACAAATATGAAGACATTTCAGCCTATGCATAGTTTATGAACTATTTGATTTGTCAATGTCTTTAACCTTTCATTACTAGTTTTTCATGTTGTTAGGTGACTAAAGTCACACATTGGCTACCTTCCACTACTTCCCTGGATGTAGAAGCAGGAAAAGATGGCCTTGAAAACTTATGGTGGAATCCAAATGGTACTAACATGCCCAAACCTGACTTAGGCACCTACGTCTCAGGATTAGGTGCCAAAGTCCCAGTTTTTGCTCCACTGTGACCTACAAAACTCCTGTCAAACCCTGAAGGCTCTAAACTGACTTGCCACCAAAGGTTTCAGGGTAGAAGTTCCCTCAGTGCCTATGTTACTGCCTCTGAGCATGCACGCTACTACCTCACTCTAGGCATACAGACACCTATCTCCTACCTAGCCACAGACTGAATCACGAACTGGGAGAGGATAGGCATTCAGTTGCCTAGCTTGTGTATAGGGCCCAGTCTGGCAAGTAGCCTCTGAGCATGCCTATTGGATTGGGTCCCATTTGTCTCTCTAGCCCAGTAACTACTTAGTGATTTATCTAGAGTGGAACAGTCATTGGACTAGAGAGAGAGAACAAGAGCGAGAATGACTCTGTCCCCTCTGGAAGAGAGGGAGGATTTGAGCCTAGATCTCCCACATCACAGGTGAGTGCCCTAACCACTGGGTTAAAAGTTATAAGGTGGGTGGCAGCACTACCTCCTCCTCCAGCCATTTCGGGTAGAGGCAGGCACCTAACTCATTCCTGCAAGAAATGCTTTAGGTGCCTAAGCTGCCTGACTCCAGACGGTGGGTTCCTGTTCATGAATTGCTAAGTAGAGCTAGTTGCCTCCCTGCAGCCCAGACTTTAGCTGTTGTGGTAAAGTCAGGCCAGATGGCTACAGGAGGGTGTTCCAGGGCTGATATGTGAGCCCCAGGATGCTGAAGGCCCTTTTCCCTGCAGACAGGGGAGGGGTTACTCCGGGTCAATTGGAGGCACCTGGACCCAATTAGGCGCCTAACCCAGGTGTATTTAAACCCTGCCTTCCCTAAAGACTTGGCAGAGGACAGGAGAAGGAGAAGGTAGTGGTAGCAGTTAGAGGAGGATCACCTGGGACTGGCAGTAGCATTTTCCCCTACAGCAAGAAAGGCAGAGCAGAAGAGACTTGGACCCCAGCCTGCAAGAAGGACTGGTGGTCCCCCTGAGCCTCCAAGGCTTCGCCGCATACCCTGGAGGGGGGGCCCACAGAGAGGTACCTCCCTGGGCCGAGGGCAGACACACAGACTGGGACTACCCATGCTCCCCGGTGGGGTTGAAGGGTAGCCCTCGGGCCTGCGGCAAGGCCTGCACCCCACGGCTTGGTGAGGGAGGTGCTAGGGGTGGAATCACCTCAGACCTCCCCGGCCAGAAGAGACTGTGGCTGGCTGGGGAGACCCAGAGGGGGCTTGATTTACCGCACCGTCTATCTCTGAGAGAGGGGCCGGGTTTAGCACACATTCTGGTCGGTATCTCCCATTGGCTAGCTGAGGCGGCTCTCTGCCTAGCATGCTGGCTTTTGCGGATCCCACTGCCTCTCTCCATTCTAGGTACCTAACTCAGCTTCATTCTTCCTGTGATTTTTCTAGGCACCTGAAAGTTTTGCAAAGCCTAAGTTCCTTCGTGGAGCCCACCCTTCATGTATATCACTGCGCAAGTGCATTTGCACAAGCAGTTGTGAGTAGAATTGAGTGAGTAACTTTCCATGCCAGACTGAGCTCATTACAAAGCAAACAGGACTGTGCATCAATTGTGTCAGATCCATAGTGTAAAGCAGCACAAAAGAAGGTATTGTGTGGACTGCAGCACTTGCATATTCGGTATTGAAATGCGGCCTGGCAGGACTGTAACCATTTACCCATCACACTAATGGAAGGCTATGTCTATACGGCCAGTGGCACCAGCAGTAGTGCAGGATCGATATTGTGGGTTCGACTGAGAGGCAGTGAAGACTCGTTCAATGAAACCCATAAGTCGACTCTGTAAATCCAACCTGGCAAGAAGCGTAGCACTGCATCAACAGGAGGGAATTTCCCTTTGGCGTAGCACAGTGGAGACACCCGCTAAGTAGACGTTAGGAAGTCGACGGGAGAGACACAAATTACTGTATGTAGCTTGTGTATCTCCCATCGACTGCCACTGAAATCTGTGTCCGGTGTAGACCAAGCCTAAGTTATTACATGTATAATGGAACGTTATGCTTTCACTATGCTGGTCAGCCATCTGTGCTTATTCTGTGGAAACATTAGATTACAAATTCAGGGTCTTCTTAATGCAGGAGATTTCTGCTGAACATCCTGTACCTAACTCATTTGAAAAAAGCTTTTGAAACATTTCCAGTGCTTTATATATTCCCTCGGCGGAGGCCATTCAGAATTGCCCTGTTCTGAACCACCACATAGTAAACAGAAACGAAACAGTGTAAGCCACAAGTAGTATAGCAACTGTCTTTTGTATATATTTTTAATGATAAACTTTTTGATGATTATTGCACAGCTCAACAAACTGCACAAGCTGTATTGAATTCATTCAGTTTTTTAATTACCTGCCTTGATTATCAGCTTCAACAAGACATGATATGATGTCTGACGCCATTAGAATTGATAGGAGCAAAGTGCTATATATAATTATAGGCATCTGCAAGACACACCACCCTCAAATGAATGTTTTCATAAATAAGATACTGTGGGCCTGATTTTTGTGCTCCATTAAAACTGGTGTCCTCTAGTGGAGAATTAGACCTGGAGCTTTAAAGAAGCTTGTATATTTTCAATATTTGTGCATAGCTTTTCCACTACAAATTGTTAGCTTCCCATTGTTCCATTCCAAAATTGTTTCCCCTATACTGTTCATGTTAATGCTCTAATTGTTTAATTTCAGATAGGGTCACTTATTTTCCTTTGCTAAGATGATATACCTTTGAATCACTGAAAAGAGTAAAATTTCACTCAACAGTTATGGTCAAACAACAATTTTCAAGTTAGAAAATTGTTGCTCATCTTTTAATCAAAGAAATTTGTAAAATTGTCTGTGAAAATGTACCCATTGCATTGCTCCAGATTAAGAAATGACTCAGAATAAGTACAAAAATTCAGAAACTGGAATAAAGCTTCAAGAAAAGGGATCACTATTTTCACAGAGATCATTGGAAATGCTCTAGGAATCTTGCACTAAGTAGGAGATGTCTTTATGTTATCCTACTCTCGGACAAATCTTGGAAAGAATAATACATATTAGGCTAATGGTTTCACCTAGCTAATGAAGGATGCCTGTTATGTGCCATGAAGATATAGTTGTTTAGCATGAGGCTGTAGACAACTGCCTTCCTCTTGAGAAAACTGAACTGAGCAATGTTCCCTGGCCTTAGTTTGCCTCACAACCAATACCCTTTGGCTAGGATCTCTCTACTTATTATGTTCTCAGCATGTGCCCATTAGGCTTTTGACGAAGAACAGACCTAAAAATGAACCATAGTTTCAAATGAGATCCCTATGCTTTTTTCCTCTGATCTTTCCTGTGATTGCATTTGGCCTGATTTACTGTTTACAGAGTGTCCTGTGGATCAAAATAGTGGGGAATAATTTGTGGGCTTTCTTGAGGGTGAGAAGCTACGCAAGTAACTCCAAACTCCAGACCCCAGTACATACTGTGCCATATTTTACTTGTCAAATAATAATGCAAAACTCTTTAACAAAATACAGAGTGGAAGAGGAGAAGGAGAGAAAAGCCTTCTTTCTCTGAGAGATAGTAAAGGAGTGAAGATCTTTAAAATAGTAAGGTTATGGTATTAAAATGTAATATCTAAGTTTAGATTCACTAAAGGATTTGGGCACCTAACTGCCACATTAGGTGCCTAAATCCCAGAATCAGCACCACTGGAGTTAAAAAAACTTGTGGTTAGTGGCTGCCAAAGCCAGTAGGCAATTAAACTCACTCAATATGTAAGGCCTTCTCTAATTACAAAATTAA
This sequence comes from Mesoclemmys tuberculata, assembly GCA_007922155.1. Classification (NCBI taxonomy): domain Eukaryota; kingdom Metazoa; phylum Chordata; order Testudines; family Chelidae; genus Mesoclemmys; species Mesoclemmys tuberculata. The sequence goes on from ML675610.1 coordinate 35,010,659, forward strand.
ATCAACTGAAATTCGTTATTACTGCAGTGGTTCATGTCCACACTTCACCCCCTCTATAGGTGGTGTGCATCCTCCGATTTAACTGTGTGAGACATTGTGGGGAACTGACTGGATCCTCTCTCCCCCCACCTGGGGACGATAGCCCAAGGTGTCAGCCCCATATGGGGTCGACAGTTCAGGCTGTTGGGCCCGGGTTTGTGGGGGGGAGCTCCAAATTAGAATAGGTGATTTAAGTAACTCAGTGGCTACACAAACACAGCATCACCATAACTATATCGACCTAAGCACTATACCTTCTTGCAGAGGTGGCGTTATTAGGTTGGTGTATTGGGCGATTTACATCAGCAGGAGCAACATTGTAGTGCAGAGAGTTAAGATGCCTTACATTGACCTAGCCTTACTTAGGCCTTATATTGAACTAGCTCTGTAGAATAGACCAAGCCTAGATGTTTGCAGTAAACATGCCCTAGGCACCTATTTTTCTGCCTCTGAGCATGTGCACTACACCCCAATGCCAGGTAGCAAAGTGTCTAAGCTCCAGAGCCATGCACACTCTGGCGGAAGATAGGCATTCCTCTGCTTAACTTGAATGTGTGGCCCATTCAAGTAAGCAGGCTCGGACGTCACCTTCCCCATGTGGCCCCTGTAGATGTGCTTACACGCAACAGCTGCGGGGCAAGAAGAAGCTCCCTTATACCTTTTAGCCCAGTGGTTGGGGTACTCAACTGGGATATGGGAGACCCCCAGTTCAAGTCCCCACTCTGCCTGCTGAGAAGAAAGGATTTAACAGGGATCTGCTACCTCTCAGGTGCGTGCCCTAACCACTGGGCTCTGGAATGCTCCCTCAGTCTCCCCTATTGAAGCTGTTCCACTGTGGACAAATCATGAAAAAGCCATAGAGCAGGGGAAAGGAGAGTGAGCACAAGCATGAGATTGGCTCTGTACCCAATAGGTACAGAGTAGGAAGCACACTCACCACCAGGGTACAGAAAACTAGGAGAATTAGCATCCCACCCCCTTGCTCCAGTGACTTGTTTTTATTTATTATACACAGTGGAACAGATTCCACAGGGGAGACTGAGGAAGCCCCCTTGGGCTAAAAGTTATGAAGAAGCTGTTCCTCTCCTCCTCCTCCTCTTCCCCTCCCACTAAGGCCTCTTGCACAAGCAGCCTAACAGCCTTGCAGCCTAACCCCAAGAGAGGGTTTGCAGTTGAGAATCCCAAGAAGAGGAAGGCCTCTTCCTACAGCCTGGCTTTAGGAGCCTAATCCCTCAAAGTAAGGTTTAGGGCGTCCTCTGCCTTGGCATCTCTCACTGGCTACTTTAGCTAGGGAGCCGCTTAGTCCACTGATTTTCGTGAATCCCATCCTGAGGAGCCTCTCTCTCTCCCCAAGCATTGCATACAACCCGAGGCACCTAACCTGAAATTGTGAATCCCAGTAGGTTTTATGGGCACTGAAATGTTGGGTGTGGTGACACTCAGCGTCTCCATGCCTAAATTCCTTTGTAAATATAGCCGTTTGAGCTAGGGAACCTACTGGCTTGATTTCCTTTCCTCTACAAATAGATAGACTCATAGATTCATAGTCTATAAGGTCAGACGGGACCATAATGATCATCTACCTTGACCTCCTGCACAACGCAGGCCACAGAACTTCACCCACCCAGTCCTGTAATAGACCCCTAACCTAAGACTGAGTTATTGAAGTTCTCAAATAATGATTTAAAGACTTCACGGTACAGAAAATCCACCAGCAAGTGACCCAGGCCCCATTCTACAGAGGAAGGCAAAAAAAACCCAGGGCCTTTTCCAATCTGCCCTGAGGGCAAATTCCTTCCTGACCCCAAATATGGTGATCAGTTAAACCCTGAGCATGTGGGCAAACCTCACCACCCAGACACTCAGAAAGAATTCTGTGTAGTAACTCAGAACCCACGCCATCACAGGCCATTGGACATATTTACCACTAGTAATCTAAGATCAGTCAATTGCCAAATTAGGCTGTCCCATCATATCATCCCTCCATAAACTTATCAAGCTCAGTCTTGAAACCAGGTAGGTTTCTTGCCCCCACTGCTCCCTTTGGAAGGCTGGTCCAGAATTTCGTTCTTCTGATAGTTAGAAACCTTCATCTAATTTCAAGTTTAAACTTCCTGATGGCCAGTTTATATCCATTTGTTCTTGTGTCCACCTTGGTGCTGAACTTAAATAACGCCTCTCCCTGGTATTTTCCCTCTGATGTATTTATAGAAAGCAATCATATCTGCCCTCAGCCTTCTTTTGGTTAAACTAAACAAGACAAGCTCTGAGTATCCTCTCATAAGGCAGGTTTTTCCATTCTTCAGATCATCCTAGTAGCCCTTCTCTGCATCTGTTCCACTTTGAATTCATCTTTCTTAAACATGGGAGACCAGAATTGCACACAGTATTCCAGATGAGGTCTGACCAAACCAACACCTCCCTATCTCTACTGGAAATACCTTGCCTGATGCATCCTAGGACCACATTAGCTTTTTTCATAGCCACATCACATTGTGGCGCATAGTCATCCTGTGATCAACCAATACACCCAGGTCCTTCTCTTCCTCTGTCACTTCCAACTGATGCGTCCCCAATTTAAAGCAAAAGTTTTTATTAGTCCTTAAGTGCATGACCTTGCACTTTCCACTATTACATTTCATCCTATTTCTATTACTCCAGTTTACAAGGTCTTCCAGATCTTGTATGATATCCCGATCTTTCTCTGTATTAGCAGTACCACACAACTTTGTGTCATCTGCAAACTTTATTAGCAACCCTCCTTCCCCAATTTTTGTGCTAAAGTCAGTTAAAAAAAAGGTTAAATAAGATCGGTCCCAAGACTGATCCCTGAAGAACTCCACTAGTAACCTCCCTCCAGCCTGACAGTTCATCTTTCAATATGACTCGTCATAGTCTCTTCTTTAACCAGTTTCTTATCCACTTTCCAATTTTCATATTAATCCCCATCTTTTCCTATTTAATTAATAATTCTGCATGTGGAACCATATCAAATGCTTTATTGAAATCTAGGTAACTTAGATCCACTGCGTTCCTATGTCTAAAAAATCTACTTTCTCCTCAAAAAAGGAGATCAGGCTGGTCTGGCATGATCTACCTTTTGTAAAGCCATGTTGTATTTGTCCCAATTACCGTTAACCTCGTTGTCCTTGACTACTTTCTCTTTCAACATTTTTTCCAACACCTTGCATACTACTGAGGTCTAATTAACTAATTACCCGGCTCATTTTTTCCCCTTTCTTAAAAATAAGAACTATGTTAGCAATTCTCCAGTCCAACCTCTGCATTTACAGATTAATTTAAAATCCTTGTTAATGGGCTTGCAATTTCACACGCCAGTTCCTTTAATATCCTTGGATGGAGATTATCCAGGTCGCCAGTTTAGTCCCATTAAGCAGTTTGAGTTTGATTGCTACCTCAGATGTGATAATTTCTACCTCCATATCCTCAAATCCATTAGCCCCCCATCACTATCCCTAAGCTCTTCATTAGCGTCATTAAAAACTGAGGCAAAGTATTTGTTTAAATATTGGGCCATGCCTGGATTATCCTTAACCTCCACCCCATCCTCAGTGCTTAGTGGTCTCACTTCTTCTTTCTTTGTTTTCTTCCTGTTTAAGTGGCTATAGAACCTTTTCCTATTGGTTTTAATTGCAAGGTCCAACTCTTCTTGGCTTTTGGCATTTCTCACTTTGTCTCTACATGTTCTGACCTCCAAGAGATATCTTTCCTTGCTGATTCCTCCCATCTTCCACTCCTGGTAGGCTTTCTGTTTTCTCTTAATCACCTGTCTGAGATACTTGGTCTACAACTCTTAACTATTAATTTTTCCCCTTCTTTGGGATGCAGGCTTCAGATAGTTCCTGCAACTTTGACTTGAAGTAATTCCAAGCCTCCTCTGCCGTTAGACCCATGAGTTCTCCAGTCCAGTACACCTCCCTAACTAATTCCCTTTATTTTTTAAAATTAGCACAGAGAGACATTAAGCTGATATTTCCTACTCCCCACAGCAGTAGGAGTCCCATGATAGACAAAAGCAGAGGCACAAAACTTGGATGGAGCAATAAAATGGTTAAAAACAATAGCCCAGCCAAAAAATGACTGAATCTGCTCACTGATGGTTTGATAAAAAGTTCTGATCTCCAAAAATGGCTCTTTTCTGAAGCTTTGATTTCTTTGTCCATTTCCAGTATTAAACCCACTGACCTGGATAAATGAATTAAGTTTGGGGGGAAAAAATCAAGGAAAACTTGCTTCTGGTGAGATTTCCCAATTCCCTCAGTTCTAGATAACACTTAATTTCCCCAAGTTTTTCAAATTGTGGGTAATGGTTTGAGTTCAATTAATTGAAATGTTCCTTCGCAGGAAAGATGCACTAATACTGCATTATATTATTAACGATGGCTCCTTATTTCATGCCTGTGAGGATTATTTAGACTGACATATGCAGAACATACAGCATCAAATTCCTCCTGGGTATAATGTCACTGAAGTCAGTAGGTCAGATTCTTGGTCTCATAACGGTCCTTTTGCACTGCTCTGGTGGTGCAAAGTGTTGTAAAGCCGACTTAACAGGCCAGCAGAGAATTTCCCTGGCATTAATAGAAACAGCATGAAGACTAGTCTGTTTCCACTGGAAAATGGCCTCATTTTGGTCACAAAATGAATGTGCCTTAATGAAATCCTATACAAAAAATGAGTCCACAGTCAAGATTGTAAATAAATATGAAAAACTTTACACGTCAAGTAGCTGTTCATTTAATAACAACTATTTTGCCTAACTAATTCTTTCCTATGACGATGAATTGATCACAGATAAAGATTTATTTAAATATTGTCTCTTATGGCCTTAAATTTAGATGTTTATCTAGAATTTGAATTCAGGGCTTTTCATGCTAATATTTAGCATAAACAAGAGGCTGGTGCTGAAATGCAAGTGATATTTTCGAATCCGATCATCTGGTATCAGCAGCCAGTTGTTCAATTACCTGTCTGAGCCCTGAATGCCTTTTCTATTTTATAACAATGCCTACTTTTTATACATCAATTTTCATCAATAGGTCTCAAAACATTTATTAATGGGGGTCAGTATCATCATCCCCACTTTTACAGAAGAGGAAACTGAGGCACAGAGAAGCACTGTGACTTGCCCAAGATCACCAGACAGGACAGCAGCAGAACTGGGATTAGACCCCAAATTCCTAACTCCGAGTCCAGTGCTCTACCTACTAGGCCATGGTAGATATGGCCGCCCATGTCTGTCTGTACTCCACACCACTGGAATCTGCACTATCAGTATAGCTGGGTGTTTCTAGCCCAGTCCCCATCAGCAGGGCTAGGCCTTTAGCAAATACTTATTTTGTTTTGCATCATTTCTATCACCACCATTTTTGATCTCCATTTAACTTCTCTTTGTGATCCAGTATTGCCATCATTGTCCTCTAGCATAGCCTCTCTGATTACCTCTCTCTCTCTTGCCATTCTTCTTCTAAATGTTCCTAATCAGCCCCGAACGCTAACCTTCCTCTCACATACACTAAACTGTACAAAGGCACGCAGGAGAAAAGGCATGCTTTCTCTCGTCCTGCAAACACTTCAGGGCTAAGGGAGCCACTGGGCTCGCTGTGAAATTCTTCCATTAAAAGAGTGACTGGGGATGTGGCTTGCTGACATTCTCTAACAGATATTTATGCTGAACCCATCGCGGGTCTTCAGATGTGAAACTACATAATGTGATTTTAGGACCCATTCCAAATCATTTTAAAGTACAGTTTTTGAGACGCTTCATGTTTCACTGGGTTCTGTCTGCATTTCTTTATCAGGTACAGGTATAGTAACTTGTTCAGTCACACATAACTTTTCAGGCCCATGGATGTAAACCTTCAGCAATATTTTATAACAAGCTCTACAAATAAAAGATATTGACTGGGAGTTAAAAACACATTCTCTTTCTTTCTCTCTCTCACTTCCTTTTCAGACCTGGTTCTAGCTAAGAACTTGTTTTGGGAAATTAGTTTCATAGATAGGGTTAACGAATAGAGAGCTATTGCAGAGCAAGAATGCACTGGCCCATAACCCTGTTTTTTCCAACAAAGCATGATTGAAAATAGCCTTAATTTTTGTGTAGCTACTGGTGAGCAATGTGGTGGGTGATGGGAACAACCCTTTGGAAGTAGCTATAATGCAATCGAATGGATGGTCTAATTACTAACTGGAAATACTCTAAATGTGTATTGACCAATTCATGACCTGACCCTGAGATACAGAACTAGAACCACTAACTACTGCGTACTCCAGTTCCATTCCCACTCCTGTATTGGTCAGTGCTGCAGCACCATGTCTGGCCAACACTATGATCTATACCAGGGGTCCCCAAACTATGGCCCGCGGGCCGCATGCGGCCCCCTGAGGCCATTTATCCGGCCCCCGCCGCAGTTCCGGAAGGGACACCTCTTTCATTGGTGGTCAGTGAGAGGAGCTTTGTGGCTCTTCATTTAGCCGGCAGGCAGTCTGCTTCGCAGTGGCTTGGCACTTTAAGAGCGAACCGGCTCTTAAAATGGTAAATCTCTGCGCTGTGGGCCCCACCCTGCAGCTCCGCTGCCGAAATTGACAAGGGTGTCTCAATGTCACGGTGGAGACCGCACCCTGCAATTAGAGCTCTGCCGCCGAAATTGACACGTGCGAGTCAATTTCACGGCGGAGAGTGGTGTGAAGTGCTGCTCGCTGGGGTGCCTGCCCCACCCCTGCCCCATGCCGGTCCCTGCCCCATGCCCCATGCTGCGGTGCCCCACATCACCGGAAGCAGTGAACTGGCCCCCTGTGTAAAAAGTTTGGGGACCCCTGATCTATACAATAAATTTAATACAATTGTTGGCAAACCATACTTATGCCATGATCCAAAACTCACAGAAGTCAAAAGAAACTACTCCATAGACTTCAAAGGGCTTTGGATCAAGCCATTAGAGATTGTGAGCCAAATACACTACTGGGCTAAGTGAATTCAACTCCACTGATGTCAGTGTAATTGTGTCTGCTTACGCCAACAGCGAATCAGGCCCAGAAAGTTTGTTCCATAGGCATGGGAGGGTGCATCATTCATTTCGATAGTTTATGCTGTAATTAAAGTTTCATGGCTTTCAGCACATAGACATTCTGTGCCCAATTACACTGTGAAGGTTTTGGGTTTTTCCCCCTCAATCATTCTGAAATGTGTTCTTGTGTTTCAATGCATTGTTGAAACATTAACCATTTGCAAATATACGCTATCCTTTTTGTTATAATAGTTGTGAGTGACGGGAGGCTCCCTCTCTGTTAGACAATATAATAAAGTTGATGGCATGAATATGATTTTCATGGTTTTCATTTAGTGGACTGTTAAACGAGGAAACAGGACATCAAAGTTCGGAGAGGCTATAATATGGGACTATAGTAGATCTAGCAAATCTAGCAGAAATTTAGAGCTGTCTGAATACTGACCTTTCCAGTACAAAGCTCTCCATTCTGTGCATACACTCAGTTAGATTCACAAAAGGACTTAGGCACCTAAGTGCTATAGGCAGGGCCAGCCTTAGGGAAAATAGCATCCTTGGTGAACTTGTATTTGATTCTCCCAGCTCCTCCAATGCCCGCTGCCTCCCCAGACTCCCCACAGACTCCCTCATTGCCCCAGCCCCACTGGTCCCTTCCCCAATTTCCCCAAGCTGCCTTCTATGGTCTCGCACCCCAGGCCCACCCTGCTCATTGCCTCTTGACCCTGGTGCCCGTCTGATCACATTGCCAACCCATAGGGTTGGCCATGCCTGCAGTGACTCACATCTGGATGCCACAGTGATGGGCATAATAGGGAACCCTACAGCAGTCACTTTGACACCCCCAGCCAGTGCTTCAGGGACCCCTCCCCCGGTCGCTGAGCAGAACAGCCAAGGCAATGTAGCAGGTGGTCTTCTGCACTCTGACAGGGTGAGCGGGCACTGGGGCAGAGTCCTACCTCTCCGGCACCGCCTCACCTTGCCCACTCAGCATGGCCTCCAGTTCTTCTGCCATAGGCCCAGAGGCCATGGCTGCAACACAACAAGTCCCACAATGGGTCTGCGGCCCAAGGGGTGGTGTAGTGACAGGCACCAGAGGGCTGTGGTGGCAGGGGAACAGGTGACTTGAGAGCCCCAGAAAGGGAGGAGGGAACCAGAAGGGTACAGATAGAGTTTCACTGGTGGGGGATGAAGGGGTGGGCAGTGACATAGGGGCTCCAGAAGGGCAGATCTCTCCCCACACTCCAATACGAAGCATCCTCAATATTCAAGTGCCCCTCCCCAGTCCCAGGGAAGATGGGTTATTGGGGTGGGGAGGTTAAAATGTAAATGCTCCAAAACACTAGAGGTAGCTGGGCTGAGTGGTGATGGTGGAAGATTCAGTCCCAAAATATACCTAACCCTTTGGGATAAGCAAGAAAAAGGGAGAGCTCCTGAGAACTGGGGAACATGGGGAATTGGGGGGGGGGTTCAGAATGTGGCATAGGAGAGGGGGCCCTTGAAGATCTGGGGGACACCCTGAGAACTGGATAGACTGGGGGCTAAGAACTGGGAGGCTGGGACCTGGGGGGGGCAGAAGGAGGAACCTCCTGGAATCTGGGTGGGCATGGAGGGGGGTTGGGATCTGGGGACACAGGGAGGGGCCCTCTGGGAGCATGGGGGGGTGGAAGGGGCTAGGACCTGAGAGCAAAGCGAGAGGATCCCTCCAGACTTACTGATCTCTTTCCCCTCAGTTTCAGCTACCTTCCTCTTCCAACCCAGAAGAGAGTGGAAACTTCCAGCTCCCATTGACCAGCCGAGATGCCACATTTGCCTTGCATTGGGTGGCGTTGCTTTCATTCAGGCCGCACAGGGAAGGAGGAATGCCCCAGGCCGGGGACAGTCCTAGAGGGTGCTGGAGAAGAGCACGCCGGCTTGCAAAGGTGGAAGTAGGAGCCGGGCTGGGACATCAGACAGGATGGCAAACAGGGGCCTTCTGCTCTGGAGCAGAAGGTGGGCACTCCTGCTGTGCCGGGCCGCACCCCGCAGGGGGAACCCAAGCCCTTTGCCTTTTCACCACGTCACTCCCCTGACCACAGCACCCAGGTCACCCAGCCCTAAGGACAGCCTAGCTGCAGTCACCAATGGTATTCACAAAAACCTCCCTCAGCTGCTGCCAAAACCTGTAGTCACTGGAATTCTCTCGGCACCTAAGATTTTGCAGTAAAAGTTCCCTAGGCAACTATGGCTATGTCTACAATGATGGTGGCAAAGTCGCCGCTTTCGGATTGACTTCTCTGGATCGACTGAGTGGTCAGCGTAGACCCGCTCAGTTGATCTAGAAGTTGACGCTGTTAATCCACCCCTCAAGTGGCGCAGCGCTGCAACGATGGGAGCGCGGTGCCCATTGATACAGTGCAGTGAAGACAGCATGCAGAGGAGAAGCACAGCAGTCGACAGGAGTTACATAAGTTTTCTGCATAGTTTGCGTAACTCCCTTTGACTGCCGCCGAATTGCCGGGGTAAGTGTAGACCAAGCCTAGGTTTCTGCCTCTGAACATGTGCACTGCTGCTGCACGCTAGACATCTGAATTTGTATTTCCTGGCTGAACCCCAGTGTGATTCACAAACATATGGAAGATAGAAGTTCCTCCACCTATCTTGCCTGTGATGTGTGATCCAAGAGGCATACTCAGAGCACACCTAACCCCACACAAAACAGCCAGTCAGCCTCACTTCCATACCAGGAAAGTTACAGGAAGAAATTCTTAAACAATTAATTGGCAGGCATCTAAAGGAAAAAGGGGTTGTAAGAACATTTGTCAATAACAAATCATGTCAAATGAACCTAATTTCCTTCTTTGAAGGGGGTCATTAGCCTATTGGATGGGAACAGGGGAGCAGTAGATGTGATATATCTCTTGATTTTAGTAAGACTCTTGCCAGAGTCCCACATCACATTCTCATAAGGAAAAGTGGTCTAGAAAAAATTATTATAAAGTGGGTGCACAACTGGTTGAACAACCATACTGAAAGAGTTGGTAGCAATGGTTTGCTGTCAAACTGGGAGGGAGTATCTAGTGGGGTCTCTGCAGGGGTCAGTCTGGGGTACAGTACTAGTCAATATTTTTCCTGAATGATTTGGCTAATAGAGGGGAGAGTAGGGTTATAAAATTTGTGGATGACACCTAGTTGGACACCAATTTGTGGATGACACCAAGCACTTTGGAGGGCAGGATTAAAATTCAAAATGATCTTGATCAATTGGAGAAGTGGTCTGAAATTCAATAAAGACAAGTGCAAAGTACTATACTAATGAAGGAAAAATTAAATGCACAGCTACTAAAAAGGAGCAACTGGCTAGGTGTTATTACTGATGAAAAGTCTCTGGACAGTTATAGTGGATCATAAATTGCATACAAGCCCACAATGTGATGCAGTTGCAAAAAAGGCTAATACCATTCTGGGGTGTATTAACAGGAGTGTCATATGTAAGCCACAGAGATAATTGTTCTGCTCGATTCAGTGGGAATACTTTTGGGCATCACAATTTAAGAAAGATGCCAACAAACTAGAGAGCATCCAGAGGAGAGCAATACAAATGATAAAAGATTTAGAACACCAGACAGATGAGGAAAGGTTAAGAAACACTCCTGGGTATATTTAGTTTGAGAAATGAAGACTGAGGGTGGGGACCTGATAACAATCTTCAAATATGTTAAGGGTTGATATGAAAGGACGGTGATCAATAGTTCTCCATGTCCACTAAAGGTAGGAAAGAAATAATGGGTTTAATCTGTGGCAAGGGATATTTAGATTAGATATTAGGAAAATCTTTCTAACTACGTAAGCCCTTTGGGATTTAGAGAACTTGGTCCCTTTAAAACCTTGTCCTGAGGCAGAGGAACCACTGGTTGTTCCAGGGGAATGAAGAGAGGGAACATGACAGGGTGTGGGTGTCTAGAGCTCCAGACAGAAGGGCTATAGCAAGCAGGCCCCCTTTAGTGAACAGCCAAGAACCAACCCAAAGGCTGGGAGGGTGAGAGCGGCTGACTGGGAACACCCCAGGACAGGAGGCAGGAGGAGCATTGTGACAGGGAGGAATCACCTGAGAAGGACACACCCGAGCTGGACCCAGTATCACTGGTACCAAGAGCTGTATGGGGCCATGAGTACAGGGGCTTGTGACCTTGCAGTGAGAATAAGGAAGAAGGCTGTAGCTAGCTATGTGGGGAGGGTGTCGTTCTGTGTGGGTTTGCAGAAAGCGGCAGAAGAAGGCACCGTCGGGGCTTGTTGGGGAAAGACACCCAGCTGTCACTGCCGGTCTGGAACCTTGCCCACAATTCCTGAACTCTGAGTGAAAATGCATTGCCCAGTGTCTGCCCTTTCATCTTGTACCACTGAGCCTGTGGGGCCTTGTGTAGATGTAACCCTGTTTTACCACTCCCCCTATACTCCCTCCATTGTTTTTCTCCATTCACCCATCTGTAAATAAATATTTCCCTTTCCTATATTAATTTACTATTGCGGTGTGTGTGGTCATGTCAGGGGAGTTGAAAGAGGTGCCCCTGAGGTGGAAGGGAGTTTCCTGCTGTGTTCCTGCACGTGCCTTTTCTTGGCCAAAGCTGCCTACAGAGTGGACTCCATCTTGGCCATGAGGGCGCTATAATTACACTATAAGGCTATTTAAATACTGGAAGAGGTTGCCAAGGGAGGCTGTGGAATCCCTGTCTTTGGGAGATTTTAAGAACAGGCCAGACCAACACTTGTGCAGGGATGGTCTAGGTTTACTTGGTCCTGTCCCAGCATGGACTAGATGACCTCCCAAGGTCCCTTCCAGCCCGACCTTTCTATGAGTCTAATAGCTAATTTTATAAACTGTGTGTGATATTTTCTCATGTGCAGCAAGTTTGCACAAGAACTGTCCATCATTAAGCTCTAATTCAGCAAAGCACTTAAGCACACATTAATTTTGAACTTTTGAGTGGTTCCAGTGAAGTCTACCAGATTTATATGCTCAAAGTTAAACATACATTGAATATGTTTTCTTAAAACCAGCCCTTAAATCCCACTTAATCCCTTAAATTAGAGTTTAAGTGAGACTGAAGTGGAGCACTGTCTTGATGCTGGTCTTCGGCACTGGGATGAATTCAGTCCTAAATACAGAGATTGGCATTTATGACAGGAATGCAGATCAGCAATGCCACTTGGAAAATACACACACTCTTCCTTGCTAGTGTGCTTCATTTCACAATCCAGTGCTATCATTAAAAAAACCCTGTTTGTGCCTTCATCTGGTTCAACCATTCCTTAATTTTCCATCAGCTATACTATTTTACTGAATAGTGCCATCCAAAACAGGTCAGGTCTCTAATTTTTCTGTGAAAAATCTTGGCCTATCATGTTAATTTTACACTATTGCCACTACTGCTAGGTATTGTGTGCTTGCTGAGTTAAATTCATAGTATCTTGTCTGGCTCTTTTACTGAACTAACTTTTGGTGCTTAGGAGAGGCTGTCTGGCCTAAATTCCAAACTCTAACATGTATCCTGTTAGCTCAGCAGATATTTTGCAAGGATCTCAAGCCAATACTGAGCACTGCATTGCTTTACTCTTCAGCCTTACAAAGCCATGGATTGTAACATGTCTTTTCCATGCTCCCTTGCTGCAAAGCATGAAGGCAGATCAGCCCTCAATACCTAGTTGTTAGTTTCATCTGCCATTTCCTTTGTCTGCAGTTTTCTTCCCTCCCCTACTCTCTATCCAGTATTGACTTGTTATGATGCAATCTTATCTGAAACATGAAGTTTCTTGTTTTTCAGGATAATAGGTAGCTTGGATTGCTAGCAAATTATCTGTAAACTAGCTGATACAGGAAAATCACTCCCAGGCAGATATGGTCTGATCCAGTTCTCACTGACGTCAAACCAATTTGACAGCCAAGGAATTCTTATGCAAATTGTGTTTTCTACGTGTTTTTATGAATTGTACAAATTGTATTTTCTACATGAAGTCCATTACTGATACAGTAGCCAAGCAAAAATACACATGTTGCAGACAATTCCCACAGTTTCATTTCCTGCAGGTCATGCACCTGATACGTTGCATTTTTGCTAAATGTTGTGGAAACCCTAGGTAGGTTCAAGATAGCTCACCTTTCATTGCCTGAAATATATCTCTGAGCAGCAAACCACCCGCAAGAGGCCTAGTCACCTTCTCAGCCCTGAAAATAGGGCTTAAATGGGTCTTGGGTAGTGGGAAAGCCTGTGTACAGGTCCTTGGCACAATTTCACCTATTTTGCACTATTCTACTAACCACTGCAGGGGTCATTCTCCCTGTGGAGAACAAGTCAGTATTGGCATTGCAGATAAAAATAGCTGCTACTCTCACTCTTTTGCAAGGGTTAGGGTTTCAGGTTTTGAGTAAACAGCTCTGCGGTGACCTTGCACCTGCCTGCACAACACTCCATGTTTGCTCTTCCTTTTGAAAATACTCTGAACTCTCTGATTCCAAGATCAGGAAGCTACAAGAAATACTTAAAGGCCAGATTCTGCCACTTTTACTCACAATGAGTAGTTCCATTGACGTCAGTGGTATTTCTCAGAGAGTAAACTATTGCTCCGTGTGAGTAAACACAGCAGAATCTGGGCTTCAGTGACCTAATATTACTACATGTTTGTTTTACCCACCCTTTGTTCCATGTAGATTATAACATAGTACGCAGAATTCCAGAAAATCAGCTTTAGAATTCTTTGGTGTTATGAATGGTTGAAGAAGTGTTTGAATCCAGATTGGATTTAGGCAGGCATTGTAGTTCAAGGCTGACTCAGGGCTAGAGGTCAGGTTTATATCTGAGGGAAAGGAAATTGCATACGTTCATCTGATGAGACGCCTTACCAGGAAGACTGTCCTCATGAGATTTCAGTCCCCTGTGCAGAAGAGTCATGATCCTGCAGGGCTGTGAGTTCTTCCAATGCAGTGCTGCATACCTTCAACATCCATGAATGTCAATGGCACGACCCCAGCGCTTTGCCAAGCCAGGTTCTAGAACTGGAATACACAACCCTTGAGTTTCTAAACTCAATCCTGAACAAGAACCACAGAAGCAGATTTGTATCAAGGCACTGAATGGAAATGCAAAAGAGATTCTGGTTTCAGGCCCATGTCTTGCTAAGCCCAACCCCATAAATATGCATCATTACTTATTTAGAGCTTGATCCTGCAGGGTGCTGGCATAACCAGGAGGAGCTTGGATCCCTTAACTCCCATTGACGTCAGCCTGAGTTGAGGGTGCTCATCACACCCAGGGGTTATTCAGTGGCTTGCAGGTTCAGGACCTTCTGAGACAACTTTTCCTCAATATCTTGGAATAGTTTATTTCAAGAGTAGATTCTGTCCTTAAAAGTGCCTATCTTTGTCCCCTCTTATCTTATGCAGTAAATGTATATTTTTGGCAGGAACAAGAAGTCCTGCACACAGCCCAGCAATTTCATTTGAAATATGTTCTAGATCTTCCCACCTGATATGCTTCATGTAAAACACATATGTTGCCATTAACAACACCTGTGCAGTGCATAGCACCAATTTTCCATTACTTTCACAACTTAGCCAAAAGGGAAAGGATCCAAACCTTTTGCCTTTAAAATGTTTTTTAAGATGTTAAATGTTAAAGAATTTCATTTGCCTATTCTGTGCTAGAGTGCAAATATGGCTGAATCATCTTACAATTGTTTAAAATCTTAAATGAAGTTTTGCTATGGCCCAACATATCTATTAAAAAACCAGGAGTCATACCATCAAAAATCAGAAGATTGGCTTAAAAGTCAATAATAAATGGTTTTAAATACTTAAAAGTCAAAATACTAAACATTTTTATATTCTGTCCATGCCAATGTTGGTGTACTGGGTGGAAACTAGTCTCTTCCATTCCTCTCTGTCATCTGCTGCTGCCTTCGCTTGCTCTAAAGGTATGTCCATATTGACGGCGGAAAAGTTGCCACCGTCAAATCGATCTTTCTGGATTGACTGAGCGGTCAGTGTAGACCCGCTCAATCAATCAGAAAGTCGACTTAGTAAAACCACCACCTGAAGTAGCACAGTGCAGTGAAGATGGCGTGCAGAAGGAAAGCACAGGAGTTACGCAAGTTACTCTGTGTAGTTTGCGTAACTCCCATCGACTGCCACCAAATCTCCAGGTAAGTGTAGACCAGGGATAAACATACACACCCAAGAGTTTACGGTCCAAGTGGACAAGACCACCAAAGGCATGAAGAAAGGATGGATTATCATCCTCAATTTACATATGAGGACCTGACACACAGAGACTTGCCCAAGGTGACACAGGAAGTTGGTGGCAGAATGGGAAGTAAACTCAGATGTTGAGGATATGTTTACACGGCAATCAAACGTGTGGCTGCAGCATGTGTAGACATACCTGCAATAGCTTTACAACCTCTCCCAAGACCTTGGATATGCACTTGTGTGGCTAGCAAGTGCTGCAGTAGCTTCACAGCTATTGTTATTTGAGCTAACTAGATCAAAGCTAGCGCAGGTGTGTCTATGTGTGCTGCAGCCGTACCCTTGATTGCAGGAAAGACACACCCTGAGTTTCAGGCCAGCGCCCTAAGTATGAGACCATCCTTCTATCCATAAGCCAAACAAACCCTAGCGATTAACATACCAACAGCAACCTCAACCTTGTCACGCTATAGCTTCTCTGCATACAAGGCCTGGTGTAAAAATGATGTAAATGACACCAGAAGCAGGCTTGCAAATCCCTGAGTTTGGCCAGCACAGCACCTGTGTGGTGCTGAACTACATTCTGTACAAGCCTCAGGTGAGCTTCAGCACAGAATTTGTCTTTATGCCTATCATATTTTATCCACATACATGAAGAGAAAGGATATGAAGACCTATGAAGCAATTTCAGCTGTGTGTGCTAAATATTGTCCACAGGAGACGATGATGTTCTTGAACTCAGTTGGTGAGTGCCTCCCACAGGTGGTAGAATGAAATATTATACCACTTTCTGTTTCAATCAGAGGCAAGGTAACTCAGCACCTCACAGAAGGCACTCAGCATCTTGCAGGCTGAGGCCTGATAAGAGCTTGATAAGTTTATGGAGGGGATGCTATGATGGGACAGCCTAATTGAGCAATTAACTGATCTTTAACTACTAGTGGTAAGTATGCCCAATGGCCTGTGGTGGGATGGTAGATTGGGTGGGTTCTGAGTTTCTACAGAGAATTCTTTCTGAGTGTCTGGCTGGTGAGTCTTGCCCACATGATCAAGATTTAGCTGATCGCCACATTTGGGATTAGGAAGGAATTTTCCCCCAGGGCAGATTGGCAGAGGCCCTGAGGTTTTTTTGCCTTCCTCTGCAGCATGGGGCACGGGTCACTTGCTGGTGGATTCTCTGGTGGATTTGCTGTATCTTGAAGTCTTTAAACCATTATCTGAGGACTTTAATAACTCAGTCATAGGTTAGGGGTCTATTACAGGAGTGGGTGGGTGAGATTCTGTGGCCTCCATTGTTCACGAGGTCAGACTAGATGATCATAATGGTCTCTTCTAACCTTAAAGTCTCTGAGTTTGTAGTGCTTAAGTTTTATTTTGCATACATTCGGGACACTGTTGTCTGGAGTCACATAACCTGGTTGTTACATTTTAGGAGATGTTGTTTTGCACTGAGAGAAAATGTAGCAAATGTCACATTTTCAGCAACATCAGCGTATACTATACCAAGTGGAGACTTTCTAGATTCTCTGTTTCACTTGGCATTCAAGGAAAAGCTAATGAATGAAATGGTCAGGATGAAAGTATCTGCACTATAGCCTTTGCAAGAGAACAGAAAACTGAAGAGGTCTGTGATGGTGTATTCACTCCACAACACTTCTGAAGGTGTTAACGTAGGTTAGATGGGCCAAATAACCACATAACCTGAACCTTGAGGCCAAATGATTGTGTCCCCCCCATGACCTGAGATATAAATTGGTAACTACCATTTATGTGCCTAGTTTTGTATTACAGTGGAAAATAAACAGGAAATAGTTCACTAACTGGAGCATGACTGGAACAAACTCTACTGTGGTTAAAAGCCTATGCATTGTGGATACATAACACTACGCTTCAGGGTTGGCAGGCATTTTGCTTTTATAATGAAAAATGTTTGAAAGTAAGCTCCCCGCATTTTAAATTCATATAATCTATCAGAAATTATTACCACCCTCAAGCACAAGTATATAAGACTATATCATATTTTTCATGCCCAATAAAACATTCCCACCTAAAGTCCCTTAATGCAACGCTTCACCCTCTTGTTTAAAGAACTATCGATGCCTCAG
This sequence comes from Mesoclemmys tuberculata, assembly GCA_007922155.1. Classification (NCBI taxonomy): domain Eukaryota; kingdom Metazoa; phylum Chordata; order Testudines; family Chelidae; genus Mesoclemmys; species Mesoclemmys tuberculata. The sequence goes on from ML675610.1 coordinate 35,028,049, forward strand.
TGACAGAGGTGGAGCTGATGCATAGCAATGGTATGAATGCTATTGGACTTGCTATGTAAGAAGTTGAGACTACTGATACATAACCTAGTTACTGAGCGAGACTGAATGATTTATATTGGGGTAATAAAATGTTTATTGAATGCAATAGGGGCTGTGGGAAACATTAAGCAGGGAAGCAACATAATGGCTTTCTAGTGAAGACCATCTAGGTACACTCTCAAAAAACAATGTGCCAAGCTGTTGGATTCAAGGAGCCTATGTCCAGTCTTCAACCCCCCCCCTCCCCCCCCGGCAAACCTTGTTTTGTCAGAACTAGGAGGCTGGATAGCTAAACTGGGAGGCTGGAGACTAGAGAGTTAAAAAGCCTTCCTGAAGGGGAGAAGAGGAGTCGCTTATGAGCAGCTCTCTAGGCAGAGAGGTTGTCATAGACCAGACTGTGTGGAGGTGTCTGAAGGAAATGGTCCTCCCAGATCCAGGGAATGGTAAACCTCACTTAAGCACTAGATGCCTTAGAGTTATGGACACCAGAGGTACGAACTGACCAGTCAGCCACACATATCATTTGGAATCAGAAGTATGCAATCAGGCAGCTTCAGGGACAAAGAAAAAGCAAATACAGCACAGTACTGTGTTAAACATAAACTACTAAAAAAATAAAGGGAAAGCAGCATTTTTTCTTCTGCACAGTAGTTTCAAAGCTGTATTAAGTCAATGTTCAGTTGTGCACTTTTGAAAGAATAACCACAACATTTTTGTTCAGAGTTACGAACATTTCAGAGTTATGAACATCCTCCATTCCTGAGGTGTTCATAACTCTGAGGGTCTACTGTACATGTACAACCACTTTTATTGATTTTAAGATATCATTTCTCTTAAATGCTTTTGTTCTAAACAAATGATATTTCCTTTAAGAAGGCTATTTGGTCACTAATAACCATGGTTATTGCCCTGGAATGGAATTACATAAACTGGGCCTGCTGAGGTGATCCCAGTTGAGACCCAGGGGACTGCAACCTAGCAACTAGTCTGAGAGTGGAGGATTATGTCATTCTATCCCAAGATAGAAGCCAACCCAAGTCCTGACACCTAGATGACTGTGCATGGAAAGACCAGGAAAGTTCAAAGGCACAGTTTATCTGGCAATTGTGAAAGCCTTATTGGGAGTTTCAATACAATGGGCCCCAAAGGCCTTAACTTCAGTTCAGTAAGATTTAACTCATTTCAATAAGGTTTGTCCAAGATATTGTTATATCTGTCACACTACCATCAGTGGATGTGGAGAACAATGGATTAACACCCTCTTTATTACAATCTTTTACAAAAAAGACTGTTGCCTAGAAATGCTTTGTAAGATTGGGCAAAAATGAATGAGTCCCACTAGCAAAAATGGCAGAAAGTAATATCTGATGTACTGTGTAATACCTATATAAAGAAATAAATTCATAGGGCCTCAAGAGTTCCCTGCACATATGAAGGTCTGATCCATTGCAGTCAATACTCTCATTGATGGCGATGGGCATTAGAGCAGGCTCATAGAGGGCTGTGGAAATGAATGTTACTTCTTCCACAGTGGTTGCAAAAAGTCCCAACAATGGTGGCAAGAGCATGGATCTACTGTAGAGGGTTGGGTAGATGTAGGACCCAATGAAGAGTGTGCACTCCACCTGAGCAACACAGTTCTGGGTACAGCTCTATGGGGCTCATTGTCTCTCACAAGGTTTGGGGCCAGAGGTGAGCCGGGGAGGAACAAGAAAATGAAATCCACAGCAGCTTAAAGAGCTCTCCTAGAACTCTGGCCTAGCAGAAGATTTTTCATTCCAATTTTAGGGGGAAAGATACTGATCTCTGATAAATTATCCTAATTCAAGAGCATGACTATAATATGGCACATACTGTACCTTTTCCATTCTGCAATCACTCAGTGCTGATAATTCCCAAAGTAGCCCAGCAAAAAACCCCAGTGGATTTTTTTTTGTTAACCTACATTCCTTGAGATACCAAATTATGCTGCAAGAACTACTCTTCAGAATTAGCTAAGCAGGTTTAACAGGCGGGTCCAGGTTTCTTTTCCCAAATCCATTCAAGATGAAAATTATGTGGCTGGGCAGAGGGCAGAGCAACGTATTTTGAAGAGTTTGTAGCCAGAGTGCAGTCTCAATTGTATGAAGGAACACAGCTGCAACAGCTGGTCAGTTAAATCCATTGTTTAGGAGGCTCCTGGATTCATTCCCCACTGACACTAAGCTGTCACAGGGCATCATCCACAAATAACTTTTTCTATGATCTATGGGGTGGCTGGAAGACTGCCTCCCATCCCTGAAGGCTGATGACTTCATCTAGTTTATACAAGCCTTTATCATCTGCTGTTTGGACTACAGTAATCCATTGTACCTGGGAACAAAGCCATCAGCTCTTAGGAAACACCAGATAGTACAGAACACTGCAGCACATCTCCTCAGCAACATGAATTATCATGAGCACATCAGACCAGTCCTCTACTCTCTGCACTGGCTTGCCATAGAATATTGAGTTAAATTCAAGGTCTTGGCCCTTGTTTTCAAGGCGCTCAGTGGCCTGGGCCAGGCATATTTAAAAGATCACCTAAAGCTCTGGGCTGCTGACTGTGGTTAACAACTTCACTCCTGGGGCACAAAGGACTTTCTTCCATTAACTAAAGCTGGTCTGTGTGGGAGACAGAGCTTTCTCAGAGGCCAGTCCAAGACTGTGGAACGAACTCCCACAGGAACTAAAGATCATCACAAACCTCACCACCTTCTGCTCCAAGTACAAGCTGCACACCTTTGACCTTGCCAGTGCAGTGTGCACATAAGAAAAAACCCAAACCTACCAAATCAAAACATTCCACTGCATGTGCTGTTGTGCCCCAAGGAGAGGATCAGAACAAGCATGAACCACATGGTAGATATTAATCAGGTTGCTTAATGCACCACTGGAAAGCACTCAACTAATGTAGTGAGGAGGGCAGATTCTATCTGGAGAATCTGTATTTATATGGAGACTCTACATGGAGATCTACGTGGAATCTTCTCTATACGGAGAATCTATATGCAACAGAATGTCCACTGACGTCAAGAGAGTCTTTCCATTAACTGCCAAGTCCCAGGCCTTTAGGAAAAACAGGGTTTTCTGGTGGGTTCCATTCCCAAAGGGGAACCAAACATGCAGTCAATGGCGAAATGAGCTATATAAGATGAACTTCAGCATTAAAAAAAAATCAGCTTTTTCCATGGCCCTTTTTGACAGCATCATTCAAAGATGAGACAAAGAAAAAAGAAAACTTGTAACTCTCAAAACATGCATCACAATACCTATGAAATGTTATGTTTTGCAGTTACAATGTATATTAACAGAGTGAAAGATGATAACTTCCTATGTAGTAATGGGAACAGGATGAGTGCATAGCAGGCCTATCATCTGTGTAAATGCAAAATGCACAGACAATGACTCTGAAAAGCAGCTTAGTCCTCCTGTTTCCTTTGGTGAATAAACACCTCTGCTTCCTCTTCATTCATGAAAACAAATATTTGGCTGACAAATGCCTCAATTTCCTCATAAGAGATGAAGAAAAGTCTAGGTATTTCCCAGTGGTATATCTTCCCCAATTATAGAACTGGCACACATCAAGGAATTGTTTCCTCTTGCAACAGCTAAAACTTCACACAATGGATCAGTCCTCATCGGCATAAATCAATTTACTTGCACCAGCTGAGGCTTTGTCCCAGTGTGCAGATGGGAAAATTCAGACCTGTGTAGCTCTCTGTCAGCAATAACAATGGTGGAAGCTCTAGTCTAAAGAGAGCTCAGGTGTTTTTAATCACCATTTAGTCTAGCTCCAATCAGGGTGTTGAATAATAATTCATTCTTGATCGCTCATATTCCCCCTCACCTCCCTATTCTGAATGGGGTTAGACAGTAGTAAAATCTCCCATGCCACAGCTTCTACCACTGCTACCACAAAGAAAGCTGCATAAGTAATGAATTACATCTGATTTTTTCCCAATGCAGAAAATGAGACTAGCCCTAGGATTAGAAGTGGCAGCCTTTCTCAGCAATCTTCTAGCTGAAACAGAGTATCTGGGCCCCATTACTCTTTCTACTTTAGCAAATCTTGCAGTTATTGTGCAAGGACATTATCTAGCTTTCAGTGGTGCAAAGCTAGGCTCAGATATCTGGTCGTTGCTATATTGTTATGCTGATCCATTTTATATTCAAAAACTTTGTTTTAACTGGGCAATGACTTAAATATTCTATGGTATTCAGCTTTACCAGGTTAGAGACCAGCAAGTTTCTTTCAACCCCTTGCCGTCTGAGAGAGAGTGAGTGAGTGAGTGAGAGAGAGAGAGAGACTCCATTTATGAATAGGAGCGACTGTACAGTTTCTAGCCTTTTGTGGATTAAATGCATGCTCTGCACAATGGCATGTTTTATAGGTATCAGTCTCCCCTCAGGTACACACAGTGGAGACAGGATTTTCTGTTTTGGGCTGCTGGCCTCTGAGGTTGAAAAAGGACTTTGCAAGAGGTAAAGGTGAGGCTATTTTGAGAAGTTTTGCTAACAGCGCTCTTTATTTACCAGCCTTGATCATCATAACAAAAGTACAGGGCTCGCTCAAAGAAAGAGACCAAGGGAGTGAAGAGATTCAGATCAGCAAGGGTACTGCAGCATGCACGTGTATGTGTCCTTGTTGACTCCCACCATTTTAAAGGAAGGTCAACTATGCATGGGGTGTCTTTCACCTGTCCCCCCAGTAGGCATGAGTGGACAATGGTGTGCTTAGAGGGATACAATGCCAGAGGGATGGGCTGGAGTGAATCCACAGAGAGCTTTGTCAGTCAGGAGGGTTAGTGGAGTAGAAGATGGGTAGAAATCAAGTGCAAATGATGAAGGATGGGTTTATTATTGTCTCACTTTCTGGAGTAAGATGAAGTAATATGATCCCACTTCCTCAGTATTCTGGATTCCCGGAAGTTTTTGGCACCATTTGTGCTACAAAAATAATCATATTTCAACATTGTTGAGGATCAAGCATGTTTACATTCCTTTTGCCCCTGTAGCTGAAGAAGGCATTATACTCAGCTGAAGAAATCATGTTTAAGCTTTGGTTAACGTGTGATGTTGTCATGTTTCCTCACGCAAGAATACAGCTTTCTATAACCTGGTCTAGCCTCTGCTATGTTTCATAACACAGCTGAAGCAAGGTTGTTTGTGCCTGGTGGACAGGACCTTATAGCAGGGGTGGGCAAATTTTTTGGCCCGAGGGCCACATCTGGGGTGGATAGGAAGGGGCGGGGCTGTGCAGGGGGAGTGGCCACCACATGGCACTGCTTGGGGCCAGGAACGGCTCCAGTCAGGGTGCTGCTGGGCCCATGTGGTGAGGGAAAGGGATGGGGCTGCATGGGGGGAGCAGCCACTGTGGGGCACTGCTTGGGGTCAGGAGTGACGCCCGTCAGGGCACCGCTGGGCCCACGTGGGGGGCAAAGGATGGGGGGAAGGGTGAGGCTTGTCCTATGAAATGCTTAGATGGGCCGTACGTGGCTCGCGGGCCATAGTTTACCCACCCCGCCTTAGAGTCTGGATTTAAGCAGGACATAAAGGGAGAGACAAATGTTAAAATGTCAGAATTTCCCATGAAATTCTGATTTTTCGCTCAGCTCTATTAAATATCAAGTCTTGGCGAGGGAAGTTGGAAGAAGCATGCAGGTGTCATGGTTATCTTGCTCAATCAACACTATGTAGCTGGGGAGAAAATAAATTAGTGGGAAGCCTTCTGTTAGGGAAAAGAAGCAAACCAATTTGTGATTAAGATAAGGCCACATTAGAAGCTAGAGCAATTAACAAGCTTGCCTTTCATCTGGGGCAAAAGCTGCCGTTATATTATGCCCCTATATTGGCATAACTCAGTGGGTGCCTTTCAGCTGAGGCATTTGCCAGTGTGTCACTCATTGTACCTTGCCTTCACTGAACACTGGATGGAACACTGGTGAAGCCTATAGTCACTCGAGCAGGCTAATTATTTGCCTATCTGCAGATATAAAGCAGCCTGTTGTCAGTGGATCAAAGAGGAGACAATAGTGCCCAGGGAGAATTCCAACTTTTGTTGCACAAATGTGAACAACTTCGGTAACTAACTGAGGATGTCATAACAGTGGAGGAGGTGAGAATGTGGGACTCCGTCTTTGGACCTTCTTGTTATCGTGCAGAGTCAGAGGGGAGATCAACCAGTGATAACAAGCAAAGAATTGTTCTCTGCGTAGTATGGTGGAGACCAGAAGCAAAGGGGACGTACAACTCAGAAGCAGCAGCAGCAACACACTGCAATGTGCAGGCAGAGCGTGCACACTGCTACACCTCTTTGTGGGGTGCATCATACGCTCTGCCTTGCCCGACTGGCTGGCTCTACCCCACCTGCCCCCCATCACCTTCAGAGCTCCTCTTAGTTACACTGGGTATACGCAATCAGATTCAGATGAAACGAACCCAGTGCTTTAAGATGGAGTCTCCCTTTGCCTGTCACCCCCTTTGCATAGCTCCACGTGCACGTGGCTATCAGGTTAGCCAAGCAAAAACATCACTTTTTTGAGGGGAGAAATTTGAAATGTGCTTTTTTTCCACCCCTCTGCGAAAATATGAAGTAACCAAGCAAGCAAAGTTGCCTACACACGTCAGCTGCCTCCTTCTGATGCATGGGCAAGACGCTCACTGAAGGTACTAGGAACACTTACGTGCATCTAAATATGGAACATGTGTAATATTTTTTCATACTGCGATAGCTAAGGCAGAGCTAGTTGTCTTTGCACCTTTTCTTCAGAACGTTTCCTCTGTTATCAAAAACTACCCAGCCTGGAAAACAGTGAGTGGAGTGTTTACTTGATCGTTGAAGGCTGACCAAGAGCTGGCTGCTGCTTGATTTTTGACTGAAGTCAGTGGTGTGCAATGTAGTCTGATTCAGAGATAACGCCAGAAACCATGCAACAGGTGGCAGCTCTTGAACAATAGTCCATTACACTTTTAGTCAAATATTTGTTCACTTGTCCAGACAACGTTGTCTCAGGGAAATGAGTTTACGCTGTGTTCTTGACAAGGACACTTATGATAACCTGGACATAGTTATGCACAGTTCTGGAACAGTGTAACACACAAATTTATTTCGCATTCTAGGCAAAAAAAAAAAAAAGATATCTCATGACTCTAGCTGTTAAAAAATAACCCACCATGGGACAAGAAAAATGCCATTGAAGCAAATGGCAAATATTTAATTTTTACTCTTAAAAAATCCCCCCAAAGGTCCATCTCGGTGTTACAGTTAGAAGTACCACCTCATGTTCTAGACTGCATCAGGATGAACCATTAATTACAAAAAATGGTTGTGTGTTTAATGCACTGCACTGGGACACTGGGTTCAGTTCCTACATCTACAACATGTCTTCTGTACCACTTTAATCATGTCACTCGGGGATGGATTTTCAAAAGCACTCAGGGGTGTTATAACAATTTGTATAGTGTGGGTACTGACGGCCATTGAACCAAACTGTAAACTCTGTCTATGATGGAATCCATGTCAGGCCAGGGGGTGCGACAGTGCTCCCAGCATCCTAGTTCCAGCACCTATGAAAGAACCTAAAGGACTAAGGTGTAGGAGTAAATGGGGCTCATCATTTATCTTGCTGTCTCTATTCTCCATTTATAAAATGGGGAGAATATACTTCTTTTCTCCCACCATGTGTCTGCCTTGTCTATTTAGAAAAAGTGAGATGGCACCTATTCCTTACTAAGGGCTTGGCTACACAGTGGGGTAATATACTCTAGCAGGGTGATTACTCAAGTGAACTAGTGTGTTGCACATTAATTGGTCTCTGTAGATCCAGATGGTGCACAATAAAGGTTCCTTGGGGTGCTTTAAAGCAATGTTTCTCAATCATTTAAGTAGCAAGTACCCCCGAACTTCTGAAACACCCCCAACACTCAGTTTCCCACAGGATTTTATATTCACAGACTGATGGGAGCCATATGTTGGAAGAAGGGCAGAGTATACAAGGCCCTGATAGGACGGATGTCAGATCTAGTGTGGGCAGGGTTACCACCTGTACACCAGGGGTGCGCAACTCCAGTATGTACCTGGGCTAGAGGTGGTGTTGGCCAAAGCTAGGAGGCGTTGAGTGGCATGCCAGTGCTGGGGAATGTAAAGCGTCGCGCCAAATTGTATGCCACAGATTTGAGAGGAGGAAGGGGTGAGAGAGAGAGAGAGGAAAAGAGGGTAAGTGGTGATGTCATAGTTGTTAATTCCACTCTTCTAGCTGCTAACTTTTCTGGGCACTGGGCTTTGAGCCAGGGATGGGGGCTGCCACCCAGTCCAAGCTGGGGCAGAGGAGGCTTCTGCGCTGGCTGGGACCCCGGGATGTGGGCAGACGGCTGCTGCCTGTCTTCAAGCTGGGGTGCTGGAGGCTGTCCCTTGGCTTGGAGCCGGGGCGTGGGTGGGAGCTGCCCGCCTCCCCAAGAAGCGAGCAGGTGCCACCCACCTCCCAGCTGGGAGCTATGGCCAGGCGGGAAGCAGGGGGCTGCTGCCTGCCTTCTTCAGAAGCTAGGGGCTGCTGCTCGCTTCCCAGCTGGGAGCTGGGACCAGGTGGGAAGTGAGCTGCTGCCACCTGCCTCCCCTTCACTCTGTTTTTCCCTGGGTACCTCCTGCCAGTGTCTGGCTTACCCCCAGGGGTACGCGTACCACAGGTCGAGACACTATGCTTTAAAGTACTGCTTCCAATAGCATTATGTTAAAGCACACAAGCAAGGTCTACGTAGACTAATTAATGTGCAACACATTAGCGCACTTGAGAAATCACACCCCCAGAGAGCGCATTATCCCGCTGTGTAGACAAGCCCTAAACTGGAGGTTTTTTCCAGCACTTAGCACAATGGGGCTTAAATCTTTGTTGGGGCCTCTACATAGTACTAGACTGCTCTTAAAAATGACAGTGCTGAAATATTCACAAACTGCGCCTCCTTTCCTTCACATGTATTCCTTATTAAATATCCACTCACTATTTTGGATAAATAATCTTCAACCTATGAACTATTCATTTCAGCTATTGGCAATCGATTAGCTATGAAGTCTGTTGGTCACCTGAGTTACAGAGTATATTTTTTTCTGCTTCCTGAGCAGAAGACCGATGCTTTTTAAATGGGATAATAACAAACAGCGAATAGCAAACTATGCATTAGATGAATTTTCAAATGGCTGAATACTTGTGCTAAGGTTGGTGAAACTAAAGATTCTGTGAAGATTTTCACAGCTACTCTGCAGTTGTCTGAATACTCATGAATAATAATCTGACCCCATGATTACTGTTATCGGTACAAGGGTAAATGGATGAAGTGCTATGGCCTATGTAATGCAGGAGGTCCAATTAGATTATCCTAATTGTCCCTTCTGGTCTTAGAATCTATGAATCATAATGGGCCAAACTCACTTCCCTCTTTCACAAAAATCAATTGCTGCTGCTGCAATCGTGATGGTGAAATCAGATTTGTGATCGTTTTATCTCAATAGTTATTTTACGTCTTATAGTTGTGCTGAAACTCATCTTATTCCAATTAGTCTTGTCTTTTAAACTGTCATTTTCTATCAGGAAAAAATCCTGTACAAAGTGTTTCTTCTGCTAACTTCTGCTAACAGTGCTTCCCCTGGTCTGTGGTGGCTGTAGAGAGACAATTGAAAAACAATTACTGTTTTTGGAGTTCTGCTTTTCTTGTGTGGTCTAGTTTATTCAGTTATAATACGACTCCTCATTTCTTCACCCTTAATTCTTCATTTTTTAGAAAGTAATGTCTCATCTGGAGGTTCCCTAAAACATTCTTTTATTCCCTCATGACTAAGAAAATATTTGTGTTATGTGCCCCTTTTCCCAGAGCTCTGGTTAAAGCAATTAAAGGCCCAAACCTGTTCCCATTCAAGACCAGAGGTTTTTAAACTAACTTGAGTGAACTTCATTCCCAATCTAACTATTGTGTGTGTTGTGTTACAACAAGGAAACTCACTGATGTCACGTCACCATATCTATATATCTCTAGTCCAGAGATACCAGAAATTTCAAAATGGGTTAAAGTTGACCTACAAAAAAAGCGGCTTTGTGCATTTTTTTCTCTTTTAATGAGCTACAAGGAAACTTTGAAGTTTTTTCCTGCTTGTTTTTTACATTAGATATTCAGGTCCTTTCTGGCTGGGAAGACTTTAGGACTCACAAAATGCTGAAATGACTATATCACAAGAGCCAAGAGACTGCAAGCTGAACAAGTGAGCCAGGAAGGGATTTTAAATCAGGCTCTTTAAAACTATGTGTTTGGTTTGTTCTTGTTAACGTATTTTCAGCTTCAGTGGCAAATGAGTATTTTGGAGGAAGAGTGTTTTTGTAAAACATTCAAGAGACTTACCCTTCAATGATGCTATGAGCAGTAACAAAATATGTTCTGTGAGACCTCCAATAAATCTTCCAATGAAATCAAGTAAAAAAATATGGATGAAAAAGCCCTCTATAAAACAACCAACCAACCAATTTTCACACCTACTTTATACATCATAAAGAAACAGAAAAGTATGCAAGCCTAATTATGTACATACATTTCTCTGGTTGTCTTTATCTAGAGAACATGAAGTTGCTTACAGGAGGTTTAACAAGAGATGGGCCAAAGAAGACACTGGTTCATTTGATCCTGGTTCAGGTTATAGGCCAAGACAGAACCAGGGTCTAAGGATGAGTTAGACATGGCCAAATCTTCTGAGGAGTTCTTATGGGATTATGGTCACTTTCTGACTTGATGGCAGTTTACCCCCCCTTTCACACATTGAGTAGTACCTTATTCTGCGAATATATTGGGACAGCTCACAGGACAAAGGGAGTTTTCAGGGGCCAGAACCCAGATCTTCATCTGGAAAGTAGGCTGCTTCCAGTTTTGGCTACTGGTAAATTCTGCAAAGCAAGAACTTTGTATTCCTCTACATCTAGGAAGAGCCTAGCACTCTATTGGCAGTATACAAATAACAATGAATAATAACGAGAACCAGGGGGTAGGTTAAGCTCTAAAGATCCAAAAATTCAAAAGGACTTGAATGCAATGTTCTGATTTTGGCCACTCTTGCCCATAAGCAAAGGATGCTCTAAGAAATAAATATCAACCTTCTATTTATGTTCTTTATGTTTAAAATGCATGGAGACTATTTTGCAGATAGAAGGTGGCCTTAAGTGACGTGCCTTAAGTGACTTAGGACAACCAGTTGCAGGCAAAGTCAACGGGCCGTGTGCACCTACTGTAGGTTGGCACATCTGTCAATGGCCCCCACCGATCTGGCTTGTGCCTTGAGTGCCATGTGGGTGCAGGGAGGCTGCCCATACCCAACTCAGTGCCAGATCATTTGTTTCAGTTCTTATGATAATTTGCTACTATGCAAATTTTCACAGCCCTTCTTGACTGGCTTGATATACTGTTTAGACACAAGGAAATCCTACTGGTATAATAATAATGGACTGTGTGCCCATACTCAGTGGCCTCTGAGCAACTAACAAAATCTAACTTGAAATACATATTCCATTAATTACTGTATTGTGGAAGCAATTCTTATGGCTGTTGCTGTAGAAATAACTGAGCATGCCAAGACAAGGGTTTCAACCCCAGGTGCCAGATCTTGCTTGCCCTTCCTGCCATGGAGCCACACTAAAACCTCTAGTCTGCAAAGGGCCCAGCAATCCTATCAGGTGCTGAGCCTTCTGCACCCATTAAAGTCAACAGGAGTAGCAGGCGCCCAGTACCCCAAAGGCGTGCACAGCCCCTGCAGACCAGCCCTTAGGCCCTGATTCAGTAAAGCAATTCAGCATGTGCTGAGCTAGAAGCAAGTGTGTGGTCCCATCAAAGGCAATGGACCTTAAACACATGCTTAATTGGTTTGCTGAACAGGGATTGATTTAAGCATATGCTTGAAGTCAAGCATGTGCGTCTGTGCTTTGCTGAATCGGGGCCTGAGAGCATCATTTGACTCCTAGCTCAGATTAACGTCTGTGGTTGAGAAAGGACAGGCCTTAGATTCATTAAAGGCCACTATCCCCATTCCGGCCAAACAGAATGCAACACTTGCAGTGTGGCTCCTGTCGTGGCTGCGTCTGTGGGCTGTTTTAACGATGGGGGATGTTTGTGTTTTTCATTTCCATGCGGTTGTACTGGTAAGGAAGGGGAGAGACTGAAAGCAATGCCTTGAGCCGCACTGCACACAGCCACCATGGCAAGCCGCAGCTTTGCCGATGTACCTCAGAGCAGCCCTGCAACTGCTCTGCTCGCTCAGAAGCCAATGACTGTGCACAGTCTTGCCAAACCATAGGATGGTCCTGAAATGTGCACAAAATGAGGGCTCCCAAAGTGACAGGATTATGTTCTAACCCACTGCACCACCTAGTGCCTGGATACTTTAAAACACCCACACTTCTCCTTCCCCCTCTTCCCTCCCGAGTGTACCTTGTACTCCCAAAACTTATACTCTGAAAGCAAACTCCGTCTAGGTGCGTGTATGCCTGATTGATTTTAAAATATGTTTTATAACCCTGGGTTATCTGTTAGGAGGACTCACTTATCAACGTCAACAAACCTCTGACCTCTAGAAGGGCTGTGGAAGTGATTCTGATGCAAGTCTGCACCGCTGTCATCAATAGCTTCTTAGTACAGCAGTTATCAATGCAAAATTATACAGCAGTTATAATGCAAAAATTAACCCGGGTCTCTACCTTATTAAAAAAAAACAAACCATGAGACTTGTAGTAATAGGGCAAAATGTATCTTGCATCTCAGAATCAAAGTAACGCAGTGCTTAGGTGCGGTCAGTTGAGTATTGAGTGACATTTTTAAGTCTATACTCTTCAAATAACGTATCTGTTACTGGAAAGCCATGTTACGGATGGTATTCGCATATGTAAGGACCCCTCACGCTCAGAGTTTGACCTTAGTTCACATACAACTTTTCACTTTGTGTCTTCGAGAACAGGTAATTATTTTAGTGACATGTCTTAACTATGTTGAGAACTGAGTCTTTTGGCTTATTTCTGCAGGCTGGTGTGCAGATCACATGTACATTATCCGCTCGTTTTGGAGATGGAAACACATGAGAGTGGGATAACCACCTTTCAGAAGATACCAGCCCCTGTTGGCAAAGTACAAGAGGGCTCATCCCGCACAAAGTGGCTATAGCTTGATGTTCCTAGCAAATAGTTGCCAAAGCAAACACTAGTATATGAATAGCTTGGCCTGGGACCACCCAAAGGCCTAGTGTTTCTGTATCTATGGTGCTGTTGAGCATCACTCTACAGTGAATCTTTTCTACAAGGTATGACTTCTATTTTTAAAAATGTTGAGATAATAGAATTGGCATCCATGGTACAGTGTATTAAACATTGTTTTTTGCCCAAATCACACCTATTCAACAAGGACTCTGATGGCTAAACCTGTTCTCATCGCCACAGCTATGTTCTTGTCTGGTTGTCTTTGAAATGTTCCAGATTTTTCCTAAATACCATGGTGAGAGGTGAGGCCTTGGATGGGTAGAGTACATTATCTTAAAATGGGGCATTTGTTCTGTTTTTACAGGTAAAAACTACTGCTTTACTAAACTGCTTAGTTTATATTTTACAAAAACTGCAAGGGAACGAAAGTCCTCCAGAATATTTTATTATTTTAATCATGAACATATTTTATAAAAACTATTATGTAAAAGGATTTGCATTTAAAGATATTTAAGTCTTGGGCCTAAATTACTGAACCGATCCTGTCACTTAAACTACAGTTTATGAACAATGATGTTATAATAAAACTATTCAGTACAAAACCTCATAGCATTAGTATTTTGTAGCAGATAATATCAGATCTCAGGAGACTAATTCTCACCTTTTAATATAGTATAGTTCTAAATCACACTTATATTTCAGTTTTTTCCTGCCTTATAAACAAATCTCAGATATTGTCAAAAACGATAATTCCTTCTTAAATCACAAAGGCGATCCTTCCTTTGTCATACATTCCTCTGTCTTTCTTCCCTCAGCATGTGTAAATGTCCCTCTGTCTCTCTCTGTCATTATTAGCCATAGGCCCTTTGCTACAGTTCCTCCTGTTTCAGTTATTCTATTTCTTGCAGGAGATGTTTAGCTATCTGTTTATGAGAGGTGAAAGTACGGGGAGGAAAGTCTGAGGGTTCTAAAGAAATTTTTGCATAGGCAGAAAAGCTTCAGAAAGCAGATTCACTCTTTTTCACTGAATCCTAGTGCCATCTTTTGGGGGAAAGTTGTATATGCTGTGACAGATGAAAAGAACACAAGTAGAAGAGTTATTCTAGTTATGTTATATCCCATTGTATTTCACATAGGACCAGGTAGTCCCTGGCCCTTGAGCTGGTGCCCACTGAGGAAAGGGTGCAAGGAACCTCACCATTTACATGCTCAGTGCAAGGGTCTGGAACAATTGCAGTCCCTTCACTAAGGTAGTGCATGGACTACTCCCTCCATGCAAACCTGTGGGCACAAAGGTGATGGTGGTGGTTTGTGGGGGGAGGGGGAGAGGAGAGGGGTCGGGCCATTTAACTGATCTCCCCCTCCTAAGGATGGTGCAGCTGGAGCACTCCCCTTGTGCCACTGGGGGATTGTGGCTCAGTACAACCCCCTACTCTGGGCTGGCCCAATGGCACAATCTAGATTTCAGGGCAGGCATTTCAGGATTATTAGGCACAGGTGCCGTCTTAAAATAAACACTGTGGCCTCATTTCCCCACTGTCCAAGCTCTGATCAGCCCAAAAGGGAGGTGAGGTGGGAGTGGGGAGCTAGGTATCAGAGAGATCGGTATGCTTCCCTTTACGAAACCTGAGCCTCTTAAAATCCCTAGTCCTTTAGCATGTTAAACAATAGATACAACCCCAGCCAAGTGCTCTCAGGGCAAACACAACAAGTCAGGTAGAGTCTCTCAAGCCACTGGATTAGCAGGCATATTAGAGGCACATAAACAAAGTAGCTGTTCAGGACACCACACGCCTTGGGTGTAAGGAGGGTAGCAATCATGATACTGCTGCAACAAGAACTGCAAGAGTTCCAGCAGGCCTGGCGTGTAGAAAAGGTACCTCAGGGAGCTAAAGAGAACACGTTTTGGGGTGCAACTCACCCTCTTTTGCTAAAAGCAGAAGTAAAGTTCCCCTTCCTTTCCCTCTTCTGTACCTGGGGGAGGTCAGCTCCCTCCGCTTCCTCCTTCCTTTTTGCTGGCTGGTGAGATGAGGCTACGTCAGGCAGAAATATTGGTAGTGGGAGCAGCAGGAGGAGCTACACCTAGCCGGCCACAGGCTTTGATTAGCCTTTAGGCTTGACAAAGCCCTGGCTGGGAAGATTTAGCTGGGTTGGTCCTGCTTTGAGCAGGGGGTTGGACTAGATGACCTCCTGCAGTCCCTTCCAACCCTCATCTGCTAGGATTAGCCTGTGTGCACTTGCACAGGGCCCCGTCTCAGGGAGGCCCCTGCCCAGCAGATTTTTCTGTCGTGATGGGGGAGGAAAGGGGGGCAAATTAGCATGAAGTTGGGAACCCCCTAATTTCACAGTGAACAGGGCCTGAAAGTTCTTTAATCTGGCACTTTGGGAGAGTTTATAGGTCTCCAGGCCTTCCTGCCACCACGAGGTGGAACAGCTGTTGGGAGAGGAATTGTCCAAGCTGGGGGGGTCCCCTATCTGCTCCCACCTCCTTTTTTCTTCACCGACATCTGTGTCCCTGCTGGTTCCTGCTTTTCTCCTAGGGCAGAAAGGAGATAGGAGGCAGAATCTGCCCCCTCCAACAGTCTGTTCCCTCCAGGGAAAGAGGGACATCCTGCCACTGACTGTCCATCCCCTAGACTGAATGCAAGGGGAACAGAATGGTCCTGTCAGTTCCCTCAGCCCTCTTAGCTCTCCATTAGGGCTTGTGGGTGGGGGAGGAGGGGTTAAGCATTAGGAGGGTGGATGTTCCCCTACACAGTTCCAAACTGTGCGATTGCCTGTGCACGTGCCCCCCTTCTCCCTCTGCCACATACACATGCACACATTGGCTGGCTGCCTATGGGCTTGCTTGAAGACAGACTCCTTTCATAAAAATGTACGTCCTCTTCTCCATATCATCCCCATGCCATGTCCCTTTGCACAGAATGCTACATGGCATTTCACCACATCAACCCTGATGATGCCATAAACCTTCCAGAATTGGTAAGCGCCTCCCTTCTATTCTGATTTACCATATCCACTGCTGCTGACCCTGTCACCTCACAAAGATCTCAGCCTTGGCATCATTCCAGCCAGCGAGACGTGCAGAGCTGGAGACCTCACAGGAGCCTGGCTCTTCACATACATTTAGCAAGCTGGAGGTACAATACAGTGACTTCCCAATGGCCTCTGCCTTTACAGCAGCCCAACAAGCTTCAGGTGCTGAGCCAGTGAGTTTACAGAGGCCTGTACTTTGCCATCAGTATAACAAGCTTGAGGTGCTCCCCTCGGAAGCCAGTGCCTTGAAATCAGACAAGCCCGACCGAGGGGCTGCGCTCACAGGTTTCTTTCTTCACATCAGCCCAGCAAGCTAAAAAAAAGCTGAGCCAGAGACCCCACAGACACTTGTGAAATAACATCCACGCAGCAACGTAAAGGCGAGCCAGTGAGCTCGTAAAGTCTTGTGCTGTACCAACAGCCCAGCAAGACGGAGTTAGTGTCTCACAAAGCCCTGCCACTTGTCACTAGTCCAGTCAACTAGAGATGAGAATCAGGGGCTAAGAAGGGGGAGCACAGCTCCTCTTTCTCCGCTCAGAGAAGGAGTAGAAGGCCCCTCCACTGGGAACTTGGGGTCTCTCCACAGAGGGCCGTGTCTCCAGCCACACACAGTTACCACCTGCCACACAGTCAGCTGAGTTGGCCTTGACTTCCAGAGTAGAACATGAGGGAGGCCATCACTGAAGCCCCGGACCAGGTAAGGCCAAGCCAGCTGTTTGAGTTGTACCCTGAAATGACTTGGGAGCCAGCAGAGCTAGTCAAGACGTTTTCATCAAAACGATTTTCTGACCAAAAAAGAATGTCGTTTTTGCAAAATCAGAATTTTACTGCTGAAGATTTCAATTTTCTCCCAGGAACACTGAAAGGGCAGCTCCCCAACCGCTGGCCTGGAAGCCTCTCATCACTTTCACTTTCTGACAAAAGCTTTTCTGAAGGGGTCCTGAGGCTGAGTGCCCTAACTTTCTGCCTCCCTGGGGCTCAGCCTCCCCCTCAGCCCCAGGGCCAGACAGCTGAGCGCTCAGTCTTCCTACCTCTGCGACTGGAAGGTCCAAGCACCCTGGGCTTTTCTCCATCTTCCGCAGCCAAGCTGGACATTGACAAGAGCCTTCCAGGAAGCCAAAAAAAATTCCATTCCAGGTCTCCCACTGAGAATTTTTCTTAAAAATCTCTTCCTGGGGAAAAAAGAAGGCTTAGGTTTTTTGTTTTGTTTTTTGCTTCATCCCAAACTGAGATAAAATGTTCCCCACTCTGTAACACATTTCACACAAAGGAATTTCCATTTTCCAGTTCGCTCTAGAAGCCAGTGCAGCTTAGGGGGCCGAGGTATCCTATGTTCTGGCCATGAATTGTTGCGGAATTTGGGAGTTGGAATCATGACAAGGGAACAGTTGTGATTGTTTAGGTGACCTCTACTGTGAACTTCCTTATTCTCATGCATATAGGTTTCAAATTTTAACTTATTATTTCCTAAATTTTTAATTTTTAAAAAAACAGCTATGTTTTTTGTAACTTTGATGCTGAATTTCCTGTTTTTCTAGGGTTTTGTTTTTTTCCCCACTAACTCCAGTATTCTTGCAAGGCTTTTAACATTCAGTTTTACCCGGGGAGTTTTCCTTTTCAAAAAGGTATTGCAGTATAAGCTGGAATCTGCTCTAGATCAGGGCTCCCCTAATAGCAATAGAAAAGTTTGTGCCATGTAAGATATGAGGCCCAGTGTCCTTTATTCCATGCTGACCTATTATCTCAGAGGTAGTGGCAAACCCTAAACCTCTGTAAGTGGTGTAGCTAGCCACTAAAAGGCAACAAAGCATCATACCATGTTAGTGTGGGTTGCACAGTCCTGCCCTCCTGTGAAACTCAGCCCAAACTTCAGAGGTCCACAATAGCAAAAATATCTGCCCAGGAATCCCTGTTGTAGTAATACTGTTGTCTGGTTCTTCAGCAAGGACTGAGCTATGACTTTTTGATCATGGGTCATTACTGGGAGGCGTCAGCAGGCTCATACATGGTTAACCACTAGAAGGAGGGGCAAAGATTAAAGACTCATTGGTAAGTCTAGAGTGCATTCTTGTATCTTTTTCTACGGTGGTCACATAAAACTTAGGATGCTGACCCCTCAAGTGCTCAGCTCTCCTCTTCCCATACGAGGCTCAGTGGACTGGGCCTAGGACACCGCAATGAGCTCTTTGCACAGGTAGCTGTGTAAAACATGCCAGGCTAGATGGCTACACAATTCCTCCCTTGAAGACGTCTCAGTTCATTGCTCTTCAATCACCTAGCGCTGAATCTATACCTTGACACCTGGCAGCCTGCCAGTGCAGCAAGCAACCAGCCCTTCATTGGTGCATCATGTTCAGTGGTTCTGGGAGTGCCGTAGGAAGTACCTCCTCTCTTGGAGTGCTTCAGCAAGCTCCACAGCACCTGGGCAAGTGCTCCAGCCTGCAACAGCTTTGGAAAGTGTATGAACACTTGAAGTGCCTTAGGAGGTCTCAGCATCCCCCTGGAATGGCTTAGGAGACTCACTAGGACTTCCACTGCCTTAGTAGAGTCATCAGACGGGAATCATGCTCCTGTAGGCCTTACTGTTTGAAGAAGCTTGTGTTGGAGGGGAAACCTGTCACCATGGGACTTCACCATAGTCAGACCCAAGATCACTGAACACATGACCACATCAGATATGAATGATGTGCATTAACTTTCCTCATTGAGAACGACAGGCAAAACCCACTTCTTTTCCCGAGTTTTCCTGCAATACTACCTTTACAAAGAGCAAACCTTCTACTCTTCTATAGTTAGAAACAATTAACACAACAACAACACAAACCAACCTAAGCCTGCCTTTTGCTGTCAGAGAACGGAGAGATGTAATTTTTTTAGGCTTGTTATTGCAAGGCTCTCAGCTATGGTGATGTGTGACAATATCAGAACCTACAGTGGTAGATTAACTAGATGATGAGTTGGGCACTGCAGCTGAGACTGTGATTTAATTTAAATTGACTTTCACCCCCCGAATTTTAGATGTCAAAGGAGTGTGATCACTCCACGCCCATTGCTTCGGGGGATTGCGTCCCCACTAGCCATGCGTGGGTCGACAATCAAAGCAGTGCACCGTGGGTAACTATCCCACAGTGCAACAAGGCACAGAGGCTTTTGGAAAGGCTGTCATCCTCCCATGATGCAGCGTGCTCCCTCCCCCCTCCCAGTCCAAACAAACAGACGATTGCCTTTTCGCACCATTTTTTCAGACCTTTCACTCTCTGCTGCATGCACACCACTGCCTGAGGGGAATGGAGCCCGCTCAGCTCTGCACAGTTATTGTGAGCATCACAAACACCTCATGACTTATTCTTTAGTATTTTCAGGGGCGAGAAGGAGCCATAGCACTGAAAATTGTGATGTTACAGAGGCTGCCTTGCTACAAGCCATAGAAGAAAACAATTCCTGTTTTCTGCAGGCTGTCACACACCATCTGCAGTTGGTGAGGCACTGCTTCTGGTCCCAGGAAACAAGCAGTGACTAGTGGGATCACATCATTATGAAGGTGTGGGATTATGAGCAATGTCTGCAGAACTTCCATACGCAAAAGGCCACTTTCTTTGAACTGTGCAAAGAGCTCTCCCCAGCCCTGAAATGCATGAATACTCACTTGAGACCAGCTCTGACAGTGGAGAAGAGAGTGGCCATTGCTCTCTGGAAGCTAGCAATACCAGACTGCTACCGGTCAGATGGGAATCAATTTGAAGTTGGTAAATTCACCATGGGAAAAGCTGTAATATAAATGTGCCGGGCCATTAATAGACTTCTGTTAAGAATGGCAGTGACTTTCGGAAATGTGGAGGACATAGTGGAAAGCTTTTCCGCAATGGGGTTCCCAAACTGTGGAGGGGCCATAGATGGCAGGCACATCCCTATCTTAGCCCCAGACCACCTTGCCACAGAGTACATAAACCGAAAGGGACATTTCTCAATGGTGTTGCAGGTCTTTGAGGATCACAGAGGATGCTTTACTGGCATCACTGTGGGGTGATCTGGAAAGGTGCATGATGCACACATCTTTAGGAAGTCAGGTCTGTTCAATAAGATGCAGGTGGGCACTTTCTTCCCTGACCAGAAAATAAATATTGGTGATGTTGAAATGTCAGAGTGATCCTGGGGGATCCTGCCTACCCCTTGCTTCTCTGGCTAAGGAAGCCCTACACTGGGCACCTGGACAATGACAAGGAGCATTTTAATAATAGGCTCAGCAAGTGCAGAAGGGTGGTGGAATGTGCATTTGGACATTTAAAGGCACACTGGTGCAGTCTGCTCACTAGGTTAGAACTCAGTGAAAAAAACATCCCAATAGTTCTCTCTGCCTGCTGTGCGCTCCATAATGTGTGAGCCTAAGGGGGAGAAGTTCCCATTGGGTTGGGTTGAAGGCAGATAGGCTGGCTGCCAATTTTGAGCAGCCAGATGCCATTGCAATGCTGAGAGCCAATCACAGAGCTCTGTGCCTCAGGGAAGCACTGAAAAACCTCTTTTGCAATGAAACGCAACACTAATGTGCGTCACTTATCTGTACTGTGTTTTCACTTTGCATCTCCTACCCATCCCTCACCAATCCAGTTCGCCCCTTCCACCTCACCCATCATTCCAGTTCCCCCCACCTTCCCGTTCCACTTATTCCCTTTTTATCACTAAATGAACAGTAACGTATTGTGAAGCAGTATGTTCCCCTGTAGAGGATCCCCTGAAGTGGGAGGTGCTGGTGGCTCTCCCTCATGGTCAATCTCTGAGGGAGGCCACACCTCCCGGTGCCTACACCCTCTGGAGAGTCTAAATTAAAGGGGTCACTCTGGCCCTTAGTAGGGTGAGCCCTGGCTTTAGGTTTGCTCTTTAGGGGTAATAGTCTCTAGCCCTTTAATAGGGCAAGCAAACAGTCTATGGCCTGGCCCTCAGCAGAGATGGGCTGGCAGTGGGAAACACAGTCTTGAGCCCTTGGCATGGTGAGTAAACAGTCCATGGCCTACCCCTCCGGCAGGGCAAGCAGACAATGGGGAGGGGAACGCCGTCTCTAGGCCCAGGGGTGAGGAAATAGTTTCAGGCCTAGCCCTCTGGCAGGGCAGGCTGGCAGTGGGAAATAACAGTCTCTGGCCCCACAGGGGCGAGGAAATGGCCCAAAGCCCAGCCCTTAGGCAGGGCGGGGCAGGCAGCGAGGGACAGACTGCAGCCCCCAACGGGTATTTACCCCAGGTCAGGGTAGGAAGAAGGGAGGGGGACGCAGGCCCACCCATCTCCACTGCATCCCAGCCCAGGGTCCTGTCAGTGATGGGTTGTGCCGTCACTGGGTTAGCGGGGCTCTGATCGAAACGTGCTGACGCAGAGTGAGTGCAAACTCAGGCGGACCGTAGTCAGCTTCCCTGGGCTACTTCCTCCCACCCTCTCCCCTAGAGTACCTGGTCTCCTGAGACGTAGCCCGGTTCCTCATTGCTTGATGGCAGGTCTGGGAACTGTTCGGGCTTATCTGCGGAGGGCAGCTCCTCTAGGTCCCAGGGTCTGTGTGTCCCTTCTGGCTCACTGGGGGTTGGCAGCTTGGGTAGCTTCTCCAGATCCTCAGGGTCCCAGGCAGTGGGCAGCTCCAGTAGCCCCTCCTCTGGGTCGTAGGATCCAGGGGTCTCCACCAGCTTATCCAATTCAGACAGCTCCTCCAGATCCTCAGGGCCATACGCCATGTGTAGATCTGGCAGTCTCTCCTCTGTGTATCGGTCAGGTGTGGCCGTAGGCTCGGGCACCAAGGGAGAGGCGTCCTTCTCCCTCGGCCACTGGCATCTGACTGAGCAGGCAGCCTGGCTTATATGGGGCTTGCGTGTCTACCTGCTTCCAGTCAGGTGTTGTACTTCCAGGTTCCAACCCCCTGGGGGGGAGCGGGGGTTTCGCTCTCCCTCGTTGTCGATCTCCAAGGGAGGCCACACCTCCCAGCTACATCTCCCAAACTTTCGCCCCCTTTTCCCCCACCAACTTCTCCCTCTCTTTTTTCCCTTGTTATCAATGCACTGTAAAGCACTACTTTTTTTTTTTTATTGGTGATCATTTGCAGAAGGGGGAAAAGGAAGATAATTGAACATTCTACATGTATTGTGTGGGGCCTGAGAGGGGTACAGAGCCCATTTTGACTGTGCACACACAAAAGAATCACACATTTTAACACTTTAAAGGGGATGTCGCCTCTTTCTGCTCCCCTAAACTGGCGAGGAGTGCAGTATGTACTGCACCCTGCTCAACCTCCTCCTAGACTGCTTTGGGGTGGGGGCTAGGAATGAGCGCTTTAGCTCAGAGTTTTGCAGGGGCTGCAGAGAGAGTGTCTTGCTGTTGAGCTTCCTGAAGCACAACCAGATGTCTCAACATGTCTGAATGATCACACAATATACGCAGCATCTCTTCTTGTGTTGAATGCTCATACTCTTGTGCTGCCTTCCTGTTGTTCATGTCCATGTTCAGCCTGTCAGATAATGAAATCCTCCACACTCTTAGCTCTGTGTCAGCAGTCATAGATGCATTCATTAACTCATTAAACATGTCAGCCAAAGATATGGGTTTTTTTTGCCTTCTTATCTGCGAGAGGCAGGAGTATGAAATGGTGTGTTGAAGGCCACATTGTCCACTGTAAGGGAAGCAAAGCACAAGGTACCCATTGTTAACTCATCCCATGGATGAAAAGGAATGTTACAATTTATAAATAAGTCCCCTTAGCCTTCCCAAGGGATGACTACTGTGACCTGTCCGTGCCCAGGGTAGCCCACTGATAATGCCAGGGTCAGGGCAGGCTGTAAAAGGAGAGCAAATTCTCCCAGCACTAGTGGGTGACACTGCAGTCAGACTTCCCAACCAGCCACAAACAGTGCTTCTGATTCCCCCACACTGGTTATCAAGAAGTCACTGTGCAAATACACACAGCCCCCTTTACTGCATTTCAGTCTCTGGCTCCCAAACTGTCACTAGGTCCAGTAAAGAGACCATTTAAACTCTATGCTCTTTACTCAAAAGATTCCCTCTGATCCCAAAGGACCAGCTACTGTACCAGTCCACTATAAATTTGGATCTTACCCAAAATACTACACTGCCAGCCAATCCTTTCGTAACTAAAACTAAAGGTTTATTAATAAAAGAAAAACAAACAATAAGAGAAGTGTTAAAGGCTTAAAGCAATCAGATACATACAAATGATTTAAAAGTCCATATACATCAGGTTTTTAGAAGAATTGTGGAGTTGCAGGCTTGTATAGTCCCTCTGGTGTACATCCAGTACCTGGATGGGTCTAAGTCCTTCAGTTCAGTTGCAAAGTGAATTAATCCAGAGGTGGGTGGTGTTTGTCTGCAGCTGGACAGGAAGAAAGACAAAATGGTTTCTGTGGCTTGATCTTATATACCCTCTGTCTCTGGTCACATGGCCGGTAGGCCCTTACAAGAACTAAAATGGAGTCCAGAGTCACATGGGCCAATCCTGGTAACTCTTCAGGCATGCCTTTAGTTCCTTCCTGAGCCTTTTGCTTCTGCAAAGGTCTTGATGGGCCATTAAGCGGGCTATTGTCCTGCCACCTCTTTGTCTGGGGTGTTTCTTATACAGCGTAGTTTGAAATACAAGGATATCAAAGATCTCCATAACTTTCCTCACACACATGAACACAAAGATTATCTTCTTACTCAACACATTATAGCCTTTCTAACAGTACCTGACATGGCATATCTCACATAGATTACTATGATTTTGACATACTGATGTCAAATAACACAAATCCGCCCCCCCCCATCCAGTCAGCATGACACCCCCAATGCAAGACTGGTGTAGAAGGGAGTAATCGGAGTTTGTGAACACACCTCAAGGGCCCTCCTCAATCCAGTCAGCATGACAATGGTAACTGTGACATATTTCGACTTCTGTAAGGCACCAGACTTAGTTCTGACTTGAAGCAGAAAAAACACTCTGAATAGAGTCGCACAGAATCGCATGCAGTTCCTTGTAAAAGTGGCATGTTTTTGGTGAGGAGCCTGAACGACTGTTAGCTTCTCTAGTTTTCTGATAAACCTGCCTTAGCTATTTGATCTTAACACGGCACTGCTGCGATTCCCTGCTGTGCCCCTTCTCCAACATGCCACAAACTATCTTCTCATAGATATCCAAATTTCTTTTGCTTCCTCAGAGCTGAGCCAGAGCAGACTCTTCTCCCCACAGATCAATGAGATCAACGACCTCAGGTCGACTCCAGGCTAGAGTGCTTTTGGAGCATGCAGTCGCCATGATCAGTTGTGCTGGCAAGCTCTCTCCACACTGACCAGACAGGAAATGGGAATTCAATGTTTCCTGGGGCTTGAGGGGAGGAGCTATTTTCTGTTTATGTGGCCAAAGTGCAGCATACTGCAAATGTGCAGCACTGTCTCAACAGAGCATTATGGGATACCTCCCAGAGGCCAATGACCTCAATTTATGTTGCACTCCGCCTACACTGATGCTCATTTAATCCACAGAATTCGACTTCAATGCTACACCACTTGCAGAGGTGGTTTTATTAAGTCAAATTTTACTGTGATTTATGTTGGTGGAACTGACATGCCAGTGGAGACACATACTTTATGTGGTCAATGGAAGCCTCATTCCATCAACCTATATTATCACTGTAGCCCAGGCCTTAGTTACTTAGGTGATTTTAAAAATCTCACCCACAATCACCTAATCTTTTGTTCTGGACACTAGCTCTTGACTAGCTGAATATAGTAAACTCCTTTAACTCTCCCCTGCTTTCCATTTTTATGTTATGCAGGCAAAATGGAAGCTAAAAGACATTTTGGACTCTGATGAATATATTTTTAGCATCTTAGAATTAATGAAATCATTGCCTGATTTGTTTCAGACTTGGCAGAAAAATTCTACAATAGTTATAGACAAAAAGTGTCAATTCTGAGGCCAATATTCAATTTGTTATGCATTTTATGGAGAAGGCTTGTAATGGAAACTAAAATGCCACATTAACTGTAGGATGTCTGCATTGGCTCCAAAATGCATAAAGAATTCCAGCTCTACTAACAACACAAGAAGCATCCATAATATCTACTATGCATTCTCCGCAGATGACACAAAAAACAAACGCCATGTATAGTTTTCCCCCATGTATTGCAATGTTAAAATCCTTCACTGTCATTGTGAAAAAGGTGACTATGTTCCTTTGAGGAGAACATATTGGGGTTGCCAAACAACAAGAGACATACTATTGTACACACTAAAGGCCACAGTTGTTTGGTGTACGGCTAAAATAACAAGATCTACACAAGCAATTTACTCAGGGCTGAGCGAGCATTTTATACAACTTATGACAAAACAACAAAGATGTATCATCTGATGCTTTTTACAAGGTCAGGAGTGACTAATTATATACTCTAAATGTAGCATTACAATACAACGTCTAATTGTTAGGATAGGGTGTTAGAAAAATGAAAAAAAAAGTTGTTTAACTTAGTTTACATAGCACTCTTCAGTGGTTGGTAATTGATTACTACATTAGCAGTGGAAATTATCCTGCACTGAGAAGGCTATTTTACAGCTGTTCTGCTTGCAAGATGCATTGTAATGAAATTGAGACATGAAATGTTTGTGGAAGTTATAATAAAATGTTAGATGAAAATATAATAAAGTGATAAGTGAAGAAAGAGAAATCTTGTATAACTTTTATAGAATCTACAATCTCACCCACTCACATGGGTTCAGTTATCATTTTCATGCTGATGACTTGCAACTATCCACCACTCACTTGTCTCCTTCTACCCAGTTTTGCATCCTCTTGGCTTGCCTTTTGCATGTCTTTGCATCACCTTAAGCTGAATTTGGCCAAAATGGAACTCCTTATTTTCACGACAAACCTTTCCTACCATCCCCCCAACCTGATCACTTTCGAAAGCACCACCATCTGAGGCCCTCAGCCTTGGGATTATTTTTTACTTCTCCCTCTCTCTTAGTCTACACATCCTGTTGCACTTCCTTCTCAACATCTGCAGGATCCATCCCATACTTTCTATTCCTACAGCCTCTGCCTCAAAGTTCCCAGCCTTTCAGATCCATTTATTAGTTTCTTGCACAATCATCTGCGTAACTTCTTCCATCCAGCTTCCTATGTATGGTACAGTAAGGCCCCTACTTGATCCAAATTTGAGTCCCTCTTAAATACTTAAGATGAGCTGCTTTCTGTATAAGTGGTTATTATTGTTTCCCTTCACCTGACCTCTGTCTGTCCATCCTCACATTGTGAGCTCCTTGAAGCAGAGACTGCCCATCATGGATCACAGTGCGTGCTATGCCTTGTGTCCTTCTGACGTCTCTCATGAGTGCACATTTCCTTGTGTTAGGTCTGGGCCTCCATGCTATTGAAGGGCGAGTCCTGTGACTGCCACTCTTAGATGCAGGTTTCAACACCACTATTTCTCAGCATGACTTCTTGAGCAGAGCTAGTCTGGCTTGGCTTCCTGCAAGAATCGTCTCTCTCGGGAGCTTTGACACCAGACAGTATATAATCTGCAGTGACACAGTTCAAGCTTTTCCAAACAAAGTGCTATTTATTAGTCAGCAGGAACACAGTAGTCAGAGACATGGATTAACATAATGAAGACAGCTTATGCAAATGAATCTTATCTAAACTTCCTTCTTTCCTTGCCAGTTTTGGGTACTTTCCACTCAGCCTAGCCATCCCCACTCCTGGGATGGGAGAGAGAATCAGCCTGGGCAGTGTTCTCTCAGTGTCTGTCTGTCAGAGACCGCTCTCTAGCCGCTGCTACCCATTTACCTTCTTGGCAGAGATCATTAATAGTTTAGTGTCCCTTTGATCCTAGGCTGAGGGGGGGAAAAATCCTGCTGGCCTAGCTAGAATCAGGCAGGTGGGTATTTCCAAATGAATAACCTCCCCATTGTTCTGTTGATGACCCTATTCTCTCTGGAGGTATCTCCTTCTCTCTATCATTGTTTCTTTTTTGACTATCTTTTGATTTAATTCCAGGCAGTCCTACAGGATAATAGCAGGCAGGTAACCAGAGACGCATATAACAGTCCTAACAACAATACAGAAAGCTCCCACATTCTCCATGCCAGCCTTCTTGAGTGTTTGGACAGTGCCTAACATAGAGTGGGTGCTACTGTAAACAGATATTAACGATAGCAGTATTGTCACACGTTACATGATGGTTTCTCTCACCCTCTTTAAAGCACTCCATAATGCTGCTTCTCCCAGCATCTCAACTCCTAAGCTCCTCCCCGTTCCCTGTGCTCCACCTAAGTGGCTACGCTGACAGCTCCATTTGGCTATGGCTATGCTGCACGCCACTGGCATCAGCACGTAAGGTACGTGTAGCTACATGCATCAGTGAAAGGGTCTGGCAGGTGGGGAGGGGGGCAGCAAGGAAAGGCTCCAGCCTTGAAGAGCTGCTGGAGCCTTTCCCCACTGCCATAGCCTTTCCCATCAGCTGTAAAAGGCTCTGACAGGTCCCTGTGGCAGGGAAACACTCTGGCAGCATGGACGCAGGGGGACACTACGCTGCTAAAAATAGCAGTGTAGATAGCAGCAGCCCAGCTCGGGTGTGTAGAGAGCCACGTATGATACAGGCCCTAAGGTTTTGGAGCGTCTAAGCAGAGCCTCACTGTCTACACTGCTCTTTATACCTGTGCGAAGGCAGTCTGCAGTGTAAGTGCCCTACATGCCACCATAAGGGGTGTGCAATGTAGCCATACCCTTTTTCTTCTCTTGTTCTTCACGCTTTCCTGACATCCATTACATACTGAAGAGTCTCCCAGTTACTATGACCAAGCCTGGTGTGGGTCAGAGCTGAGAAGGCCAAATTCAGGACAGTCTGATAAAAACAGAGTAGACACACCCCAGAACTGGTAGCTTATTCTATAATTAGATTTCGCCAAGCCAGTAACAAAAGAGAGCTCCTGTGTCACCACACTGGTTAACAAGACGCTAAAAACACAGTTCCCGATGCATTCCAGCTTCTATCATCGCCCAGACATCTGGTCTTTATGATGAATCAAGTTTTCAGTAACTTCTTATCATACATAACATTGTTCTAATCCCAAAGAATCAGTCATGCCCCAGGTCAATATATACACTTTAGATCTTACCAAATACCACGTTTGTAGCCAATCTTCCAGTAACTAAAAACTAAGGATTTATTCATATAAAAAGAAAAGAAGAGAGTTATTAATTGGCTAAAGGAATCAGATACATTACAAACTTTACAAGTCAGAATAATGGCTGCGATGGTAAATCTGCTGGCTTGTAATTAGTCTCTCCAGTTCACCCAGCAGACTGGGGATCATCAGTCCATTGTTCAGTGCTTGCCTTTGTTAGAAATCATGTCCAGAGATGTGGAGGAGGAATGAAGACAAAGAAGTGATGTCACAGCCTCTGCTTTTATAGCCTCAGTCCATGTGATGGAAAGTTGCTGGCCAATGATTGTGTCTTAGATCACATGTCCTCATCACATGTCCTTACAGAATCGTGGGGCAGTCATTGCCTCAGTGCCCTCTGAAACATCTTCAGGAGGGGTTCACTGGGCCAGCTGATTGTCCTTAATGGACCATGAAGCAAGCTGGCTAGCCTTGATGCAGTTCTGCCTTGGGGACGTTACCCAAGAAAACTACATGTTAAAGATACAAACAAATAGCCAATATTCATAACTTCAGAGACAATGCTGATACACAGATTTAAACAGGATAACCATACTTCACCGATTATAACTTTTCCATTGATGCTTTACATGACATACTTTTTACAAGATCGATTGCATCTTTGTAACAGTGGTGACTGAATTAGTGCAGCTAGTTATCTTCCATTTTATACAGCATCACAGATACTGTGTATAGCACTGTCTCCCAAGTCTTCATAACAGCGCTGAAGCTCAATCTTCTCCATGGAGCATTTCAGCTTTAAAGATTACATGGGTCACTGATTTGTTTGGAATCTCCTGCCTTTTGACTATGAATTCTGTTCAGCAGGGACTCTGAGTTGTTTGGCACAGTTCAGTTGTTGTATAGAGCCATTTATAACCATGCTACAATGGAAGGCATGAAAAATAACAATTTATAGCAAACAGAAACTTTAGCCCAATGAGGGCTGTGAACTATGTAGCAAGGTATTTATCTGGTCTTATCACCACATTATCTGAGTGCCTCCCAAATATTTTCTGGATTTAGCCTAGCTATGCCCCTGTGAGGTAGGGAAGTACTATTATCCCCATTATACAGACAGGAAAAACTAAGGCAGAGGGCAATTAATGCCCAGGAGCATACAGGAAACCAGTGATACAGCCAGGAATGAAATCAAGAGCACCCACATCCCAGTCCACTGCCTTAACCACGAGACCATCCTTCCTACCTTGAACAGCCAGTCAGCATTGGAATGGGCCCCAGAAGCCTCCCTCACACTGCACAAGGGCCAATCACTATACCTCCTTTTGCTCCTCAGAGGCCTGGCTGCTCCTCCTTCCCCTCTGGGAAGCGCTACACTGAAAAGACAGGGGTGTGGCAGAGGAATGATTTCACATTACACCCTCCACAGCCACTCATTCAGTGGGCCAAGTGCCTCAGGGAAAGCAATCTGCTCCAACCTGGAGATACTAAAAAGCACAGAGTAGCCCCTGAGCAAAACGTATCCGACAGACAGCCAGTAACTGATGGGCCCAATATGTCTGCAATAGGGACAATTTTTTCAGGTGCTCCTTTGGAACTGTGCAACTTCACCCTGTCCCTTACCTAGGGCATTGTCATGAATGCCAAAGTCTTACCCCAACAACAGTGATCTCAAAATCAATAGCAATGGTACAAATTGGTTAGTATAAGGCTAGATCTACAGTGAGGGTGGCAAATTCGCCGCTGTCAGATCAATTTCTCTGGATCAACTGAGCGGTCAGTAAAGACCCACTCAGTCGATGCAGAAATCAACCTAAGAAAACCACCTCCAAAAGTGGCACAGCACAGCATGGACGGCGTGCAAAACTGAAGCAGTGGAGTCGACGTGAGTTACGCAAGTTTTTACGTCGCTTGCGTATCTCCTATCAATGCCGCCGACTCTCAGAGGTGAGTATAGACCAGCCCTAAGTGAATGTGCAGGCCCTCACAGGGAATGGCATCAATTCCAGTGATTCTACATGGAGTAAATAAGTAAGAGGCAAACTACTGACGCGTTACAAGAAAACCCGCAAACGGGTGTGAAATTTTTCAGAAAGCAACAAGGGCCTGTGCTTAATTATCGTTATTATCGCCAGCACCATACAGCTTCCCTGAAGATGACGTGATGCAGGGTTAGGATTTAACATGATTATGGGGCAGACAACAGTCTCACTTTCAAGCATGTGGCTTTCCTGTTCCAAACAGTGTAAATTTCCAAATTCAGCATCTCTCTAGGGACTGGAAAGTAAAACCTTCCCTGGAAAAGGAACATGATTTATGTAAACATTGGGAATTTCAGATTAAATGTGGAGTATCTACAATTCAAATCTATACATTCTTTCATGAGTACAAGCTATCATTGACACTGACAGGCAAAGTTTGTGATATGAAGCCAGTAAGTAGATGGCTAGATACACTAAGGGAGTGTGAATAGCAGTGCACACCGAAATGCTATACTGTAACTCCCCCATGTGGCTGCTGCAAGCGCAAACTTAAAGATCCCCAGTTTCCACTAAGATTCATACTAACTAATTAAGTCCCACAAAGCCTCTTCAAAGAGGACTCTGACAGACTTGCAGCACTAACTGCCGGATTGTCGCCTCCTGTTGGTGATCTGTGGAATAGCTTAAGGCAACACCCACATCCGCGAGTATGCTTTGTCATACTTCCTCAGGGTTCACCGGTAGTCCTTTTCACTGCCATCAGGACCCACCATGTTCTCCTCCTGACCCTGCCCTCCAGCCAAGCCACAATCCATGTCCCATCCTTTCCTGAGGGTTCTGCAGTCCTGGTTCTGCCTTTTACTTCAGTGGCCGCTGCAGTCTACTACCATTCCAATGGCAGTCTGGGAGAGGTGGGGAGGGACCCGGGCTCACCCACTACTCCAGGTCCTGGCTCAGGGACTCTGTGTGTGGCCAGTTTTCACTGCTTCTCCTCCAACTCCTTGACAGACTTCCCTGGGCCACTTCCCCATTACCTCTTCCACCCTTGTATTGGGGCATCTGCTCTGCTGAGATCCAGGAGCCAGCCACTGCTCTGTCCGGGGTGCTGACCTCCTTCCACTTGTGGGGCAGCCAGCCTTCCCTCCAGAGCTCCTGGGATTGACTACTTCTCCAAGAGCCCTCTAATCCCCATCTGGAACAGTGCAGGCAGACACCCTGCCACAGGGATTCAATTAACATGAACTCAGGTCCTTTAAGCTCATGCCTACATGGGGGCGGTACAGTGCAGCACTTTGGTGTCTGATGCTATTCACACACACCCCTTAATCTGAATTGAGGGGCAGTGTAGACATGCCCTCAGACACTACAAACTCAAATATTACTGAAAAGGAAAATCTTGTGGTTACAGAACTGCACAAGAACTCAGATCTGTGTTCAATTGCCATCTCTCACAGTCTTTTTGTGTGGCCTTGGGCAAGTCATTTAATTTCTCTGTGCCTCAATTATCCTTCTGTAATATGGGAAAAATAATTAAAGTTGGTCGGAAGTTTTGAAAATTTCAACTTTCAAATTTCAAAATAAGGAAAACCAAAATATTTCAATTGAAAGCCAAATAGTTTGATTCAGAAATGCCACCCTAGTGCCCCATGGGAGCTGTAGTTTTGTGCCTCATGCTCCCATTATTCTCTGAAGGCTCGGCTCACCCTGGTTGAACTACATCTCTAAAAATGCACTACTGTCTTCCCTCTTGGTCAGGGGAAACAATGGGAGTCCCTGGCTGTAATGTATCATGGGAAATGGAGTGCAGCCAAGGAGCTTGACCAAAGGAGCAGAGTAGAACATGAAACAATCATCCTTACAACATCCACAAGGCACCATGGTCACATTGCCAAACCAAATTATTTTAGTTTTCATTTGGAATATTTTGGTTTGTGGCTGAAAACTGAAAACTTCAGGTTTTGAGCATTCAATTTTGATGAAAAAAATCAAAAATTTCCAGATACATGTTGCAAGAAAGCTTTGTTTACGTGGAAAATCCATTTTCCTATTGAAACACAATTTAAATGAAAAACCTTCAACCAGAACTAGTACTAATACCTTCCTTTTTCCAACCTTTGTCCATCTTGTGCATTTAAAATGTAAGCACTTTGAGGCAGGGACAGGTTCTCACTATGCACAATGGGGCCCTGATCTCAGTTGAGGCCTCCAGGTGCTACAGCACAATATTACTAATAAAGAATAACTACAGGGCCAAGGATAGAATAGATAGAATTTTAGTTCTATTTTAAGAATTAACACATTAGTACATACCAGAATTAGTTGTCACTGTGCCTTCCAGGCAGTTTCCACTTTTGTGGCAGCAGGTTTCCACTTCCAAAGTATTGTTGTCTGTGTTTTTGTACAAGCAACAAATTGAGGGCCTAATTATTAGTAGTTAGATGTCTAAATACCTAGCTTGATAGTACAAACTGTCTTGCTACAAATATCTATAGCTACAATTCATTACAGGTGCAAAAATGTGATGTGTAAATTGCACCCACAGAAACAGAGTGTATTTCGAAAACCACACCTATAATTTTTAATCCAACTTCCACATTTTCATCAATTCATAGATTTGAATGCCAGAAGGGATCATTATGAGCATCTAATGTGACCTCCCATTGTTTAAAGGTCTGTGCTGATCTAAGGAAAAGTGCCCTTTTTCTCAAATCAGCACTGAAATTTCCAAATAAAAGGACAATTCATCATGAGAAAACTCAGAAATATGTATAAGAAAATTTATTTGGATTCATTATTTTATCTATCATTGATCAACAGTACTGTGCATTGTGCTTTACAACAACAGAAGAATACACAGTCTCTGCCCCAAGGAGCTTATACTCTGGTTAGGATGCAAACAAAACAGGTCAGAAATGAATAATACATGCCATATTAACATGAGCTAGAGGGAGCATAGGGATCTTGCAGCGATTACTTGCAGAAGCTTAACAGAGATGTGCTGTGGGGATGGATTTGAAGAAGAAAAAAGGGTTGTTTGGTGTACAGGATAGAGTCCATTCCAGATGAAACGGGTGGCATGGAAGAAAGCACAGAGCTAATGGGGGTGGTTACACAGGGCTGAATCCTTTAGCTGCTCAGAGTGGAACTTTCATAGAGGCCAAGAGGAGTTCTGTACATGGGGCAGCCACAGGGTTAGGAGCAGCAGCATAAGCATGAAAGCCACAGAGGAGGCGGCGACAGTGAAAGACTAGCAGACAACCGAGGCTTGTACAAGAGACATCAAGACTGAGCAAGCCAGCAAAAATAATCAACAACAATTACTAGGGGGATAAATGGACTTGTTTGCAAAGTTAAATATGTCTAGCTGGCCTAAGTGCCAGTCAAGGGGGACATGATAACATAAGAACAGTCTTACTGGGTCTGACCAATGTCCATCTAGCCCGGTATCTGGTCTTCTGACTGTAGCCAGTGCCAAATTCTTCAGAGCAAATGACCAGAACAGGGCAATTATCAAGTGATCCATGCCCTGTTGTCAGTCCTAGTTTCTGGCAGTTGGAGGCTTAGGAACACCCAGAATATGGGGTGAAACAAGATACAAATATTTGAAAAATGAAAACATTAAGGTGGGATAAACATCATTTAGTGTAATGCATGGAAGCATGGCTGGGTGATAGTATTGCTGAACAGGATCTGGAGGTTATGTTACCTGGGGATATCTGCACCTAAAGCTATGGTAAGTAATCTCTGTTTTCCAGGTGCTGTCAGGACATAAATCAATGGGGACACAGCACCACAGTCTGATAAAAGATTGGACACACAAAAGTGCTTTCACTCAAAAATCCTCTGTATTAAGTCTAAAGCACACATCAAAATTTAGGAATCGTCTTAGAGCACCCCAAAATATAGTTACCCAAGTCAGAGGTGGTATCAAGGAACAATAACAGGTCTCAGGTGGCCAGCCTTCTTCCATGCTGCTGGAAAGAGGGATGTCACTGTCTCCTTACTTGCAGAAATCCAAAACTTCTCCAACTCTGTGACTAAACTCTTTTATAGAAAACTTAAAACAAAACTACAACTCATAATAACTGCTAATGGGCTCACCGTTTCCCTAGCAACAGCAAAGAACTCAATCTTTTATTATCAGCAAAGCAACTTCTCACCAAGGAACTTACAATCAGAGGCACACAGACTTAAGGTTAGCTCTCCTTGTTAATATTGCCGCTACAGCAGTTTGTCTGCCTAAGAAAGGCCAAATTCTTTCTTGCTACATGGTACCCTCACTTCCAGCTTATGGTGGCTAGCTGAACACACAAAATGGCTATGAGTTATGTCAAGTCCAAGTCATGTGAAGTTCAGATTCTCTCATAACAGTTATAGTGGATCCCAAATTGAATATGAGCCAACAATGCACTACAGATGCAAAAAAAAAAAAAAAAAGCTATTATCTTTCTGGGGAGTATTAACAGGAGTGTCGTATGTAAGACACAAGAGGCAATTGTCCTTCTCTGCTTGGCACTGGTGAGGTCTCAGATGGCATACTCTGCCCAATTCTGGATACCACACTTTAGGAAAGATGTGGAAAAATTGGAGAGAGTCCAGAGGACAGCAACAAAAATGATAAAAGATTTAGAAAACCTGACCTATGAGGAAATGTAAAATCATTGTATATGGTTAGTCCTGAGAAAAGAAGACTGAGGAGGCATCTGACAACAGTCTTCAAATATGTTAAGGGCTGTTATAAAGAGGACCGTGATCAATTATTCTTCATATTCACTGAAGGTAGTAATGGGCAGCAAGGGAGTTTTAGGTTAGATATTAGTAAAATATTCTAACTATAAGGGCAGTTAAGTACTGGAGTAAACTTCAAGGAGAGGTTATGGAATCCCCATCACTGGAGGTTTTTAAGAACAGGTTGGACAAACATCTATTATGAATAGTCTAGGTTTACTTGGTTCTGCCTCAGCACGGGAGGCTGGACTTGATGATTTCTCAAGGTGCCGTCCAGACCTACATTTCTATGATTCTATAATTAGGAGTAAAGAATTTAAATTACAAAAGAGGAAAATTTAGGGTAAACATCAGGAAAAACCTTTCTGACAATTAGATGTATCAAGGCCAAGGACTTTTGAAATCAGATGGGAGTAACTACTAGTGAATATGCACTAAAGGATAATTCTTCAATGGCAGGGCGATGGACTAGATGATCTAGCTGGTCTTTTCCATTATTTCGTCTGATTCATACATGGGAGTAGAACACTAACGCATCCCTTTACTCTTGTATATAATGCATAACACAGGGTCTAAAATCTTTGTATATAATATAGAGGGATTGTGATTACAGAGGGAAGCATTAACTCTACTGATTTAAAAGTTATATCTCAGGTAATTCAAAAAATTAGTTGGTTTGGTTGTTTTATTTATTTGGATTTTTAAAATGCACCTGTCCAAAGATGGGGGAAAATGTACAAGTCATTTTAAAACAGGCAAATTTCCAGTTGGCCTACTGGCCACATTAACAAATTTTCCCTAACCACTGGCTCTATGCCTTCTCTCAAAATTCTCACCCACTCAGTGCACCCCTTAGAGAAAGCATGAGTAAGTAGGTAATATTTGCAATATCTCCTGGTAGTCAATGCACTTAAACTCTGTGGGTATGAGCCTAAGTCAGCTGACATGGGCTTTAAGGCTCAGTGCCATGGGCTTTTTATCACAGTGTAGACGTACACTGTGAGACTAGGAGGGGTGAATTCCAGAGCCCATGGTTCTATACTGAGACTGCCTTGCATAAGTGACTGTAGCTTCTACCCAGTTGAACTCTGGGGTCATAAATTTCAGCACCTCAGATGCTCTCAACCACAAAGTATATATTTAAGGCAGTGGCAGTTCCTAAGATATATAAGAGACTAACTACCAAGTGCTTTATATAGATCAAAACATGCACTGGAAAATGAAATGGAGGCCAGTGCAATCTTCAGCGAAGTGTAATGTGCTTCCTGTGAGAAGCCGAGCCGAGCATATAGGCAGTTGCATTCCACCCTAGCTGAAGTTGTGGAGTGACCTTTTCATATAGCTCAAAAAGAAAGCAATGCAGTAGTCCAGTATGTAGGTGACAAATCCATGGAGAACTGGGATGAGATCCTCCTCCTAAAGGAAAGGATGCAATCTCTTAGCTAAGCGGAGACGACTAAGCGCTCTTGGCCACTTCTGAATTTGAGCAACCAAGGACAGCTCAGGATTCAACTGGCCCCATAGCTGCAAACCTAAGTGATAAAGGCAGACAAAACTCCCTTTAATCAGGATCACATATTTCCTGCACTAAATCCATCCAGTGTTTCTGCTGACCTAACTGCATTATTTATCCTTCCCTGACTGTAACTTATCCAGGCAGCTCTCATTCAAATCCCCATTTTGGCTAAACTCTGAGAGCCTCTGAATGGCATCATTCCAGTTTGATGATATGGGGACCTCCCCAGTGGGGATCAGAGCATTTTCTGCATGCTGAAAACACTACAAATCATATCCTCTCTCTGACCTCAAGCAGCTTCTCATACAGGTGAACAAAATGAGCAGTAGACAACAATAGTATTGAGAGGTATGAATTGTCCCATTCCTCACAACAAGTGGTTAATGGAGAAGACTAGTGATGATAAATGTCAACACAGTAAATTATTTCATTCCTTATGAAGGCATGTAAAAAAGCAGAGGAAGGTTCACAGAGCTGCACAATCTACTATGAGTGATGAATCAGTTTGGTGCCACAAGTGGTTGGCATTTGGGAAAATACCACCACTTTTCCGCTCTTCCTCATCAAGGAGCCAAGCTCAAGGAGTCTGGCAAAGTGGATCCAAGAGAGCATGCACAATCATTTTGAATCTCTACACAATCTGCTATGAGGAGCACCTCATTTGGCATCTAATATAGCCTGAATTTATTTTGTAGAAGGTGGTTGGAAGATTTTTGTTTCAAATTCACCTTCAGTGTGAAAAGAAGGTGTAGAAATACACAAAGGCTCATTTCAAGTTTGTTTTGTTTCTTTCTCTCTGTTTAAAAGTTTGCACAACTTAAGCCTAATTGTAAAAGAGAGTTGGCTGCATAAGTAGAGGGTGTAAGAAACACAACATGAACTGACAAAGGAATGTTCACCACTCACTCAAACTCATGAATCCTTTTGTCTGCATACAGAGTATACAAAGAATCTAGGGTTTGAGGCTAAGAAGAACAGCAGGATCTACAAATGGAATATGCTAGACAAAGAAAGAGAATGCAAAGGGAGATGAGGAAGCTCTTAGAAGTTGCAGGCATCAGACCTGTAGTTCCTGTTGCAGATGAGAGCAGTGAGGAGACATGTTCTAGAACTTTATGGGCAACACTGTGATCATCGAAGGATACCTCCCAAGCCTTTTCCAGAAGATTTCTTTAAATACTGCTTCTGTTTTATCTCGATTTTTAAAATGTTTAATTAAAAGGAAGTTCAATAATAAACATCACTTTCTTTTTTTACTGTAACATGCACGATGTAATATCAGACATTTGTGGAAATGAGTTTCCACAGAAAAGCAAACTATTATTCTTGTATTCAGAATGTAGGTGTGCCTGGCTAGACTTTCTAAAAGAGCAAGTGACTAACCTTTTCCAGTAGCATAGTTTTTGTAACCTTTCACTTAGGTTTTTTTTTGAAAGAGATATAGGCTCTGAATGGATCTTTTCCAGGCTACTACTGTATGACTGATCGTGCTGTTGCTTTCAGTCTGAGTAATGCTCAAAGTCTGAAATGTAATCCTTCATTTACAGATTATTGCCAAGATACCCAGAACATGGAGGTCTGGCAACTAAGTTCTTTTTGTGCTACAAGGATTAACATAATGAAAAATGGCTATGCAAAATATTCACAATAAAATATGAAACCATACCAATTCTAACCAAATGGTGCAGAAGAAAAGCAAAGAAGGGGGCATCATTTGAAGTCTTAATTATACATATTCTCCACAATAAATACTGCCTGCTGTGGAGAGCCACTCATAAATGACAAGGCCAGCTCCTCAGTCGGTGTAAAAAATGGACTTAGATCATTATATACTAGATAAGGGCCACTGTGTACAATGTGGAAATATTCTGAATCTAGATACAAAGGAAATATTCTGCCCAGTGTAAATGCCAAAGATCGATTGTAATGACTAACTGAGCTCAGTTTTAAAGTGAGGAATAATGAAAGTTACTCATTTTTCATTTTATTTACTAATAATGATACAGTATGTGTTAATAGCAAGGTTGTATGATAGTTCAACAAACTCTAGTATAGTAGTAAGATGTAGGCTGGGATTTGTCATGATGATGATGACAAGGAATTTCTGGATCACAATCTTCCCCCAGTTCTAGATTTCATTTTCATGCTGGCCACAAAGCCATAAAAAATTTGGCACTGTTGGCAATCTCTGCTCAAGAGAAGCTCAGGACAGGAACAGGAAGGGTGCTGTAGTGCAGAATTCAGGTATATTAACAGAACTGTGTGGATTTGTCCTTCATTTCCATGATTGCTAAAATTCACAAATCAAAAAAATATTTTAAAACAGAACATTTAAAATATTTAAACCATTTAGGAAAAAGATCTAATAGGCATCTTGGTCACTACAAATGCAAATACAGACAACAGTGTAAATCTGAATAGCCATGCTAGGCCAAGCTTATTTTATTACATACATTCTGCATTCTAAGTACTAATAAGTTCATAATGTAAACATTAAGCATACAGAGTTAAAATTCAAGGCCACAATATTTTTGATTGTCCCTTTTTTGTGTCTTTGGTTGGCCGAGATCAACTCGTAGTGTATAAATGCATAAGTTATATAATTATTATATAAAAAGGAAAAAATAACATTGACTTGTATACTTCATTCTAACAAACGCACAGCGTTCGCGACTCGAAAAAGAAAAACTGGCGCCCGCTTAACAAAAATACTTATATGATATCTGATTTTGGCAGTTGGGGGTTGTCTCTTACTTTAAACCAGTAGAAAACCAACTCCCTTAATAATGATGAGGTCCTAAATGTTACTTTTAAATATCAGACAAATTCCAGTTTTACATTTTTTAAAGAGATGCATATTCTGAATTCTACTGCTTTTCCCTTTCTCCACTTAAAAAAAAAGTCAAGTCTATTCCTTCTATAATACTGGGAATGGTATAATACTGATCAAAATATTTCTCAAGTCCAAACAAGTAATTCTTTATAGTCTCAACACTACCAAGTTTTCAGTCTCTTCAGTATCTACTAGTAAAGAAGTTTCTTTTTTCCCATTCTCATCTTCATCCTCCTCTTCCTCTTTCCTACTTCCTGTGTCAGATGCAGGCCCTTGATCTACAGTCATACTCTTGCCCTTCAGCACATTCTCAATTCCAAAGTTTGGCTCAGGGTTCCTGTAATATTGTCAAGGAATCTTAAAGCTTGTGTTGTCTTCACAGTTTGAAATAGCTGATACCTTTCCAATGAATAGAATGCATTTTGAGTTTAACCAAAAACATGCTATTGTATTCCAAATCAGCTTCCACACTCAACCAGTCTTTTTTTTTTTTTTTTTAAATGTTTTCATTTTTTTTAAATACAGGTATGTTGGTCTTTTGGTTTGGTTTTTTTTTTTGGTTTGGTTTTTGTTTTTAATGAATTCGTATACTGTATGTTAGGTTACTATAGAATTATCCTTATATTGCTGTAGTATAGTCCCAGTTTGCATTAGCAAGATATCAAACTTTACACAGAAGCTTATCAACTTTTTAAGACCACTTTCTTTTGTAGGTTGTCTTTATCATTTCATACTTTTACCTACAACAGTCTTTCGTTGTTTGGTCCACAGATTTGATGCCCATATACATTATATTTTAGCATCTTTATACTTCTTGAATACTTTCCCTACTACAAAGAGTCTTTTTGACATTTTTTCCCTCAGTCAAACTTTTCATGTCTCTTCAGGCATTTTTAATTCATGTTCTCCAATATATTCCATCATAATTAATTGGGTACTGTATTCCATGGAGAAGTGTCTCTTATTTTTCCCCCCGCTTAGTAGTAGGTGCCAAGGTGAGAAGGCATATGGGTGGCTGGAAGCCTAGTATTAGGGTAGATACTTCCAGTTGGTGAATTCCAGTATGTAGTTGGGGCAGCAAAAAAGCTGGAGGAAGTTACAGGTAAAGCAGGAGGATGAGGAGCTACAAAGTTCATCTTCTGAGGGTGTGCATGGTAGGGGCTCATGTAGGGTAGGTCTGCTGGATACTTATACATGGATGACTCTGGAGGATGAGGCTGGAGAGCCTGAGCAATTCCATGGAAGTCAAATTTGTAGGCATAACGTTTACCATGGACTTTAGTCATAATATTTTTGTCATAGTAGTAACGGAGTGCACGGCTGAGTTTGTCATAGTTCATGTTAGGTTTGCTTTTCCTTTCTCCCCAGCGCCGGGCTACTTCATCAGGGTCAGTCATCTTGAACTCTCCGTTGGTGCCCTCCCAAGTGATGCAATTGGAATTGGAGCTATCAGACAGGAGTTCCAGCAGAAACTGCCATAATTGTATCTGTCCACTCCCTATGGGTGAAAAAATAAAACACAGATTAAGAACCAGTGACTAATAACATTAGGACATCAACACTTCCCAATTTTCACATAAGAAATCCAAGTGCATTTTTACCACAGATCCCCGTCAGAAATATTTCAAACTCTCCTCCTGTCTCCCAGTCTAACTAGTCTCTCTCTCTCTCAAAAAAAGAAATCTGAAAAGCACAGGCCATAATTTATTGTTTTCCCTGTTTTGACAGGCAGAATGCTATTAAATGAATATTTAATAATTACCTCATGTCATTTACTTTGGAAAATTGATGGTGAAATAATACAACACAGATATAGGAAACTAATCTCTAAAGTTCAGGACAAACAGCTTTCGCTTGCTTAATAATTTTCTTGTTCCCACAATATTATTTTGCAACAAAATTTTCTCCACTATGGAATAAACCTACACAAAATGGAGAAGTTTAGAGAAAGCTGTATCTTTTCCAAACCATATCACCCATTTCCAATGTTTAGGGAAATGCAGAATGGAAACTCATTATATTGCTGTCGCGCACTGTGACTGCTATGAACAGCATTTGAGAAAACAATGAAAAAGTCTACAAAGTGAGTTCTGGTAATTGCTCTCTGTCAAACAGGAGTGAAAATGACTGCTGAAGTTAAGATTCCAAACACTGGAAATTAAATCTCTGAAATTAAATCTTAAAGAGAAATAATTGGTGCTACTGACAACTTTGCAGTAGGGCTCTACACAACATTAGAAAAATAAAATATGAACCTTCTAAACAGTTGGCAGTATTATTATATGGGTCCTGCCACAGATATTTATGTAAAAAAAGTAGTATTTTATGACAAAGCAGTGCTGATACTATGCATATTACATCTGCAACAGCTTTCAGTGCTCTGTATATCGCCGTCGCAATGTCAGCAGAATATGCCCAACAGATTTTCTCTGCTAACTTCTAAGTATTCTATATTTCTGTCAAAAAAATTATATATACTTTTTAAAAGCAGATATGTGGGTCTAATAAATGAGCATTTCTTTAGAAAGTTTATAAGGGTGGACTATCATATCAATCTAAAGTCACATCTGAATTATATTAGCAGTTTATACTTCAGTGCAACTGAAACTTTTATTCCTTTAAACGATATTTATGCAAACTGTTCTTAATGAATTTCTTCTGTTCCATTAACATGATTAAATAAACAAACAAACAAAAGAATCCATGGTATGAGCAAAGCATGCACTTTTAGTACATGAAATATAACTAGAGGATTAGAGTTTGAAAATCAATAAACAGTCCAGCACTGGACAAAACACAAATTTCTGAATAAACAATCCAACATATGTTTAATATAAACACTTGCCTTCCAAATGTAATATATAGTCATATGAAAATAAATGGTTTCTGTCAATTTCCTTTTAATGAGAGAGTAATACCACCATTTTATAAATACACAAAACCTGTTAAATAAAGTGCAGGAATAATAGTTTGTAGAAATTCCATACCCATGGTTTTCTCCAAATGTTAACATGTATCTCTATCCAGGGCATATCACATTAGCTTTTTTCACAATGTCATAGACACAAGCCTAGCAAAAAGCCAGATGATGCTATATGTACTATGCTGGGATTCGCAAAGGAGTTTAAGGGATTTAGATGCCCAGCTTCCAGTGAATTTTAATGGGATTTGAACACCTAACTCCCTTAGGCCTCTTGAAAATTACAGCTGTAATTCTTATCTATTTTTTATGAAATACAAAAATCTTTATTTTAAAATGCAAATGAGAACTTTATTCGATGTGACTATATATTACAGCTAAATTAAAGTGAAAAATAGTGTTTGGTGTTGAAATCCTCCTAACCTACACTGGTCACAACAATATCATCATAAGAACCATCATGATGATTCAATTATTCTTATAAAAAGAGATATTACTAACATAGGAAAAGGGAGTAGAGAGAAAGGAGCATTCTTCTCTTTGGCTGCAAAAGAAGGGGTAACCATATATGGCACTCACGTTGCCAGGTTATTGGACCAGATTCTGATGTCAGTTATATTGTGATAAAACCAGACTGTCTACAATGAAGTCATATTAACAATTAAATCAGTCTTCTTAGAGTATCAATAACCAGGAAGGTCCCCCACCCTTTAATATTATAGACCATAGTTTGGATTGTGTTCAACAAGATATTCCTGAAT
The DNA here is from genome assembly GCA_007922155.1 of Mesoclemmys tuberculata. Taxonomy (NCBI): domain Eukaryota; kingdom Metazoa; phylum Chordata; order Testudines; family Chelidae; genus Mesoclemmys; species Mesoclemmys tuberculata. The sequence goes on from ML675610.1 coordinate 35,071,241, forward strand.
GGAATGCCGTATTTAAACACAATCTTCTGAGTTTTCTTGGAACTAGAGCCTGCTTTTTCAAGTGGGAGAATGTCTTTTGAGACTTCTAACACAGCTGTTTCTTTCCAGAGGGGTTTCTGCTTTTCCATTTGCTCCAATTTACTGCTTGCCAATTAATAAAGTTGTTTGTTTAAAAGTCTCTTGTATTTGTCTAGTCATCTAGTATTTGTCATGGCATCATTTCTGCAAATAAATAACATCTGTGCCAAAAAGAAATGCTCCCTTTAGAGATTTTATTTATGATATGAACCGCTGAAAACTAATATTTTCATAGCTGAGGACATCCTGGGCCAGGTCCTCAGTGATGGTAAACTGGATGTCAAGTTTCACTAGTTGAGGATCTGGCCATGTGTTTAGAACATATGAATGAGATGATCCACCATTATTTAATATTACGGATAGCATTTTTTTAATGGATTAAGTATATTTCTATTCATGAAAAACACAGTTTGACTATGCGGACAGGGCCTAAGTCACTGGAAAAATCTGTCATATTACACACTGGCCAAATATTCACAACCCTCTCTTCCTTTCTAATCTAATAATGGGACTAATCTTGCTTGACTTGTTCTCTTTGGATGAAATGCAATCTTGTATAATGGATCACTGCAAGTCCGATGCACTGCTTAACTCCCACGTAAGCCTTCAAAATAAGGTTTAAGTACAGTATATGCCTAGTACTGACTCGCTGTGAATTCACTAGGACTATTCATGGAATTACCAATCTGGCAATCCACTGGGTGCCATTAGTTTCCATTGATTAACGTCTATTGATTTTAATGGGAGCTGAGAATGCTCACTGCATTGCTGAATCTGGCCTTCAGTCTGTAACAAGTGACACAGATAAAATGTGAAATTTGAAGAAAAATCATCTCTCAGGCAGAAAAACTCCTTCTCACCTGGATTTGCAAGACGGCTGCTGGTTGGTCCAAGAATCTGGTAAGGATCTACACAAATATGGACAAAAGAAACAAATTAAAATGTAATTACACGCAGTCATTTTTTGAAATTCAGGTGTTATTACAAAAGAGGCAAGAAATCCTACTTCAGAGTCTTGTTAATGATTTTCATTATTCTGCATTTGCTTGCCAACAAAAGTACTATTAAAAATGAAGTGAAATTATCACCCAGTTTTGTTTTAAAATGATAATCAATTTAGTTAAGAAAACTGCTTTGTGTTCTCAGTTAATTTTAATGAAAAATGTTTTTAGAATAAGTTTTAAATGGCAAAGCAGAGGACCAGATTTTCAAAACATGGCCTGAATTGAGTGAACGCAAATATTCATACACACCTCTTTGCACACATAAGTGCCATGGATACATACACAAATGCTTGGTCCATTCTAAGGACCTGCAAACTGTGTGGTATCCCATGAGATCTCCCTGCCCAAGTCCAGTGGTTAAAGTACATAGAAATAGGAAGGCACCAGCCAAGGGGAAGGAAATGCTGTTGGGGAAGCGCTGCTTAGCCAAACCAAGGAGAGAAGGATGAGTGCCCTTCTAGTTTTAGCAGAAAAGGAGAAGTTGCTCCCCTCCCATCCTTCCTTACTTTGAGCCCTGTCTACGTCGTTCCCTCTTTGGCAAAAGAACTGTGTGTGGCAACTGTAACCATAAAGAGATTTATTTTGTTAGATAGCATCATATGAGGAGCTGGAATAGCAAGGCTCACATGAAGGGCAGATTAGAGGGTGCTGAGAGTGGAAACCTTGTTATGGTTACGGGAGTGGTGGGAAGATCCTGATGGGAGTGGAGAATGGAGACTGAAGAAATTGACACCTCCCTCCTCCATCAGATCATTCTTTCACTTTTTCTAAAAACGAGTGCTGCATTGCACAATTGTGTATGCAAGGGAGTAATTACAAGGGGCATACTATTATCTTTTGGTGCTTGTGAATGAGTGCATAAATAAGTTTGTGCACACAGGCTTAAGGTGATGGAAATTTACTCTAAAGCTTCCAATAGTATATTCAAGGAGCTTTATTTGAAAATGTATTATTATTATTGTATGTACTGCGGTACTGACAAGAGGTCAGGGACCCATTGTATCAGTCACTGCACAAACTTACAGACTCATAGACTTTAAGGCCAGAGGGACCATCATCATCTAGTCTGACTGCCTGCACATTGCAAGCCACAGAACCTCACCCACTCACTCCTGTGATAGACCTTTAACCTCTGGCTGAGTTACTGAAGTCCTCAAATCATGATTTAAATATTACAAGTCACAGAGAATCCACCATTTACACTAATTTAAACCTGCCAGGGACCTGTGTCCCACGCTGCATATAACACAGTGACAGATCCTGCCCCAAAAGGATGTGGTCTCTATTTCTGTGTGACCAGGTTTGTTCTGCATAATTTATTTTTGTGCACTATTTTTGCATAAACAAATAGCGGAATTTGTACATATAATGTACAAAAATAGCATCTAGTAAGTGCTTTATAAGTGCATAGCTAAATACATGCAATGGAGGTTGGCTTGAGTCTCCTATGAAAATTTGATCCATCAAGGAATATGCTATATAAGACCCAGGGTTGGGATTTTCAAAGAAGCCTAAGAGAGTTAGGCATCCAACTCTCATGGCACTTCAATGGCTCTTGCATGGAATTCCTTTAGGTTCCTTTGAAAATCCTAGCTCAAATCAAAGAACAAACGGAAAAGGGCTACTGTTCCACAAATACCAAAACCAAAACTAGAGGGCAGTAGCACAGCTTCAAGTCCCTCTCAAGGCAACCGCGCCCCTGAGTTCTGACACCTCTTGACAGCTGCTTTCAATTGGCTGCCAGTTTTACAGCCAAAGGGATTCTCAGGTTGCACTCTTTACAAAATGTAAAATAGTAATCACAGCTCGCACAAAACATTTAAATGTTCCCCAAGACTTACATAAATTATCAATATATTTCTTGAAAGCCTTGGGAGGCCAGATTACATAAAATACCTCCCACACCACACACACATAAACAGTTCAAGCTAGTGTGATGCACTTATGCACATATTCTTACTTAGCTATAATATAATCCAGAATAATGAAAAATCCATTTAAAAAACAGAGAATTGGAGTCCATCAGAATCCAGAGCATCCTGCAGGTGTACTTCATCTTTCATTTCTACCATTTTGCCATTAGTAAAAGCCTTTACTGACTCAGAATTTCTGATGTACTTTCCCATTCAAGGCACAATCAAATTTAATACTATGGGTTTCTGTCCCACATAATGAACTAAATATAACTTTTGCAGTCACAAAACCCTTCCAGCTTTCAAGATTACTTGAACAAAATCTGATGAAACTGATACTTTCTCTTCATGGTTACCCAACAGACTGGAAATCCTTCCAGCTTTCAGCCCTGTATTTCAGGAGTCCAAGACTTCAGACTCTAGTAGGATTGTGTGAGGAATTCCAGTTTTATCTATATTTCTCCTAGATATTGAAATCTTCATTTCTGTACATTCTTCTGATGCTAGTACACCAACCAACCATTATGAACAGAATCCTTTGAGATCCTTAGATTCCACTTTTTTGTACTTGAACTGAATATGCATGCTTTGCTTAATAGCTCATTGATCCCCTTAAATGCACCAAAAGCCTTGTAAGAACTAGTAAAAGCAAGTCCCAATGAGCTGTGACTGCATGTTGGTAACTTGGGGCTCCACCACACCCGTTTTCCCAGCAAATTATTAATTTCTATTCTGGAATCTTTGATTTGCAGATGACAGAGGTCTCAGTTTGAGAGTCATCTATAAACACAAGTCATGAACACACAATTCAGCCACCATGCAGGACACACAGAGTGAGCTCAGCCACTATGAGGGGTCTCTGCTAATGGCTTGCATCTGCTCTTCCAATGGGCTATTTAATGACAGACTAAAGTGTACTTAAGATGACATTGAATATACTCCATTTAACCCAGGTTTAACTTAAATAAAGATACACACACCTAACTGAGGTCGCTGGTCTTCTGTTTTGGGCACTGTTGAGGATGATGGCTGGGTAGCTGAAAATACAAAAATTGATACATTTATCTGTTTTTTCCAGTTTGAAAATCAGTCACCAAAACTAACTTACACTGGGTGGGCCAAAGTCATCCCTGGCATGAGTAGAGATGGCTCACTGGACTTCAACAGCTCAGTACTTCGCGATGTCAACTATGAAATTTGCCCTGATATGTTTAACTGATCTGTCCTAATCAGGCTCCCATTAAAAGGAATGCAAACATGCCTGTGACGTCAACTAGAGCAGGTTTGGGCCCTACTGGAAGGACGTACTTGTTATTGATAATTACATCTTGCATAATATTGACACATTACTGGACTTATCTAAGACAGAATTAAATACCAGAAATTCTAAAGCAGAAAGTCTTCAGCTTAAGACAAGTTCTGTCACAATCAGCACTTTCCCAACAATACATATTTCTGTTGGTTCCTGTGAGAGACACTGATGTATGTGAAAAAGAAACAATTAATTTCTCCCAAATAACGTACATGTAAAGTTGCTTTTTGGAAGGAGAATATGCTGTATAATTTGCAAAGAATGGGCTCGGTTCTTCCTTGCACATGACTAACCCATGCAGGGGAAAGGGAAATCCATGAGTCCTAAGGATTTAAAGACAGTACTTCCTCTGGATTCTTCCCTTGTGGTAGAAGACGGGTGGAGGTGGGGGAGAGGAAGGGGGGTTTCTCTCTCCCCCAGTACAAGAAGCTAGTGGTTTAAGCCCTTTTTCCTGTGGATCTCATAGCATCCACTGGAGATAAGGGGCTTGCACTGTGTTCTCCTGCAGGATGGGGTGGGGCAAATCCAGAAGAACCCAGCCCTGGCCTGCTCCCTCCAACTTCATGGAGCTAGAATCCCAGATAGTCCCTATGAAGGAGCTTCCTGGGAGTGGGATGGAAGGTGACCATGCAGAACTCTGCCTTCCTTGGGCATGGACTACTATCTGCATGCAGTCATAGAAGAGAAAATGGGACCCAATACCTTAAAGAAGAACAAGCCCTGGAAGGAATACTCAGTCACTTTTAAAACATTTCAGCAACTGAAGAAGTATTAACCTATTTTTCTGCAGAGTCTACAGTGCTTATATTTTATATCTCTGTTGGATTTATTGGTAGAGCTAAGGAATTGAAATTGTTACTTTTTCTTTTTCTGAGTGAGCAATATCAATAAGGGGCCTACTGAAGGCCAATTTTCAAATTTGTGTGCCTAAGATTAAGACACACACATTCTCATCTGAATTTTCACACAGCCCTTAGTACCCAAATACCAGTGTCAGAGACCCAAATAATCGTTTGAATACCCAAAAACAGAATTGTGAGCCATAAAATAGGTGCTCAAGTTTGAATTCCATTTCCATAGGAGTTACACTGGGCCCTCATGCTAGAAAACAAGCAGGTGCTTTACCTTTTGATTGAGGAGCAGGGTGACTATGACTTGTCCATGCTGACCTTCTGGCTTGTTCATATGATAAATCTGTAGAGAAAAATAAATTGTCTCAAGCATATATGGCATGAAGGGTGAGACATTCTTAATGGCTGAATCATTGGGCATTGGAAGATTACTGAAGCGAGAAGGATCCCCACTGCCAAGCTCCTGGTCCTTTCAGTCATCTCTCATCCTGACAGCTGCACCCCAGCCTCTCTAACTACCCGATTCTTTCCTTGCTCACCTGCAGTCCACTCAACATGCCACTGTAAAAAAGTCTTTGCCCTCTCCCACTGCTGTGGCCATCTCTCTTCCCTGGCTTCTTGTCTCCTTCCACCTCACATTCAAACTTATTGTCCTCACCTTCAAGGTTCTTCACAGCTCTGCTCTTGCCTTTAACCTCCCTCCTCCTCCCCGGTCCCCCCACACTTCCACTGGACTGTAGGGGAAGGGACAGAGCAGGCACTTGAACAGCTCCTGCTACAGACCTGCTGATTGGAGCAGATTCAAGGTTCCATGGAGATTGGAGGTAGGAGTAAGTGTTAGTAACTTGGGTGAGCTCTCCCATCCCAGAGTGTCAAATGAAAGACCCTTCTGCCATTCATTGTTTTAAGAAAACAGACTTTGGTCTTTTTACTGCCTTGTAACTTGTTAGTCTGCTGCTGTCACTTCTCCAGAGGGATCCAGTTTGGAAGGCTTGAGAGCTCCCTCTTCCTACATAGGGTCACATCCAGTGGGGATATTAGTGGGGACATTATAATTCTGTTTGATTATTATGATGTTCCACTATTAACTACGAAAGCTTTTGATAAACTTCATTTTCTTTTATTTAATGTTATATAACTTTTAATACAGTCATGATTTATTCTTATTAATCATAGAGCATTTGCAAGGATAGCTGAGGCAATGGCTAGTCCAGTTATCCTTTGAACTCAGTGGAGCTGTGCTAAATATCCTGTATCTCTGCAATACCTACAACTCTGCCCTGGTCTCCTACTTCTCTCTTTGCATGTGCCCATTACTCTGTTAATTCTGCTGCCTTCATTTGCCTTTTGTTCTCCCACTTTTACTTCTTTTACTCTTATACTTGGTACAGCCTTTCTCCTCGTGTGCTCCTAGCAACCTCACTCTTCTTTTTCAGAACTGTTCACAAAATCTCTCTCTTTTTGGCTAACAATTAGCTGCTGGCTTATACTTGAATATTTCCCACTGTTACTCCCATAAAAGCCATTTCAAATAGTTACTAAAAGAAACTCAAACACCCTACAAATTAACATGACATGACAACTCACACGTCTGTAATCCTCAGAGCGCAATGTCACCCAACTGCCTCAGTGGGTGGGAAAGTTGATGGGCTGGCAATGGACGGACCCCATTGAACAGGGGAGAAGAAATTGCCTTCAGAGTCTCTAGCCACATATTGGCTAGCTTGAGGATGAAGGGAGCTGATTGGTCCCTTGTCCTCCCCTTTCATTAACTTAAACCTTAGCCTGGGCCACCTGGAGCCTCTTTTTGCTCTGCTCCAGTAGCTGTAGTATATACAATATACTAATGTTGGACCTGCTTTGAGATCTCCAGAAAGGGAATAAAATATACCTATTGCCAAATCAGTGTTGTATTAAGGTAGGAGTATAGATTCCTTTGGATGGTGGTAGATTCTTAGTATTTTTATTTTCTTTTAGAAAGGTTGTTTGACAGTCTTTAAAAATGAAATCAGGTAGGAAGCAGTGAACCAGTTCAGACGGCAGTTTGACTCTGCCCATTTTCAGACCCTACTAGAAAGAAAATGGAATGGAAACAAAGTGTAATGTGTAATTCACAACCAAATTGCCTCTAATTTATTTAGTCTGTTTGGCTTGAGGGTATAACTGGCACTACCATCACTGTGGTCTGATGGAATCTTACACTCTCAAAACTTCAATTTTGCTGAGATATACACTTTTTGTTCTGTATTACATTTTAAGTAATTGTGCATTTTTATCCGTGATTTTTCTACTTTTATATCACATTATTCTCTTCTGGAAACATGGAGAATTGGAGAAAATGGTGCTAACTCTGGGCATTTATCCCTGACCTGAGTAACTATATACAGTACTATTGTTATTATTTGTTATACTATAGTCGCACCCAGAAGCCCCAATCAAATTGGGATCCAGTTGTACTCAGTGCTATTAAAGCCAATAGTTAGAGGTAGTCTTCTCCCTGGGGAACTTACCATCTAAAAGGAAATCAAACACAAACAAAGGGTCAAATTATGTGTTTTGTCCAGCTTCTACAACACACAGTAGAAATGGAGAGTGAGAGTTGATCCTGAGCATCCTGATCCTCTGCCCAGCTCTGGATGCAGGTTAGGACAGCCTGATGAAGATTATAACAGACTGGGGACTATTCTAAACAAGCGCTAAGTGGTTATGGTCCACAATGGATCATATGGCAGCTGAGGACTGCCAGAGTGGAACCTACTTCATCCATTCCCCTTTGCTTGCTGCTGCCTGCCCTTTCCTACCTCTCTCCTCCACCTACGGGTCCTATGCACCAGGGAGCAAAGAGGGAGGTGCACAAGCCAGCTATGGTGGCTCTCCACTTGCTGAGAACCCTTCTGTGTTAATGGTGTTCCCAGGTTGAAGTTTGTGACCAGTGTGTGCAACATCTTGATCAGGACCAAGAATCTATTCCAAAGGGATCAGGAGACTATATAAGCTTATAGGCAAATATATAAGCAATATATAAGCAAAGGGGGGAAAGGGTGATGTCAGATACAGGTGTTGGTAGTTCCATTTTTTCCTAACCCCTCACTCACACACAAAGAAGGTAGGGGAAAAAAAGAAAAATATGGTACTAATGAGATATGTGCCTATCATCATCCTGTCTGTAAGCCTCATTTTTTGTTTGCTTTTGTGGCGTGGGGGGGGTGAGGAAGCTCTTGTGCATCTGTATATTAAGGATAATTGCACAGAACTAGTGCATCTGCGTACTACTGCTAGTTGTTGTTCAGACTTTATTTTTAATACATCACATACCTGAAACTCATTAAGAAGTATAAATTTAGTACTGTGAGAAAACTCTTGAGTCACAAGGCAAAACACATCCTCATACACTTGTGTGACTACACCCTCTTTTAAAAGAAAGATCCAGTTCTCAGCCCTACTTTAAACAGCATCAAAATTAAGACTTCATTCTTATTTCAGGATCTGGGAGTTTATGTGGACCATGATTTGTATTTTGTTAAACATATTGCTATCATAGATAAGCTGGTCTGTTTTTACTCATGAGAAATTGGTACAATATGTCCTTATCTAGAACAGATCTTGTAATTCACTCCTGTTTGATGAGACATTTAGGCAATCCCATATTATGCCTTCCTGAGCTTCTACAGTGTTTCACTTTTAACTTGCAAAAAATTCCTGGTATTCCATTGTCAGAACAGTTGAAGAAATAAGACTTCGGCCATTCTAATTCTTCAGGCACCTCACTCACTTCCTATTCTCCATTATATTCATTTAACAATGGCAATGTTTAATTCTGATTCACTCTCTCAAATTGCATCACATTTGGCTGATGCATTTTTACCTTACTCTTTACTTCTACTCTGTGCCTCTTTTTTCCTTTTCCTTGCAATCAATGACTGACCCGAGGATAATCATATCAACTCCTGTTATTAGCAAAAGTCATTTAGTTATAGAATAGCTTCTCTGTAAAAGTTAGACTATGTTCATTCTAGTTAAGAGTTGGACCTTGTCTGAAACTAAAACTCTCAGGAGTTTTCTGTTGACAAGATTTTTTAAACAGAAAATGAAGTTTCTGCAAAATCAAATTTTTCTGTGGGAAATTTCACATTTTACTAAATTGTTTTGATTTTCTGTTGGGAAAACCAAAATGAAATCTTACATTTCAGGCCAGCTGGACTCAAACTGAAATATTTTGATTGGCTGAACTGACCCAAAACATTTCATTTTGAATCAGTTCAACATTAAACTGCATCTTCCTTTGGTGTTGCATAGCCTCATGGAAGCTGTAGTTCTCTCTGCTGGGCTGGGCTCCCTGGCTAGACTACATCTCCCATGAAGCTATGTGGTTTCCTCTCAGACTGATCCATGTGGTGCATCATGGGGTTCACATGGACTGTGGGCATAATAAAGTACTCTTGGATATATATCACCTGGACCTGGTGACTTATTGCTTTTTGATCACTTTCTTTTCTTCTGTTGCCTCAATCCCTGCTAGTACCTCCTCTTTAGTACTGGAAAAGGAAAGATCCAGGCTAGGTATCTTCCCAGCATCCTCAGTGGGGAAGCCTGGTGCCAAGAAACCCTTTAGCTTCTCCGCAATGTTCTTTTCCTCCGTAAGTGTTCCCTGTACCCTTGGTGATCCACATGTTCTTTCATAGGCTTCCAGTTCTGATGTTGTTAAAGAATGTCCTGTTGTTTGTTTCTACGCTTTTGTGCCCATGTATCCAGTTAGTGTGTCTCAAAAATAAACAGTAAACAGAGAGAGAAACAAATAACAACACAAACATCGTACTCTTACATGGGACTTATCACCAGGAAATCTCAAAGTGCTTTAGAAAAGAAGTCAGTATCATTATCCTCATTTTACAGGTGGGGAAACTGAGGCACAGGCAGGTGACGTAACTTGCCCAAGATCATTTAGCAGGCCCATGGAAAGTGCTGGGAATAGAATCTAGGTCTCCTGAGTCTCAGCCCGCTGCTCTACCCACAAGGCCACACTGCCTCAGAAAGAGAATATGGAAAACCAGACTCATTAAACTGCTCCTCCATTTCATCTTATACGGGGGACCACATATCTCGCTAGCTCAACATTTACAGTGTGCTATTTTATATAGCGACGTCTGAAGAAGAGAGAGGGGGGAAGTGGGGAGTGAGAGCGAGCAAGATCACAGCACATGAAAAGATCACCACCCATACCTGGCCGGGCTGCAATTCTTTGTGTTGCTTCTGGGTAAACGGAAGTATTTGGGAAAATAAAAGCTGCCCCTCCTGTAGGAAAAAGTGGAGACAAAACACATAAGGACTGTTTTTTTCCCCACAGCCAGCACTGCCACTGCTAACTGCATTTCAGCCTGTCATAATACATTTGAATGAAGCATACGAACAAATGTTTTGTCACCCAGGAGTGTGGCTTATAGGGCCTGATTCTAGTCTCCTTCACAACAATATAAATCCATTCAAATTAATGGAGATACCCCAGTGTAAACCAAGGTAAGCAAGATGAGAATAAAGTCCATGTTTTTTAATTTAGAAAAACTGGCCCCCACATTTCAGCAGGTTTCATATTTGCTGTGAATTGAAATTTATTTTACTTTATCTTTACTTAGTGTTTACATCTCCCTCACCTGTGGATATTTTCAGCAGATAACCTAGGGCCTGATCCAAAGCCCATGGAAGTCAGTAGGAATCTTTTCACTTACTTGCATGGGTTTTGGATCAGACTTCCAGAGAATTAATTCTCACTGGATAGTGAAACATTGTAAAAATAGCCACTTTGATGCAGAAAACGATGTCTGACTATTTCAGGAATTTAAATAGCTCTAACCATGTTAACAGATTTATAATTATCATGGTTGGAAATCTGAAAGGAGTCTACAGAGATTGTGTGTCCTACAGCTATTGATTTTTAAAAGAAGTTGGACATTAATCCTCTTAGCATCCTTTGAAATTCCCACCCCAGATTTTTATACAAACAGAACCAAACAGAACAAATATTATCATTCGTCCGTACTATATGATATTGCTGACATAAATGCCATCTATGTAGCTGCAGTGTATCAGTAATTTCAGTGAGGTAAACGCAGATTATTTTGGTTTGGGCAGATAAACTAAGAAATCTCAACACCATTGCAAGTACACAGAAAAAGGTAATATAGGGAATCGCTGAGCAACTACTGGATAAATGTGTAGGGAAGTTCATTGCTAAATTAGGATTGTGACTGTCAGAGATGGAAAAGACCCTCAACTCTATTTATTTTTAAAATGGAATTTAAGGGCTGTTCCAAAGTCCACTAAATTCAATTGAGAGGCTCCCACTGACTTGAATGGACTTTGGATCAAATCTTGAGTCCCTAGGTAGAGGATATATTGGATATGAAATATTTGATTTTAACAAAGAGCATTTGATCTTTGAGTAACTATGCTGTAATTTTGCAGGGATACTGTGGCAATTATTAAAGCATAAGAGAGAAAAAAGCAGAATATTCATATTCTTTTTTGATACTCAATTTTCATTTTTTAAATAGTTGTTATTTCTGGTCACTGTAGGTAACTAATACCCTCAGGCATGATAACGTGATACCAAAACTTTTATCTACTCAAATATATTATATAGCATTCCATGTGACCCCCTGTTATGCAACTGCTAGAACAAAACAAAACTTCCACTGATTTTTTTTCATAAATATTTTGTGTGAAATCTTGTAACATCATAAAATTTTGCAGAAGAAACATACTTTTAAATAATTTTTCATATTCATCCACTACTTGGCCAGGGTGGCTCATACATAGGTGAGTAATAACAACTTTTTTTTTTAAATTTAAATTCAGATCAAACTTCACTGAGACTTAGGGGAACCCCACATTATAGGCAATCTATGTGATGGAGGGTTAATGCACATCTATAAAGCATTTTACAGCGAGAAGAATCAGCACTTAGTACGACTTCAGCTCAGAAAAGACTCAGTGAGTCAGCATGAAAACCAATATTGGAAGAGCACACTGGGGAGAGGAAGCAGTCTATAAAATGAATTCTTCTCCCTCCCTCCCTCCCGCCCCCCAACCTTTAAAAAGGCCCAAGCATAGTAGTAGTAGGGGATAATGGCCTAGCATGGTAAAAAGGGATTTTTGCTTTAAAATATCCCATACATCTTTTACATTTTGTGAGGTTATAAAAACCTTTTTTTAATTTAGCAGGTTTAATTTTTTGTTGGCACAGTCTAAATTAAACAATTAAAACTGGAAATCCTCCATCAGCAAAACAATCAGTACTGTCTTCTCTAATGGGGAAAAGTAAAATCCCCGCTTATCCATGGCTAACTGTTCTTTTTGTGATGAAAAAAGTATTTAAATATATGATACAGTATACTGAATGGGTCCATGATGCAGCATATTTTATGGGAGAAATAAACCTGACTTAGACACCAATACTTCATGCTGATCTGTGTAGGTGGCCTCCAGAGCCAGTACAGTGCTCCATTGACTTTAGTGGGACTCCATGCAGGCCAAGGGATCCATCTGTGTGGATCTGACTGCAGAATAGAATAGAGTAGGATAGGATCAGCGCCTTAAAGACTAAGTGCAGTTTGTTGCATGTGGGTGGGCCCTTGCACCTGCATAGGTACATGAGTTTGAACACATGGATCCAATTGCAGAATCTGGTCCTAAGTGATCTCACCTCTGTTCAGTGTGTGTGCATGTGAGTGTGTGGGTGGAAAACTCCCATAACTGCTACTATGAGTCTTACACAAATATCAGGGGAGAATACACAGTCTCCCTGCTGATTTACCATTTCCATTTTTTAGCATGCAATTTAAACAGGAACCCTATGCTTTTAGAAGATGACCTATAGGAATGGGAGCAGTACCAGCATTACCTGTGTTTCTAGCATGCATTAACCGTGGAGAGTTTTGTAAGGCCTTATCAACATCATCTGAAGTCAAATGTGGAAGAGGAGCTACAAAACAAAACAAAAAGCAACACCAAAATGAAAAAAAAATTGAGAATTATCTTCTAAAACCATTTTTCCCCCACTAGGATTGTTTTAAAGCAAATCTAGTAACAATCAGTTTCGTTCTGCTGTTTGTCAAGGAGAAGTGTGTGTGCTAAAGCTTAAAACGGGGGTATTCATTTCAGTAATATTATTAATAAATAATATTTCCATCTGATTGTTGGGGTGTATGTGTGTGTGTGTGTGTGTGTGTGTGTAAAAGACTGCATTACACTGGTGTTGCAATGTTTGTTTGTTTTTTAAATCTATGTTTGCTCATTTTAATTTTTTAATTATGCAAATTTGCAAACTTTTCTCAGTCAGGGCTACAGCCTTCAAATCATTAATTCACTGTTCCCTTCTTCCCCCTTAGAATGTTAGCCATGAACTACAAATCCTTTTGGTTTCAGATTTAGAAGATTCTGTTCTCTTCTTCATAAATGTACATAACTCATTAGTTTCAATGAGAACTACATGCACCTATGCAGAGTAGAACAGACCATATATGTTCATAGAATCATGCCTGGAATTTTCCTTATAAATTAATGTTTTCACTCTCATTTAGGGTTCTCATACCTAAAATGGAAAGAGTACGTGACCAGAAAAAACATCACCAAAAGTCCCCTTTGATTTTCTTCCTACAGTATTGTGGATGAATGGGCTGGGTTTCAAATTAATTTTTGCCTTATATGGACATTTGGAGATATTCCTAAAATCATTTCTTAAAGTAATCACAATGAGCCTGATCTAAGGCCCACTGCAGCCAATGGGAGTCTTTCAATCAACTTGAATAAGCTTTGGATCAGGCCCTATTTAGTATTCTCAGAAGCAGTGACATTTGAGGTAGAGAGAATTGAAATCCCAAATTGAAAAGGCACTATAACCGGAAATACTGTTGATAGATTTGTTCTAACCATCATAAAGAAGGGAAATTGTCTTACTCTCTCTGAGGTAGTGTAGGTGTGAGAGGAGGATATCTGCATTATAGCTTGGGGTGAGTCTCTGGAAGTCATCTTTGGTCATTTTACACAGTTCCTTCCCATCAATGTTCTGGAACAACAAGATGTCAACGTCTGGAAGACCATATTCCTTCACGGCCCATTCCAACCACTGACGTACATGGTCTGTACTCCATAATGTCGGATCTGAATAGTTTCACAAAGCATAAAATTAGCAATTTTTTGGTACGTGGATCAGTACTAAATTAACAAAGTAAATTGTTGTCACACTGGACCATGTTAATCCATGATGCACGATATTCAGTGTAGTTGTTAAAATAAAATAAATAAATAAATAAATAATTTTTTAAAAAAAGAATTTGGTCCATTATGGGAAAACAAGACCAGGGAAAAAATGACTGTCCAAAGTGTGGTGGTGAGTTGGGACTCCTCTTTATTATCTATAACACATTCACTTTACTGTTAACTTGCCCTCCCACTGCTTTCACCCCCACTGTTATGCCTCATCATTATCCTACACTATTGTTCACACACCAATGTGAACTCCTGTCCATATGTAAAGTTCCACTGGGTACAGGGGTTTGCATTCGCAGCACCTGTTGCAGGACAGAAGCCTATAACTATCATTTTCAAAGGTTTCTGGTGAAGGTCATACTCTTTACTCAGGCAAAACTTTCAGTGAAGTCAATATCAGTTTTTTCTAGGGAAAGGCCGAGTAAGGACTTCAGGGTTCTGCCTATTACTTAGTAAGTTATCACGGATTCTGTTAGATAGGTTAGGAAATGAAGAATGCACTATCAAATACAAAGTGAAGAGGAGAAGAAAACATGTACTCACTGGTTGCTCAACCCTTACCCAAATGATATAGAGCCTGAGCTTTTTGCCAAAATGTATCAATTTTCAGCATTTATAAGATATTGTGACATGCGGGATAAGATTGCTACTGGAATCATCACATTTTTGCATGACAAAGATCTGAGTAATGTTTTCCCAAATATCTTCATTGTGTTGAGTCTGTATCTGAATGTACCCATTTTGCCAGCTGTGAAGGAGAGTGATTGTTCTCTAAGCTTTCTCTGAATAAAAAATTGTCTTTGATCAACTATGGTAGAAACAAAGCTTAATGCTTTTGCTGTCATGTCAGCTGAATGGGATTTACTTCATATGCTGTCATTTGAGGATTCAGAACTGAATCTGCAGCACATAAAGCTGACAAGATCCCAGTTTAAACACACAGCGTTTCATTTGACTCTTAAAGTTTTATGCTTTTATGTTTATCCAGGCAGTATAAACTGTTCATTGTTTTCAATTTTATTTTTATGTTTATTCAGTAATATACATGACTTGCTGAGTTCCCTAAGCTGGGTACTTTTTTCTTTTCATTAATACAGAGTTCATGAAAAGGGGGCTTCCAAAAAACATTAGCTCTGGGCCTCCAATCTCATTAATCCAGCCCTGTTTTAGACTGTTGTGATGTACTGCTGTATGCTGCTAAACATTCTGCGTTGCATCAGCTTTTATGAGTTATATCAGATACCGGCAAAATTGGGGAAAAAATGAACTGGTCCCAATCTCTGCCCATTTCTCCTCCATTTTTTAAGAGCTGGGCAAAATTTTTTGGGCAAAAGTTTTTTCACCAAAAGCTGCAGATTCTTGTTGATTGAAACATTTTGCAAATTTGTGTTGAATTCACCAAATTATTTCAGCTGAAAAACCCCAAAAAATAAAATTCCAAAGAAGTCAAAATATTGATACACTTTGACTTTTTAATTGGAGAAATGTTTAATTTTGAATGTCATGTCAATTATATATATATAAAGTTTTAAAAAGCAAAATAAAAACCAAAACAGTTTGCTTTGGGTTAAACAAAACATTTAATATGAACCATAATGAAATTCTTTCTACTTTTTTGATTCCACAACATTTTTCTAAAACGCTTGTTTCAGGGTGACACAAAATTATTTTTTCCTCTAATTTTTCCACATCATCCACTGAAACAAAAAATTACTTATTCACACAGTACTAATCCCTAATTCCAACTCTACCATCACTTTTCCCTCTAAATTACCTCTCTCCACTCCCATCTCACAGAGTCCTATGAATTTAACCCTTGACCTCTCTTCTCATTATTTATTTGTGTAATAATAGCGTCTAGAGGCCCCAACCGATATCAGGGCCCCATCAAGCCATGCACTCTATGTACAGATAGTAAGAGACACTCCTGCCTTGAAGAGCTTACATTTTAAACAGACAAAATATCATATAAGATAACACATAAGACAAAGATCAAGAACCAAGAAGAAAGAGATTAAGTGACCTTCCCAAGGTCACTCAGGAATTCCATGGAAGATCTGGGAATTGAACTTTAACTTTCTGAGTGCCTGGGCAGTAACTGTCAATCTCAAAACCATCCTTCCTCTCCTAATCAGCCTTAACCCATCCGAGAGCCATTCTCAAAGGTCTATGATGTTCATTGAAGTCTTCCACCCTATATGCAATTTTTCACTTCATCTTCCATGTTTCCTGGGCTTCCCCTTTAGGTCTCAGCCCTTAGCTCTCTGAAACTTTAGAGACCCCTCCTATATTTTGATGCACACAGGAGACAGAATCGTCAGATTAATGGGAGGCGTAAGGCAGTCCACAACCTAGTGGGCATGGGTACTAGCCTGAGGGACCTTGATCTTCATAGATGCGGGGCTGGTTACTGAAGAAGGAAAAGGTGCATGGGTTGTGTGGGGAACTAGAGTTCATGATGAGACGAACAGTGATTGCCCATGTTTGACAACCCTGAAGTTCATCAGCTAAATTCAGTTTAAATTGAAGTGAATACTCAAACCTTAGGAGGTTCGCCAACCATTTTACTGTACGTACAATTTTTTGAAATGCTTCTTATTTGTGGTGATGAATTTGAATAGGAGTTCTGAACCCTATCATTAGCTTAAATGCAAGTTATGAATCCTGAGTTTTGATTTTCTTAAGTTTTACCACATCATCTTGTACATCGCACTTGTGGAAGAGAAGTGAAAACACCTATGTGTCTGACACATGAGCTTCACCCTGGTATTTTTGCACACTTCACAAAATAACTGGCTGTAACCATGGTCCTCTTGCTCCCTAATTCACATTTTGATTAATCTCTATATGTATCTCAAGGGAGATGCTAAAAGGAAAGACATCTTTATGACCTTTACAAGCCTCTGGTAATTAAAAGATTGGAAAAGATAGCAGCTATCATTGAGAGAAGTGTTCATTTTGCAAAGTTACATATGAATGCTATGATGTTCAGTGCTGCCTGTTTCCAGTTTTGCAGAAGACTTTGTCATTAAATGAATCTCTTTGCTGCCGTTCAGAAAAGCCCTGTCTAAATACATGTGGAGGTTGTGCAATGCGTGTGTATGTATCTGTGTATGTTTGTGTTGCTTGACAAATAACCGATGTAATTACAGCTTGCAAAATTAGCCACAGCTAGTACTCTTGCAGACCGTAGCAACTGAATAACTGTAATAACATTGTGCAATGTAGTAGCACAAGGAATGTTTCATACGAAGTCATTTCTGCAGCTCAAAAACTAATAGCAAATTATACTCTTCTGACTACATGCTGTAGATGTCCCATGCATACATTTATATTGTAACATGACTGTCTGTTGTTTTGAGTTTGGATTTGTGCGTGCTGATTATTCTGCAATTTAAAGATTATTCCCAGCACCTGAAATACACGAAGAAGACAGGGCACAAAGTAGTGAATGCCTCTTGTCCAATTATCTTCTGAAGTCCATAGTAAAAGCTTGCTACCAGCTACTGAATTTATCAGCCTTGCTATTATTTTACAGGGAAATGTCAATTTGCATATTAAAATTTATAACATTGCTCAAATACAGAGAATAATCTGAACAAATGGATTATTATACACTGCTTAATTTCACAAATCAAGCCTCTTTTTTATTACACTTAGGCCCAGAGTGCATCTGGCACTTGCAGGGGGTGTGCAAGGAACATTTTAACCTCTTCTTGTGTACTCTGCACAAGAGTCATTGACAGCTGTAGTGTCTATGACTGTGAGAACAAGGGGCTATGGAAAGCACCAGGCAGGAGGCATCTGACATCTCCAAAATGTGGGCAGCACTGTCTGATGAAGTGGCTTTATTTTTATATTTCTCAACTCATTCTTCATAACAATTCTGGGATTTTAGTATTCTTTCGTCCCAATCTCTCTTATCAGACTCTCTTTGTCTTGTACATGTAGCATATCTAATTTAATAAAAGAATAGTTACTCTTTCAGTCTGATCTGGTTAACCGATTTCCTAATGGTATCGGTAACAGATTTTGCTATTTTGAAGGAGGATTTCTCTATTAAAGCTTCTAACCTGCTGGAACAATAACTCTTCGTTCATTAGTTGTCATGTTTGGTGGTGGAACATGTTTCTCTTCCATATAGCTTCCATAGTTCATTCCGACGCTGTCTGAGCCACTGACCATTTTCCCTCCTTTTGCCACGCTGCAGTCATCAGGGGAATTCCTAGAAAAAGAATCAGAATTTGCCTGGATTATTATATCACTCGCACTAATATTTTCATTAGTATAAAAATTGCATATGAGAGAGACAGACTTTATTGTAAGGGCTGAGCTGTCTCCTGGGAAATCGGTAACTAGTACTAAAAGACCCTGCATCTGGTCCCTTAATTGACTTTGCTCTGAAAATATGACTGACTTAAATAGAACTACACCAGTTTACACCAGCTAAGGGTCTGGCTTTATATTTGCAAGCATACAATGGTCAGTAATTTATTTATTTTAATAGGTGGGGCTAGATGATTTAGACTGGAGGGTCACAGGCAGAGACCCTGCTTGTCTCTCTAAACATGATATAGAGAGCATGGCAAAATACACAGATATACTTAAAGCCAGAGTTGTTACTTATCTTTGGAGAACTTTCTACCTTCATTGTTTCACTAGGTACATGCTCAGTTCCATTAAATGCACATGATATAGTCCAGCGCAGACACTTCTATGTATGCCCATATAAAAGAGTCTTTTGCCAAAGCCGTGATTCAAAATATCACATGCATGACTGGGAAAGACTTTCAGCTTCTGCCTAACACAGTCTCAACGGTACTGAAGTCAAGCAGTGGACGTCTGCAGAGGATCTGCAACCAGACACCTTTTTACTTTTGGCTTTGCCTTCTGAATAGAGCCTTCAGAGTTTAACGTTCCATAGGGGGTTCCCTAATGGCCTTTTAATGGCATCACAATTTTCTTCCTGCCAGACACAGGCATATTTGACCCTTAATTTAATGTCTTCAATGTGTTTCATCATATAGACAAAAATTGCTTCAAAAGTCAAAAGAAAGAACACAACCACAAGGGAATATCTTTAAATGTAAAGAGGGTGGGGTTTTTAAAGTTATACAATACTAATATCTTAGGCATTCATTTAATTCTGCCATTGCAATAATGCATCTGTACTGTGGATGTGTGTAATAGGCAGCAAGTCATGTTGATTAGAGAGACTTTCTGTCTACAAGAAAATTACACTCCTAAAAGACTTTCTTTTCCTGGACATTTTAACCCCATAAATATAATTGCACCTGAATTCTGACTCCTTCCATACCTGATCAGTTTACACGCCACAGAACCGGCAGTATTAAATCATGGAGGTCCATTTCAGGGTAGAGCAAAGTGGCCCTGTGATATGGACACTGCCCTTGGACACTGTATACCCTCCCCTTGGACACTGTATACCCTCCCCAATTCAGATTATTTATGCTCTTGGTACAAGCAAAGTGCATGGCTGTCGTCAATGCAGAAGCACACACATGGCCAGATTATGCATGCTTTCACACTTGTAATTTGCACTTGTTTGGGAACAAAAGTGGGAAAAGGACCCACAATTTGCCCCAGGGTCTATACACCATAAGTAGAAGGATGAGTTAAAGGGGATCGTTCCTAAAGATTACCTTAAAGTGTACAGCTATTTGAAGGTATTCATTTCAATTAAGGATTCATTTAAAAATGCTGATATTTTTGCTGTTCAAATATCAATTAAAATAAAAGTCCAACTATGAGGTCCCAATGCAGCAAGTTACTTAACCAAATGTCTAACTTTTAGCTCACATGTAGTCCCATTCAAGGCAATGATAGGCATGTGCTTAAATCCTTGCTGAACAGGGGCCAATATAGCCAAGTTTTTTCAGTGGGAATGAAAAAAAGTTTCATGCTGAATTAACTTAATGTTTATGGGCCTATTGTTTGCCATTACTGTGCTGTTGCTATGTCATTACAGCATACAGTTCAGCAACTTCTTGAGATAAAGCTATTGCTTTTGCCATTTTTGTTCCATTCAGTTTGCAGCTCTTTTAGGCTGGACCTGGACAGGAAATTAGGCTATAAAAACACTGATTAGGCATTCAACACACTTCTTAAGGTACTTCTGTGCAGATATTTTACCCTAGTCTAAATTTCACAATAAAAACTATTAATGTAAGGTTATCTATGTGTACTTTACAATAATCTCATACGTGCAGTTCAATAATACCTAGCAATTACATAGCATTTTTCACCATCAATTTGAAAGCATTTAAAAAAGAATGATAAGTGTTACTGATCCATATTTACACAGGGGAAGGGGAGGTGGAAAAAAGTTAAGGCCCAAATTTTCAGAAGTGTTCACAAGTTTCTGATGTCTTCATTTTTATTTTATATTAACTTGAATTTGTGCAGTTCTTGAATGCGGCATCTGATTTTCCAAGGTGCTGAGCATCCACATATCCAGTTAAGGTCAACTGCAATTGTGGGCTCTCGCACCTCTGAATATCAGGCTTTACGTATCTCGGATTAAGGCGTCCCATAATGAGTTACACTTCTGAAAATTTTGGCTAAAGTGACTTGCCCAAGGTCACATGCTTCCAGGAAACCCCCCCCCCAACTTCCTGACTTCCAGTCCCTTTCCTATCTACTGGATCATATTGTCTTACAGATCCCAGAATGATTTAAGTACATCTTGGGTGAATTCTGTAGCTGTTTCTTATTTAATAGATAATCCTTGGGTAACTGCAAAATAATCAGCCTTTGATACAGAATTTAGCTTTAATTGAACATCCTATTTTTTGACAGATGAACATGCCATGCCCTACACTTCTAAATTTAATTGAATTAACTGCAGCCTGTTAAAACTTATTTCTCCTAGACAGAGGCAAACAGACAAAAAACATTCTTCCAGACATATTAACATGCTGTAAGTTTCTGAAAAAATCTCTCTGTGTTTTTTCTGTTTACCTTTAACAAATAGAACTGGCACCTGCGTATAAATGAGATTGCATACTTAACTCTATTTACAGTTAGAGACCCAGACCAAATTCTGCCCTTTTTCATGTCAGCGCAACCCCATTGGGTTACATGGATGTCAATGAGGGCAGTTTGGCCTGTTTAATGATTATTTTTGTATATAGAGATTATTTGGAAGGGTTTTGTGAAACAGACTACTAGTCACATCCTCTGGTCTAATTTGCAAAGTTACTTAATTTTCTTTTTTCTATAAAACTAATTTGGAATGCAAGGGATTTAAATGTATTGTTGTATCTATAAAATACATCAGTTTTAGCCTATACTGTTTCCACAGGCAATCATGCATTAAAAAACTATTGTAAACACTAAACCAATAAATTATGTGAAAGATCCCGTAGTAGCAAAGGTCTTCTGGTAGACTGACAGGACTGCTAGGGTGGTTCTCTGATCTGACTATGAACAGAGTATAGGGGAAAAAAGATCACAACTTAAGTTAACATATTTCATTAAAATGCAGAAGCAGATGGTCAAAAGTTTGGTCCTTTAATCTATTGGACAAATGACCAAAGCCCCCATTCAGTAAAGCATTTAAGCCCATGCTTAACTTCCAGCAAGTAAATAGTACCAAGGTTGCTAAAAAGACTACCCAGGTACTTAAAGTTAAGCATATGCTTAACTGCTTTACTATACCAAGCCTAATTCAGCAAATGTAACTGACTTTCATAACATGAAGATTAAAACCAAAGACATAAGCAGCTACCAGAAAAAGGTATTTTTAGTACACAGAACAACAAGAGAGGGATTGTCTTTAAAAGGGTTTTTTAGGACATTTTGTGAGTCTGCTTTATTTCTGAATCATCAGGGGACTGAGGGCAGTGGAAAAGTTGCCTTCAGAAAGTGTGCCCAAGTACAAAGGGTGCAGCTTTGCAGTGATTCATTCTGAACTGCAGGCTTGAACTGAAACGTGAGATGTTTTTCTTCACAGCTGCATGTTATTTTTACTCTTTGTAAATATACTTTGTTACACCTGGATTTACAAAAGCCCCCAAAAGGCTACAATAGTTATGAACCAAGACCAGGTTAGCAGAGCTCTTAGTGTTTTGTCAGGTACCGTGCTAATTAATTTCTAAGTGCTGCTAAATGTTTGTGGAGCAAAATATTTCTCCATCTGCTTTTGGAACTGGAAATCTGCCCTTTATTTAGGAACATTTAAAATCAAGATGCTTTGATAGGGGAGATTTAGAGCCTACTCCTGCTGTCACTGAAGCCAATGGGAGTTTTGCCATTCATAGATTCCAAAGAAGCAGGATTGAGTTCATAAATAAATATATGAAATACAATTTTTATTCGTTATTATTCAGGGGATATTTATTTGCGACATAACACACCTACACTGTGTGTAAATGCAAGAGATGACAAATGAAAGATAAGGTATGTAATTTTGATTATAAAACTTCCTCTTTGTAGCAGTCTTATGATTTGAAAACCTATCCTTCATTTAACAGAAGGAAAAAAATAAAACCAATTGTGTTACGGAAATAGCTATGCAGTGTTTGGTTTAGTGAATTTAATAACACCTGGATTATTCCCTCCCATTCCTATTTGCATGGGAGAGGTCTCATGAGAATAGAACTCTGAACCTCTCCTTGCAGAGTATCCCTCCAGAACATTCCATATTGCTGGGAAGTAGGATGGGTTTCTCTTCCTGCGTTCTGTGGCATGAACCCTGGTTCTATCCCAGTGCTTAGGGATCCCCACTCTGCATTACTCAGTCTGCTCCAAGTTCACTCTTCCCCCTCCAAAATCAGGACCATCCAACTCCTGCTACAGGTTCACACAGTCCACACTCCCTCTTGACACTGTCTCAACATCTCAGAGAGCCTTCCACAGGGACCTTGGAAAGGAGGCACTGTTTTGTGTAGACTCCCACATCTCCTTTTCCACAGAGGGTAGGGACCAGACAGTCAGAGAAGTATCCCTCAGAAAGGTAGGGCCAATAAATGTCAATTATATTTGACCAAAATTACATCATATAAAGATCAAATTATACTTAGTTTCTTCCAACCTAGACTCAGTTCATTCCCCTCCCTCTGCAGATAGTTAACTCCTATGGACTAGAGCTAGTCAACACTTACTCAAATAAAAGCATTTCCTTTGAAAAATGGCCCTTTTAAAAAACAATGTTTTCCCTACCAGTGTGGCCTTTTTTATTATTATTATTTTTTTTACATTTTCCAAAATTTTTCACTATCTTTTTAATCAATATTTTCCATTGCAATTGTTACATAAGCTTCATGGCTAGTTACGCGTCTAAATCACAAACACTTGCATTGCTGTGGAAACATCCACGTGAGCTGTGAATTGCCTTAGCAGATGAATGTGAAAAAGATGGTTGAGCACCAACACTGCTTAGAACACCAGGAGCAATCAGGGAACCAAAGCCATCCCCAAACTGACAAAACCTGGGAGAAAAGGGAGAGAAACAGCTAGAAATGCTGCAGACCCCAGAGGCTGGCTCCATTTTCATTCGCTGCAATTCCTTTGTATGAATACTGAGACTATGAAGCTGGACTTCAGTCATAAGATCAGAAGCTCAAACTAAATGACAGAGTTCAATTAATGCTTTGTATGTTCTTTCCCATGTCAAGCATAACTCAAGTTATAGCTAAATGGTGTTTTATGTGCACAGGTGGACAAATAATGTGGCTCTCATTCAATTCTTACTTGAGCAAATTCCCACTGATGTTTGCCGGGTATATAGTTGCATTTGGCCCTTTGAGAGGAGAACACACTCCTAGTTTTGTATAGCCTCTTTCTTAGGAAAGCAACACAACATTCTTTACTCATGATTACAATATAACCCGGACATGAAAATACCAAAAAATGCAGGTAGGTTATAACGTTTCCTACCAAACACTCTGTGCCCAGTCCTGTTCCCACTGAAGTTGATGGGGTTTATGCCACTCATTCATATTTCCCCACAGGGAAAGCAGGACACCGTACGGTGCTGGCCCCAGCCCTCCCTGCCACCAGAGGCCAGTACTTGTCCCGGCACCCTCCTCCCAAGCCACTTGAGACCAGCCCCAGCCTCAGCCCCCCCAGCTGCCCAAGGCCAGCCCCAACTTCAGCCCTCCCTGCCGCCTGGTTCCAGCACCTGTCCTCCCTGCCACCTGAGGCCAGCCTTAGCCTTAGCCCTCCCTGCCACCCATTTGTCCCGGGATGGCCCAAGCCCCATCACATGTTCCTCCATGCCCTTTAGCAAATAGGACAAATGCCCAGTTTTGCCAAAAAAGTCAGGATGGCCGGGACAGGGCTTAAAATATGGACTGTCCTGGCCAAAATGGGACGTATAGTTACCCTAGGTTTGCACCTTATATAAAAAATCCTTTAAAACATTTTCCCTTTTCCATTCCTTGCTGAATTATTTCTCAGGACTCATCCTTCATGTTGGTTTCATTGGTGGCACTTTTCAGTGGCAGTGGAAAAGAATACCATTAGTGGACTCATCCACTCTTTATCATTAGCTTGGTATCAGTCCTCTAAAACGACAACTCAAGATGGGCTCTGCACACTTTCTGACCAATTCCATTTGCAGTTGAGCATTTCATATAATTATGCTTGTACACTTTGAATCACAGTCTGTTGTGTTTTGCTCACTAGGATAAATCTACCCATTCTGGAGGGTATCCCAAATTAGAGTGTGGAACCTCGAGTGTTGTTTTACCGGAGTCTTGAATCAAAACCTTCTGTTATTTCATCCAGCAAAAGGATAAAGCAAACTCCATTTACCAACACGTACTATCTGAGTGACATTCTGCAGGCAAAACAAAAGATGCTAATTTACCAAGATGTATATGAAGCAGCCATACATTTTCAATCAAACAATAACTTTTTGCTAATTGAAACCATCTCCCCTCCTCCCTACCCCCACCTTTTTCTGGCTATCTCACAATCCACAGCTGCTTTGAGCCTTAAGGGCCATCACAGCAAATTAAGGCAGTCAGCATCTACCTCGCTAGAGGCCAGGCAAGCTATAAATATTACCAGCCCCACTCTTTGTGTTCACAGTGCAGGGAAACAGCTGGTTTAAGTTTGACTGCACGTTGTCATTTCTCCATTAGTGCAAACACTTCAATATTTCTTATGTGTGAGGTTGGAGTGAAGAAAGGGAAAGGAGAGGGGGGCACTAACAGCCAAAACTAAGAAATGATGTTCTGTGTATACATAATTTACAATTAGATTACTGCCTGGGAGAAATTCTGAAGTCTGATACAGTGGTAGTCAAGCCAAAGCCACAATAACTTCCCAGTTGGCCTATACCTTTCAGGACCCATTTTCTCTTGTTTTTCTTTTATTATTTTTATAGAAATTCTATTATAATGGTAATGGATTACATTTCTCAAATTGTATTTCATTTCAAGAGCTTATAAACCTGTTGTGTTTGCGGTTTCATAAAATACTAGTGTATTGGAAGTCGGGGCCCTTCCCAAACCGCATATGCCTTCGTTTGTGGGCAGGGATCATACAGAAAGTTAGCAAAGTACAGAATGCTGTGCATACATACAAATGACATCTTGTATGGAAACCATAATCCCCAGTGTCTGTGGAATGTCTGCTGATTTTGGTGATTAGCATATTTGTGCCGTGAAGCTCAAGTACACAAAGACGTTAAGTTAAAAAAGATTAACCCATTTTGTTTATCTTAGTAAACTTACATTCATAACTCCATGAGACACCAAACGCCATGGACTTAACAGAGACACAGGTTTTATGGTTCATTACAGCAACTTCTAACACACCACACTGCCTGCTACCCTTAATTGACCACTTCAAATCCTTTATGCATAACAATCTACCCCCCAATTGCCCACCTCATTTCAAGTGCCTGCCTCTAACGTGTTACCCCTTCTGCTTAACAGTGTTTCCCAACATGTATTTAGCTCAGACCCTCTGCTTCCTTTCCCTTACCTGAAGAATAACTCTGCATAGCTTGAAAGCTTGTAACTTCCACCCACAGAAGTTGGTCCAATGAAAGACCCACCTTGTCTGTCACATATTTTGGGACCAACATGGCTACAACACAGCAAACATAAAAGCCTCTTTCTTTTGTCTTGAATGAGAAATACATAATATTACTTTAAATATAGCAGAAACTACTTATATTTTGTGGACTCAAACTGTAAATGTACAACAACGCACTCTATTGGTAAGAGCCAGAGGAGCTTTACACACTTGAATGTCCTACTGACGAAACTGACCCTTGTGCTGAAGGCTATCAGAAGGTCTACACATCACTTAAGATTTCAAAATAGGGCTTAAGTGGGATTTAAATGCTGCCTAGGCCTTGTGCTGCGTCTTTGCCTATGGGTGCATACAATCTTACAGGAATCATAATGAAGCTGTTTGCAGAGGTTTAGATGAAAATTTTCAGGAGACTAAAGTTAAGGTCATAAATCTAAATGTAGGCATCCATTTCTGAAAATCTCAGTCTAAATTTCCAAAAGTGAAAAACACAGTCACATTTAATTATTCTTCTTAATTTTTATGATTTCAGTAACAGTTGTCAAAGTGAGATACATCTGTTTCGGTTTAAAATATACCAGTCCTGTTGGATTGGAGAGTCAAATGATTGCTTCACAGTTAGCACCTGCCAGACCAGAGCCTACTCAGAAGACAGTGTGGTGACATAATTAGCTTCTGAGTTGCATCAACCAGCCACTATCACACAAAAACCCTACTCAAGATGAGCTGGATAGACCAGTCTTTCCCCTCATTGGCAGTATGATTGTGCCGAAAACATAGCCCCGTCAGAAAAATGCTCAACCAGTGCTTTTCAGAGCCATGAGCTGCTTTATGAAGCAGACCAACAAACACAAAGCCCCGTGCGAAGTGGACACTGAAGTTTCAGTTTTCTTTCTCTGGTCCACAGCCACTGACATCAACCACCCAGTTACTGGGAATAAAGGTATCTGTCTGAGTAGGAATATCCAAGACCAAATCCCTTTCTCAAGATCACAGCTGCCTTATGGATCCTGCTCAGATAAGTAATTTTAGATTAGTCACCCCATTAGATAATTCTTGTTGTGAAGTGAAATAGGACTTGATCAGCCAGTTGAAGTCAGTGGCTCCCACTGATTTCAGTGTGCTTTGGATCAGGTTCTTAGTTTAGTCTGTGCCAATGTTTTAACCAGACCACTAGTAGTGAGTGCCAGTGATAAACCACCAAATGATGGAAAGGATAGCGTCAGACACCAGCTGAGTGGCTATTCTTCAGTTATGGAAAAAACATGCCACTGAAAAATGAATGGTATTAAAATGATTTCTGCCAGGTGAATTTTTTGTTGTTGCTGTTAATAATGAAGATGGATAAAAAGTATCTAAGTAATAAAACTAGATATCCCTCCCAGTTAATTTAATCCCAGTTAATCTCTTTCGACCTTTTTTGTATGTATAACTCGAACAGCTGTTATTTAGAAGATCTTAAAACAAGCTTCTAAAGATGATAAGGCAAAATACTAGGGATGCCTAGGTTCAGAGAAGTCTTCCATTGTACAGTACCTGTTCAGACTTGCCAGGGCCTTTGAGGCAAATACATATATAAAGAGGACTGCCAAAAGAGCCAGCCAAAAAGATGTATAAAAATGACATATTCAGTATCAATTGTTTTTCAAGCAACACTAGAGCACAACTGGTGAAATCTGAAAAATGTTACTTTGCAAATGATTAGGCCTTTAATGCCAAAAAAGTATTTCTGGCATTTGTTTAAAGCAACGAAATCAGCAAAGCTAACTCTGGAAAACTTCTGCAGTGATTTCATTACAGATAAATTTTCATAATGCTTTTTATGAAATCATAGCACTTCATAATACGTGGAATTCACCTCAGCCCTAAGGGCCTGCAGAAGACCCTAAGCCTTATTTAAAAAGAAAGGCTATTTATGAGGTGCCTTAAATCCCATAAGTAAGACTATTCAGGGGGCACTGAAGAATCAGGGGATTTAAGTGGTACACAGGCATCAACCTATGTAGGCATTTGCACCACAGTGGATTTCATCCTGTATATATAATGTGACTTTTATACATTAATTTTAATGGAAATCTGTATACATAATTTTATAATAAACAAAGAAAGAACTGTAATCTTCTGATTTATACAGTAGTGTTTCATTAACATACTAAATCATTTTAACCCGATGCAATTGATGATGGAAATAAAATGCCGATACACAGTATTGTTACTCAGAAAAATTCAGGGAAGAGGTTGATTGCGTAATGGCATCGAGGATATTATTTCGTTGGTGTCACTGACAGAAATGTAATGGCTGTATTGACATGATGGACTTGAAGGAACTGTGAATATGATACAGTGTATGATGACATAAATTGTATGTGCAGCAGTATCAAGGTAAATGACAGCTTTAATTTCAAATTTCCTTGCCCTACTTGGTTTAAAGTAAGCCCGTAGGGGCTACATTTTCTAGTGCTGTGCACTGGGGCTTAGTCTTACAAACACTGTTATTGTTAAAGGAAACAGCACATCTAATTCCTTGCACAACACACTGAAAATAACTCCTTAATGTTACTTTAATGTAGTTTCTTTGGCATTTAACAGTAACAGTTTTGAAAGCCAAACTTTTCCAATATAATCCACAAGTGACCTTATAACAGGGACCATTATGCATTGAAGTTTAAGGCAGCATAGGTACAGCAAAGTTGCTGAAGCATTATCAGGGAAAGGAAAGGAAAAGCAGACTATATTTCTTTTATAGAGTGTACTTTGTTCTTGTGCTGTTATAGTGTCTGTACACTCTTAAAATGCTATATTCTCACCCAAAGTATTGATTATGTGGTCAGGAAGCGGTATAATGTCACGAGAAGGAACTTTTCAATGATCACCCTGCTACATACGGAGCAATATGCAAATAACCATACTGTTTGTGCTCCTTTGCAGCACCTTGCACTCTTTTATTGCATGCTCTACCTCTCATGCTATGCAGACCCAGCCTCCTTTTTTAGAGACATAATTATTAGAGGATATTCTGAAGAATCCAGATGAACCACATAAGAAACGTAATTCATAAATAAATAGCCATTAAATTATATACATATAGGACTGACTGATTCTCACATACAGTACACAGCCCCTTTACACCAATCTGGTAAAGAGGCCTTAAAGGGGGTTAACTGTAACTAGAGCAACATAAAGGGCTTCAGTGTAAATGAGAAACAGGACCATACACTCCCTCTACTATGGGGGGTAGCCATGTTCATTTTATTTTAGGAAAGGAGCGAGAGTCCTGTGGCACCTTAAAGACTAGCAAATAAATCTACAAACACAATTATTTATTAGTCTTTAAGGTGACACAGGACTCTCGCTGTCCCTCTGATATGTGCCTTTGGTTTTTGTATTTATTTTGATTACTTTTAAGAACTGGATAATTAAAACAAGGAAACAAACCCCCGGGGTGCAAATCAATGTGGGAGAAAAAATATATGCAAAACAGCAAGCTCTGGTCTATGCTACAGACTTATGTCGATATAACTGCGTCACTCGGGGGTGTGGAAAGTCATATTTATACCGACGTATTTATACCTGACTCCCAGCATAGACAGCACTATATTGATGGAAGCGCTTCGTTCACCAACCTAGCGACTGCCTCTCAGAGAAGTGGAGTACCTGTGCCAGTGGGAGAAGCTCTCCCATAAGTGTAGACAAGCCCTAAGGCATGAAAAGCCATACTAGGTTGCAAAGCAGATGTCCAGCCATCCTCGTGCAACTCAGTGTCAGCAGGAAAGCTGTGGAAGCTTGTGTCTTAACACATGAAGCAGCAGCAAGTGGCAGGGGCCCAGGAGCACAGAAGTATGTAGCACATCGTTTGTCAGAGGCCTGACATACGTTCTCTGCAGATGGCCGCTGCATTCCTTTCACGGTGCTGTAACCCACCTGTCTCTCCAGGGATATATTCTGCATTCATGACCATGATAGCTGAGCACTTTGCTAGCCTGCACAGGTAAGGTGGGTATTTGTCTGTACAGGATTCTCCTGTGATGTAATTTCTATTGGTTGTTATATCACTTTGCCAGGGGCACATTTTACTGTTTATCACTGTAGTGCTGAGGGGCCTCCAATCATGGATCAGAGTCCCATTGTGCTAGGTGCAGTACAAATCCATAACAAAACCATGCAACCAGCTCTTACGATCTAAGTAAAGTGAATCTGATTTTCAGACATGCTGAGCGCTTGCAACTCATGTTGATTTCAAACGGTATTTCCAGTTATAGTTGGTGTTTTCTGACTTTTTTCATATCTTTCTACTGGCCACACAACTTTTCCTCCAGTTTGTTGCTTTCTACCTTATATGTTAGAGAGTCCCTCTTGCAATTATGCAGTGATATAACAAACAAACAAAAAAAACCCCACTTAGCTGGTTTTCTCTTGCACTTGGCCTTGTTGGGTTCAAGTTGTATTAACTTTGGGGGCTGTTTACTCCCTGGCATGGAACCAACGGAAGCATGCATTGCCCTTTATCCTTTTGAGAATTCTCACCTGTGCTATAATATGAAATTCAAGTACAGTACTGCCTTATATTACAACTTAGCTTGAGCTGCATTTTTCAGTCATTTTAAAAGAATATCAGGTACTGCTTCAAATTCAAGTTTTTTAAAAAACCTATAGTATACTTCTATTCTTTGCTGTAGAAGAGTTAAGTACAGATCTGTTTTTGCAGGTATGTGTTAGGCTCAATAAAATAATAGCTTTCCCTAGAAAAAGTGTGTATTATTTTTAATTACATTAGTAAACTTATAAAAATTTGTGTTAAATATATAGCTGCATATGAATGAAAAACGTTGGGCTTCTGTTAATCTCTTTTTCAGCATATCCTTGCCTCAGAAATTGTAGCGATTTATAAATTCTCCTGACTGTTTATTGTAAGCGCAACGTCATTCATCAGTTCTGTTTTGCTCTGTCAATGTGGCAGATTGATAACTACAAAATGAATAAGTTGAACCTTACTACAAACATAGACTCTTCACTTATTATTTTAAATTCAGTGTATTAAGAATTATGTTCCTTCTACATAGATATTTTGACATTGGGAAGATGAATGAGAACAGTCAATAACTTCTTGAATTCTGCGCCCAAAACCAAATGTGTATTACCAATTTGTATGTTGTAGGAAAAGTTCGCCACAAAGTTCCAGGGCAACATTCATGATCAGGCAACTGGCACCAATAAGACCTTGTCATTGTCAAGGGGAAAGACCTACCCTCACTGCAGAACACTCGCACGTTTCACAGGGCTAATTGAAACACTGACCACTCTTTGATCATTAGCAAAGCTGAAGATTACAGCTAAGAAACTATATAGGGCAAAACTTGGGAACAAACCCCAAACCAACGCTACTAACATCAAAAATCAAAGGAAACGTCAGGAGTTTGCGAAGGCTTTGGAACTCAGCATGCATGGGAAGTTACTACCAGAGAAGGCAGAGGAATTTTGGGAAGATCTAAGAACAATCCATAAAACAGCTTTAGCTACATTTGGGAGAAAGAAATAATCAAAAAAGGATTGGTTTGAAGAAAATGAAATGGAACTATTCTCTTTTATTAAGATTAAGAACACAGCCTATCTGGAACACAATAAGAAGCCAAAGTACAAAGTGAGACTTTGACATACAAAAGCCAAGGTAGAGCGAGCAAGTAGAAGTTGTGCAAATCATTACTGGACAGCTTCAGACACAGGAAACCTCAAAGTCATGTATGAATGCCTGAAGAAAGCTCTAGGCCCCACTGTCGATAAGGTTGCTCCTCTCAAATTGCAAAGCGGTGAAATTATTACAGATAAAAGTAAGCAACTGTCTCACTGGGTTGAACATTATTTGGAACTATATGCATAAAAAAGGGACCTTACTAATGAATCACTGGATCAAATGCCAATTCTACAAATCATGCCAGAGCTAGATGTGGAGCCCACTGTAGAAGAGTAAGCAAGGCCACTGATCTGCTATCGGATGGCAAGGCCCCTTGAAAAGATGACATCCCAGTAGAAATTCTTAAGTGTCTTCTTCTCAGTACTCCTGAACTGTGCATTAAAGACATGAAAGATCGAGTGTATCTCCACACAAGATCAGATGGGAAACTCTTCAATCTCTCACAACTTAAGGCAAGGACTAAAGTAAAAAAGGTGCTAATCAGGGAACTTCTATTCCGTGACGCTGCTGCCTTTATAGCCCATGATGAAGATCTACTACAAGAACTCTTGAACCACCTTTCAAGTGCTTGTCAGGGATTTGCTCTCACCATCAATATAAGAAAACGGTTGTATTAGGACAGGGGATTCCACAAGATCCTTTAATCACGTTAAATGCAAACCAGCTAGAAGTACTCCAAAATTTCAGCTATTTAGGTTCTACAGTGACTACCAAACTCTCACTGGATAAAGAATTAAGTGTGTGCATTGGAAAGGCTGCCACCACCTTTTAGACTAACTAAAAGAACATGGAACAACTCAAAACTTACCATCAAGACCAAAATGCTAGCATACCAAGCTTGTACTCTCATGTATGGTGGGGGAACATGGGCAACTTATACTCATCGGGCGGAAAGGTTCAACAGTTTCCACTTATGCTGTATTCAACATCAAATGGTGAGATAAAGTTACTAACACAGAGGTTCTTCAAAGGGCAAATGTACCAAGTGTGACAGCTCTGCTCAAGCAAAGACGACTGCACTGGCTGGTTGGAAAATGGATGCATACCTAAGGACATGGGATATGGGGAGCTATCAGAGGGAACAAGAACAACAGGACGTCCCAAGCTTCACTTTAAAGACACATGCAAATGAGATATGAAGGAATTTGGACTTGAGCCTGACCTATCGGAAATCTTGGCAAGTGATTGTAACAAGTGGCTCCATCGTCTCCATCAGGGCATCAAAGTCTATGACAGGAGTTGGCTCCTACAGCTTGAAGAGAAAAGAGCTTGTATGAAGTAAGCAGCTCCCAGCCAGGACACATATATTTGCAATAACTGCCAAAAATTATGCAAATCTCAGATTGGACTATTTAGTCACATGAGACATTGCAAACCATTTACATCACAGTCTGCAATTTCCACCATCGCTCACAGATGAAAGGCTGCCAATCATCAAAATCACTTAGCTATAGGACCAGAATTTGCTATGGTAACCACTTTAGAAGCTCATTGTTCTCATCACATGTTTTTTAAGCCTATATCGGTGACTTGCATTATTGTCTAAGGCAGTGTGACCTGGAATACAATTCTCTGTTCCAGGTCACACTGGTTCACAACTGGAGAAGAAAGATAATCACTTGGTATTTTCATGAACTCTACTGTGTAATTCTGTCAAGATAAAAAAATCATGGGCTCAAACCTTCCCAGCTTTGCAGTTAGTTTGCACCACACTGCCAGCACAAAGCAGCCCTATGGGCATTTCCCTAGTGTAGAGTAGTCCTCCAGTGGTGGGGAGCTTGTAGAATGGCTCCTATGCCACTTCCACTCCCTGTGACTAGGGAAGTGTGTGGGGATGGTGATAGGTGAGTGCTCTCGTGACTCCTGGGTGGCATAGTACCCTCTTTTGTGGCAAATGACAACTGGCCTGATTTCAAGGCAGCCTGAAGGTCAGTCTAAATTATACCATGGGACCAGCCCAGTTCCCATCTGACCAAGGATCAAGCTGTGGAAAGGTAGCTTTAAGCCACATTTAGCACCCCTTTCCTGAACTACAATGAGCACTTTTTGGTTGCAGCCAGGGATGTAGCCTCATATATTTAAACAAATTCTGCACCTGTGTTACTAAGAGAGATGGCTCCAAACTGTAATATTTAGACTGGTGTGGATTTCAAGCATCCCAAAATCAGGGGTGAGGGAGGCAGGAAATTCTAATGCAGAATTTTGGTTTGACCCATCATAGAAACAGGACCAGCTGCAAAATTCAGATGGATTCACAGTATCCAGATGCCTCCTAAATGTGGGAGTGTTTGAAGCTAAGGTTTTGCATATTTAGTTATTAATAATACCACAGAAAATCACTGCTGATCTAAATCACCAAAAATGCTATTTTTTTACTTTTGAGCATTTCACTGAGCTTGGCCAGAGAAACAATAACCATCAATTCTCATACAAAATCTACCAAAATAAAAGGGAAATATATGTAAATGTAATATTAGAGAGGAGGAAAAAATTGCTTATTTTTAATTTATAAAGAACACTTACATTCTTATGTATGAATAAACCTTTTTAATACACAAAACTATAAATTTTTCTCTAAATGGTTGGGCTTACAAGAAGACTACATATAACACTAGTTACCACCGTGTAACTTATATGTCAATTAATTGTTAATTTCTCTTATGCAAATTTTTGACAATTTGGTGGAAATTCAGATTTGACCTCAGTAGAATTTTCTCTCCAATTCTGAAAATGTATTTTATTAATTTGACAATGTGATATATAACTTGCTGTACAGAATTCCTCTCTGGGTATCCATGGCTGCTGAACTGCTTTGCCATGCCTATGGCAGTGCAGCACATATGAACAGAACCACAGAGCCACAGCATGTGTCTTTTGGGAGGGGCGGGGAGGGAAGATGTTTTGTTTTTCGTTTTAGATTTTGTTTGAGTGATTGAGTCTGAGAGATCAGATGAATGTGTGAATAAATGCAGGTGCTTTTTTACAAGGTGATGGGAATTTGTACCCTCTATGTATACACAGCTAGCAATTTTGCATAATCGGTGACTTTTTCAGCTAGAGGTCTTATGTATCTCTACCCTGCAGCAGCACCAAATGCAAACTGTTTCTGGAGTGAGGTACTTTAAACATGAGGCCTAAGGTGTGCCTCTGTGAAGTCTTCTGGGAATGGGAGTAAAGATAAGCAGCTCACTCTGCTTGGCCTTATATGGACTTGCTTCCTCCAATGTCCTGTTAAATTACATCGCTGGCAGAGGTAGCAGCTCAAACACTGAGCTCTTTGTTAATATCGTTTTCTCATAACAAGATTGGACCAAATCACAAACCCAAGAAAACTCTTCCAGGGCCCTTTTTTGGCCCATTGTAACCTTTTAAAAATAACACAAATGCATGTTTAGCTAATTTGATTAAAATAAGAGAGACTCTCTGCTGTTCCACATTACTCCAAGTGAGCATTCCCATCCTGGGCATACAAAAAGCTCACCTCCTAACTTATCCACAGTTACAGGAAATACAGAACTGTCTTATACGATTCAATAGAAGATTGTCTTCTTACCATGAGGACCTACACAATTCTGGACAAATTATTGCAACAAAATAGCAAGCCAATAAATTCCAAACCTGTAACATAGTTAGAGAAAAGAAACTGGTCGTATCCTATGAGATGGGGCAGTACTGCTGTATCATAACTTTAGGACAGTAGCATTCTGAAATTCCTGTTGCATCTAAAGGAACCCATAATTTTTTAAAACATGCTTATGCTAAATACACTCTGTAGCGGGACAAAACTCAGATTATCACCATGACATACTGATAAGAAAAGAATGGAAAGTAGAGATTCTCTACGAAGAATAAATATCTATCTTCAACATATCTTTCCACTACCCATAATAATTTTTCCACAAAAATATAGTGGATGAGTCATTTATCAATACAGCTGGGCAAAACTATACACTGGAAACATCTTATCAACAAAATTAGCCTGTTTTCAAATGTGACTGCCAAAATAGTCTTTCAAAGTCCAATCAGCCAATCATAACCTTTAATTTTACTACAGTGACTTTAATTGGATGAGGATAACAACATGTCGCTTTTGGGTGGGAAACCTTCTCCTTTTTTAAAGTTCACAAACTGTTTTTCACAAAAGTGGCTTTGTAAATAAAATCCATTTTCCCAAAATCTCATGATGAAAAATCATGTGAAACAGATGGGCAAAATCCTCTTCAATTTAGTTCAACTCTATTTTATCAGCCAATAAAAGCTCTTGAAAGCATATTGTCCCACTAAATCCCCTTTAGCTTCTGAAAAAAATCACTTAATAAACATATTGTGTCAGACGGGTTTGCTACATCTACCCTCGAGTCAGAGTAAACCAGCAAAAACCACACAAGCCTCAAATTGTTGTGATGTCTTTTCCCCTAAATCCTATTTTGACATGGACTATTATTTCCACATTATATTGTACAGGAGCTCTGATACTACAGTGGTAAGGACCATGTAAGTACTGCGGTAGATAAATACAGATAGAGTAAAGCATCAATGCTAGTAATTTTAAACCCTGGCCTCATTACCTGGACCCATTAACCTGATTTGGATTACATTCCATCTTGATGGTGACTCTGGCTGGTGGTTGCGATAACCAGTCTTGCTGGGGGACACGCGGACTCATCTTTGATGTCTGCCCATATTCACTGGAAGAGGAAGCAGTCATCTCTGTCTTAGCAAGGTGTGGCGTTCCGTAGGCACACTCAAACAAGGACTGGTCTTCGCTCACTACTGATAATGCTTCCTGAAAATCAAAGAGGAAAAATCAATAGGAAACTGTGTAAAAGATGTCATACTGATATTATAAAATCCCTTAAGTCAATGAAATAGGTCTCAACAGTCTTATGGGATATACACATGAATTGTTTCTGCATGCTTATTGTTATGTATTTGTGTTACAGTAGCACCTATAGGTTAGGGCCCTACTGTGCTAAGCACTGTACAAACCTATAACAAAAAGACAGTACCTGCCCCCAGAAAACTTACCTGTTAGACGTTTCCAATCAGGAACTAAAATGTATCACATTCAAGCTTTGTTAACAGTTCAGAAAAGAAGACGGAAAGCTACTGACTAAGACAATGTGGAGTAGCAGTGAACTTAAATTTTTCACTTCCAAGACTTGAACTTTGAGGGCCTGTTTCTTAACTGGTGTAAACTGGCATACTGTGCACTGACTTCAGCAACTTTACCCCAAATTATGATCTGCTCCTTGAAACTTCTACTCTTGGAATCCTGGTGTCTTCATATCCTGGAATTCTCATACACCATTGATGGACTGGATGGCGTAGGGGCTCTGTAAAGGAACACTGAGCCTTTATCTGTCTAATAGGTCATTAGATCACCTCTGCCCCAGATCAAGTGACCAAAAGCCGTTACTGTCTGTTCTGTTGGGAAGCATTTCTGAAATGAGTAAATCGTCTCTGTTCAGTTGCTATAATGAAAAAATTTGACATCAGAAAAGTGATCACCACAACTGGCAACTTTTTTGGTCTCACTAGAGTAGCCAAGGATTGGAGACGCCTGGAGGGGCTTTCCAAGTC
Organism: Mesoclemmys tuberculata; assembly: GCA_007922155.1. Taxonomy (NCBI): domain Eukaryota; kingdom Metazoa; phylum Chordata; order Testudines; family Chelidae; genus Mesoclemmys; species Mesoclemmys tuberculata. Next base: position 35,108,947 of record ML675610.1, read on the forward strand.
ATGATTCAGGCACTATGATGGGATGAATGTAGTGGGGAAGCATGCATTGCAACTGTCTGGCTTTTTGTTGTTGTTTGAGAAACAGAGAAGTTCAGTCTCCTGGGATGTTTAGCACCTTTAACCAGCACTGAATTAACTAAAGCACATTTAAAATAAAGAAATTTAAAAAGCCATCTTTGGAGAAAGGAACGATGAGGACCATTTGTTAACTCCTCCTGTAAGATGAATAAGGATTGGCTTTGCTGACTCTTTGGGAGTTTCTCTTCCTTCCTGCCTGTAGAATTAGGACCAACTCCTTTCCTAGATAATACAGTGATGAGGAGAAGAGATATAGCTGGGTGTAACCTCTGTTTCAGGGGTCCTGCTCTTCCTATGAGCAGAAGTAAAATGCTAGCCAGGCTAGCACTTGTTGCTGGCTGCAGAATAGGTGCTAACTGGCTGGTGGGCTGGACACCACCCCCAAACCACAAACCAGTCCCCCCTTGAGGATGTGGCATGTTGACCAGCCCATTAGCCATCTCTCTCTCGGAACGCTTCCTCAAGCAGTGTGTATAGATCCTACTTTGCTGCATGTGTGAGGTAAGGTTCTCTTCCCCCACTGTGGTGATGGTGTGGTTACTGTACTTTATGACCTGGAGTGGCAAGACTTCAGAAGATTTGTCATTTTGAAGGCAGCTGCAGCTAGAGTTAGCGGGAGACTGAACCCAAGAATGAAGCAGTGCTGAATGTAGCTAATAAGCAAAAACAATCTCTCTTACTGTGCCACTGCAGCTAATCCTGTTACTTTATTTCTTTTTGTTGTTATTTTGAGCTAATTAAAGGTAACTTTAGCTCAGTTACAGGGCATAACTGGCTGACAAGATTTTGTGGGACATAACACTAATTTTGGGCACTACTGCAGCACAGGGCAGGTTTGAACCCTTCATGCCAAATTCTGCTCTGGCTGATACAGAACTGAAGAGTACAGCTACGGCTCAGTGGGTCCTTAGTCCCAGGAATTAAGGTAGGCTAGGCCAGGATTTCGCAGAGAGATCCAAGGTACCAAATAGAGGTGATTGCTTGGCTGATCCCTTGGACACTAAGCAGTACACAACCCCAGCTGACAGCTGCATATGAGCTATCCAGCTGGCAGGGGCTAGATGTGCTAGCCATGTTTTGAGGAGGTGCTCAACCACAGACCACACCCCCATGAGAACACAGTGTGTGGGCTGGTGCATTAGACCACTCTCTCTCTCTCTCTAACAGCTAAAATGATGACACAAAAGTTGACAATGGGCCTGGCAGCAGAGGAGAATGAGATAAGGACGAGAGAAACAACAGAGGTACAGCTATGAGAGTCTCTGTTCTCAGAGAAAGGAATAAATTCAATATGACCAACCTCAATCATTCAAAAAGTATTAGTCAGTCCTCAAAAAAAAAACATGAGCTTGGCTCAAGAATCATGAGATTTTAAAAATATTTAATGCATTTTATGTTCTTTTTATTTGTCTTCTGTTTCTGAGCCTTCAGGGTGCACTTGGTTACTATTATGCTTTTATCTGCAATCATAAGGGCTAGCCTGGCTAAATGAAAGATGAGATTATCATTTAATCTCTTGACTCCAGGAGCTGGGTCTTTAAGAAAAAACCCCTAATATCATGAAAGTCATCATCAAATCTCAAGAGCTGGCAACACCAGCTCCCTCTTCATACCAAAGAGTATGGGTCAGAATATTAGAGAGATCTTTATGGAGTGTTATTATTGTTATTTACATTGTAGTAGCACACAAAGGTCACCATCAGGACCTGATTATTACCTGACCCATTCCATAATTACCACCTCTGTTCTTCATACGTCCGACCCAACAGCTAATTTCCCAACCTTCACCAAACTGCACAGAGTTCAGAACTCCTGACATCAGCAGGGTTCTGGTGAGGTGTGAAGGTGCCACCCCAAATATTACTGGGAGGAAAAGAGTGTCGCTGGGGTCATTTGTCCCTTATGTCCTGGCTTCCCAGATTGCACTCCCAGTGCTGCTAGAAACTCCTGATCTCTTCTTCCTGGAAGATGTCGGGGCTGCCTGAAACAGCCATTTCTGCTGGGAAAGTCTGTGGAGGGATTCAGACTACACAGTGTTCCTGGAGTGTGGGTTGTCTGCTAGGGCCTCCTGCCCTCAAATCCAGGCTCCACGGGGATGGGGCCTCAGGGAAGGCTGGGGGAAAAGGGTTATGATGTTCCTTGATGCTGCTGCTAAGTCAGTTACCAAATGAGCTAAGCACCCTTAAATCCATTTTTGTATAACAAAATTGAAAGTAATAAAGTTACTCAGGTGAAAAATATTTTGTTTTACTAAGTTCTGAGTAATTTTCCATGAAAATATATACCCCTCCGACCACATACGTGCAGCTCTTAATGGACTGCCAGCCAGTGTCTGAGACTGTTTTCTACCCGTTTCTTCCTCCTCTGCTCCACTGTGGAGTCAGTGCAGGGACTGAATAAGAATAACATGTTATGTAATGTTAACTTTGGCAATACTGATTACTATAAATATGTATAAGAAAATGTGAATTATACAAGAGAAACTAGAAGTAAAATTGCAAATATGGCAAGCCAGCATGTTGTTATATGTTGTTTACAGATTAAACTATCTTCAAAAGTGGCATCAAGATGCCACTCATTGATTTTATTTACCTAATCTCCCATCCAACAATGAATTAAAAATATGATTTTATTCAGCATTTAAACAAAACCTGCTTCTAAATAACATAAATGAAGACAATTTTGGACTAACTGTAGAAAACAAATGGAGATTTTAAAAGATGAGATTTACTAAATTTGTGTATATTAGGATAAATAAATACAATACAATATCTGCCTGGCATCTTAATTATATTTCAAGATGGTACAATGCACAATCTACACATAATATCACACAAAGGGAAAAAAGCATACATATTTCAACTTGGTGTGCAGGTTATACTGTACACCAAAAAGACTACGCTAATTAGTTAGGATTACATTAGATAATTGAGAGACGGTGACAAAAACAAAAAACACAAACAAACACAGGAGACTGAATCTAGTTTCATCTGTCAGGAAAATGTCCAATTATAAATTATTTCCAAGGAGACATGTACAACATACTATAGAATTCCTCATCTAATTTAATAGTCTATATCCCGTCTTGTGATTTAGCAGTTACTACATTTGTATAGGGCTATGGAGACAATGTAGGAATATCTGTGCTTCTTTCATCTTCTGAGACTGGCTGCTTGGGTCCCGGATGTGGAGGGCTTAGTGGCAGAGCGAGACCTCCATTACAACTATTCCAAATTTACTGGTTTCCTTCATGTTTTCCTATTGAGCTCTGGTTCAGACCACATGCCTCCTCCTCCATTGGGAAGGATGTAGGGACATAAAATGGACAAAAGAGTCAGTCTTATTCCATCTCTGAGCCAGAATAAGTTGAACTGGTTGACAAGGCATTTTCATGAGTCTATGGAGTCAAAATATGTACAAGCATGACCTAAAACAGACTATCCTTACTTCCCCCATGACTAATCATCTTTCTCCAGCACAATAGTGGAGCCAGGATTTCACCCCAGAGGTCAATGAGAGTTTTGCCACTGACTTCAATGGGGCCCAGATTTCACCTCTGGAAACATGCAATATGCTCAGCTGCCATTTTACAACTCCTCCTATCTGCCAGGATTCATGCAATCAGACTTTCTGCCATCTGCTTCTTTTCAAAGTACAGTGGCTGCAATTTAAACTTCACGTGTCAACAGCTACCTCACAATTATATCTGAGACCACCACAGCTTTTCCTTGTACTTTGAGTAGAAGATACCTGTGGTACATGTGTGGGCATTATGTGGTGAGAATTAGCAAATGCTGACTTTTTAATGGCTTTTGTTGTAAGCTTAAACCATATGGTGGTTAGAGCAATTAATGGCACAAGGCACTTTAGCATTTATGTCAATCCTCATACATTGCAAAGACAAAGCAATATCTAACAATCTAAGGATAGTTCATGATAATAAGAGAGACAGCCTCAAATTAAAGACTAACTCATACTGTAGAAAAATACAAAAATTATATTAAGAAATAAGGAAATTGTCTCTTGATTACATAAAATCTTCTGATTCAACAAGCTACATAATATATAAAAATGGACAATAAATAGCCTTCAGCTATTTCTCTTAAACTTTTGCCTATACTATCTTATTGACTAAGACCCTGTGCTCCTGAGTTTTCATGTTTTTTCCGTTTTAACCAGCTCTATAAAGGACCAAATAATAGTAATTAAAATATCTTTCCTAATTCCTTCATCAATTGTCAAAGAAGCTATTTGGGAATAGACATTTTATTATTTAATCAGCTCTAAACCATAATGAGTAAAAAATAAAGTCATATGCCATATCTTGCAGACTCTACACACACCTCAACCATGAAGGACAGGAAAGGAATACCCTAATTGAAATGTATCATATTTAACATGTCTGATATAACATACTATATCATTATTTTCTAAATGCAAATGTAAAGTAAAAAATGTAAAATCTTTAAATGTAAAAAAATATTTTAAAGAGTAATGTAAATAATGCACTGCAGACCAGACTGTTCAACCGTTACTTATATTGGTGAGCATTTATTCACACAAGCAGTCCTATTGTAGCTAGTTGTAAGTGCTCACCAATGTGAGTAATAGTTGCATGATCTAGGCTTATATATATTAATACAGTAACTGATCAACAAAATGTCATTTTGCATAGGAATGTCAGCTCTGTTTTTATAAAATGTGTTTCATTGCTCATTTTCATGCTAATTTTTTTCACATCCATATGTTACCCAACCAATTTCGCAGCTTCAAGGAGGTCAATGGGATAAAGCAAAATATATATGAATATATTATTAAACAGACCCATTACCAGACTTCCTTTTAAACTTGCCAAGTTTTGTACTCTTATGGGAACAGTTACAGTAATGGATGGATCATCTTCCTGAATTTCATGATACCTCAGAAGTTAAAGTTTTCAGTTCCAGTAACTAGTGGTTGGCATGACACGACATGAAGACATATGCTATAGTGGCAGACAGGAAAGATTACTCACATATGTGCATGAAAAGGAATGTGCTGATAAATTATGAAAAATAAAGTTAATACTACAGTAATATTTTTAATTTTTTGGCATACATTTCTATGGGAGTATCACCAGCACAGAAGAAATTACATTTTTTCATAGAGATTTTTTTTTTCATTCTACTCCATAATACTTGGCTTCTTGCTTCTCCCTTGGACTTTCTGTACTAGTGATAAAAGTACTAAATGTCTTTTCGTATTTGTATTTGGTTTTGGTTTATATTTTTCTGAGAAATGAAAAAGACAGAAAAATTGACAAATAGCTAGAACAATAGATACACTAATGCCTTTAAAATAGGCATAAAATCATTAGGACAAAGATGTTTATTTAATCAAATACACGATTACTTGGCTTTGAATGTAAAAGATACAGGAAACATTACTGGGGTACTCCACAGTATGAAAGGTATATGCAAAATCGATCAATTCCTTCTTTTAATCCAATCTCATAAACTGAGAACACAGGGAAAGATTTTTTTAACATAGCATACCATTATAACCAGTGTAACCTACTAATGCAGGAGATTACTGAAAAATATACTGTCGCAGGACATTAAATGGGTTTGGTTAATGTTATAAAATAATGGCATTAGCTTTATACCATGTACAGAACATATCCCTCTTTGCCTGAGACCCATCTATGTAATCTGCTCCCATATCATCATATGGTAGACTGTTCAACATTCCAGTAACATTCTAAGGGGCCAGTCCCATTGAAGTCAGCTGTAGTCTTTCCATTCACTTTGATAGGAGTTGGATCAGACTCTTAAAAAACAGAATTCTTCTTAATATATTTCCTGACTCTTTCCGCCCATCTTTTCCAGATATGGCCATGATTTGTACCCTCTTTATTAGAGGTAGAACAGATATCCTAGATCTTTTTTGGCCTCTTTAGCTACCTGAAATCTGTAAGAAGATGATTTCTCATTCTCCTTATGTCCCAGATGAAATACGTTAAATCTTTTGAGCCTTTTCTTACAACACAGATCTCCAGAACCACAAAGTGAATTTGTTGACCCTCCTCTGTACCTTTTCTATAACCTGGTTACCATTTCTTAAGGTATATCAGCAAAATGTAAATGATATCCCAAGTGCAGCCTTTTTTAGCCCCTGAAATAGAGGAACTATCTTTTACTTTTTAATGTATTGACATATATATAAACTTTTTATGGCTCTATTTTCATGATATTCCTCACTATCACTGGGAATTCCTTTCCCCCTCATCTAAGTTGAATCCATAATAGTGCTTATTTATCTGGATATTCCCAGATATGTAAGCTTATATTTGCCAATGTTGGAAACCATGCTCTATATATTTCCCATTTCCCTCACTTATGTAAATACTAGAGTTGGTTGGAAAATTGAATTTCTGTTTTGGAGAAAATTCAGACATTTCAAAAACCATTTTTTGTTCTGAATCAGAACAGATAGTTGAAATACTGAAATTTTTCACAAACTGGAAATTCTGAAAAACTGACAGACATCTAAATTTTTCATTCCAATAATGTCGGAATGTTTTATTTGATAATGTCAAAGTAAAGTATTAAATATACAGTACAGTGATCCCTCACTTATCGCGGGTATTACGTTCCTAGACCCCCCGCGATAGGTGAAAATCCGCGAAGTAGGAACCTTACATATAAATACGTATACACAGTTTTAAGAACCTGTTCTGAACTTCAGACTGCTCTCCGCCGTGAAATTGACTCTGCCTTGTCAATTTCGGTGGCAGAGCAGGGCACACTCTCCGCAGTGAAATTGACGCCTTGTCAATTTTGGGCAGCAGAGGGGGAGACTCAGCATCGCAGGGCACACTCTCCGCAGTGAGATATCATCTGTGAGATATCACTGTGTATACAGTACCGCAAAATCCCGTGATATAACGAAAAATCCGCGATTAATAATAAAATATAAAATTTAAAAAAATCCCGCGATACAGTGAGGCCGCGATAAGCGAACCGCGATATAGAGAGGGACTACTGTATATCAAACTTAATATATGAATTTAAAATAGTACTAACGTTAATATTTTAATATAATGTAAAATTCTAACCTAAATGAATCAAAATAATATAGTCAAAATGAAACATTTTCACCTACCAAAACAAAAATTTGTCACTATCAAAATGAAAAAGTTGAAAAGATTTGTTTTGACACTTTCCCATTAAAAATTTCATCAACATAGACACGATCTCAAGAAATGTTTCAATTCTGACAAAACTGCATTTTCCGATGGAAAACTGTTGTAAAAAATTTCTTCCCCAGATCTGCTAAATGCTTCCTGTTATTCTACTCTTCACTGTACTAACCTTCCCTCTTACATTTTACCACATCTGAAGATTTGGATAAATGCTTCCGTAGCTCAGGTTTTCCGGTACTAATGAACTTGTTAAGTAGGCTTTGTCCCTGCACTTCACCTTATGAAACTCCATGTTTGCATCTTCTCTCTATACCCCCATACATCTCTCTGTCTTTCTAGTGGAATTTATAGATGGCTTAGGTACAAGGGTGGTAAGTAATGTATATGAATTCAAAAACATATAGTGATGGGATGTACGTGACGAGTCAGTTCTCCTTCTTGCTTGAATGTTTAAAAGGATATAAAAAAGAACATTCTAAATCCTGCCACAAGAAGCTTCATGTTCAACAGCCAGATAGCAATAAGAGATTTGTCTCCAGTCACCCTCCTTCTTCCCCATGCTTAGCTGACACTTGACAGTGAAAATGAAAATGTTTTCAAATGTTGGGGCAGATACTCAGCTATTGTAAACTGGTATAACTTCACTGACTTCAATGGAGTTACATCAGTTTAAACTGGCTTAGTATCTGACCTACAATGGGTTAAACATCAGTTTTCAAGATTCATTGCATGAAATTGTGGTAAAAAACATAAGCCAACTAAAGATCAGCCAATGCTAGAATAGGAGCACATAGTACAGACTCTTGTAACCATTTCAGGTGATTTTTAGCAATGCTTTCAGAAATTCATTGCTCCAGCTTGGTGCTTTTATTGTGTTCTTTTACATACATTTTTCCTTTAGAAGTTTACTCCACAGCTTTAGGAAGCTACTGACTGGGTGGTAAACCTTCATTTTAAACAGGCTAAAGAATGTAATTTCTACATTGCAACAGATACCATTGGAGGGGCCAGTGGCCAAACAGTGAATGACAGCTCACAGAACATTGGGCAATCTTCCAGGCTCACAACTCTGCACTACTCAGGTGTGAAACGTGTAACATCGGGCACTGGAGTAGAACCCTGTGTATGACTATTTTTTTAATCTCACCACCATCCCGTCCCGTAATACCCACTTCCACTCCCTCCCACATTGTTTCTTGCATTTCTATCCTGCTCCCACTGGCAAAAATCTTAGATCCCACAAATCCCACAAGACAGCCAGATTCCCCCATGCTATTTCAAAAAAACAAAACAAAAAAAGTTAGTTAATATAGTCCAGACACAATTTTTACCACTAAAAGAATAAAACAAATCTTGTTTAAACCATGTAAAACTCCATGTAGCTTCATGTAAAAATCATGTTTAACTCCTGTTATAATAGACATCAAATATCTTTCTATCCCTCACTTAAATTTAAGAATTAAAACCTTTATTTAAAAAAAAAAAGGAAAAACTTGCTTTATATTGCTGAAATTCTATTTATGACAAACTGACAAGAGATTTAATGTTTTCCTGCAAATTATTGTAGTCTGTTTTTTTTGCCCATCCAATCTCACCTACAACAAAGTAGTACATTTTACCTGCTCCTACTATTATGACAGCAGGTCCTGTGGGTAGCAGGACTCTACATGGAGCATGCTGTGGTTAAACAGCTGAAGGAGTTCAGCTCAAACTTGCAGCCTAGTTTACAGCCAAATCTTTAAGCCTTGAATTCATTGCATAAGGCAATGGTAAGTGAAATGAAAGTCAAAGGATTAATGCTGAACTTGCTGTCACGCTGGCTGGATTGGGGGTTGGGGTTGGGGGCATTTATTATGTTGTTTAACGTCAAAATCATAGTGATTCATGTGAGCTATGCCATGTCAGGTACTGTTAGGAAGGCTATAATGTGCTAAGTAAGATGATGATGTTTGTGTTCATGTGTTATGTGTGTAATGGAAGTTATGGATATGTTTGATAAATTTCTATTTCAAATTGTGCTGTGTCTGGGCGACACCCCAGACAGGACGGCTGCAGCATTAGCCTGCTTAATGGACCATTGAGAAATTCACAGGTACAAGGGACCCAGGGTGAGAAGCCGGGGATCTACCTGATGAGTCAGCAGGACTTACTCATGTGACTCTGGACTCCATCTTGTTCCTGTAAAATTCCACAAGCAGCATGGCACAGACCAAAGGACATAAAAGGCAACTGCCCAAGATCCATTTTGTCTTTCCGTCTTTAGTCTGTCGTCTACCTCTGGATCAACTCATCTGCAACTGAACTGAAGCTGTGAAACAAAGAACTGAGACCCATCCAGGTACTGGATGTATACCAGAGGGACTATACAAGCCTACAAATTCCACAATTCTACTAGAAACCTGATGTATATGGACTTTCAAATCCTTTGTATGTATCTGATTGCTTTAAGCATTTAACATTTCTTTTATTGTTTGTTTCTTTCTTTTTATAATAAACCTTTAGTTTTAGTTACTAAAGGATTGGCTGGCAGCGTGGTATTTTGGGTAAGATCCAAACATATTGATCTGGTACTGTGGCTGACCCTTTGGGGTCAGGATAAACCTTTATGGTAAAGAGCTTAGAGCTTTAAATAAATGGCCCCTTTACTGGACCTAGTGGCTGACTGGGAGCCAAAGACTGAAATGCAGTAAAGGGGGCTGTGTGTATTTTATTTTGGCTTCTTGATAACCAGTGTGGGGAATCAGAAGCACTGCTTGTGGCTGGTTGGGAAGTCTGACTTTAGTGTCAGGCACCAGTGTTGGGAGAATCTGCTCTCCCTTTACAGCCTGCCCTGACCTTGGCATTTTCAGGTGGCTACCCTAGGCATGGAAGGTTCACACTTGATACAGCTTATTAGGTCATGCCGTTCTTACAACTCTATTGTGACCATTCTCAAAAGCATCATCATCAACAGATTAACATATTTCTCACAGACTATTGTCTGAAAAGGTTACAATTTAAAATGCAGCCACCTGCTTCAGCAGTTGCAGCACACATCTAGAATGTGTTTTACCTGTACATCTCTGAGACTTGGGTTCATTAGATCAGACTAAAAATCCACAAATTATTATTATTTGGCAAGTACAAGATAGGAAAGATAGACGTCATCCTCACCTCCACCTGTGAGAATCTTATTGCCAGTTCAGTTAACATCCTCCACCTATCTGAAATGGGCACTTGGGAAGTCAGTGGTAATCCAAGTAAAGGCCTGGTGCTGTCACTTATCTGGTATCTTCACCTCTTGCTGGGAAAAATACAAAGGATATTTTGAAAGCAAGAGAGAGACACTGCTACAGTCCCACTTGTAAATAATAGTAACAATAAAATCCAATCCTAAATCAAAAAAAGTTTATGAAATTTAAGACCAGATTTATTGAAGAGAAAAAAACATGTGTAAGTGAGGTGTGATCCTGCAGCCCTTATTATGTGAATCATTCTCTTCACTTCACTGGGACTATATATGTGGATAAAAGGTGAAAAACTGAACCCAGAGGTTTTCTATTCTGAACATTAATGAAAAAAAATATTTTTTTAATTACTAGAAAAATGCACAACGTTTGAAGATAAATTTTAATGTATAGAATATCATTTCCAAAACATCAGCAAACCCTATTTTTGCCAAAGACACTGCTACACATGCTTTTGTCTTAACATCTTCTCCATGAGGTAACACTTATAACATCAGGCATTCATCCACAGATTTAAGAGTTCTTTGCAAAGGAAGACAAATATTTTATACCCATTTTACAGATGGGGAAACTGACATATAGTGACTTGACCAAGAATCTGGGACTAGACTTTAGGTCTTTCAGACTCCTAGCACAGCACCCTCAATTGGGCCACTTCTGTCTCCAGTGCATAAAGACAGCATAATAACATACAGGAGGTTTGAGGACAAATCATCTCCATAGATCAAACAGTCTACATGATTGTCTGACTTAAAGATCTCCCATTTCACAATGCAGTGTTTCACAAATCACTTCAGAATAATTTTAAGTAACACACACGTATTTAAAAACTAAGATCCAAAACAAGAGTTAAAGGATGGAAACAGAAAAAATTCCACTCACGCCATGTGCATCATACACCATAAACATTGTCTAATAAAACACAGTGTACGGTGTTGTTACACTCTCTTCTAAGATTATACAGCAGTCTTGTTCAGCTGCAAAGATTAAAGCCCCAGTCCTGCAATTGGTTCGGTATGGTGAACACCTGTGCCCATACAGAACCCAACTGACCTCTTAGCATGATTTCAGAGTGATTTAATACTTGATCAGGATGATTTCAATAGGGAACATGATTTCAAGGGAACAGGGTTCTGCTCACACAGAGCAAGTGGCAGGATCATGACACAAGACATGACAATAGATCTCTCATAGGGAGCTGACCTCAGAATTCACAAGGCTGTGTCAAAGAATCTGGGGAATAGGCATCCCAAGATAAAACAGACAGACAGACATTCTTCTAACTATGCATAGGGGGATCTAATTTCTTCTACACAAACAGCAAGGTCTAGTGGCCAGTTTTTGATGGCTCAGATAGCTCTAAGATTCTTGTATTAATTGGCCACTTTCTATTCAAGCAAGTGGTACTGTGACTTGTGACTGACTTAAACTTGCAGTGGTTTCATCTTTATGTTAGCTACATAAATCTCTAAAGTGGGCAAAGCTTTATGGCCTCTGTACTGATATTAATAAGCATACACAGGTTTCCTATACAAAAACAAATAGCTGAATATTGAGCTATTCTGGCTAAACATAAATGGCATGCCAATGACTGAGTATTCAGATGTCATCTGCTCACCTAACTACATGATACTTCAGGAATAAGAACTAAAAGTGAAGAGTTCAGCAGAGAAGTAAAGGGCAGTTCTTACATTATTACCATGGATTATAATAGTTATAAAGATACTAAACAGAAAAATTAAAGATAAAGACCTCAGATACTGAACAGAAAAATTAGAGTGAGATTTTCAAAGGCAAAATGAGAATTAGGTGTCCAACTCCTTTGACTTCCAATGGGAGTTAGGCACCTAACAAGCTTTTTGAGTCTCTGAAAATCTCTCCCTTAAGGAACAGAAACCCTAAAATCAACAGTTAGATTGGTGCAACTCTGGAGTAACACAATGATCAATCAGGCCCAGAATATTTATCCTTAAACAATTAGGTCCAGACAAACTCATGAGTGCCAAAAAAAAAAAAAAAAATTCAATAGTTCCATTGTATATTGTATATGCAACATTAAAGAATACCTACATTTGAATGTTTATTTTAGCACTTCCATATTGTAAAGTACTGTAACACTGAGGCATGTAGGGCTATTTCTTTAAGTGATTAAAATGGACTTGTATATTCCATTTTAATCTGATATTATTCTCAGCTATAAACTTTGAAAACATCAAACTATTTTACCCCTCAGTTTTGTTGATAACTTTTGGCACTCAAAAAAGGCTAAAGAACTGAGAGTACTTGGATCAAAAACTCCTTTTAATCTGTCGGATTGGGGCCAACACACTGCCTCTCCCGCACTGCTCCAGCGTTGGACCTTATCAATCTGAAAGAGCAGCCAGCCTTCTACTTTGTTAAAAAGTACAAACATCTGTTTTTGTCTCAGTCGTCTTTCAAGCAAAGATTCGTTTGGCAAAATGGGTGGTAGGTTTGTAAAGTGGACCACAGCCTAAAAGGAAATGAGCTGAGACCGCATGCCACACTTGCTAAGAACTCTCCTTGCTATTAGATCAAAATGATATTGTGAAACTTAGTTTCACGGCCAAAATAGCTGAACAACCCAATACACAGACATCATTCTAGTCTTGCAATCCTATCCTTTCTGGGCATCTATATTGTATCGTTGGAATAACAGGTAGCCTTAACAAGCAAAATACTATGTCTTGAAGAATCATTGTATTTTATCATAGCTAACCATCTCAATCTGGAATTATAGATTGTGTTTGAATACAGTTTTGAGTCCTTGTGTTTAGGTTTTGCAACTGATTTACCCAGAACATCTCAAAACAAAGACATCATGTGATTTTTTTTAAACCTTATTCAAGATTCCAATTAATCTGACTAAGCGAGGAGTTCCAGACATGTGCTCAAAGTCACAGGATTGCAAACAATAAACTCTTTTTCCCACCACTTAACCAGAAACCAAGACCACTTATTATATTCACAATGTGTGGGATCCACAAAGGGACTTAGACGCTGCAGTACTGAGCATCATGGCATCTAACCTGTAGGTGACTAGAAAATCACAGGAACAACGTGATCCACAAAGCCTGAGGTAGGTGTGTAGGGTCCTTGTACAATGAATGGAGAGAGGTAGGCACCTTAGAACGTGATCTGCAAAAGCCAGCATGCTAGGTGGGGGCTGCCTAAGGTAGGCAATGGTAGATGCCGATGAGAGGGATGTGAGCTAAACCCCTCCTCCTCTCAGAGATAGGCTCCTAAGCCTGGGCTGCAGGGAGGTGCCTTGCTCTGCCTAGTGATCCACAAATGGAAACCAAGCACTTGGAGTCAGGAGGCTTAGGTGCCTAAGCAGTTTCTTGTAGGAATGAGGTGGGTGCCTGCCTCGCTCCACACAAAACGGTGGAAGTAGGTGGTGGTGCAAACCTTATAACTTTTAGCCCAATGGCTATTTAGGTATTTATCCAAAGTGAAACAGTCACTGAGCCAGAGGAAGAGAGAGTGAGAGTGATTCTGTAGTCCAGTAGTTAGGGCACCCATCCGAAGCACCTGGCATTGGCCACTTTGCAAGACAGGATACTAGGCTAGAAGGACCATTGGTCTGACCCAGTATGTTCAGTTTAACCCATATGTTCTTATGGAACACCTTCAACAGGAGAGATTGAGGGAGCCCCACAACAGGCCATCCCATAGTTCAGTGGTTAGAGGGGTGGGAGACCCAGGTCCAAGTCCTTTCTCCCTCTCTGGCAGAGAGGGGGAATTGAACATGGGTCTCCCACATCCCAGGGAAGTGAGTTGGACATCTCCCCGCTCCAGTCATATTTTGAATGGGATTGGATCTAGTAGGAGGCCTCTGAGCATGCCTACTGGATTAGGGACCCCCATGCAACTTAGGCAGCTAAATGGCTCTTTGCCCCAGTTTATTAATTATTCTGTGGCTTAGGCAGGAGATAGGTGCCAGACATGTAGAGGGAAACAGTAGTGTGCTTGCCCAGGGCAGAAACACAGATGCCAAGGAAACTTTTACCCTGAAAAATTAGGTGCCAACTGAATTTAGATACCTATGGGTTTGATGGGAGTTTTGTGGATCACAGTAGAGCTACAACTAGGACTTAGGTACCATCCTACCTAATTACACACAACACCTGCAACGGGAGGTGTAGAAACTGCCCTGAAGCATTCTCTAAAACCAGAATGATTTTTTTAAGTACGCTCACTGTATATGTGCATTATGACCTCCTGTGATGATAGCCGTTACAGTGTAGAGCATAGCATGCCTACAATAGTTTGTAATCAATATCTTAATTTGTATTCAAATACATTTTAATTTTGCCTTTGCTCTGATCAAATTGATATCAAGTTCAATGCTATAACACTAATACCGATTCAACCAAGAACACAATTAAGTCCCAATGGGACTTCAGCACATGCATCAAGTTCAGCAAATGCTAAATTTTGTTGAATACGGATAGACTTATGCATGTGTTTAACTTTAAGCAGTACATTGTTGAATCAGGTCTTAAGTTCAGTACAAACAAATTTTTTAAAAATGTAGGCAGCACACAATTACATGGGTATCTATAGGATATTACGGTATCAGATCAAGTATTAAATATATGACCAAGGAAAGATCCATCTGACTTGTAATATATTGTAACATATACGTACAAAGAATGAAAATGTATGTGTAGATGATCACTGTACCAAAAATGGATATGAATAAACCTTAGCGAATTATGCATGTTTGTATCATAGCAGATTCAGATAAGCATAGATTCATTGAGCTTCTGATGCTTGATATAGTCAGTTCAATTAAAACAATTCTCCACAATTCTACTTCAGAATGTATTACCATTGCAACAGCCCTAATGTCTGTACTCAACATAGAAGACCACATACTGCTTTAGACTGACATCAGTGAGAGTTCAGATGTGGAATGCGGGCAATACATAGCTCAGAGCACTTAGATATTTATATTAGAGTAGAAAACATTAATAATATTCCCCCTCCCCTAACTCAGACCAGACTAGAGACATTAGATATGTAGTAAAACTAATGAAGCAGTATTCATACAAAGCTTAAGATACTTCAAAAGAAAATACTCTGATTTGTTTATCTTCCACTTATTTTTATAAGTGCCACAGAAAAATGTATGTATTATATGTTATACATTAAAACATACATCTGGGAGGAATGTAAGCAGTTGCTCTTTTATTGTTTCCCTAAACAGACTAGTTTCCTACAAGCTGTTCCCATATCTTTTGTGCCATATCCAACTTCCCAGAAAAACAGTAGGAAAACAAAGTGTGAACTCCAAACAACCCACTTCCACAGAACAATGCACTACACCAAGAAGGAGGGGGGGGGGGAATTAAAACAAAAACAAAACAAAAAAACCTGCTGTTTTGGTACCGCCAAGGGACTTGAAGAAAAAAGGAAGGAGGAACTTTAAAAGTCACATAGAGGAAGAATTGTGTAACTGCAAATATGCAATGAGCATATTGCCAACTATTTCAAAGGATTTGAGGTTTCAAAATCATCCAAAAGCCTAACTGATTTGGTTTTAAGGTTCCAGGAACACCTTTATATGTCCAAAAGCCAGAAACGGTTGAATCATTTTCTACAATGTGCAAGTCATGTGATTTCAGTTGCTTCAGTAATGAATGTAAAAACATGCCGTTCACGCTTCCAGCAAAAATAAAAGGTCTAACGCATAAAGCACAGCAAACGACACATCATTCTATAAGAAGAATAAAACAGAAAATGTAAATAATTTATTTCTTGGCTGATGTATGCAATCTTTGAAGTTGATCAGACTCCTTTAAACCAGGAAAACCTACGCATAGCTCCCATTCCCATGCACTGAGCTCCTGCAGGTATTCTGCACAGAGCTCGAAGAGACACATCTGACAAAAGTCAGCGACAAATATCAGTATTGTTTCTAACGCCTGTTTCCATATCTGGGTTGTCAAGGACAAACACAGAAAATAAGGAACAGAACTAAGTGATGAAGTATTTTAGGTGCCCTACCCAAAACAGTGTTGCAAGTCAGAAGCACCATTTTTAGAACAAACTTGGCAATCAGTGCCAGCTCTAGCTATAAGCAGACTAAGCAATTGCTTAGGACCCTAAGGAGCTCAAGGGGGCCCCTATTTGCTTTTTTAGGATGTGTAGTGTATGGGAGGAAAGGGGCCCAAAATCTTCCTGCTTAGGGCCTCCAATAGGCTAGCACAGCCTCTGCTGGCAACTATAATACATTTTCCTCCATTAATGAATCTGTACAATCTGAAAAGTTTGAAGTTGAGCCCATTCTGTTCTTTCAGTTAACTGATATTAACTTCAGTGGTTGATATTTGTTTTCTATAGATAAATGGTATAACTCAGAGATTTTGTAATAATTTGCAATGAAAACCTACTGTCAAAAACAATACCATGAATTAATGTTAGCTCTGTATGCGTGTGAAATGTGTACTCTATTGGGAATGAGATATAGGAATATAGGGCCATGTTCACCCAGGGTATATGCTGACTTCCTGCTGTGGACTTTGCAACAGCATAGAAAGATTCTTTCATCCTCCTCTTATTATTAATCATATTTATTATGGCAGTGTCTAGGGACCAACCAAGAAGGGGGACACATTGTGGTAGGCACTGTACAAACACAGAGTAGCAAACAGTCCCTGCCCCAAAAAGCTGACAATTGATATAGAGAAAATAGACACAGAGGATTTGGGGGGAAGGAAAGGGGTGAAGGGAGGGAGGGAAGAGGAAACTAACACACAAGCAGAGAGAACAATGTGATGACAGCAAACGGCATATTAGTTTTAATTTTTGTTTTTTTAAGTGGGTTTAGTTAGGAGGGGATCAGCTAAATGGAAAGAAAAAGGAAGGGAAAGGGGACATTGAAGGGAAAAGAGTTGAGGAAGATAAGGCATAAAGAAGAGGGTAAGAGGGGCAGGCAAGGACAAAAGTTAAGGTGAAGAGACTATGGGTATGTCTACACTGGAATAGAAGACCTCCAGAATGGCCACAGCTGGCCACGGTCAGCTGACTCAGGTTCCTGGGGCTCAGGTTATGAGGACTAAAAATTGCTGTACAGATGTTCGGGTGCAGTTTGAGACCCTCGCCACTTGTGGGATCCCAGAGCTTAGGATCCAGCCTGAGCCCGAACATCTACCCCCACAATTAAATAATCCTATAGCCTGAGCCCTCCGATCCTGGGTCAACTGAGTCAAAATCCACTCAAAACTGCAGAAAGTTCTTTGAATTTGAATGCCTGAAGATCTCTGCTTTGGCTGCTTTCCAGCTGTTCCTACTGGCTGACGCCACTGGCTTCTTCCTCTCTGCATTGTCCCCCCAAGGTCAGATGGCAGGACAAAGGGGAGAAACCTCAAAAATGGCTGATGCTAGTTGCAGGGGTGAGGTGAGGACAGTACGTCTGGCTACAGCGGTTGGTTGATACATTAATTCAATACATGCCATTGGCAGTCACTC
The DNA here is from genome assembly GCA_007922155.1 of Mesoclemmys tuberculata. Classification (NCBI taxonomy): domain Eukaryota; kingdom Metazoa; phylum Chordata; order Testudines; family Chelidae; genus Mesoclemmys; species Mesoclemmys tuberculata. Next base: position 35,126,929 of record ML675610.1, read on the forward strand.
TTTATAGTACCATTCCTACAGAATCCCCATGCTGAGATGAAAGGTCCCCTCCCCTAGCAGACGTCGCAATGGAGTACTGGAGACAGTACCATGACCTTCGCTTCCAGGAGTGAATTTCCCATGCAGCATATCTATAAAATGTAAGATGTTTCTAACACTTCACCTTCAAGAATTCCCATGTTTTAGTGTAACTGCTCGCTCGACTTCTGAGAAAGTAACAAACCAACCAACAACTAAAGCAAACCAAAGGTTATTAGTCAGTGGAAGCTGGATTTTTTAATGTTTTTTTTTAAACCACATTTCTTTCCCACGACAGCCTGAAGGTTGAAATTGGGACACAGTCAAGGTTTAACAGGAATTGTCATCATATAGTAAGCAATTCATTCAGAACATGTCCCTATTAGTAAGTCATGGGTATCTATGTGTGCCTAACAAATTTGCAACCAGGCCACCAATTATACGTGCCTAAATAATAATTTAGATGCCTAGCATTAGGTACCCAAGTTTGAACTAAGCATCAGGCATAAGCCTAAATTCATTAGGGCTGTAGACAATAGCACATTTGGTGATAAAGTAACTGCTGGTGAGTTCAATCAATATTTGTAACCAAGGCAAAAGAGGTTGAGATATATATGTTTAAATGTAAAAGAATACAGACCAATCCTGCTTCTATTACAGTTAATGGCAAAACTCACATTGACATCAGTGAGACAGGATTGGACCTTCTGGGTGTCTTTTAACCAAAACATCTCCTGTGGGACTGGAATAAAAAGTAGTGCTTTAAAAATAAGCTATTTTGTAAGACAGAGGCGATCAGATCTAATGCTTCAATGAGACAACTGATCACTCTGAGTTCACAAGGATAGTTTTGCTTCCTCTCACAGAGCACTGCACCACTGACAGGATACCTTATAGACCAGTCACTTTCCTCTAAGGCACCAGAGGCAAAAGTCACTACCGAAGGCAAGATGCTGGACTTGGAGTGCAACTCTTTCTGTTGGTTCGTTGTCACTGAAATAAAGAATTTGTCCTCAGCTGTGTGGTGCTGTGGCTCACTCCTAATTATAATGTTAAACATTTTGGCATCAAGGATGTCTATTTATACCAGTGGCTCTCAACCTTTCCAGACAACTGTACTCCTTTCAGCAGTCTGATTTGTCTTGCATACCCCCAAGAGTCATCTCACTTAAGAACTACTTGCTTAAAAAATCAGACATAAAAATACAAAAGTGTCAGCACACTATTACTGAAAAAAGGCTTACTTTCTCATTTTTATCATAATTATAAAATAAATCAATTGGAATATAAATATTGTACTTACATTTCAGTGTATCATATAGAAGAGTATAAACAAGGCACTCTCTGTATGAAATTTTAGTTTGTCCTGACTTTACTAGTGCTTTTTATGTAGCCTGTTGTAAAAGTAGGCAAATATCTGGATGAGTTAATGTACCCCCTGGAGGATCTCAACATACCTCCAGGGATACATGTACCCCTGGTAGAGAACCACTGATTTACACCATTTACTTAATTTCTGCCATGCCTTGCTATTTTTGTGCTTTCTCTTACAAACCATTTTGTATGTTTCATGTACTAAATGGCATCAGAAAACTTACGTACACAAATACAAACACTATAAAATTAATTACTTGAAAATTAAATCCTTATTTACATGTTTGAAGTCCAGAATTCAGGGTTCTATGTTTCACCTGCTCCAATTCATGGCATTACTAAGGAATGATCTAATTAGATGTTAGCCTTGAAATCAACTCTTGCAAAGAAAACCATATTGTTGATCCCCAAACTTTGCACTTAAAAAGTCTTTCATTTTACCTTCACCACGTACTTGTGTGCGTGTTTGTATTGACATCATGAATAATGGCACTTAAACAATTAATTAAATTTCCATGATGGTCTGTGAAATACCAGTAATTGAGTATTATTATGCACATTTTTACACATGGGGTAAAATACAGAGAAGTTAATGCCTACAATGACGTCAACGGTAGCTATGTATGTCCAGCACCTCTGAAAATCAGGGTGTAGATGTCTTAAGTCGAGCACTCAAAATTAGTGGCCACTTGAAAATTCAGACCTTTGTGACTTGCCCACAGTCAAACATTGAATCTGTGTTAAATCTGTGGCTATATCCCAGGAATCCTGATATCTAGTCCTCTGCTCTGAGGACTGGTTAATTAAACCTGTATATACACAACCTGCTTTGACTCATGAATTAAAAAAAAAGTCTATCTGCCTCTATTGGGTTACTCAACCTATCAATTAAAATACAAAATATTCCATGTTGCTGCCCAATTTAATTTACCAAGAGTTATCTGAATTCATCTCTAAACAAAAATAAACGAAGGCTAACAGGCAACTAGTTAGTAGTAGGTTAATGAGTTAAAATAGTGACGGATGTTTGGGGTGTTTGATCTATTTTTCTTTTGGCATTTCCATTGCTGTGGGTCGGGATGGAGGGGGGGCAAACCTAGTTTAGCAAGCAAGTTCCTTTAAAAATATGTCATCTAGCTGTAGGGTTACCAAGTTAGGTAAACTGTCTCTCGTGTGTGTGTGTGCGCGCGTGCGTGTGTGGGTGTGTGTGGGTGGGTGTGTGGTGCTGGTGGGTTAGAGGGAGCAATTGTATAAGACCACTAGAGTCCTACAGAAGCAGGTTTTAAGAGGCCTACAGATGTAGAAAGCAGCTAAGGAAAGAGGTGACTGGATGGAGAATTTGAGTAATTTGGGTCAGACAGGAGGCAGAGGTGATGAAGTCAAGTCCTAGAAGAGGTAAGACTGATCTGGAGTGGGCCCAGAAGAGGACTAGAGTGTAGGCTGAAGTCTGAGAGACTGGAAAGCCCAAATAGGAAACAGAATATTAGGAAGACCTGGAGAGTAAAGAAAGGAGATCAGAGGACTGTAGAAATCAAAGAAAGTCAAGGTAATATCTAATTTGGCACACTGGAGATACCCAGAGCAAGCCAGGAAGAAGAAGAGTTATGTGAGAGTCCATTGGTTAGTATTGCAAAAACTCAGCATGCAAACAGAAAGCTTGCAAACTATAACCACCTTCCTCTGCTGCTCCCTAAAGGTATACAAGTTCACAGGCTTCTTCACTGAAGTTCCCTTGGGCTCCAAAAACTGATGGAATCAGCATTTGGTATTTAATAGAGTAGTGTTGAATAATAGACTGGAACAGACTTGATATGGTTTTAATTTCCATACTGCACTACTAGAGAAGATAAATCATAAGAAAAATACAAGTAACTTTAGAAATAAATTCTTCAACTCCGATTTCTTCTGCTCTTCAGACAGACCAAGAAATCATAGTACAGTCTCTACTAAGCCAGCACCAATAAGAAATGTCCTTATTATGATATGTGAATCTTTGCTCTACTGACACTTTTATTAAATGATCGCTCTAGTACAAAAATCTGAACTGAAATGGTGTGTGCAAGGAACAGCACCAGAGAATAACCATATGTAACTAATGCTCAGACAGACATGTTTACCATACACCAGGTTTAAATAATATGGTGTTAAGAAGACTGAGAACATGAATGCTAGATATTAGAGCAGATTGTGCCTGTTTGCGCCAAAGCTGGATACGGGTGGGTGCAAGAAACCCTTGCTGCACTCCTGTGCAGCATCTGAGACCTCTGCCTCCCTCAGTGCAGGACTATGATTAGGTGGCAGAGTAAGACTCACTGTATGAGCCAAATCTTTTTAAAACAGAGGCTCAGGGTTTACCCAGCAGCACACACAAGTACAATCACAAGTTGCTAGTGAGATGCCTGACCATTGGTTTGCTCATGAATTTGTCTGATCTACACTGATAATCACGAATCACAGGTACAAGCTGTGTGGCTCTTATTTGCTTGTGGATATACTTCTTTCAAAAACTTGGCCCTCCATTTTCTTTGTGTCTGTTGATATATAGGGCCAGATTCTCATATACACTACAGCCCCATTACACCAGTCTGACCACATAAACAGGCCTTAATGTGGGTGAAATTGTAATTGTTACTCACTTTAATGTAAATGAGAATTCAGGATTCGGGCTATAGTGTCTTCTTTGCCTTTTTTAATGTCTGTTCTGTGCTAGGGTGATAATTTCAGGTTATTTTTCTGCAAAAACTTTCAAACCCTTTTCCCCTTCAATATGTTCAAGATTCAATCCTTCTCTCAAAAATTCCCTTGCTAGATTTCTTTGCTCCCTAAATAACTCTGTATTTAGCACCACTGTATTTCATTCATCAATGATTGCTCCCACTCACCTGAGCAATCTTTTGCAAATCTTTTTTAAACAAGTTATGTTATTTCTCTTCCTACTCAGTCTTCAGTTTTAATGTCATCTGCAAACTTGGACATTTCATTTTCAATATCATCCAAATCTTATTTGTTATATCCTATTCTATTCTTAACAAACGTCTTAAAAAGCTGATTCCTAGGATTCCTGATTTCCAACCTGGTAAGTTTCCACATATGGCTATTCTTTAACTCCTGTTATAGACATCAGATCAATGTTGTCAACTCTCACGATTTTGTGAGAGTCTCACAACATTTCTTAAAGCCTGAGTTTCTAGAATCAGTTGAATCCATGAGAATCTCAGCTTTCACTTCAAAACATAATATTTCTCGTCCTTGTGGTTGCAGAGTAAAACGTGAAAATACGAGTTCTTTAAGCTAAAAAAAAAAGTTGGAAAATTAAAAGAACACAGCATATTCTTAAAATCTCATGATTATTAAGCTAATTTAATTATTTTCTGAATCATGATGTTTGAACAATTAGGATTTTCAATGCAGAGCCATTTCTCTATCAGTCGCCTTATTTTAAGCCCTCTGTTCCATGACACTCTGCGTTAACTATGAAACTTTGATATAGACCTTTGTCAAATACTTTTTTACTGCACTACATATTATATCTACTGAATCTCTTTCCAAGTTCTTCCCTCTTGATTGTGGAAATGATCAGCAAGGCAGTCAGGAGAAAAACATTATTTGAGGCTCACACAACACCACTCCCTGAGCCCCACCATTACAAACGAACAAACAGATAAACATTTTCAACTCCTCTGGTGTCAGAAACTGTTTATAAGCTTTCCATTTCCAAAAATCTCAGCTCAAAATACCTGGAAAGAAAATGGACATTGAAATATATAGAAATAGATTATTTTTAACCTCTAACTTTACAAACACTAGGCAGATTCTGAGACAAGTAAAATATCTAAAGCATCTATTACGTGCTATAGAGAAGACACATTTCTCACAATAGCTTAGAATATTTGCCAGCTGTACTTCTTTTCAGATATTTTAGGAATGCGTTTTTAGTACCGGACATCCAACAGCAATGGTCAGTGTGATGATAATGCAGTCTGAATTCTAGTTACAAACTGGAATCATGACCAGAAAACTATTTGGCTCTTACTTTTATTTATTACAGACTTCTTTCTGCAGTCCCAAGTTAATGGGAGTTTGGCCTGTGACAGGATTTTAGGATTGGGCCCCGCCTTACAATTCTTTTGGGGTGAAATTTACCTCTGTAACAAAAAGAGTCAGCACAAGGCCTAAGCAATACATACAATCCATGTAAGTCCTTCAAACTGGGGGTATATAGAGCTTAAAGGGCATATAGATCTTGTGTTGGCCAACTGAACTGGTTTGAATTCAGTATTGCCAACCCCAAGCATTCAAAAATAATGAGTCTGATCTCCCAAAATCATGAGATTGCCTTATAAATCATGAGATTTAAAACAATATATGTTTAGTTCTTTTTAACTGCCTTCGGCTTTTGAGCCTTTTGGATGCACTTGAGTTAAATATGTAAGCTTTCCTCCACAACCATGAGGTCTTGAAACGAAGACTGAACCTAAACAATGCTGGCCTGACAGGATGAAAAGAACATTGTGAAGACACAGCCCCAGAAAGCAAAGCTACTTTGAATGGAACTGACTAAGGTATATACTCTAAAAAGTTTACTCATAGTATGTGATGAGTGTTTTTTTAAAAAGTAAAGTGAATGTGGAGGTCACCGTAGTGTATAATCTAGGTCGATTGGAAAGGACCTCGGCACCATTATGGAGGAAGAACTCATAGGGTGAAAAATTAAATGTCTGTGACTTGAATATAATTTTGTAGATGGTACTATATTTTAAAAGGAATTTAATATCTATAAACACATATTCAAAAAGTAAGGGTCTCTACCTGCCCAATCTCCAGCGTACTTACCAGCTTTTTAGTTTCAGAATGTATAGCCTACTGTTGTTCCCTGCTTCAATTTATGGAGCTAAAGCTTTCCATTATATGTTACGTAGGTAAATGCACAACCAATGGTTATTGGCAGTCAAGTGAATACAAAAAGACGTTGGATAGCTTGAAGGGAGACAAAGCTACAATTATGCCATGGAAGGACAAGCCCCTTTTTGGCAGGCTTTTAACCAGTCTCAAGATGGGAAGAAAAAGGAGGTGGAAATCTTGTAAAGGTATATCCAATGTGCATCTGAGCAGAGGTGAAAAGATGGGAAGGTAGGACTCGGTACAGCAGACCTGTACTTCTTTCTTTCTTTTTTTCTGACTGTACTTCCTTTAACTTTGTATTCCATTCTTTCATTGTCTACAGAAGGTTTATCTTGTTCAAATGAAGATGGAAGAAAAAAAAATAAAGGTTGACGCTCTTGAGTCTGCAACTTCTACTGGAAATATATTACTGAATATACAGCTTTATTGGCATTGAGGGGAGAAGGCCGAGAGTTGCCATATTAGCACTTATGAATTGTACATGAACATATCAAGAAAATCCTTACATCCAGCATCAGAGCAAACAAAAAGATGTCTATGAGAGCTGTTGGCACTTTTGAAAATCAGGCTGCTTATTAAGGTGTCTAAATATGGATTTAAGAACCTCATTTTAGGCTATTGTTTAAAATATTGGCCAATGTTTTTAAATACATCTTAGTAACCATGGATTCACAGGCAAAAAAATCTCTTAAACGATATAGTTAGAGATAGACAGATTTATCAGCCAAATTTCTTACCTAATGGAACCAGAGATGGGCCCAACCTGTAAAAATTGGATCTGGATCCAAAATTCTGCAGAGTTCTGCAGAGTTAAACTCAGGCCCATCTTTAATTTCAGCCTTGCAGTTATAAAAAAAATAAATGCTTGAAAGCCTAGAGATCCTAAATTAAGGTTAAATTTGGGGAAAAAACAACATGTTTGAAATTCCTTAACTCCATCTCTATACCAGAGACACCTATACAACCACACTTAGTACCTTTTTATCTATTTCCGTATGAACCACATGTTCCCACTTTAATAGCCCATGCTTTACCTAATCATTATAGCTGGTTAAAAAAATTCATCAAATCTTCTCTGGTTGAAAAATGGCTTTTCAACAATATGGAAATTTTTGTGATTAAAATTCTGATTTTGTTTCATTTTTTAAAGGGGAAAAATATTTCTGACAAGCTCTATTAATACTCTGTGAACTATACCCTCATTGCACAGAAGCCCTACCTTCTAGGAATGAGCCAGTTATAGTACAAGATCTTGCTTTTTACCTACCAGACACAGATCAAAGACCAATCCTTCCCACTCAAGTTAGGAAACAACACTATTTTCATATCTCATATCTTTTGCAACCCCCTGTACATTAGCTACCATTTCATTACCTTTTTCATACACGTTATAGAAATCACTGTACTTAAAAGTGTAAAAGCAGTGTTTTATCTTATTAGTTCCATAAAAATATTTAGGGATCAAAACATCTTGTTTAAATTCCATAGGCTTTAATACAGCAAATCATGTAAGCATGTGCTTAACTTTAGGCATCAAGAGGACCACTAACATGCTTTTGACCCTCTTCAGAGCTTTCTTTTTAGCTGTATCTACAGCCTTAAGTGACCCAGAGGACCATGAGCCTGATCCAAAGCCCACTGAAGTCAATGGAAAGGCTCAGCACCTTAAATAGACAGGGATTTTCCTTATTAGAAGCCAGGACAGGAAGTTCTGAGGAAACACAAGAACTACCCTGTTTGCTGGTTTGAATATTTGTTTTTTGTTTTGGAATTTATGGACTCTAAAGCTGTATGGAAGAAACTCAGTAACCAGAGACTTTGCCAAGTTGTGTTATTTTGGTTATATCAGAACTCCTGAAATAAACCCAAAACTCCAGAGAGAGCTCTCTGTTTAGCCCTGTGCCTTCTGTGAACTCACTCACTCTGTCTAGCTGCTCAGAACCTTGTTGGGTTTCCCACACCATTACAAGGCTGTGTAAAATAGAGATTTTGTTAATTGTACAAGACCACATTATGGGCCTGATTCTCCTCTTGCACCAATCTGAAAACAGTGTAGTAGACCCTTTCACTTCAATTAATTTAATTCTGATTTGCACCTGCATGAGGGACTGGAAAATCTGATTCAATGAGTTTAGTAGGCAGAGTGAGAAACAAATTCCCAGAATTTCTGCTTTTGAGTTCCTTACTCTCACCACCACACCACATTGCCCCTTGCTTAAACAAATATTGATTGAACCACTCACACTTTTCATTTGTTTTCTTAAAGAAAAAGACCTGATTAAGCTTATTTGAACTAATCTTTACAGAGTAAAATAGCACAGACTATACACATTTCAGAAACATCAAATTGTTCATCTGAAATGTCAGCAGAGATACAGTTTGGGAACTTGAAAAATCATACATTTGGAAAAGGGCTGACATGCAAAAAAACTCCTCTGGATGAATTGTGTTCATTAAGAGAATCAGTTCAAATATGCCTGATTGTTTCAGTTGTTTATGAATCTCGACCTTCGTAACGGCACTAAAATATGCTGTCTCCTAAAGATGTTCCCTGCCGATATGACACACACTTTGTATTGTTTTGCTGCACACAAGCATTAATATCCCAGAGGTAATCCACCCTTCTTTTAACGGCTGATGACAGGTCCAATGGCTGAGCAAAAATCAGTTGAAGGAAAGGGAAGTCTTGTCGGAAATGAGATTAATCTTGCAACGAGTGTTCAGCCCTGATAACCCATCTGTGCAGAGAACTGCTTTAACTGGAGAGCAATTAACCTTCACCTGACAAGCTCTGTCCAACCGTTATAAACAACATTAAAGGCACAGGATCCGCTTGCTGTCTTTCTTCTTTCTCTTTCTTTCTTCTGTGTGGACTAAACAATCGGATTTTTCATTCCATGAAAACTACATGAGCAACAGTGCCCTGATTCCAAATCATAGGAAAAATTAAGAAATAGCAATGGGAATATGGATACAATGTGAACTGTATCTCTGGCCTTTTTGCCTCAGGTGGCTGACCTAATTAGCAAAAAGAAATCATTCTGACCTCTTCCAGGAGCTATTGTATCTAGAGAATATCCTATATATGAGTTATTAGGAAAGCTGGTGTCAATATGTCAAAGATTAACAACAACAAAAATCTTTGCAAGTTGACAAGAGTTAGCTCACTTTACTTATGTTAAATCCCTGTTAATTTAACATTACTAGTAGGATGGACTGTGTCATTGCACCAGCATTGTGCTCCGCAAGGCCCACATTTAGGAACAACCTAGAGTTTCTTGCCCTTTGGGCTGGTGAAACTTAAGTACGTTCTCAAAGTGAGCAGGTTTGAGATTAATATAACTCTGAAGACTGCCTTCTTCTGCAAAATAATCTGTGCTCCAGCCAATCTGTTGGTATTAGTTTGAAAGGGTCTATACGTCTAACTCTAAGACCTGTAGTTAAAATGCCATGGCTTTCTAGAAAGTAATATCAGTTTAAACAACTGTCCTTCTGAAAATGATGTCCCCCATCATGGTAGCAGTGTAGGGGTAACAGAACTTGGGTCTATTTTTCAAAGACAGAGCCGCAATGTGTGAGATATAGAGCAAGCGCAGCAGTATAGCAGTGCTTTACCTTGTGGGCAAAGGTTAAAATAGTGATCTCAGTTATACTGGCCCTAAACTGGAATGATTCCTTGGAAGTCAAGGAGTTACTGGCAGAACAATTACCAGGATCTGATCCAAAAACAGGGAGCAGGTTCTAAATCCCAAGCCCCTGAACAATTGGGGTGAAATTCTGGCCCTCTTGAAATCCATGGCCAAATACCCATTGATTTCAATATGACTGATATAGCAGTCCAGGTGTCTATAAGCTTTCTCCTTTCTATTCATGTGTCTGAAACTTGTTACCTAAATATTACTATTGCCATTTGAGTTTTTATGTCTTTGTTTCTCTTTCCCTTGATCCATGTTTCTCTTTTCATTCCTAAAGTCCAGACTCGCAAGTCAGTTATTGCCTTATATGACTGCCCGAGAAGGCAAAATTTCCATTTTAGTTAGTTCAAATGAGTGTACCTTGCATAGTAGATTACAAACACCACATGTATTTGGAACTTGCCCTAACCTACATATCGGAGAAGCCTCTGTTACCTGTGCTTAAACACATGTTAATTGGATAGCAGAAGCACATAAATAGGGAAGGTAAAGAGTATCCCTTTCAAGTCTCCTCAGTTCCTCATTCAGTTTACCTGGCCTGCCACCAACCCACTCATCCCCATACATAGATTCCCTGCTCTACAGAGGACATTCCATGTAACTGCTCCCCTTCCCATTTCCACATGGGCAGGGAGATGCCTTTGGTTAATTCAGAACCCATGAGAATCTATGTTTGTGTAAGAAATGAGTACATAGAATCCTAGACATCAAGGAAGGAAAAGACTCTTCTAGTCCATCTCGTTGTCAATGAAAGATTGTTCCGCACAGTATACTTTCAAGAACTTTGTCCACATGTTTTTAAAGATTCAAGAGCTCTAACTCATGAGATTATGAAACTGAATAAAACCCAGTCTTGGTATTACTTCTACCACAGCACACAGGGTTTTTTTATCTCAAAACCAAATTACTTTACAAACATAACATACAGGGCCACAAATGCAACAACACAAAATTCATAGTCATATGCAATAGTGGCAATTCCTGGTCTTTATGTAAACAAATTTGGTGCACTGTGGTTTAAACTGAAACAGTGACAGCTAGAGAATTACCTTTATATCGAACACGAAGTAGTTCGTTCCTTTTAATGAATTAGATATTAGCAGCTAGGAAGTTCCTATTGAAAGCATTTCCTGTATTGGTACTCCCTGATTTGGCAAGTTATCAGGGTAGGAAATGAACACAGGAAGTATCTGTCTACAGACCCTTTATCATCAAGGTAATTGCTGTGGCAGCATTTTACTGTTTATCAAGGTAATAAACATATAGTTTAAAAAAAGATGTTTTTCAGCTCTAAAGAACAAGGCTTTAAAAAAAATCTTATGTGAGATAACTGTATTTAATCATAAACTCCAAAATAGCACTCAAATGCCATCGTCTGTTCCCTCTCAACAAAATTGCAAATGGTGATTAAAGTGAGAAATTTCCCTTTTCTAATGGGAGTGTGGCTTCTAAGGGGAATGCAGTTTCTAATGATTAGGGAAGAGGACAGGAACTGAGACTCTTTGGTTCTCTTCCCACTCTGGTGCTGATTCTCTTTCTCTCGTTCTCTCTCTGACAGTTGCAAAGTCCTTTATGGCCACATTTTCAAGGGAGAGTTACACACTCTGATACCATCTTAAATAATCATTCTCCCTCCTTTGAATTTACACACTCCAAATACTTGTAATTTGTTATCATCTCTCTCTTACTCAACCTATGTAAATTTTGGTCTTAATAAGCCAAATTTTTAGCTTGTATAAATTGTCATCGCACCATCAAAACCAATGGAGCTACACCAATTTACACCAGTCAAGGGTCACCCTTCCCATTAAGGGAGCCACGCCCTGGATGAACTTGACCCATTATGTCTACTGCATTCTCTCCAGGCACTGATTTTCAAAATCTGTTTAAAAACAACTTAATTTGTTTAGCTCAATGCTTTCTTTATACACTACTTAGTGCCCATGGTTGTGTTGGGGTGAGACATTTATCTTGTCTGAAAACAGGTTATCCACAATGCTGTAAACTGGGTCCTGACTTCATAAATAACACACCCCACAGTTAGATATAAAATTCAGCACCTGTACATGTAAGTTCCTTGGGGCAAGTCTCATGGACTCTTCTGTGTTCTTTACAGCGATAGCCCAGTCAGAGATCAACAAATAAATTAGAAATAAACAACAGTAAAATGAGCAGATTATATGTCAATTTCCTCAGTCCATTAGCATGCACCTTTTCGTTACTGATAGTAGATAACTGCTGGTATCACTCAGCCTATTCTATCACTATCTACCAAAGGAAACTAGTTTTTAATTAGCTAATTGTGGGTCTGATCCAAAACCTATTGTCGTTAATGGAAAAACTCCCACCAACTTCAGTGGGCTTTGGATGAGACCCAGTGTGCCCCACTATTTAATTTTACCTTGCTAAAAATGATGATAAACGTGACATAAGCCAATTTTCTTTCTTTCTATTTAACTGATTATCTAAAGAAACCTGCTGATTGCTTTAAAAAGCTAAATTATGTGGAGTAATCATTTTTAAATGAATGGTATGATATATTCCTATTGGATTATGAATTGCCACTTCAAAAATAAACATTTTTGTTTTGCCTTAAAATTTCTTAAAAACCTCTCTGCATTTTTCAGCAGGAGATCCCCTACATGTTCAGAATGCTGAATTCTACCAACATTACCGCTTCAAAGACCTGTTGAAGTCTCATGGAACTTTTTCAAAAACATGCTGTTTAGAGATAATTTAGTTTCTGTTAAAAACAAACCAAACAAAAAATCCACTAGGTATTTTTCATTCTTGTTCTTTACTTATAGAGACATTTATACGGAAACAGAATCTTTGGCTCAAAGTCAGCCTTGGCATAGGCAAGCATAAATCAAGTGGAGTTATAACAGGGCTAAATTTGGTCCTCTTCTTTTTGTTTTTGTTCTGTTTTGTTTTTCAGGATTTCATCTGTTTCTGCTTGCCTTGTGGCCTTAATTGATGTCATAATTTATGTTTGTGGCACTGTAATTGTTTGTTCTGGAAATAATTATGGGCCTGATCCTGCAGGCCTCATTTGAACAAAACTCCAATTTATATCAATGACAGCTTTGTCTGAATTAAAGAGTACAGAATCAGGCCAAAAGGCTTTAAGCAAAGCACTTAGCTATGCACTTAACTTTCTGCAGGTGAGTATCTTGGAAGTCAACGGAGCTATTCACTTGCTTACAGTCAACTACATGCCTCAAGTGCTTTGCTGGATTGAGGACAAATGAGGAACAAGCACCAAGGACAAATGAACTTTTAATATTTTATTTTCAGGCAATTACCAGAAATACACAATCCTGTACAAATTGTGTTTACAGTAAAGTAATCACACCCATCTCTAGGCGGAATCTTTCTCAAAGCTTTCCACAAGATGTCAGCAGGGTTTGAAACTGCCTCCAGTTTTGCTTGGTTTCAGAAATATTTTAATAAGTATTTTGCATTTCAAAGAGAGGAGAGGTGGGTGGCAATGCTATCCAAAGTAGGTTAAAGTCCAAGATGGTTCTTTTATTGTATACAATGATTTAATCAGTACACCAATGATCCTTGGAGACCTATAGAATCTGTAACACCAACCCTGGCAACCTCAAGTATTCCAAATTCCTATATCAAATATGTAGACACTTTATCTCACAAACCATAGCTTCCAAGTCAACCACACAAAGGAAACGAGTTATAAAAAGGAGACTGTATATATGTTTAGAGGTAGATTAGGTTAAGAGAACTATCCACAAGTGTAATTGATAAGCCATTATAAAATGTAGATTATTAATCACTTCATAGCTTTTTCTTATAAAAAAATAACTGTAATTGCCCGGGCAGGCAAGGAGAACAAAATAACAGGGTCTTCTGTAGGATGTGGAATTAAAAGTCTAGTTGAAAATAGACATTTTTGCATTTTATATTCTTTCCATCACTGAAAAATGATTTAAAAAATTTTTCAAAAAATTCAAGATAAGCATGTTTATATCAACCACAAGATGAGATTGGATTATTTTTTTATATCTTTCTGAGAAAGAAAAATAGATGCTCTTGCTTTCAGATATTTTTAAGTTGATCAGAAGCCTACAGTGAATGGTACTGTATTTATTTTCTACCCCTCATTTTCTATACACAGGGTTCTACATCCACTGCACACATCTTCAGGTTACAATTTGTGCTGGAAGAAAAACTGCTTCCTAGTATTTGATATCCCAATTGTCAGGAGGCCTTCTCTGCCTGAAGGAGCATTTTATCCTTCAGATGCCAAAAAAGATTTAGAGATTTATATGGGTAATGAGAACAGCCACCGTTAGATGGATAACATAAATAAACAAATTAGAAATATAATCCTTCATGCTTCAGAGTTTAAACCAACCACTAAATTATGGGAATTAGGAAGAAACTTTCTCTGCAGGCAGATTATTCTATAGTTTTCCATTATAAGATTTCTTGCACTTTCCTCTAAAGCAGCTGATATTGGCCACTGTTGGAGACAGAATACTGGACTCTATGGACTATTGGTTTAATCCAGTACAGTTCTTCCTAAAGTATAAATGTCACTGGGATAATTTATTCAAAATTCTAGGGAAAAGGTTAAGATGCCTCTTCCAGCCTTTGGAGAAGCCATTCAGCAAAGATATCAACTATGGTGAATAAATTACTTCAGGCTTGCTGGCAAAAACCTTATGAATCTACTGAGCTTTGCCATTTAGTTTGACAGCTCATCCTAGGCTATTCTGCTTTCCATATCATTGAGGGAAGAGTTATTATGAGATAATAGAAAGTTAAAATTCAAGAGCGCAGCCACATATTAGTTGTGCACAGGATCACAAGATATCACATTTGTGACATGGAGGCCTTTTATCCTCCAAACACTCATATGCATGGTGACAGCTTTAAATATACCAACTAGCCCCAATAAAGTAATTTGGACTACTCCTGTGCTTAAAGTTAAGTGTGGTGAGTATTTGCAGGATGGGGCCTTAGACATTTTAAAGAATGATGAATCAATAAGTTATAGTGAAAGCCAGTCTCTGTGTGTGTATAAATCAATAACAATTTCTACTCAATTATAAATGAGTACATGAATATTCTGAGCCAAATTCTCACCAGTGATGAATGTGTAAGGCTCCCATAGAAGTGACTAAAAGCCACATGCACAGAGATTCTATTTGGACTATTTAGAAGGCTTTCAATCTTTGGCCCAGATCCTCAGTTGGTGTAAAACAATATAGTCAATCAGTGGAGCTACACCGATTTACACCAGCAGAGGTGCTGGCTCATTATTTTGAAAAGGCAAAAAAGTGAGAAATTATACAGTTGCTTTTTACATTTTAAGCCTATAGACAGAAATGTTTATTTCTGATCACTCTCTCATTCAAATACCTGCTCTATTTTCTCTACCCCTAGAACAAGAGTTGAATCTCCTGGGACTGGAAATGATCTTCATGTTAAATATACTTCTTTAGTTTAGAGTCTAAAACTTTTATGATTTCTCCAGTTAATTCACATTGTGCATGGGCATAAATGAAATCCTGGCTCCAAAACTAAGGCCTTTCCAGCTGACTACGGCCAAAATCTTACAGGCCATAACCAGGCAAAACTCCACTGTATGTTTTGGCCAAAATGAGGGAGAAAAATCTGAATATTATTTCACTAAGAAGACCTTTGCTATCTCTACTGAAGCTTAAATTCAAGGTACTGCCGTGCAAAATGCAACTAGTTGTTCTGAACACTGTGCTAGAAAGCAGTAATATAATAACAACATAATAGTGTTATAATAGTTGCTAACATTGACCTAGCTGTAAATATACTAAAGAAAAATATAGTAATATAAATAACCAAAAATATCCTATTCTGCATCCAGGCATGTTGTGCCTACAATTTTTAAGCAGAATTTCCCTCTGACAGCAGGAGAGTGTCCTGCTTAAAAGAAATGCCAATTCACCATTGCTAAGTTAATATACAGCACTTTCTCTTAGCAGCAAAAATGCTGACTCCGGGAACCCCAACATTTTCATATGGTGCCTGATGTGTAAAGTGCGGAATGTCTCCTGCTGCGTGCTGAGTGCCCCAAGTTGCCACTGATATCAACAGGAGCCCAGCTGTTGTGGGGGGTACTTAGCATATGACATATATTAGCCCACAAGGCAAACTAGATTCAGATTTTGATCTCTGTAGAGACTCTTGAAAGCATCCCTAATTACAAATGATTAAGAACTGACTGGCTTATAGGTATATACATACACATGCACACAATTCAATAGACATCAGGCAAGATTTTCATATTATAAAATTTTTAACAAAAAGAGAACATCAAACACTTACATTCAAACAACAAAACAGAAGTTATTCAGGAATCAAACTTCAGCTTCAGTTATTTAGTGGCCTACCAGTGCTGCTGTTCTATATCATTTACTATATGTCCATCATAATTGGAAAAGTATAAAAACACATAATACCTCAAAGCGATTAAATATCTCAATCCCGTATTGAAAAAAACACTGATGCAGAGTCCTTATTGTACATGTAGTTTTCTACTTCACATAAAACTGGTTTCATTATCATCAGGCATTCAGCTACAGTTTGCTTTCTTCTGCAATTAATCATAGCTATTGCTATATCTGTAACTGCTATCTATTGCAACATAATACAGAAAAAATTAGATAGATTTATTCAGCTCTGAACAAAGAAACCTGCAAAACTCAGCAAAGCAGTTTTTTAAACAGCTGTTATAATAATGCTTGCTCATAAAAGTTAGTTATGAACCAATGACAGATTTTTATTGTCCAAAAAATAGAGATAAAAAACACACACCAAGCAGAATGCCACTGCCATTAAAACAACATTTAAGAAAAATCCCAAATATCAGTATAGAGTTTCCACAAAAACAAATCTGTAACATCTGCATGACACAAAACAAAGAATTGATGTCTCTTCATTTCCATTTACAAATGTTTGAGTCCCTGTCAATATGGGAAGCATTTAAAAGTATCCAAAGGTTTAGCATTCTGAGGAACCCTTTTTTCTTTCTTTCAGGGAACAACCTATCCCCTTACAGCAGTCCAGATACACATCCAAGTTTTCAGAAATGATCCCTACAAGAAAATTTGAAGCTCTCATAAAAGGGCTTTGCATATGCAATCCACAGCACTGAACAGTGAATTTAAAAAACCCAATTTTTTTCCCGAGTTTGAAGTTTTTAAGCCTTGCGGATGGTTGGAGTAGGAAAAAGGAAATTTACTAGGCAGTACAAAGGAAATCTTGTTGTCCTCTATTGTGGCAGTGGGGGTGTTGCCCAATTCTAACTTATCTGTGTTGATAAAGGAAACCAAAGAACATATTATTGGAAAAAGAACTAATAAAAATGTACCCCTTTCTTACCTTAATAGTGCTTGCCATAATGTGAATAAGATTATTGATCGCTAATAATTGTTAATAATAATTATTGCTTCGCTCTGACCAGAAAGAAGTTTTGATGAGGTTGTTTAGAGCGGATGAGATTGTGCTAACTCTGGGAAATGAAGTCAGCCAATGGCAGGAAGAGATTTCTATTGGTCCTGGCTCTGCAGCTCGAAGAAACAGGATATTTGGGAGAGAAGAGATAAGAGGTCCTAAAAACAATGTTGTTTTTCTTGATGATATGCGACTACCAGATTTTTTTATTATTTTTTTTTTAACAAAAAAAAGTCAATTGCCTATGACTGCTTAGGCAGGTGTGATCTGATGTGCAGTAAGTGTGACATGCCACTCTGAAGCAGGATGCAGATGTCAGATTAAATGGGCCAAATTTGACAGGGTTTCATAAAAGCTATACCCTGGGGATTTGCTGATTCGGGCCAATGTCAGACTTCATGTCAGCGGGTGCAACTCCATTGATATCAGTGAAGTCTAATGTATTTACACCATGTCTGAATTTGTGCATTAATCTCATGCCTAGTTACCTGAGGTACTGATAATTTATATCCTGTCTGACCTATTGTATTATTTTTAGCTACAAAACAAAGGAATTGGGGCCCATAATTTATTCCCCCTCTCAACTGTGTTCATATGATGATGCTTTGTTATGAATTATTTTTATTTATATTATCATAGTGTGTAGGAGCCCCAAGCAAGGCCCAGAACCCTTTTGTGCTAGGTGCTGTACAAAGACAGAACAAATGACAATCCCTGCCCCCAAAGGGTTGTTCATGAGTGTTGAAGTGTTGGCAGCTTTATTTATTTATTTAGGATGGGTTTGGGAGGATGAAAAGGTTATACCTTACTGACGAAGTTAAAAAGCACACAGGCAGGCAAAGTGTTGCCAGCTCTTCAAGTCTTACAATATTTGACGTTCTTCTTAAAACCCCAGCTCCTGGAGTCAACACATGATGTAAAAATCTCAGCTTTCAAAAAACTAAAAAATAAAACAACAACAAAAACCTAAAAAATAAGCTTCTAACCAGCCTTCATGGTTTAAGAGACAAGCTATATAAAACATGACTCCTAAAGGCTCAAAGACCAGAAGGAAAAATAATATGCTCCCAATAATAATATTTCTTTTTAAGCTCATGATTTTTAAGTCAATCTCATGGTATTTTGGAGACCTGACTCATGCCTTCTGAATGCTTAGGATGCCAATACTGAACTATGGAAGTGCTTTTTTTTTTTTTTTTTAAGTAAAAGTTGAAATTGTTTTTGGGACTCTCGTTTTGCCAGTCTCCCCTTTGTTAATGACATGAGGGGTCGTAGTGTAATTAGGAAACAGATTTCCCCTTTAACACGAGGGAAAATACTCTCTTCCCTGATGTTTTAGGCATTGTAGCAGATGCAGGGAAGCAGCAGAACTGGCGTGCAGGGAGCAATAGGATTCTCAGAGACGTGGCAGGAGTCTCCATCAACCATGCACTTTGGAACACAGCTCTCTAGGGTTGCCTGCATGTGTTGCAGCAGGAGGCTAGTGGCTCTGTGACCGCACTAATCCACAGTCATTACCTTTATGGAAGGTGAGCAATGAGGCCCTGGGGCTACTGCAGCCTCACTGCTGCTCCATGGGCTGGGGATTGGATTCCTCTTATCCTGGACACTTCTGCCCTCTCCAGAGCAGAGCCTGGTTTTCCAGGCTGAGTGGTAGAAGCAGGATTTGGCCCATATGACCCACTTTAAAGGCCTGAATAGATTTCCCAAGTGGCTAGTTTAAGTCTGAAACAATAATTTGGTGAAACAAGAAACATTCCCACTCTTAGACTATTAGCTAAGAGTGGTCCCAATCCTGCAATGGGCAACTGGCATTTCAGGATCAGCTCCTCACAGGACAAAAAGAACTGTACATGGTCTTTTTGTCACCTGAGCACACAGTGCCTCACATAATGGGGCCCCGAGGCCATCCTCTCTCATGCCCACTAGCCTCCTATTTATGAAACAAAGGGAAAGTAAAGCTTCACTGTGTGACTGATGACATGTTCTTAGTATTATCCCTTTTGCAATTAGTAAACATTTTCACAACACAATGCAACACCACACAAGTAAAATAGGGCCCGATTCACAGTGCAGGATTTGTTCCAGGCCACATTGTGGCAGGTGTTCGGGGGAATAGGAGGAAGTGTTGCCAGGGCAGCCCGGTGGCCCAACTAATCCCTGGCTGCCTTAAGAGCCCCAGGGCTGTCCTAACAAGAATTAGGGACTGAACAAGCCTTCATTACCCGCCCTCTCTGGTTTGGGCTCTGCACTGGCACAGGGATAAGTTCTGCCCATTGCTTTAGTTATTATTCCATCTTTCACGCTAAGGAACGCATACAAAGCCCCATATTCCTTACAGCAATTCCTACCTGCCTTTGATTACTCATCCACAAACTTCTCTGCTGCTACACATTATATTTTGCTTCAAAGTGACCTGCAAGAAAGCTGCAACTGTAGAAAGCTGAAGCCAACAGGCTGGTAGATGTGACAAAAAGAATGAGGGGATGACTCAATGTCAGTGCAAAGATGGACTACTGGTAACTTCAGAGTAGTTCAGAGTTAGCATTGTGATAAGAGAACATACGGTCTGCTTATGTTAATTTATACGGCTGTCAAACGATTAAAAAATTAATTGCAATTAATAGCAAGATTTTAAAAAGTCATGATTAAATGTAGTTTTAATCACACTGTTAAATAAGAATAGAATATCGATTTATTATAAATATTTTGGGATGTTTTTCTACATTTTCAAATATATTGATTTCAATTACAACACAGAATACAAAGTGTGCAGTGCTCATTTTATATTATTATTATTAATTACAAATATTTGCACTGTAAAAAGATAAACAAAGACATGGTATTTTTCAGTTCACCTCATGCAAGTAATGTAGAGCAAACTCTTTATCATGAAAGTGCAACTTACAAATGTAGAATTTTTTTTCTTTTACATAACTGCGCTCAGAAACAAAACATTGTAAACATTCAGAGCCTACAAGTCAAAGCACGAAGGGGCATACAAATGTTTAGCATATCTTGCATGTAAATATCTTGCAACACTGGCTACAACAGTGCCATGTGAACACTTGCTCTCACTTTCAGATGACACTGTAAATAAGAAGCAGGCAGCGTTATCTTCCGTAAATGTAAACAAACTTGTTTGTGTGAACGATTGGCTGAACTAGAAGTAAGACCGAGTGGACTTGTATGAGGTGAACTGAAAAATACTATTTCTTTTGTTTATCATTTTTACAGTGCTATTAATCATGACTATATTTGTTAATTTGTTTTGCATTATCACATCATTAACTGCAATTAATTGACAGCCCTAGTAATTTATGTATAGTCCAACTGTACTGCACGGTATCTTTTTACAATCTGCGTCAATTTAATTTAACTTAATTATTTTGCCTGTGCAGAGTAGGTAAATTGTGATTACTTTTCCATTTTCGGTATGAACAGAAAGAAAAGAAAGCAATTTACAGTAATTGTGTTTCAGTAGGATGTTGATTTCCTCCCTTTTCATCTCCAAACAATGAGCAAGACAGCCAAAAGATTAGAACCTTCTTATCGAGATTTGCAAAGCATTGTACAATATTTGAGCTGGGTGACTTCCACTCTAGTTAGCTTCATAACTTAATTTATGTTTGTGCTCAAAAATATTATTCAACTTAAAATAGCAGTTCCAGCTCTCCAAACAGGTAGAGTCTGAAGAAGTTCCCACACAAGAATTTAAAAGTACACATCAGTGATAATCCCTCTCCAGCATCATCCTACATTCTTCATTCACACAAACCTCCTGTTGATTTCAGCAGCAGTTGTGAGTGCACAACAGATCAGAGATTAGGTTCTACCAAGGTCTACTGCTATGTAACATTTGTTACGGAATCCATAGCGAGCTCAGTGTTTTGCAGATTTAAACCTTCGCCAAGGAATTTGCGATCTGATTTACAATCAAGTAAGCACAGGCAAAGTCCTGAGCCTATGCAGAACCCTTTGACTTCATTAGCACTCCCCACTGGCAAAGGGATCGACCTGCGTGGATCTGATTGCAGAGTTGGGTCCTGGTATTTAACAAGAAGGAAAATATTGGCCCATCAAGTCACAGCCCATACAAAACAAATCAAACATTTTTATTATTTTTCCTTTCTGCATTTTTGGAGATTAAATAGGTAGAAAATAAGTTTTGTTACATTATGGTTCAAAGATTTTAAAAATGGCAGCTTATGTCAATGAATAAAATAAAGACATAAGAAAGTGCTAGATGGGAAAAAACTGATAGGACCGACAAACATTCCCACTTCAGATTTCTCTCTGAACCCTATCTCCCTGGCAAGACTGGGAGTTCTTCTGTTGAAGTTTTCATTCACATTTAAACCTTCAGCTATAAACCCCAACACAGCAAAGCACTTAAGCATGTGCTTAAGTCTCTTGACCTCAGTGGGATCTAAGCACATGCTTAAAGCTAAGGATGTAAGTAAGTGCTTTTCTGAATAGAGATAGACGTAAGCATTTGCTTAAATGCTCATCTGAGTCAGGGTCGCAGTGAGTGAGCAGGGCTTCAGACTTTTCTAAACTTAAACTTCTTGTTTATAAGGGACTCAGAGACCTCACTTGACAAAGGCTCTGACCTTGCATGTTACTCCAGGCCCTGCAGGGATCTGACCACGCAAAGTTACTTGCACGACAGGGGCCTAAATGGGGAGAAGAGATTTCCAAAAAAGAAAAATGTTTCTTGTCCTACATGTCTCATAATATGGACTGCACGTATTTTAAAAACACATCCAACCAGTCAAATACAGTGTACAGTTAAAACACTCCTAAACTGACTGATTTTCAAGCTACAGGTATGATTGTTTCAGACCTTAGATCCTATAAATCATGAATGTGGGAATTATGAATGTGGGAAATATACATTTTAACATGAAATGACACATATGTTTTAAATAGATCTCCAATCTGTCTTGTTAAGGCTGCTGTCAGGAAGGTTAACCAGGAATGTTGTCCTGGGCCCAGCCTGACTAGGAGGCTTGAGATGAGCTCTTTTTGCCCTCTTCAGGGAGGCAGTAACACCACAGCACACTCGTTAGTCAGCTGTTTAAAAGGGAGTGGGCATAATGCCCACATATACAGCACCATCTTTAACGGCTGCTCTTAATCTCTGGCTATAGCTTGGAAATGCAAAACTAACATGTAACTTTTAGCTGTCTCCAAACTACATTACCAGCCTAACTGCCCCCTGCCACGCAGGCCTGTCAGATCCCATTCTTACACAAAATCTTGTCCCAGGCCCTGTAAGTACTGGCTGTAGCCCCGTGTTTCATGAAATGCATTAGACTACAAATCCAGGTGATTTCCTATGTCATAACTATGTTCACTGAGATAAAAATATCCCTAATCATGCATTCTTTGGATGCAAAATGAAATGCTACATAAAATTTCCAAGTTGCAGAATACTACTTAGGGCCTGATGTCATGCTTTTTGGAGAGGCAACATTTCCATCGACTTCCTGGTGCATTTTGCCTTTGTAAATAGTACAGGATCAGCTCCTTGAAGATTAATACTCAATATGGTTGAAAAAACTTCCATGGAACAGTTTTCCATCAGAAAATTCAGTTATGTTGAAATAGAAATGCTTCATGAAACAATGTCAATAGTACCAAAGTTTTGTTATGCAGGAAAAAAGATGGGAGAGGTGAGAGAAGGAAGTTCTGCCAATGACGAAACTGCCTGTTTTGACATTTTCAGAATGAAATGTTTCAAAACAAACAAACAAAAAAAACCCTAACAACTTCTTGTTTAGAAATTTTTAAAATTTTGTGTAATATATAAAAAAGTCAAACTTGAGATGAAACATTTCAATTGTCAATACAAAGTGTTTCAATTGATCCAAAATTAACTTTTCTTCAGAAATGTCTTTCATGTAGAAAATTTGGATTTCATTCCAAATCAGAACTAAAACTAAATTTTGAAATCTCAAAATCCTCCACAAAATGGAATTCCCATTCTCCACCCAGCTCTCATTAACATCTTTTGAGAAGGACAGGCATCTGCTCTGTGAATGATGCTTATCTAAGAATTCAGTTGGACAGCTAAAACAGAATTCATTATGAAAAATACAGACAGATTCCAGGTAATGATTCTGTAGACTGGTGTGTCAAAGGACAGGAGTTTGCACAAGGTGATGCAAGATTTGCACAAAAGCTGATTGGTCTAAGGTGGAGTTTATGTGCTCAGAAACCTCCATACTGAAGTCAGATAACAGCACTGACCAAAGAACCAATTTAAGGATTTCTTTATAAATCATCCAATTTAAGCATTTATTTATATATATATATAAAATGTTTAAAGGTTAGTCTCGATATGGATTGTTTTCAAGCATCAATAGTAGCAAAGTCTTTTCTATACAGTCAATCAATTGCACATGGTCATGATGCTAAGTAACTTTTGGTTACTTCAAATTTTATTTTGAATTTCTAGTTAAATGAAAGGGCATTCTCAACTTCAATTTAATCCAAAACGTAAATATTGTAAAAACAAACTTTTATAAAACTTAAGACTAGCTGAAATTATTCCACAATTTAAAAAAATCAATTTAAATAGTTGTTTTAAGACATATAATCATTCATGTGCAGTGTCTGAAATCAAGTCTATCACAAAGGGCCTGAAATGATACCACTGAAGTTAACAGGAACTTTGCCATTGACTTCAGTTGGCACTAGATAAGGATCCAAGAAATTAAGGCCCCAACCATGCAATTGATTGAATGCTGATTTATTATATGCCTGGGCAGAACTCCAGTGACTTCACTGAAGCTCTGTGTGGGCACAGCAGTCCCCCGACATGCTGTCAATTGTCTTGAAGTTAAACTCTGTAATTCTATAAACAAAAGTGACTGACCTCATCGATTTTCATTGTCCAAACTGTGGGGAATGCTAAAAGTAAACAAAGTGTATAAATAGTGGAAGGCAAGTTACATTTTTAAAAATTTTTCCTTTTCAATATTCTAAGATGTTAGTATCATAAAT
Source organism: Mesoclemmys tuberculata (assembly GCA_007922155.1). Lineage (NCBI taxonomy): Eukaryota > Metazoa > Chordata > Testudines > Chelidae > Mesoclemmys > Mesoclemmys tuberculata. The sequence continues at coordinate 35,151,387 of ML675610.1, forward strand.
AAATACCTTTCTTGGCTTACAGCATGTTTTTTAAAATTGGCAGTATGCCTTTAAATATAAATATTTTTAAATAATGCTCTCTCACAACACTTATGGACGATTTGGGTCAGTCTACAAAGAGGAATAACTCAGTTTATGTAAGACTGCAACCAGTCTTACATATCTCTTGGAATTCAGCAAGCAAAATTATGTGGATGCAAAAAGCAATGCATTTTTTCCACTGAAAGTAACAGGTATTACATGCGAGAAATATATTTGAAGCAGAACTAGACTGCATACAACATAAGTAGAAACAAACAACAGCTTTCACTGCATTATTTTTTAGATGCAGATTTTCATAATCAAAAGGATTTTTTTGACTCCATGCATCTGGTCATTTCATCACATTGAGCTACATGCAGTAGTGCCACATGATTCATTTTAAGAGTTTTTGTTATTTAAAAAAGCACAGTATTTCGATTAAATGTAGCTCTGAGCTTTTCATACAGTTTGGCCAAGCTAAACCCAAACAATGTGTGAGGGAAAAATGAATTTTTATCAAGTTTTCACCAAACTCTCCACCAGGACTTCCTCTCTCTAACTCACTGTTTTCCACTGACTCAGAAGAAAATACTAGTAAATCTGTTCACAGGAGATGAAATTCATCCCCTCACACAAATAAAGCTCACATAAATGGTCTTTAAACAGAGAATTAAGTGGGGGTTCATGGGAAAATAATCCACCCTCACAAACCAAGGCCAGACTGCAGGCAAGCCATCCATGCTTGGTACTTCAATCTATTGTCTCAGATGGTAGTTGCTGTCCCTCCATACCCCCTGTGCGCGTGTTGTCAGCCACTAGATCCATGCAACTTCACATCCAATATAGCGCTATGCCTACATTTTCCATAAAAAGCTTCATGTTTCTAAACGTACTTCATTATCAGATTTTAAACAGTACAGCGAGAAGAAACTCATTAGTCTCCTTCTGATATCTTCTCTCCAAACACAGATATTTTGTTTTTAATACCAAATAATATCCTTATAAAAGGGAATGTACAGTGTGGAAATGGGACTGCATGAAACACGCACCCTAAGTAATGCGCACTATTTGTATGTTTCAAATAGTTTGTTTCAAATACTCTGAACTGAATGTGAGCTAGATGTGACTGCTGGCTTGTGTTTTTCTTTGTTACAGTAATTGTCACTAGATGGTGCTCAGTGCCCCTCTAAAAGAAAGGCTTTGGTTTGTCTCATCAGTCTATTTACATTGTTTGCCACACAATTATAGGAAGTCTCTCTTTAACATCAGGGATTACACAAAAAAAGAATATTCTGCCAGAAACAGATTTCTTACTATCATATCAAAGTATTATATTCAAGCTCCTTGTTTCCCTTGAAGCACCTGGCACTGGCCACTGTCGAAAGACAGGACACTGGGCTAGATGGACCATTGGTCTGACCCAGTATAGCCGTTCTTATGTTTTTGCCTTCAATGCCAATCACAACTTAGCTTCCTTCCACCTCTGTCCTTGCCTCCTTTCATGCCCTCTCGATACCATCTTCACTCAGCCCAGCTTGCTTAGCAGACTGTTCCCCTCACATCCTCCTCCTACGTCCATATGTCTTCTTTCATGCTAGCCCCATACAAAAAACTGTCGTCCTCACCTTGCCTGCCATACCTCAGCCCTCTCCTCCTCTGAATCCTTTCTTAACATCCACTTTTTCAAGGAGGCTTCTCAGTTGCGGTGTCATATAAATAGATAAAAACCCCAGATATGAGAACCACACCCTTTCTTACTTTGTTCATCCTTACATTCACTCATTCTCAACCTACTTACAAGCCCAATCTCTTTCACTCATGAAAAACAACACAGGATTAGGAGTCCGGAGTATATCCCCAGCTCTCTGTACCTTAGCTACTTATACAGTGCCCATTATTGTTGTATCTGGGCACCACACAATAGTTAGGGTATTTATCCTCACTATGCTCCTGTCATATAGGGAATTTCTATTATCTCCATTTTACAGATGAAGAACTGAAACACAGAGAGACTAAGTGACTTGCCCAAGGTCAGAGGAGAGAACTGAAGAAGGGCTTTTCAAGTCAGCAACATAAGCATTGGACCATCCTTATTTCCTTCCCAGTTCTGCCACAGACTTCCTCTGTGATTCTGCAGAAGTCACCAAGGGTATATCTACACTGCATTGTGAACTCATGTCTCTGGGTCCTGGTCTTGTGGTCTCAGTGTATCCAAACCTGCACTTGAGTATATCAACACTGCATTGTAATTCTAGATTTACAATTGCTGGACCCAGGGTCTCACAGCTGCACTAATGCATCCATTTGCACTATGTAGACTTCTGCCATGGGTTTGTGGCTTCACCTGCATTCACACTGCAAAGTGACATGGCTTGGACTAAGCGACAGGGGAACTTGGGCTCTGATCCTCCCCGTCCCTGTACCCACCTCCGCACCGCACCCCACCCCTCCCCAGGAGGGGCCTAGGACACAGTCCCTGAGTGCTTGCTTACCTGAGTGTCAGACTGATTTGTATGGGGACAGGACGGGGGTCCAGGCTCAAACCTGAGTCAGATCCCGGGCTTTGTTTGCAGTGTAGACATACCTTTAACCTTTCTCTGACTCATCTGCTGCCTCAATTTCCCCATCTGTAAAATGATGACAGTTATACCGCCCTATTTAAAAAGAGTGCTGTGAGGGTTAATATTTATTAAGTGCTTTTAGATCCTTGGTTCAAAGACATTATAGAAGTATCATGTTAAATGTTAATTTAATGCTGTTATATGTGACAATCATACCACAGATCAAAAAAGAAAAATTTGGGGGGAGGGGAAATTTAACCAGTAAGGTCAAAGGTAATGATTTTTGTCGCTTTTTTCACAAATATTTTAAAAAATAATTAGGTTGGATATTTTAACTCAAATATATAACAGTTTGAATATTTTAACATTCAGCATTGCCCTTCAGGTCTTTTCATCCCTAAATAATAAAACATTTCACACAGATAATATGGCTGGCATATTAGATTTCTATACCATATTAGTGAAGCTGTTCCAAGATTTTCATCAAGAAGGAACCCATTAAACTGTCTCACATATTGCTTTGGCTTTTATGGCACACTTCACAGAACTGCATGATTCTTTTTTTCCCCTCCCCAATCAGGAAATCCCTAGAAAATGCTTTCAACTGCTTCAAATGACCTTTCCCCTCTGGGCTTTTGCCTAATCTGTAAATTTGAATATGAGGTATGGCTGTACGTTTTTAGTAGCTAGCTCAGTTCCTTAAAGGATCAGACATGCATCTAAAATTGTGACTGTGTACATATTGTGCTTCTTTGTTAGTGACTGAGAACAAGAAACAGATGTGAAATATCTGTGTTTGGAACCTAGTGACCCAAAGAGACTGGGGCTAATCCAAATTATTCTTAATAACTTAAAACTGACACTCTTTGACCACCTAGACATTTCTTTCTGTCTTTCTTCCTTTCTTTCTTTCCTTCTTCAAACGCTGAGGGATATGCACAACAAGTATTTTACATCCATCGCTATCAAATATGTACTGAGATGGTCAGATTTAAACCAAAAGTAGGTGGATTCTTCAGGGGCATGAAAAAAGTATTCCGAGCTCAGATGAGCCTGTTTCAATCCAGACAGCTATCTTCAAAGAGAGATAAGCTCTTCAGTTGTGAGAAAGAAACACAGAAATAGCACAAGTCATAGGTACATGTACACACTGTTGACCTCCCATTTTATGTCATGCATGTGGCTATCTCATTTGATTAGATAAAACTTGTACATTCTTTCCTGACTTAGAAAACATGGCTGTGGTAGCCTTCAGTGGTTGTGTGTGGGACTTGCAGCTAAAAAAAAAAAAAGGTGATGGGATGATACGTTTACCCGACTCCCTTAAAAGTGCACATTTTTTCAGTCATGACCATAATGTACAAATTTTAGCTCCACGGGGAGCCATTCATGTCCCTATATTTCCAAACGCTAAACACATGTTTCATGCAGTAAAAGTGGAACCTCTTCACGTATCACACAACCGCAAAATGAGTGCATTCCAATTAGGAACATATTTTCTTACTGTCTAAACTACAGTGCTACAATTAACTGGGGGGTTTTAAAGCATGGAAACAGGAAGACAGGATGGTCATTGCACAATTCTGTTGCGGTGATGTGATGAACAAAAAGTAAATTGAATCTCTGCACCCAGCCAATAAATGTGACAGTAGTTTAGTTCTTCTAGGAAAGATGCCTCAGGCCAGACTTGTGTGGCCCACAAAGAAAAAAGGGTTCAAAACAAATGGGGTAGAAAGAAAAATGTTCAGCAGAAACTAAAATTCAGACTTTGCATAAAACATTGTCACAGAAAACCACATCAGATACACACTTTGCCCATATTTCAATCTATTCTTTTGAATTCCAACAGTCTCATTTCCAGGGTCAAGTGCTCAAGTGCTGCAAAATACCTCCACTGTAATAAGATAACCTTACAAGTCACAAAAAAATAGACCATTTTATAACCTAGTACAAATGAGCAGAAATGGATAAATCCAACAGTCAGAAACGGGTAGAGTTAAATGCATGATCTGAGGCCAAAGAAAACATCCCTAAATCCTTCTTCCAATATGAATGGTTCATCAGACTTGCTAAAACACATATGCCAGATCACCTCATGGCCCACAATTTCCCCAACAACTAGAACTAAGAAAGAGATGCATCACATTTAGTTGGCATAAAACAGAGTGGACATAGAAGTGTATCGTCTCTATCTTTTACGCACTCAGAATGGCATTTATACTAACAGGGGTTCAGTATTTTGGGTCTAATCCTGAAAAGTCCTGATAATCCCCAACTAATGGTACTCAGCACCTTGCAAGGTCTAGTCCGTAATCCCCATCCTTTCACAAGGCTCTATACACCAAAAGTTTCAAACACCACCTGCTCAGCAGGCCTGCTCCTGCTTCCTCTGATGTCAACAGCAAGTCTTCCATTGACTTCAACAGGTGCCGAATTGTCCTTTCCACTAAAATGGCAGCTTTTCATTACTCCAGAAAAGAAAGAAATTACATTTTCAATAATCTTTACATAAAGTATTACTTCACATCTACAAAAAACTACTGAAAATACACCATACCAGTAAGTATGCCAGGAAAGAACATGCAGCATTCTGTTCTGTACAATATTGTATACCCACTCATGCCTTTACATTTTGAGGTAGAGATTCTGCTATTTGTTTGGTGCAGCCTGCCCCCTTAAACAGCCCCATGTACACTTATTGCTCTCTGGTATGGAGAGGCAATAGCTTTCACTTATGCTTATAACCAGCTTCCATTATATAGTCCTATTTTAGTCTAGAAACTTGTGCTTGAAAATTTTGTTTGGCTTGTGAACTGCAAAACTTGCTCTGAGCAAGGAGAGACATTAGCAAAATCAGGTCAATTTTTAATGACCTGATACCCAAAAAAATGGTTTGGCCAGTGTTCTTCAATCTTAGAGGGAAAATTTTCTTTAGAGTCCAAAGTAACCAAGATTTATGGCTTCCTTAACTATTAATATTTCATTGTTTTTAAATTTCGGGGTTTTGTAAATGACATGACATTGTTGTCATTTAGAAACTTTAACTGTTTTTTTGGTTCTTTTTTTAACTTTCCTTTTTGAGTTGGAAATACTACAGATTTAGACTTGAATCAGAGACTTATACATGTGCTTAACTTTATACAATGTATTTCTGACATTACAATTGCATTGATTCACAGTGTGCAATGCTAAACGTATGAATAAGATTTGCATATTAATAAGGCATTAGTTGTTTAAAACAAGTTAGTGCCATATTTTTACCCAAACCATAACTGAGCTTCCATTCACACAACCACAAATTGAGGTGCAAAGAACCGAAGACACGGTTTTGCACTCCCAATTTAAGTCACCTAAATACTTGATTTATAAGTGCAATCAGGTACCTAGATTTCCAAGTGATCTAAACTGCTGGTGCAAAAACTGACAGCAAGCTCCAGAAAATATGGACGTTCCTTGTTGATCTGGAAAGCAGTGATGTATTGTTCCAAAGTTAGAAAGATTAAGACAACACAGAGGAGAAACTTTTAAACAGTTTCCAAATCATCTTTTTAAAAATTATAATCAAGGTAAAAAGAGTTAATTTTCCTAAATTTGCTAAATTTCTCCACAAGTCAGTCATCATTTTTGTGTACGTGAAGCTAGTGACAGGATTTCTTGAAAAACCACAAGAATCCCCTTCAAATTCAGTTTTGTATAGATAGGGTAGTGGTCTCTTTCTGAGTTGAGCTACTAGTAATAATCTTAGTATCTTACAAGATAATGACACAGAATATTCATATTTTTCTTAGTAGTTACCAGAAATTTATTATCTATTTGAATTTGATTGGACTGATCTCAAATGCTTGCAGCTTCAGACAATTTATAAACAAAAATTGCCAACACAAAAATAGCCAGACGTTAAAACGGCCTTGATAACATCGCACCTCAACCCTGCGAATTCAAACTCAGGTATCAATGGTCTTTTACATACACATACTGAGCTGAAAGACCAATTATCAACATATAATCACTATTCAAAGAACATACAGTAATGTAACAGCTGTAGGCAGCTAGGTTACTTACTAATGCTATGTCAGGTTTATTCAATCCCTCCTCTGGATCTTCTAAACCTAAGATAAAAATTAGTCATTGAGAAGATAGCCTGCTGATTCAATATGCTCATACTCGGGCCCATTGCTCTGACCTGTGCCAGGGCAAAGCTATGGGCACAATCTTGCAAACTCTTCCCCACATGGCAGCCTTTATTAGACCTTAGCATGGCTACTTTCAAGAGTACAGGCTCTTGGGCAGGAAGAGTTTGCAGGATTGAGCACCATATTTGTACTGGTTTTGTTTCTGTGGCATAGTGGAAGACAGAACTATTTCAGTCAGTCCATTTATCTGTCATTTACTTTGTGGAGAAGTTGGGGGAGAGATGATATTTTTCATTTCTTTTTAGGAAAACAAGCTGTCAGGTGATTTGGAATTATCAAGTAGCATTCATAGATAGCCCATATAATACTATTATCTCTGCCTCCATAGCTCTCAGCCTGCCACAGCCAAAATGTGGGATGCGACGAATAATAAAAATGAGGGGCACAACGAAGTTATTCCGGCAGGAAAGTTAAAATGCTGCAGTGGTCCTTCCTTGACTCTTCCTGTAACCTCAGCTTCATCATGATCCTTTGTTTCTGATGTAAATGATTTTCAACACTAGAAGTGCAAAGTAAGGAACTTTGGGACTGAAATGAATGACATCTCTTAGAATAAGAGACATTTGAGAGGTATGTCTACCTCCTCCCCTATGTTCTTCCTATGGGTTTGTTACACTCCCTTGGAGTCTTCTCCTGCCCCCACTGAAGTCAATGGCAAAACTCTTATTGATGCCAGTGTAGCTAGAAGAGGTCTTTCTTGTTCCTTGTTTCAAATTAGGCCCTGATTCAGGAAAATATCCCTGTTCAGGAAGGACACTTAGGCACATACTTAAGTGCTTTCCTGGATCAAAGCCTTAGATTGTAAACTCTACAGGGAAAGTGACCCCATTTTCCTACTTCTGTACAGTGCCTAGCACAATGGGGCCCAAATTGTGTCTGGGGAGCTTTGGGTGCTATTGCAATAAAAATAATAAAAAACAGTAGTAATAATCAAAGCATTCCTCTAAAAAGCATATTTGTGTTGGCATCGTTCAAGTCAACCATTTGCAAATCACAGCTGTTTTTTTTATCAATATCAAAAGCCTAATCCATGCTACACAGTGCAAAGTTTGTCAGTTCTCTCCATGACAAAAGAATTTGGAATGTAGTATTTGACTTAGAACCACATAACGGCAGTGCCAAAAATCTTGCTAAATCGTTCTAATCAACTGCCAAGAAGTGGGGCTTTCAGGCTTGAACTTCTATTAGAAAAATAAAAAAATGTAAAAACAAGACATGTATGTTGTAGTACCTTTTAATCTGAAAACAGCTAGGTATCTTAGAAATAATTAGCCTGCATATGAAAACAATCTAAAAGCCAGCAAACAAAACTTGATTCCACTTAGCTGATTATTAATTAGAGGTATATGCACTAAAGCAATCACTCTATAATTGACCAGCGATCTCGTAAGTTAACTAAAGTAAAAAATGGCCAGTACTTGGATAGACAATCTCCAAACAAAAGCCAGATTGTAGCAGGAAAAATGTTAATGATTTAGTAGGTGGTACATATCCTTCTGAAATAGATACACTACGTTGAGCATATATGGTGTTAGTAAGCAGATGTTTGCTGAAGGAGCTATCTTTCAAAAGAGATCAGTCTGGGTTATTTTTTACTGAATATGTAAATTTCCCTTTTATTTTCAACAGGGGATTCAATACGGATATTATGAATAATATCTTGCTCTAAACTGCAGTGTAGTGTTGCCGTGCATGGTTGAATAGTTATTTTCACACCACAGATTTCTGTATTTCAATGGCAAGTTAAACCTACATTCTTATTTGATGCGGTGTGGGAAAGATTACCTTAATGTGGTATTTCTGTATTTTCAGAGGATTATATATTGTGTTCCCTGCCCTTAAGGGGGCTGAGAGAAGGGTATGTGGGTGTCTGTGGCATTTCTTGGTTTTCTAATGTTTATGTTTTGTATACATTTCCTGCTTCTTAGAGGTTTCAGTTTTCATCTGCCAGGTGCTACCAAGCAACATCAAATCTGTGTTCATGATTTTTGGTATAGAAATAGGAAATGAAAAACACCCATGTTTTTAACTTGAAAACTGTTAGAATGATAACACTTAAGCATAAGACCATGAAAACTGCAGGATGACAGCTCTTGAATCAGAGGCAGATCAAGTAGAATGAAACTGAGAAAAAGTAGTGGTTTGTTTAGAACCTTGATTCGTGTTCCTTCAGCAGACTAACCATCTCTGACACAGACTGATGTGGAAGTCTATATCGTGCATGCAAAGGACGAGATAATTTCCAAGACAATGCACTCAGGCCCTGATTCAGATAAGCACTGCTATACAGGAAATACATGCTTAAATTTAAGCACATGTTTAAGTCTCATTGAAGTCAGTGGGAAATAAGGTCAGGCTTAAAATTAAGCACCTGTATAAATGATTTCCTGAACCAAGGTTTAAGAGAGCCAGGATATAAATGGAAGCGTGGTATAAATGGAGGCTGATAATGATAACCTTTGAATTTTTTTCACTTGTTTCTAACTATGATCTAATGTAGGATAATAAAAAAATATCAGGAATGTTCCTGGAAAATCCACGAAGAATCCATGATTGCAGCTAGAGAAAGCAGAAATGGAAGAATCCCCAGAAAAAAACCATAGAGAATCAGATTAGAGAGAGAAGTAGTCAATTTGATCTCCTAGACAACAGGAGATCAAATCTAATGATAACAAACTCATGTAAACAAACATGTAAATACCTGGTGCTGCCTCAAGATGATTCACAGGAGAAGTTAGTACAAACTCCAATAATCTACTTTTTTGATATTGTGAAATTATCTGGTAAAAATCCTGCCAAGTCACTTAAAATGGAGGAGGCCCATGGGGCACAGAGAAAGGTGCATTCCAGTTTGTGGACCATAACCCAAGAGATGCTGAGGATTTGCACTGCCCATGAATTCCACTGAAGTCAGTGGGCATTGCAAGTCTTCAGCATCTCTCGGGATCTGGCCCACTAAGAGTTACAGTTGGAGAACTCAATAAAAAAAGAAAGTTGCTGCTTCATAAAAGCAAGGCAATCCTTATAAACAAGAACATTTTGTTGAAAAATATCCAGATCCGACATGCTTGGACATCCTCCAGCAATGCTTATAACAGCAAACAAGTCATCTGAAGGCACACAACTCAGAGGAAAACCAGCTTTGCCAAGCCAAAACCTTAACATAGCTGGTGACCAATGGTGCAAACTTAGCCAGCAAGGATCCAAAGAATCATTATATAAAGAAATTTAGAAATCAGGCTCATTAGAAAATTATGTGTGGATACGAATCGATCTTTTGATCTTCAACAGAGAACTTTTAAATCAAACAAATATTCTTTCCATTAATAAAATGGTTCTTATAGTTGCTGGTGCTAATGGAAAGATGCATATTTAGCTAAAGAATAATACTACCTCTTTAAAAAAAAACATTGACAATTGGAGACATCAAGAGCAGTGTATCCAATCAAACAGCTCCCTGTTTATCTCACTAGCCATGTGCGGGTGTTGATGATAAACATGGGCTTGAGCAATATAATTCAGCTCTGGGTTCAGATTTTGAATTCCAAAAAGTTTGGGATATTTAGGTCTGAGAGGGGGTGGGTTTTACCCATTGCCCAGATAAGGGCTGCCGTGATTCTATACTCAACCCCACTCCCTACAAATTTCAATTGTGTCTGAAGGATCTAGGGTTTTAGTCTGTGGCCTTTTCTCTCTCACACAGATGTAAAAGGCAATGTATCTCCAAACAACAAATACAAGGCAAAGGAAGAAACATAAGCCAAAAATACTGTGTAAAAATCTCTTAGATTTATTGACAATGGGCCTTATCATGCCCTCTCACAGCAAACCCCATGGGCAAAGCTCCAGAGATAGCATGTTACCAGTTGGAGGCAGGAATATGTATGCACATGTATGGGGAGTGGGGATGGGGGATGAACAATGCAGGTAGAATGGTTCTCCAGCCCTGCAGAATGCTGAGATCCAGAATATGTCTGCAGAGGGCTGGACCATTTGCTCAGAAGTCGGACTAGTCCTCTGGCTCCATCCAGCCTTTATGGTAGCACGGTTCCCTCAGGAATGGTGCTCCCTGCCTGCAGCTAGAACTTATCTCTGCCCACCGTAACTTCTCCAGAGGAGACGACTGGCACAGAATGGAAATAACAGATGTTATTTTTGTCAGAGCTATTAAATTCTCTGTCCTAAGGTGTTTTCCTCTAGGTTTACTATATAGTTTCTGCCTGGCAATGACCTCACCTTAATTTGCAGTGAATGATTGCATGATGTTTTTACAGTAGACCTGCCATAGGATCAGAGGGAAGGGGAGTGATACAACAATCTGAACAGGGACCGTCTACTACTCTGTGTCTGTACAGTGCCTGGCGCAATATAGACCTATTACTAGCAGCCACTAGGCACCACTGTAACAAATATATTATTAATCATTTCATGCCATTGTAGTGGCTTCTCTGTTAATAGGTTTCCTCCTCTCTGTGCCTGAGAGAAGATGTTATGATATGATCTGCTGATATGGGTTAGACATCAAATGATCATTATACTGTTCTTGTGATTTGCTTCGGACTGAGCAAACTTTAAATCGGTTTCAGTACAGCATAATGCAACATGTGATACATCACTGAAATATGAATATTTTATTTCCTCAACTGATCTTATCACAAATGTTTTAAACTGTTTTTATGGCTCCAAAATCATAGAAAGCATACTGAGAAAAATAAGAGATTTTAAAGTTAGATTGAATTTTAAGAGGTATAAAACAAAATATTTTCCTTTCTAAAATTAGTTCTGTAGCCTCGATAAGAACATAAAGGTTTGGTTGTTGGCCCTTAGTCAGTTGATTTATGCTCCATCAGCAGCATAAAGCAGCCAAAAATCTGCTGTAAAGGAGTAACTGAGGATTTTAGTTGATGGAGAGGAATCTTCAGGTAGCACAGACCCAGCACCTGTCAATCCACAACCAGCCCAGAGATTCATATGAGATCACTGCAGCTGGTGCAAGTTCGAGCATCCCAGAGGCTGTTCTAAGTTAAGCCTGCTACCATTTGGGAACTAGCCAGCCAGGATCAGGTAAGCAGGAAGATGGCTTACAGACACCTTCCCCCCTCCCTTAGCTATGCTGAGCAGTTAGTATTGACCCCATAGAGTTTAATACAATTTCTCTGGCTCTATAGCAGAAGTAAACTAATAACGGGCTCTACTGTGCAAATAGCTGAGCTCTCGCGGATAGGCGCTGAGCACCTTAACTCTCACTGACACTGACAGGTGTTGAGGGTCCTCGAATTCCTGAGCATATCATATCCCCCAGCTATGCTGCCATGGGACAATACTAGTGTGCAAAATGTTCAGAAAAGACAAGGTGCTATTGGTATATGAACTGATGTCGGAGTTAAGCAAAAATAGAAGAGATCATGTTCTCTCTAACACACAAGGGTGAGAATGTTCCAGATCTGCCAAGTGGAAAAGGACACAACTGGTCCAGGGGAAAATAAGTATTTACAGATTCCTAAAATTATGACAAAGAATTGACACAATAAAGGCCAGTTTTTCTAAAGTGCTCAAAACCCACCACTGGAATCAGATTTTAGAAGAGCCCCCATCTAGCCACCTAAATGAAGTGTCCAGATGTTCATGAATGCTCATGAATACCATGTTCATGAATGTTCATGAATACCAACAGGTATTTTTTGGTGAGCAATGAGAGCTGCTGGACAGTCAGCTATTTGGAAACGGAGGGCCATAAAACTATATAAGGTACTGTTCTGCATGAAGGGCATTTCATTAAACAAAAAGTGCATTCTTGTGCTGGCTCATGTCAACACTGGTTTTATTTTAAAGAGCTGCTGCACAGAAAATTTACCTCAGGATGCTCTCTGGAGTGACCAGACTGCTACATTTACAATATTTTACAAGGAGATGTTTACAGTTTAAAGATGTAGCCCTTTGTATTACAATCTTCTTTCAGGTCAAAGCCCAAAAGAGGTCACCAAAATGATCAAAAGGTACATTTTTGTGGGACTCCCAAATGTACATACCATCAAGATCTGGTGCACAGAAATAATTTGAAATGAATCTTCTAAAAAAGGTTTTGAAGATGCTTGCCAGTAAAACATTGTGCCTCACAGCTATAATATCAGAAAAAGCCATTCAAGTTAAATTAATATATTTGGCTAGACAGCTATATTAAAATTCTTGTTGTTTTTTCTGTAATAGTGGTAACCTGTGGTATGACTAGCCCTCTTCAAAAATCTGTATAGTTATTGCCTTTCTCTTGCCTAGGGTGCATCATATGGCTTTGATTTCAATGAATTGCATTGGGCTACCTCATTAAAACAAACACTTATGCAAAACAAAAGGCTGCGTATCATGACACAGTGCATGTAAGCCAGCTTTGAAGACAGCAGTGTTTCAAAGTGTGTTTCAAAAGGAGAACATCCATCCACCCAACTCCACTTGTTTTTAACATTTATGGATGATTTCAGAAACTTTCAGTGCTTTTTTAGATCCGACAGCATGGCCAAGTGTTTAGAATAATACGGACTGCAAATGAGCACAAATGTTAGTTGAAGGGGGGCAGGAAAGTGATAGGAGAGAGGATTTCTGAAAATTCAGTATCTTATGACTGCACTGCTGGACAGCTCCACTATTTTCTACACTGAACATAATACTAGGAAACCCCTTCCCATTACACAAAATTTTAAGGAGTCTCCATGCTCCCTACTCCTCAAAACTGAACATCTTTGGAATAGTTCCCTCTGCTCTCTCATGCCAAACAGCATTGCCCTCTGCATCTTTGCTATGTAGGCCCTCTTTTTACAGTGAAACATTGCTTATAGTGAAGTTATTTTTCATGAAACTATGACTTTCTGGTTCATGTGAATTGTAGCCAATGCAATGGTGTAGGCAAAGCAGCATATATTAACAGCTGTAATTTTTTACTTAGAGAAAGCGGTTTTAGGACAGATCTCTTTATAGTGTGTGATGAAGCAGTATAACTTTTTAAAGGCTTTTTATAGTGCTTTGTCTACAACCATGCCACCTCTGGCTCTGACCTTATCAGATTTCATAAACCATGCAGGGTGTGGCCTAGTAAATGCACTGATGGGAATTTTAAAAGAAATACATAGAATCTTCAGTAAGAGATGCATACTTTTTTCTCTGAGTCAATTTGAACCAACGTGCCACCAAGGTATTGAGGGAACTGTTGTGGTGCATGTTGGGACTAAGATTTTGAAAGACACTTAAGGGATTTAGATGCCCAATCCCCATTATATTTTAATGTGAACTGGGCATCCAAATATTTTAGGTCCAGATTGAGATATCTTTATACTTATTATTATTTTTCTTGTGGTAGCACCAAGAAGCACTAATCCGGGACCTGGCCCCCAAAAGCTCAGATTTATACCTTGTAGGCATAAATTCTTGAAATATGTGACTTTTCTGTGTGTACATTTTTGGTGGCTTGTTTATAAACTATAGTGCTAAGGTTGATATTTTTCATCCAAAACCCTCAAGCTGTTTACAAGGCAAATTACATCATCGCTACTACAGGCTTAACAGTGTTTACATCAGCTGGATTTTGGAAGGTCATCAAGATGTTTTAGAATCTCAGTGGTTATCACGGTTGTTTAATGTGTTCCTGATGTTGAAACAATTTCATTTTGTGTCAAAATACTTAGATTAACGCAGGCAACGATACAAATATTTGCATATTTTAAAGAATGTTAATTTTTGCACATTTTTAACACTCAAAGTCATTTTTAATCACTTTTGAAATGAAGTTCATTACTCTGGAAGCAAATTAAGGAACTGCTACTGGACAAAACTCAGTAGGACTTTTGTCGATTCCTTTAAAGCATGCTGCTGTTAGAGACACCACTGGTAAATCAGTAATAGTATAGAATTACCTACGAAGCCTGTGTGCTAGGCCCTCCATTGGAAATAACTACAGTTAAGCAACATGCCCCAGTAATTTTAAAATCAGACACATTTTTATTTGAAGTCATTGACACAACAGCATAAAGAGCGTACTGCTTGAGTGCACTTGGAAGCTGGGTGTGCAAAGGAGGAGTGTTTGAAAGTCTGGCCCAGAGTACATCACCCCATCCTCAGAGATGCCCTCATTTTTGGAGTTCTGTCCGGAAAGAGGATTAATTCTGAAAATGAATTCAGCAATGCCACATTTGTTTCTGAATTAAGTGGTTAATAAAATTTCAATCTCCCATTCAAGAAACAAAAACAATACCATGTGATTATGGGGACCAATCAAATAGCTTGAATACTAAATTGTGAATCATCATAATGAACAGTTTATGGGCAATCAATAGGCAGAAATTTGCTCCCAAAAAATCTGAGCAATTTCAAAGAGCAAATATACATAGAAAATTGCTGTATGTTTGTGTACAATTCACAAACAAGGAAAAAACAAAATTTACTGAATAAATGGTTTGTTACAGTGTTTGCCCAAAGCTAACCTAACCCCTTTCTCACCTGGCTTGCTTGTTACCATTCTCTGGTTTATTTTTGCTAAACTTGTGGCAATTGGGGAAGATCCTGGACAACTGGAAAAAGGAAAATATAGTGCCCATCTTTAAAAAAGAGAAGACGGAGGATCCTGGGAACTACAGACCAGTCAGCTTCACCTCAGTCCCTGGAAAAATCATGGAGCAGGTCCTCAAAGAATCCATTTTAAGGCCCTTGGAAGAGAGGAAGAAAGTAATTATTCCCCTCTATTTGGCACTGGTGAGGCCTCATTTGGAGTACTGTGTCTAGTTTTTGGCCCCCCCCCACTACAGGAAGGATGTGGACAAATTGGAGAGGGTCCAGTGGAGGGCAATGAAAATGATTAAGGGGCTGGAGCACATGACTTATGAGGAGAGGCTGAGGGAGCTGGGGTTGCTTAGTCTGCAGAAGAAAAAACTGAGGGGGGATTTGATAGCGGCCTTCAACTACCTGAAGGGGGGTTCCAGGGAGGATGGAGCTAGGCTGATCTCAGTGGTGGCAGATGACAGATCAAGGAGCAATGGTCTGGGGGGAGATCTAGGTTGGCTATTAGGAAAAACTTCAGGGTGGTGAAGCACTGGAATGGGTTATGTAAGGAGGTGGTGGAATCTCCTACCTTAGAAGTTTTTAAGGCCTGGCTTGACAACGCCCTGGCTGGGATGGTTTAGTTGGGTTTGGTCCTGCTTTGAGCAGGGGGTCGGACTAGATGACCTCCTGAGGTCCCTTCCAAACCTAATCTTCTATATTTCTATGATCTCTTAATTTTAATTTAACAGTCTTACTTAAGGCAGGTTTTCGATGTTGTTCTTACGCTTAGAAGAACAGTTTCCTTGTTCAAATTCACCAGTTTAATCGAACAAAAAAAAAAAACCAACTGTAACTTTGAAAACAACTAAACATTTTTAATGACAATTTTTGTCAAAACAGAATGAAAACAACATAAGTAATGCAATTCACCGCTTGTAAAACAACAGTCATTTCGGGTGAAATCCTGGCCACTGGCTTCACTGGAGACAGGGTTTTACCCTAACTGGTCTCACAAACCCTATCCCTTAACTAAGAAGGAACCATTTCAAACGATAATTTTGAGACAACATTTGGGGGGGAGGTTTTCAAAAGTGCCTAAGAGAGTTAGGACCACAAGCCCCATAGTGCTTGACTTCCTTAGGGAGTATGGAAAAATCCCACCCCTCAAGACTAATTAGGACCCTAAACTCTAATGTAGGCCTGTGAATATAAGTGGCCTGGCCTGGTTTTCAAAGGTGAGGGGTACCCAGAAATCCTAGGCACAGAGTTCTGTCTGGGCTGAGTGCATTGCAGACTCAGGCTCTTAGTCAATCAACTTGCTGGACTATTTCCAAAAAGCATTAGCACACCCACCAAACTACCCAAAGCATAATTACGTCATCGAATTCGTTTGTGAACAGGCAAGCGGCATGAAAGCAGCTCTCACGTGACTATCTTTTTACTGTGAGATGTTCATCACTTTCATCAATAATTTATTTTTAAAAAATCATAATTATTTCCTCTTCTGGGTTTCCCAGTGTGTTCTGACTGTGTTGTATCTACCCTGTTACAGGGCAGAACTCTGCAGGACAGAGAACTCTGTATTTTGTGCAGGGCAAGCCCCTGACACTCTGGTGGCACTATGGTCCTGGTGGAGCCTCTTCATCCCCTCACCATGTGGCTTGGGGAAAAACTGCAAAGAGCAGCCAGCCAGAGACTGGTAGGACTAAAAGCAGCCAAAGCCTGGACCTCTGGATTGCTGAACATTCCAATCAAATGGAAGAAAGTTCCATTTGTAGAAAGCTTTTTGACTTCCTTTGCCCTGTCCTGATTGGCTATTTACACCAACCCTTTCTACCTCCTCAGTGTGTCCACCTCAGCTTCCTTCACACCCACCTCTCCTCTCCTCCCTTCTTCACTTTGCTTCTCTTTCCATGTAGCTGATCTCTTCCAAAGTCAACACACCAATAAATACATACATAAATCATGCAACTAAATGTGATGTTTGCCACCATCACACTGTTCACTCCGCTTGTGTGTTCTACCCCTTCCCCCACTATGACTGTTTTTTTATTTAGACAATGCTTTCTCATTGTTTCCTTGTATTCCCCTATCCATATGTCTGTATCCATCTATGGTCTCTAGTCTTATACTTCTGTTGTAAGCTCTTTGGAGCAGAGACTGTCTTTTTGTTCTGTTTTTCAGTGCCTAACACAATGGGGTCCTGATCCACACCTGGGGTTCCCAGCCACTACAATAATAATAATATTAAATCCCCAAGACAGTGTGTTTATTCTATAGCACTGAGCACATTATCAGATATTAACAAATAATAATAAACCTATGCTCACTATCGCCTAAAGAATTCATCATCTTTGATTAGCTTCTTTTAAAAATGAGCTAATCAGTTCCCACATTTCTAGAAATATTTCTTATAAAGTTTTGTTTTATTTGTAAATGTAACTACATAAAAATAAGAGGTCAACCTAAGGTGACCAGACATCCCCACATTATCAGGACCATCCCAATATTAGGGTCTTTATCTTATATACACAACTATACCACCCTTGCCTTCCATCCCTCAAAAAAAAAAAAAAAAAAATAGGGTCCCAATTTTTCACACTTGCTATCTGGCCAGCCTAGGTCAGGGGTGGGCAAACCTTTTTACTCACGGGCCACAATGGGTTCTAAAATTTGACAGAGGGGCCGGGCCATAAACAAATACATTTAGGCACACAGCACCCAACACACTGCACCCCAGCAGCCAGCACTTCAGACCACCCTCTGCCATGAAATTGACTGTCCCTTGTCAATTTCAGCGGCAGAGCTGGAATCCCAGTCTCCACCATGAAATTGACTCGCCCTTGTCAATTTCGGCAGTGGAGCTGGAGAGTGGGGTCATTTTTGCTCTGGTCCCCTAGTCACTAGGGGAGCCGCGTTCCGGAGCCGCGGCTTACCGTGGCTGAAGAGCCGCATGCGGCTCCAGAGCCGCGGCTCGCCGCGGCTGAAGAGCCGCATAGCCGCGGCTCTTCAGCCGCATGCGGCTCGGGAGCCGCGGTTTGCCGACCCCTGGCCTAGGTCAACCTTTAAATATTTCCACATCAATAGCATTCAGAACAATGAAACCACGACAGTACTTCAACACCCAACCTTCATTCATCACCTGAGGATGAAGATCATAACTACTGGACCCTAGAACAAATCTGACATGTAATTATTGACCGTATGGTCACTTTGCAGTTCCTACACATACTAAACAAAGAGTTTCTTGTCTTCATTTAAGTGAGGCATTTCAGAGAACAATCCTGTGAGAATTTTGCCTGTGGACAGAGTTCACTATACTAGCCTGGGTGTGTAATGGGTTTACACATATGTGACACAGATCCTTAATGTCTATGTTCAAGTAGGTTTTTTTCTTTTTTGCGAACTATTTGCCTGTCATAAATGAAATAATGGTCTTAAATTCTACCACATGCAGAGTGAGATAGATAGAGGAAATTCTACCTCCAGCCAACTAAGTCACACTTTTGGCTCTAGAACAATTTTCCTTTGTCTGTGAAGCCAAAAACTCAAATGCTAACAGTCCTACTGCTATAGGCAGGAATTCCAAGATTGAATTCTCATTAAAATAATGTCATTGTAGCCAGGGCCGGCCCTAGACCAAATGGCGTGCCAGGCAAGAAGCGTCTTCGGCAGTGCCCCATCTCCCTGCCCTCAATTTGTTAAATTTTTGAATACCTTGTTTTTTATTGCATTTCTGGCCCATTTTACAACTTTGATGCACAATTTGCATGCATAATTTATCCCTGTCATAGAAGATGATAAATTTACACATTAGGATCTGTAAATCTGTATTTATTCATGCCATATATATGCAAATAAAAAATTCATTTCCTCTAAGCTTATAGAAACTTTTTAATCTAAAGACTAAGCGAAATGTACTATCAAGAAATTGAACTGTGCATCAACATTGGGTGGACCAGTATTAAATAGTGTTACAGTAGGTGACAGTGTTAAAATGTTAACCCAAGTCTTTTAGTTCAAAAGGTCACTTTTCTCACCTTTGCCCTCACAGTGGCATTTTCAAGCAACAAAATAGCAAGCCATGTCAGTCTCCCACTGCCATCATCAAAGATACGTTTTAATGAGCCTGCGTTTCCAAAGGCTGAGCTTACCACTCACAACTGTGACCAGCAGCATGAGCAGAATCCTCAAAGCCATCCGCCCATTAAGAAAAGCATCCTTCAGCTCTGCATTATGAATGAATTGGAGAACTTGGAGTGGAGAGTGCTTCCCGTGTAGCAAAATGTGACAGATGTCCAATTTGACAAAAAGGTCTTTCTCATTGACGTCCGAACATTCCCCATATGCCAGCATCCAGTGAAGGTCCACACAGTTGTTTAAGAATGTTTTGCTGTCTGCTGGCAGCTTACTAAAGTCATACAAAAAACCTCTTCGTGGTGCTTCATTCGTCCAAACCTTTCTTTGATGGACACTCAAGTAAAAATCTCCCTCTTGAATTTTTCTTCCAAGCTTCCCATCACCTCATCTCTGCCCAAGTAACCAAACTGACTCTTCTTTGGATGAATATGAGTTTCTTTGAAGACAGGCTCAACTCCTAAATTTTCCACCATTTCTTTGGCAGCAGTGATGGCAACTTTAAATCTGTTGTCTCTGTAGGCCACAACAAAAATCAAGGCAGCTTCTTATCAAAGTAGTAGCGGTCGCGATGCCTTTGACTGAGTTTACAATGCTTTGCTTACAACGTTTACTTGGAACAGGATATCATGCCAAACCACAACTGAGACCAAAAATTTGAAGCCAGTGATCTGGTTTGCCAGGCTTTGCACCTCATTTCACATTCCGGCTTCAGCTTTACTCGACTGCGCCAGTTCCATCAACGTATCGTAAACCTCGGTCACTCAGTACCTCACTGGCCCTATGCTGTTAATGTGGCTCTCCCAGCGATTGTCACTTTGTGGCTTCCTGGTCAGATTTGTAACATTGTCCATGAGGATCTTCCAATTGAGAGCTGATGCTGAAAACAGGATGTATATCCTTTGCAGTACTCTGAAGAGAGATCCTAATCTAAATAAGATGATGCTGCATCTGACAGGAATGGCAGATTCCTGGTCTGGTTGAAGGAATGGCAGCCACAAGGCACAAAGAAAGCTCTTGGATTCAGAGCAAGGATCCTTGCCTGAGTGCCAGTTTCTTCCCTTCATGTTTGCATCATTGCCATAGCCTTGGCCACAGCAGTCCTGAAGCTTTATTTTATCCTCATTCAAAACTTCTGTAAAGGGATTTGTTAGGCCTTTTCCAGTAGAGTCATCCACAGACCAGAAACAGAGAATGTGTTCCTTTACTTAGATAAAACCATCCACCTCATCAACAAATATTATTGTAAATGACACCTCCATGTACGGAATACCTGAAACATTTTACTTCAAACATTCTATTTTCACTTTTATCACTAACAACAAAAACAGCCCTCTAAGTCCAATTCCTTAATTAAGATCACCAGCAATATACAATAAAGCATCTGAAATTATGATTCAATTATGATTTCAAATTATGAAATCTCCAGTTTCTCAAAGGAAAAAAAAGCTTATGTGCACATGTCCTTTTCAACACAACTCCACTCACCACGTGATGGCCCTCATTCTTTCAGTATCTCTCAATAAAAGGCTTCAGAAGATGACAACTAGATCCAGTGGAAAGTTCCTGGATTATAGAAATATGTTTTGCAGAGCTTTCTGTTGTAACG
Source organism: Mesoclemmys tuberculata (assembly GCA_007922155.1). Lineage (NCBI taxonomy): Eukaryota > Metazoa > Chordata > Testudines > Chelidae > Mesoclemmys > Mesoclemmys tuberculata. The sequence continues at coordinate 35,172,431 of ML675610.1, forward strand.
TATATTTTACTAGATTGTAAGAATTCACATACTTTTGAGAATAAAAACATCAATGCTGGAGGGGAATTGTTCATTGTGGTTCATTTCCTCAGAATACAATTTTCCTTATGACAGAACACAAAGTTTGTAGCAGCAATGCAGACTAGGCCAAATCTTTAAGTCCTTACTCAGGTAAATCTCCCATTTATTTCAGTGGGAGTTTTGATTAAATGAGAAGTGAGTTAGAACTATAGAACTTGACCCAATATTTGCAAATATTTGAACAGATCACAAACAAAAACAAAATAGCCCTCTGGCAAACTAACAATCCAACACTATATAGGATGCCTAAAATAAATCATAAATTTCTTTCATGTCTTAAAACAGAGACAAAACCAAAGACAATCAAAGTGACTGTAATTGTGACAGGTTTTGAAATCTGTCCATGGAACTTATACAATCTGTAATGCATTTATCCTCACAATACCAAGGCAAGCTGGGAGCACTGTTATTGCCATTTTACAGATGGGACTGGGGCACAGAGAGACTAAGTGACTTGCCCAAGGAAGTCAGTGACAGAGCAAGGAACTGAATCCACGTCTCCCAACTCCCACACTAGTGCACAAGCCACTGGACAATCCAGCCTCTCTTTTCGTCATCAAACATCTTTTACTTAAAATCGACACAAAGCAGTCACCCTAGTTATGCCTCATTCCTAGCCTCTGCTGTCTACTTTCTGAGCTGGGCTGCCCTTCCATGAGTCCACCTGGTGAAAGCAAGGCTAAGCCTGCTTTGCTTTCTGGCATCCTAAAAAGAGCCAGTGTGGACTCTGAATGTGACCCATTTTTTGCTAAGTGCTATAAAAGTACAAAATTATTAAGGCGACAGTTGCAGAGGTGAGAATAGAAGTCAGGATGTCCTGACACCAAGCAACGTGCTTGTTCTTAGATGTTGCAGACCTCTTCTTCTGGCAGCTGCTTCATAATTCACAGGTGCAAATTTGAATGAAAGTGACTTTTTAAGTTCTTGCAAACCTCCACACAGTGAAAATAATACTTAGGCTCAGCTCATCAGGTTATGTAAATCAATGTAACGCCACATATGTCAATAACACTAAATGCCAATTTATACCAGCTGAGGATCTGGCCCTTAAAGGGAAACACCATAAAAATGGTGACATTTTGTATAATTGTTCCAATTTAGCAGAAGTTTTGCAACTCAAATTATTGTTGAACACTTGCCATGTTAGACCCCAGAACTGGCTCCATTTCAGTGATGAGTGAAGTGATTCCTATAAAAATAGTTTGTAAAGCACTCTAGGATACATTTATACTCTAGTATTCATCCTGAAGGTAAGTTATTCACCATATATTGCAAGTAGCCAAAAATGCTTTGCCTCCTTGTCAGCAAAAATTTCAAACTGTAGGAGGCACATGAATATTAGTTAGCAATGATACCATCAATGTGGATAATGAGGTTTTGAATTTGAAACCCCTTTAAGAGAAACTTGGTACTTTCTTTTCTTTGGAAGCACTGATTCATATGTATTTACTTAACAGGCTCCGCCAAGCACTGACACAGCACTAAAAAAGCAGAATATTCCAGACTCTTAAAACTACAGGATGGATGATGTATGCTTTCTAAAATTGCCTGTAAACCTGTAAGTACTAGTGAAAGGAAAATTACCATGCAAAATAGAGTTCTGTAACTTTAAAAAGTATCATCTCCCATGAGACAAAAAGTTACATTTTTCACATTCCACTGTAACCATGAAAACACAGCTACCATCTCGAAGTTTTTAAACCTAAAGAGCTAATTCCTGTGGCTTTGAAAGAGTCACTGTGTATTAGAATCACAGATTTTATTGTTCAAACTACATTTTAAAGATGTAAAACTTGCCATTGTGATTACTCAGATGGAGCTACTCCAATATAGTAGCTGTAAATACATTTGCTGAGCTTTTTTACCATCTAGTCTATTGTTATGGCTGAGGGTAGCAAGTGCCTATTCCTTTTGAATATAAAGAAAGTGAATATTTCTCTCCACTAGAGAAGCAGTCAGCCTATACGTATGCAAGTCATTTAGCGTCAGGTACAGGAACAAAGTATTTGCAAAGAAGAAAGGTAGGTTGAGCTAGAGAGGGCTTCATAATTAGAGACCTTACTGAAGAGATATCATCAATAGAAAGGACTAATCAAAGATAAGGTTTCTCACTGTAGAAATTGAGAATCATTACTCTAAAACAAGTGCATCTTAAAAGGTTGGTGACACTAAGTGGTCAAACCAATTCAAATCACTCAAGTTGAACAGAGGTAATTGACAGCCAAATTTGGTATGGTCTGCATAAACTAACAGTAAAGGAGACTGTTTGAAAAAAAAGAGTGGTATCTGTTTTATGTAGATTTCTTAAGAAAAGATACGATATCGGAACTCAGACTTGCTCCAGGAGACTGGAAATGGGACACACAGCCTTCCACACAGTTATTTTAAATCCAGCTCAGTTCTGTAATGACCAAAAGTTGTCACCCACAGATGGCTGGCTATTCACTGGCTTATACCAAATAAATGTGGCAGTCTTGGATCAGTCCCCAGTGAATAGGTATCTATATCTCAAAACCCACTACGATTAGGGCCAGTGTTTACAAGCCATAGGCAAAGAGACCGAATCACCCTCTCACCCCTGCCAATGTTTCTTGCAGGTCAGGAATGAAGCACACTGGCAGAACAAGTAGAGTTGGCCCGAAAATGGAAATCCCTTTCTGTAAAAACATTTCACGTTTTGGGGGGAAAAAGTTGTCCAATTCCAGGATAAAATGTCAAAATGCAAAATTATTTGTGGGACGGGTTTTCAAGAAAAAATCCATTTTGGGAGAACTGGAAAGCTGAAAAATTCTGCTTCCCCACTGCCCACTAGAGATTGCCAAGAGCCTTCTGCTCCCCACAGCTCCAGGGTTGGAGATGCTGAATGCCAGGCTCTTTGCCCCTCTGGGCCCAAAGCTAGGGAGAAGGTAAAGAGGCAGAGAGTCAAGGTGTCAGAGCACTCAGCCTTGGCAGTCCTCTCGGAAAGCTTTCCAGTTTCACCAAGCAGAAGTGAAATTGACAAGAACCATCCAGACAGGCAGCCCAGGAGCCATCATTTCAATGTTCCCAAAGGGAAAACAAATTTTTCTACAAAACTGGAATTTTAAAATTTCAGCTTTACAAAAAGGACATTTTTGTTGGACAATCACTCACCTGAAAAAATGCTGACCAGCTCCAACAGCAATTTTAGGAAGCTTGCACTGCTACTGCCTGTTCTGTGGGTAAAATCGAGACCTTTAGTCTCCAATACAATCTGCCAGGTCTCTGTCCTGAGCACCGAATTCATACACAAATAGAGACACGCTATCCAAGTAAAGAAACTTCATACTGAAATACAGCATCCTGTGGGAGCCACAAGTCACCCTCAAAGCTCATTTTAAAAGCCATTCTATAAGATCACATGAGAACCTGACCAAATAGGTTACAATACAGAAACCCAAGAAAAACTGAGGCTATATGTTAAGTTGATTATGGAAGCAACTTAGACTTGGGTAACTGTCACTGCACAGCACCTATTCAGTACTTCTGTTTTATATTCCACTTCTCCATTTCTGAAAACTTCTTCACTTCTCTTAATACAAGGAGAAGTAAAATAGATCATTTTACAGGGTTAGGAGACAGCAGATGCAATCAGCTGTATTGTAAAAAAGACTTCAAATGATTCACTGCTAATCAGAATACTCCTCTGCAACAAATTGAGTCCAGCATACCTTCATATTTAAAAAAAAAAAAAAAAAAACACTTTACAGGTATGATTCTCTGTAGCAGTAGCTAGTTCCATATACATATCACTCAACAAACACATTAAAAACCAGATAAACAAATTTAATTTGTTTGTCTTTAAAGTGCTACAGGATTGTCGTTTTTTCCCAGATAAACATAGAACAGACAAGGGTGGCGGCATCAACAGCAACTATGGTATTATTTTAGTATTATTTATCAGGTGCAGCTGCAGTTTGTGAGTCAGTGAAAGAGTGCACTGGTCCAGGCAGATCCACAGTGCACCCCACTATTGTTCTTCCCCAGAGCTCAGAGCAGATGTGTGACACAGCATATATCTGTATTACATTTTGCAGCCTCCCTTTTCTGCCCTTTACACACACACTACAACTTGACTCTCCATTTAAATGGCAGCATGGTTCTGCTGGAGTCCTTAAGAAAGTCTCCCGCAAGAGATTATTGAGGAGAATATGCGCTCATGGGGCGAGGTTGAAGTTCTATCATGAATGGCAAGCTGGTTAACAAAGAGTAGGAGGCCAATTTTCAATATGGAAAGAAGTTAATATCTGCCAGAATCCACGTTTTAATATATTGGTTGAAATCCCAATAGTGTGTATGCCTCACTCAAAAACTGTTTTATCCCATGTGAGTTACTTTGCACTTAACTACCTTGAATTTCATCTGTCCTCTTGTTGCCCTATCACCTGGCCTTGTGAAGATTTGGCCTTTGCCTCACAGTTTGTTTAGTTTTGACTAACCAGAATAATTGTGTCATTCACATATTTTTGCTCCTCACTGCTTACCGACTTTTCCAGATTGTTAGTAAATAAATTAAAGAACACCAGTCTTGGTACACAACCTGCAGCACTCTGCTGTTCACACTTGGAGCCAGGCTGAAAATTAAATGTTCATCACTATCCTTTGTTTTCTATCTCTTAGCCAATTTCTAATCCATAAGTAGAGCTAGGTGAATGTTTTGGTCAAATGATTTAGTCACTAAAATGCATTTTCAGGTAGACAAACTATTTTCAAATTTTCAAATTCAAATTTGAATTTAGCAAATCGATTCAGCCAACTAAAATAATTGGGAGGAGGGATTTGAAATGGTCCATTTTGACATTTTCAAAATGAAATGTTTTGGCTTTTGATTTAGAAATTTAGATTTGTTTAAAAAAATGAAAGGGTAAAAAGCAACATTAAAAAATCCAATTAAATGAAATACCAAAATTAAAAAAAAAGTTGTTTCAGGTCAAACAATATGTTTTATTGAACCTGAAAGACAGTTTTGGGGAGGAAAAGAGAGGGATTTATTTTAGTTTGACCACCAAATATCAATTATTCTCTCAGCCGTTACTCCATGGATACTTAGTTACCTTAAGCTTTTTGAAAAACCAACAAGTCTCCCTCCTTTCTCCCCTTTCTTTTGTTGGCTTGAAAAATTCTAGTAAATTAGAACCATGATATTGCTTTATGGAAGCTATACTGGTTTGTCCCTTTCATATCATGTTCATATGGTTGCATTCATAGTAACAGAGCCTACTAAGTCACTGTCGTGTGTGTGCGTGCGCACAGTGCAGCCACTTTTTAATTTATCGATTTGTTCCAGAGCCTCCTCTGTTGATATTGGAAGTTCAGGCAAAACAATTTAAAAGGAGCCTCTAGAATAGACACCTAAACCCAACTACATGCATTCATTCTACATCTTAAACACACACACGCATATGCACGCACACAGCCATTCCAACAGCCCAAACTGCAAACTACGGTATGATTTATGGATACCTGCCACATGAAATCAAAAAGGAATTCAAATAAACTCCTTGGTAATTACCACAATTAAGATTTTTTTTGCAGACTGTAAGCATAGGTGTTCAATTACAGTGGCTCAGACTCTGCTGTCCCCTGTGTATGTTTGTAGTTCCAGTTGTCTGCAGTGGGAGCAATGTGCTTTAGCTGAGGGCAGAATTTGGCCCACTGCAAATAAACATTTGATTACATGAATATCACAGCCAACTGGGTATCATTCCAAAAGGTATCATCTCAAATATTACATATGCTTTATTTCAACCACAAGTTATTGGGCCAGATGCAGGATGAGTGGATAAACTTCTATGGCCTGCGTTATACCAGAAGATCAGGACTAGACAATTAATAGGACTGCAGATTTGTCATGGCATTTTTTATTAAAAAAATCACAGCGCAGTCATGGTAAGTTTAGTAAAAGTCGAGGGTTTTGTGATTTTTGATTAAAAATGGCCAAGAAATGAAATTCTACTACCCTTTTCAAAATCATAGGCCAGCATCCTTCTCCTCCTCCACGCCCTGCTGATGGGGAACTGACCAAATGCAGCAGCACCCTCCACCCTGGCCCTGAAGTTCTGATCCCAGCACAGCCAGCAGGGGAGGCCCGGAGGGGGAAAGGGGGGAGGAGCCCACCCTGCACTCACCTCGCAGCAGCAGCTCCTGTTTCCCACTCCAGGTGCTGCGACCTGCTGCATGGGGTCGCAACACCACTCAGGTTTGTCCTGGCTCTCCGGAAGGGTGGCTGGGTCAAACCAGAGCAGCATCGTGATTCCATGCACCAGGAACAGGAAGTCAGGCTCGGCCCCGTAGGACAGAAAAAAATCACAGTATCTGTAATATTTTTCCCAGTGTAACAAATCTGCCGCCCTAATGATCACAAATGATCCCCTTTAGCTTTAAAATCTATGAAACGACTGTGATGACTTTCAGAATTAAGATGCACTTTGTATCTCTTGTTCCAGATAAATAAATAATCCAAATTTATCCGAATAAAGATAAAAGCAGCCAGCATATAAAGAGAGTTTCAAGTCCAAATACATGTGTGTCTAACCTCCTTAAAGCACTTCTTGCCCTCCCCCCACTCCATTTTATTAGCACTGTCAATGAAATCCATATGGAAAAAGCAGTGCACGATGGACAATTCACATGTGTGCCATGCTTTGCGTGCTCTCTAAACCTGCTGTTGCTGCTGGAATTTTTAAAGGATTGACAGTATTATAGTCATATATCTTCAGCCAGAGGCTTGCAAAGTCTTCACTAACTCTAGACACCTGCAAAATTTGTAAAACGAACGGGTCAGGGTAGCGGTGAGTGTATATGAAGGCGGCTACTATTCATGTACAAAGAGGAAGAGCCAGTTCAACATAACTCAAACTAGAAAAAGGCATAAGAATAACAAAAGGGCATCAGTTGACAGACAGAGGCACAAGCAAAAGGCACAGGAGAATACACTATGTGAAATTTTCAGTAAGACTCCAAGACTACATGAAACTCAGAGTTAATTGCCAACCCAGAGCTTGAATTACCAATGGCTGTGCAAATAGATTCTCCTTATCAATGAAGAAGGGTCAGGTTTTAGGTATTGGGAAGGGGAATTATGCTATAGCATTGAATCTAAGCAAAATTCAGCAACTTAAGCAGTGAACCAGGCAAAACTCTGTTTTTAACTGAGTATCCTTTTGGATGGTATTGATAAAGACTAGTTGGCACTAATATAAAATCAAATAATTCCTGGAGAATCCCTGAGAATGCAACAGCCTCGGATTCTAGAAAAGATGTGCCATTTCATTTGTAAAGTAAGTGGATGATTTGATTCTTTTAGGAAGTTTGACGGGATCAGAGGAATTTTCCAAAATTTAAAGAGACCTTTCATATACTTTTCAACCCAGTTTTCTCAGTGCTGGAGTAGGGTTAGTACCTGGATTAAGAGCAGGTGCTGAAACTAAATTAACGTCTGACGGATGTGATGTTGGCGGGCAGAGGGAAATATCTTAACATTAGAACATTATTATGGCCATACCGAGTCAGACCAACGGTCTATCTAAACCACTATCCTGTCTTCTGACTGTGGCTGGAGCTAGTTGCTTCGGAGGGAATGAACAGAACAAGGAAATTATAGAGTGATCCATCACCTGTTGTCCTGTCCCAGTTTATGGCAGTCAAAGGTTTAGGGTCACCGAGAGCATGGTGTTGAGTTCCTGAGCATCTTGGCTAATAGCCATTGATGTATCTATCCTCCAGGAACTTACCTACTTCTATTTTGAAACCAGTTATATTTTTGCCCTTCACAACATCCCCTGGCAACGAGTTCCATAGGTTGAGTGTGAATTGTGTGAAAAAGTACCTCTTTCTGTTTGCTTTAAACTTGTTGCCTATTAATTTCATTGGCTGACCCCCAGGTTCGTGTGTCATGTAAAAGGGTAAATAACTTTCCCCACACCATTCATGATTTTATAGACCTCTATCCTATCCCCCCTTAGTTGTCTCTTCTCTAAGCTAAATAGTCCCAGTCTCTTCAATCTCTCCTCATACAAAAGCTGTTTCATACCATAATACTTTTTGTTGCCCTTTTTTGTACCTTTTCCAATTGTTATATATCTTTTTAGAGACAGGTTGACCAGATGGCCCCAAGTATTTGTGGTCCAGCTTCATGGATGGATGGGTGAATCACAGGTTTTGGAAAGTGTGGTAAAGTCAGGCCAGAGGGCTACCAAAGCATATACCAGGGCTGGTATGGGGGCCCTAAAAGGTTAAAGGCACTTCTCCCTGCAGGCAGAGGAGAGATTACAGCAGGGCAATTAGAGACACCTTGACTTTAGCAAAGCTTTTGATATGGTCTCCCACAGTATTCTTATCAGCAAGTTAAAAAAGTATGGGTTGAATGAATGGACTATAAAATGGATAGAGAACTGGCTAGAGCAAAGTGCTCAACGAGTAGTGATCAATGGCTCCATGTCTAGCTGGCAGCTGGTCACAAGTGGAGTGCCCCAGGGGCTGGTCCTGGGGCTTTTGTTCAACATCTTCATTAATGATCTGGAAGAGGGGGTAGATTGCACCCTCATCAAGTTTGCAGATGACACTAAGCTAGGGGGAGTGGTAGATACCCTGGAAGGGAGGGATAAGATACAGAAGGACCTAAACAAATTGGAGGATTGGGCCAAAAGAAATCTGATGAGGTTCAACAAGGACAAGTGCAGAGTCCTGCACTTAGGACGGAAGAATCCCATGCACAGCTACAGACTGGGGACCGACGAGCTAGGCAGCAATTCTGCAGAAAAGGATCTGGGCATTACAGTGGATAAGAAGCTGGATATGAGTCAGCAGTGTGCCCTAGTTGCCAAGAAGGCTAATGGCATATTGGGCTGCATTAGTAAGAGGATTGCCAGGAGATCGCGGGAAGTGATTATTCCCCTCTATTCAGCATTGGTGAGGCCACATTTGGAGTATTGTGTCCAGTTTTGGGCCCGCCACTACAAAAAGGATGTGGACAAGTTGGAGAGAGTCCAGTGGCGGGCAACAAAAATTATTAGGGGGCTGGAGCACAAGACTTATGAGGAGAGGCTGAAAGAACTAGGCCTGTTTAGTCTGCAGAAGAGAAGAATGAGGGGGGATTTGATAGCAGCCTTTAACTACCTGAAAGGGGCTTCAAGGGAGAATGGAGCTAGGCTGCTTTCAGTGGTGACAGATGACAGAAGAAGGAGCAATGGTCTCAAGTTGCAGTGGGGCAGGTCTTGGTTGGATATTAGGAAAACGTTTTTCACTAGGAGGGCGGTGAAGCATTGGAATGGGTTACCTAGGGAGGTGGTGGCGGCATCTCCATCTTTAGAGGTTTGACAAAACTCTCGCCGGGATGATTTAGTTGAAGATAGCCCTGCTCTGAGCAGGGGGTTCTACATGAGGTCTACATGAGGACCTCTAAATGAGGTCCCTTCCAACTCTAATATTTTATGATTCTATGACACCTGGACCCAATGAAGGGCTACGCCAGGTGTACTTAAGCCCTGCCTTCCCAAAAGGGGGAGGAGGGAACAAAGGAGAAGGAAGCTGCGAGAAGGCCTGTGGCAGCTGGAGGAGAAGCTTCCCTCCCAGACCAGGAGACAAAGCTCCTCTACAGCCAGGGTAGACGAGGTAGCTGGGGGCGCCCTGTCCTGCAAAGAGAGGTAAAAGCGTGAGACCCACCAGGGGGAAGCTGGCAGGTTGCCACAAAAGACAACTAAACCTTATCCCCTACCTTGAGGTTTGGGGTTGGCTGACAGTGTCAGTTGACGTGACACTTGAATGCTTCACCTCTTCTAATTGGTTCCTGAAATCTTGATGTACTTGGTGGATGTGTGCAGCGATGTCAGCAATTGTGGGTATTAGCAAGTCAAGGGTGATACAGATGGTAGAGCCCGTACTTCATGAAGAAAGGGGTCTGCTGCATCACCGCCTGTGTGGAGTTGTAGGCAAATTCTGCATGGAGAATAAGTGCCAGCCAATCATCCTGGTAGTAATTTAGGAAGCAACCCTAGATACTTCTCCAGGACCTGACTGACATTCTCCATTTGACTGCTTGTACTTGGGCTGTAAGTAGTTGAGATGCAAGGTTTGAGGCCCAGGAGGCATAGAAATTCCCTCCAAAAGCAGAAAATGAACAGAGTGCCCCAGTCAGATTCTACTCTTGTGGGCAACCCATAAGGGCAAAAGATCATGTCTTTGAACAGCCAGACTGTTTTCTGGGTGGTGGAGGAACTGCAACATAAAATGTGCCATCCTCATCAGGTGACGGACTACTGCTAGAATTGTGGTATACCCTTGGTTTGGAAGCACCACAAAGAAGTCCATTGACACATGATGGTGGAGTGGGCAATGGCTGGAGGAAACTAAGTGGTTTCACACAGGGCATTTCGGTCTGAGCGCAGAGGTCATGGGACCAAAAGTAGGTTGCCACTGAAGCACAGAAGGCCAGCCACCAGAAACTCCTTGCCACCAAAGTGACCTACCAGAGGAATATTATAGTAGATGCATGGGACTTGCATCTTGGGTCACCCATTGTATGCGAAGATGCACCCTCTCTCATATAGGATTTCATCACAAAGGATGAAGGTAGTCTGAGTATTGGCATTATCTATTCTAGGGCGTGGTGGTCTGAACTGCAAAGGGATCACTAGGCAACAGGGAATATGCAGAGGGTAACAGTGGTACCCAAGATGAAATTCCACGGTTTGAGGATCATGGATGGAGTCTCTTGCGCAAGTTCACAGTACTCCCCCTTTTAGGATAACGCATGGTAGGTCACCATGAATTCAAATAGCATGAAGAAGAATCAGTCATCCTGTCTCTGATTTAGGTGCTGAGAAGTCTTCAGGAATTCTAGATTTTTCTGGTCAGTGAGCACTTGGACTGCTTTGATGGCCAATACCTCTTTATCAAAGATGTCATAGTTTTGCTCCATTGGAGTGAGCTTGCATGAGTAAAAAGCATCAAGGTAAAGACAGCCATCGGAGAGGTTTGCTCCCAGTGCAAAACCTGGGGCATCTATTTCTAACATAAATGGCCAGCTTGCGTGGGTACGAACCAAAACAGGAGCTGTGACAAATTTCTGCTTTAGGCACTCAAAAGCCACTTGCGTCTCTGGGGACAAAGAAAAATTGGCTCTCTTCCACAGAATGGCTTTGACTGGGGCAACCATCTCTGAGAAACTCTTGATGAACCATCAGTAGAAATTGGTGAAGCCCAAAAAGCACTGCACCCCTTGGGTGTCCCTGGGTACTGCTCAGTCATTGAGGGCTTTCACTTTGTGTGGGTCCATGGCCTGCCTTTCAGGGTCGATGATTTAGCCAAGAAACTATATTGTATCCTGGTTGAAATGGCATTTCTTTGGCTTGGCATACAGGTCGTGTTGGCCAAGCCTTTCCAAGCCACTTCATACATGCAGGTCTTGCTGTGCTTCGTTGTTTGAACAAATAATGATGCCATTGAGATAGGCAATAATGAATTGATCTAACATGTCCCAGAAAATGTCATTGATAAATTGCAGGAATGTCACAAGAGCATTATATAGATTAGTATAGGGTCTATATTGGGTACAAAAGGCAGTTTTCCACTCATCTCCTTCCCACACCCACACCAGGGTATAGGACTCAAAAGTCTAACTTCATAAAAATTCAGGCACAGCATAATCAGTCTAGGAGATTATGAATAAGGGGAAGCAGGTAACTGTTTCAAACTGTCACATTACTGAGCACCCGGTAACCAATGAAGGGCTTCAGGAAAACATCCTTCTTTTTAACAAAGATCAAGCCCCCCGCTGGAGAGGTGGACAGCTGGATAAACTCCTTCTGCAGACTCATGTTAATGCCTGGAGCTCTGGTTTAGAAAGGGCATATATATAGCCAAAGGGAATTTCAGTGCCTGCATGAAGGTTGATTGGGCAGTCATATCCGCAGTGTGGGGACAATGTGTCCTCATTTCCCTTGTCAAATACATCTGCAAGGTCATAGTGTTTGCAAGGTATTTTGGCAGTGCAAGGTGGGGCAGTCAGGGGCATGCTCAACTCCTGTGAGCCTGTTCCTTGCAGCAGGAATTCCTCAAACTATTACAGGAGCTGCAGCGGATACTGGTTCTTTCCTTGGCCTTGGAAAGGCAGAATCACTGACAGTACAGGAAGCAAAACTGTACTGTCCCTTTTTGTCAATGGATACAGCAGTGATCCAGCCCTTCCCAGGATGACCAGAAAGTGGGGGACCTGAATCAATATAAACTGAAGAATCTTCTGGTGATCCTCAGGGGGTGGTCTGGTGGGTAACTGACCCTAAGGCCAGTAGCGATCAGTAGTTTCCATCAGATCTGGGGAATTTTTATCCATGGCAGGGATCCTGTGGGCCTTAGCCACATCCTGGTCCATAAAATTACCTGAGGCCCCTAAGTGGACCAGAGCCTCCATGTGGACTGCAAGGCTGGTTGGAAATAGGAGCTGCAATGGCAGTTGGAGGTGCATAAAAGGGTGGAGTCGCAGTTGCTGCCATCACAACAGAGGTGCATGGAGGTTGAGAGTCTCTGGAGGGAAGAAAGATATTTGCCTATCCCGGACCCTCTTATTGGGGTTGGGACTTGGCATTTCCCAATCACAAAGCTGGTCTGGCCTTTGCAGGGCATCGCAAGGTGAAGTGTTTGCTGCTCCCCACAATACGGACACAGACCCAAAGTTCAGTGCTGGTTCTTCTCAGCTTCAGAGAGGTGTAGGCAGGCCTGATCATGCATAGGGTTGGGTCTTGGAATGGGGTGTGCAGTTGAAAAGTGGGAGGCTAGGGTGTTGTTGGGGGCTCAATGGCCTGGGCAACTTTCATGGTGCTGCTTGGTAAAGCAATAGTCAATTCTGATCTATAGGTTGATTGGATCATCCAGATGGGACAGCAGCTCGACCTGCACCAGTTCATCCTTTATATCATTGTTCAGCCCAATCTGAAACAGATGATGCTGCATGGCCTCATTCCACTTGGTGTCTGTGGAAAGGCAGTGGAACTCGGCAGCATATCGGGCATCTGATTAAAGTTTTTGCTGTAGAGTTTGCAACAGGCTTCAGTGGTTTCGGTGCTGAAGTTAACCAACATGCTTTGAATGAACTATTCCAACAGGCCCAGTAGGGGGATGGACTTCTTCAAGTGGTGGAAGGCCCAGGCCAAGGCCTTCCCCAGTGAGCAAACTAATGATGAGCCCTTCTTAGCCTTGGCTCTGTGGGGAAAGTTGGGGAGCACAACAAGAAGAAAAGCTGTGGAAGTCTTGTCTTAGGAAGCCTTGGAACTGACCATCACGGCCACTAAGCTTGTCTGGGAATGGCATGTGATGGCCACTAAGGTTGTTTGGGAATGGGACGTTTGGCTCTTGAGGGTCAAATTGCTGGTGAAGCCACCCGGGCATGTAAGTCTCCATTCTATGTGAGCAGGGCGGACTCCTGTGCCTGCAAGTTCTGTATAGCCCATTAGCTATACCAGGGAAAAACTGGCCTGAGTGGGGCCCATACCAGTGAGGTAGTCCCAGAGCCTTTGCATTGGGCTGCTCAAACTGTAGCTGACCAGGCAATGGGCAATCAGGGCTAGTGGTGGAAGCAAGAGTTTACCTACTGGTTAGGTTAGTTCAGGGTGGGCCGAGTCCAAGAAATGAGCCAACGGTCAGTAACAGAGGGACAAAAGCCAAATGCCAGAGCCCAGGGGTAAACCGGATTCATAAGCCAGAGGCACAACTGGGGATGGAAACCAGACGTCGGAAGCCAGCAGGGAGCCGGGGCTGGAGCAGAGCAGGAGCAGGAACTGGAACAAAGGCTGGAAAAAAGTAGGAGCAGGGAATGGAAGAAGGGCAAGCACAGCTGTGGGCATGAAATAAGCTGAGCAGCCACGGATCATGGCCACTCTGTCAGTTAAGTGTAGCCAGGCTCACTGGTTGCCTAGTGCAGAGCAGGGAGCAGGCCAGCAGCTGGTGCTAGCTGGGCTGGTCCCTGACATCATCTTGCTTACCTCTATAGATCATGTTTCTATGAAAACTCTCAGAATGCTCAGCGAGACATCCACATCTGGAATTTTGGTTCTCAATGAAATCATAAGACTCCTCACAGCTCCTGTTTAGCAAACAACCTAGCTGGGAAATGATATATGCACAATCTATATAATTTTTTGTTTGCTTATTGCAGCCATAGTTCTATACGTGTATTTTCAGATTGTCTTTCCACAGTAAATTGTAACCAACATGGTATAAAATAGCTCTGGTTTCATCTGTCTGAAACATAACCAAAATATGCTTTATGCAAGTTTTCCTGTACCTGGATCTTTTCTTTCTCTAATAACTGGAAGTACAGCATCCTCTTCTTAGTAAGGACTGGTGAACATGAAGATAACATTTGAATGTCAGGATCCATTTATGTAAATGTTGCATTCCTGAGGCCTCATAAAAGATTTACAGTCAAGACGAGCAACCACACTGTTTAACTCATTAAAGTAATGTTGATTCACAGATGCTCTCCCTTTCTTTTGTGATTACCATTTCAAGCCAACAGTGCTCGACTTTTGCTGTTACAGAACCTTCCATCAGAAGTCAGGATCCTACAATAAGCTCCATGTAAGTGGCCCCTGCCCTCTGCCCTCTACTCGTTGAGCTGCGCTAAACTCAATATGGCTCTGCACAAATGCCCATGTAGAGCTTATAAGGGAGCAGGGCCACAGAGACCAAGAGTAACACAGATAAAGCCAGGACTTGTCTTCCTTAATTATTATTTGTGTGTATGCATCACATATTATGCTTAGTAACCCAAAGCCCTTGCTTTCAAATTACAAATATATTACAACTGCCATCAGTAATTTAGTACTCCATCTAATGGGGGGAGGGAAGGAGTAATTTTATTTATTTAGTTAATCTTAAATTATGCTGATTTATTTTAACTGTCATTTCAAATATATTTCTGGATTAATAACTGACATATCTGAGTGAAAACAGAGATCACGTTGGGTTAGGAATTGGTGGATGGGGACCAGAGGAAATCCCAACAGGTTTTGAACATGTACTCTGTCAACTCTGGACCCAATTGGCAAAATAACACAAGTTATTCTTCAGTTTATTAGAGCTGATCTGAAACATTTTAATAAAAGTGTGTGTCACTGTTTATCCTAAGGCATGTCAGTGTTAAAGTTGATTGGTAAATTTAAATTAAAGCCTAAGGAAAATGCATTTGTACTTGGAAGATGCACAGAAAGATATACAAAACAACAACAAGCACTGTGTCTACAATTAGCAATAAAATTTAAAAACCCAGAGCATTCTTAAAAATTACACTAACTATTATATTTTTAAAAATCTGGTAACTTAATTTCAGCACTGGAATTTGATTTCTTTTAAAAGATTTTTCCCTTACAGTCCTTCTTATAGGAACCAGCCTAACATCTGGATAACAGAATCCACACTGACAGACTAATGCACATGTGGAAGAGTGTTCCTGCTACTTTGCTGCTCCTCAGAACAGACACACAGTCTCTGTCTCCAACTCAGTCTGTGTCCCTTCTTTATTAAAAAAAAAAAAAAAGACTGCACGTCTCTAGTGTGAATGTGACCAGCCTGCAATATTGCATTCTCTCTACACAGAATGTCTGGTTTAGGTGATACCAAGTGATCCCTACCCTAGCTTTGGATGTTTGCTGGATTATTAACTGGCACATCTGGCTCTCTCCCAAGGAGGGTGAGTTCTGCACAGCCCCAGGAATTTCTTTCATACATCATTTTTATTAGCTTTCCAAAAAGAATACGGATTACCACTGGAAAGGAAGACATCAAGGGCATTTGCTGGGATATAGGTCCCCTACCTGTTTATCACATAAAACAGGTCTGTCTTTGTTTCTTAAGAATTAATATTTTTCACTTTTTATACCAGCCCTAATTTTTCTTCTCATATTTGACACGCCTGTTTCATTGAGAAATGGCTCTTGATTTGTGATTTTATGAGAGCTGTAAGTAAAATGTATTTTCAGAAAATCCTGATGACAAATGATTCTAGAGATTGGGGACTATCTTATAGCACTCATCTTGGTTACATTTCTTTCCATGAAGACCACTATATGCCCAGACTTTACAAGACAAAAATGAAATAGATTCAGTGGAAAGAGAGGAATGAACTAGTAGCTCAAGAAAGCACGTTTGTTTACTTAGAGAGAGTTTACACAGGAAAGCTACACTGGTATAAGGCAAGATGTTAAAGCAATGTAGTTATAACAGTATAACTCCCCAAATGAATGCTCCTTCCTATTCAGGTACAAGATGACCTATTTCCAACTTAAATTGTGTCACTTTGGAAGTGGCTTAAAGTAAGTTTAAAATAGTAATTCTTATACCGAAATAAAAGTATCTACATGGGGGAATTATACTAATATAAATATAGTGCTTTAACAATACCTGTAAAATTATAATGGAATAACTGGAAAAATCTGTTGTGTAGCTCTAAGGAAACTTGAACACTGTACTCATAAATGTGATTTTTTCCTTTTATCCAGTGGTTTTCAACCACCATGGACCTCTTGGGTTCAACCATGGACCTCTTGGGTTCTCAGATTATGATTTCCAAAGGGGGCTGCACCTCAATTCGAAATTTTTTAGGGATCTGCAAACGAAAAAAGGTTGAAAACCACTGGTCTAATCTAGCAGCTCTCTTGTCCCATTGTTTCCTCGTACTCCTGAGTAGTCTGTCTCCATATGTTGTCTCTTGTCTCATACTTCAATTGTAAGATCCTTGGGGCAGAGAGCATCTTTTTTTGTTCTGTCCTTGTACAGGGCCTACCACAGTGAGGTCCTGATCCATGCCACGGGCTCTTACAAGCTTCAAATAAATAATCATAATAAATATGGAGAATCTCTCTTCAGCATTAACCACTTCCCAATTTTAGCGTCATCCGCAAACTGTGACCAATTACAATCAAACAACACAACTAGAGCTGAGTGAATGCTTTATTTGTTTTCAACCAAAACTAGATGTTTTAATTTTTTTCTCAACAAAACAAAAAAAACAGAACTACAAACAATAATTTCTGGTTGATCAAAACATTTCAAATGTTGACTCAAAATGAAATTTTGCTTAGAAAAAGTCAAATCCAAGTAAATTGTTTTTGACATTTTAAATGAATCATTTCAACATTTCTGATTATTTTGTTTGTTTAGGAAGGGGTAGGGAAACTATTAGCTGAATTTGACCCAAATCTATCAAAGTTTCTGTGACCCGAAATAATGCATTGTTCAGCAAATTTCACTGAAAAAGTTTCACCCAGCTCTAAACACAACACAAATGTCAAATACTGAGCATCAGATACTTGCAATGAAGTGTTCACAATTAACCCAGAGTAAAGACAAAAAAAAAGAAATCACTAAATAAAGCTGAAGATGATCATAATAATAATATCAAGGATGCCGCAATGAGCTCATAGGCGTTCTGCAAACAGAAAAAGAGGCTAAATTCACCAGATATTATGATGATTTCTTTAGATTTATACAAAAGAAAACTGGGGCACCTATGCAACGCTCTAGGTGCCCACGTCATAAATTGCAAAAATAAATAAAATTAAATAGCTGGCAGAACACAAAACTCTATTAGCCCCCACTAACCTGATCCCCCTTAAAGCCCACCTCAGCAACCATCCACTCCGCATTATTCTGTCAGCTCTAGCCTTTATGAAAACATGATTCATTTATTCCATGCATATTAATGGAGATCCATATTGGTTTGTGTTGCTTAACCATAGACTTGCATTATTACATTCTCAAGGCCACCAGTTCTGCAAACAGACGCACCAGCACAGAGACCCATTGAGGTGGATTTATTTTTCCTTCTTCTGCTTTTATTTAAAAAGAAGACTTGGTGGAAGGTTCTCAAAAATGTTTCCAGGGGATAGCTACAGACAACTTAATAGAAGGGCTTGCTTCTGTGTCATCTGGAAACCCCTGTATAACTCCATCATATAATTCATGTTAAAACATGAGGCAAGATAACCAGTCAAATGGGTAAATACAGACATATATCTATTTTAGTTCCTTGAGATTTTTATACAAAGTAAAATGGAGCACCCCGCCATAAACTACAAAAACAAATACAATCAGACAGCCCACAGAACACAAACCTCCCTTTCCCATCCCCTGTAGATCCAACTCTCATCAAAGCCCAACCTCCACAACAGCCCAGGCAGTGGAGAGGTTCCTTGCAGTGTGCCTTCAAGGCCAGCAGACAAGGGCTATTTCAGACCAGAAGCAAGACTGTAGCA
This sequence comes from Mesoclemmys tuberculata, assembly GCA_007922155.1. NCBI lineage: Eukaryota > Metazoa > Chordata > Testudines > Chelidae > Mesoclemmys > Mesoclemmys tuberculata. Next base: position 35,190,778 of record ML675610.1, read on the forward strand.
GAGCGGAAGGCCCCTCGTAGAGAATGCTCCATATCTTTGAGAGAAAGCTAGAGATAACTATGTTCACCCAAGCTCTCCTACTCCATGTGTCTTCCAATTAGAGGACTCCGGTCAAGCGAGGAAAGCTTATTCATTCTGGTTCCGCTTCTGTACATACATGAAATCTTATGCATTTTGAAATCTATGGCTATGTATTTAAAATTAAGGCATTGATTAGATGCCATTGGTAAAATTACCCTTATTTTCCTTTGATTTAAGTTATTAGCAATTTAAAAACTAATCTTGGGGTTAAATGTTTAACTCTGTAACTGCTTCTCTTGTCTGCATTTGATTTGTATATTATTAGCTTGCAATAAGTTAAAGTCTATTTTCTTCTGTCTGAGTTAATGAGGTCTGTTGAGAAGTATCGCGTGCTGCTAGCAGATTGGCTAGAATGTACAGGGAGAGTACAGCTGAGGGAGAGAATTTTAAAAGTGCAACTGGTTCTCTGATGCCGCAATTGCAAATCGGGCAGTTTACTGTCAAAAGTTCTCTTATGTGTTTAGTTTCTCTAATTAAATTAATTTAATTGCTCTGCAGTTGAAGACAGCTCTAATCTTTCCCTTGACTTTGACTGGTTTTGGATCAGCCACTTAGGGTATGTCTGCACAGAAGCAGGGAGGTGCACACACCATAGGTTTGCTCAGGCTACAGTGCTGAAAACAGCAGTGTGGTTACTCTGGAAAAGGCAGCTGCGAGGGTCAGCAGCCTGAGTACATTCCCAGGGAATTGGGTGGGATTTCACTTTGGAAGCTAGCATGTGCTGGTGCAGCAGGGTAACCAGATAACACCTGTGAAAAACTGGGACCACGGGTGGGGAGTTAATATATAAGGCGCCTATATAAGAAAAAGCCCCGAATATCAGGACTGTCCCTATGAAATTGGGATATCTGGTCACCCTATGCTGCAGCCACACTGCTATTTATAGTGCACTAGCCTGAGCAGAGTTAGCTGGTCTATCTACTGGGGCTAGGAATTACACCTCTCAGCTGCTGTGCAGACATAGCCTTACTGTGCGATGTCCCAGTCTAGTCAGTGCTTTTGTCCAGGTTTTCTTCTGTGATCACATTTGTCTTCCATTGTGTGCATGAAGCATAATGCCAGTTTGTGCTTTTGAAAGTAAAGACCCTTGTATTTGGTAATGGTGGACTGGCTCCTGAACAAGGAACACTGACTTGAGCAGTCTTATTGACTTCAATGCAGCCCATCTGCCTGGGCAAATTATTCATGTGAGCATGGGTTTGAAGGATCAGGCCCCATGGTAGAACAGTTATGTGAGATATGGGAATGGATACCTTCAGGGACCAAATATTCCATTCCTAAATGTTTCCTGTTGAGGAGTAGTAAGACACGTATGTATGCAGATGTGAGTTATGTTTATTAACACCTGATTAAAACAAATATGCTACAACATATTCTTTATAAGCAGGATGCCTAGTATTAAGAGTTTTATACTGTTAGAAAATAGTAGAGGTTCTGCTGGATATAGGAATTCTGAAGTTATATAGTGTACTTAGAGGGTATTATTCACATCTTGTACCTTTACCAGATTTTTGGTTCCTGGAAAACCTACACCCAAGACTAGGGCATGGTGGAGCAAAAATTCTTATGGTTCATCATGAAATAACTGCACTGGACCACATTTATTTCATTTAGTAATAGCATCTCATTTAAAATAATGTTTTACTGAATTTGAAATAGCAGATTTCAATGTCTCACAAAACCTTACTGTTATGAGGGCAGGTGCTAATGACTGCCATTAAGTTGTTCTTTAATCCAAAGACAATCACACACCTTGTTAAAGTTAATGCATGTACCAAGCAATCTTTCAGACGCAATGGGAAAAAGAACTGAGCCCCTTTTATGTAGTAAAGACAGCTGGAAACAATGGAGGCACTGCCCAAGGCACATGGCAAGCCAGAGCTAAGCTGAATGGGCTGAGCAGTCTGCTAGGTTGCAGATGCAGGGGCTAAGGGTTAGATTCACTTTAGGAACCTATGTCCAAAGTTTAGCTGCCACAGACATTCTCAAAAATACTGCTCAGCTTCTTCTAACACTTTAGATGCTTAACTTTCTGCCAACAGCCACATGCAGAGCCGCCTAAGTCCTGCAGCCAACCCACAGCAATTAAGCTGCCTGGAACCCTAATGCAGCGGCATTTCAGACTAAGCATTCTTCTGCCTATGTTACCCAGAGGACCCCATCCAGCCTTAATTCTGGTTTTGCTAGCTTTTGATTGCTTGCCTTTGTGACCTTAATATTTTTTAACATTTTGTGGTATGGGTGTGTAATTTCCTATATTTTTAGAAAAGCAAACTGAAAAGAACCCAGAATTCCTATCACGTGGAACCATATTGACACCCACATGGGTCACCTTCAGGGCTAGAATCTCTAGATTCACCACCAAGACCCCTGCCTTGTGAGCTAAAAGCAGTACCAGGCTGTCATCTTCTGTGTAGCCGCACATTGAAAAAGAATGAGACACACACTTTGTCAGTGGCTTTTACAGATATTTTTTGACAGCAGAGGAATGATGAGGTTCAGGAATTAAGTTGCATTCCAGGCTCTGGAAAGGAGCGTGCTCTAGTAGATGCAGACCCCTCTGCCCCTGTTTGTCCCATGCCTGATACCTTCTGCTCCCAGGGAGTACAGAACAGAATCCTACATCATTAATGCAGCAGCTTTCCTCCCACTTTCCTGCAGCCTGTCCCTGTCCCAGTCTTCTCTTCCCCCCCCCATGTTTCATTCTCCCCACAGCTTAGCCATCGCAGTCAGACTCCATCCCTTCGGCTTCAAAACAAAAGTCCTCTATGACATGAGCTAAAGGAGAAACTATATCAGTTGCCGTGACATTTGAATGTATATGACTCCATCCAACACACAGCAATGAAAAACATACATGCTAGCCAGAGTGTTCGAAATGCACTAGCTACTTTGCAGTATGCGCCTTCCTCTTTATGAAAGAAATCATTTTTATTTAAAAGTGGTTGTAATTAATTAATTATCCATGATATTTGTCCCCAGAACAATAGAGATTAAAGTCTCTAGACCATCTCCTATCAAAATAACATGCTTCCCTTTGAACATGTCATTAGCACTGTTTTCCATCTGGCTGTTGGCAAAGATTTTGCGTTTGCTCAGAAATGCTCAAAGTTCATCAATTATAGCACACAGAAGCCATTATCTGTCTTTTCTTTTATTAAGATATTTGTTTGAGGATCGGAGAGGGAGGCTAGTTTTCAAGAAAGAAAGAAGGCAAGCATCTGACTGCTGTAATCTCTACGGCAATAATTACATCTCAATCTGGATTGCAAAATGGATGTAAAGTGTAACTCCATCCTTGACAGTAAGAAGAAACCAGTATTCAGATACATATAAGAATGCCAAGATAATCACTGTAACTAACCAATGTTCACAGGTTAGTTACATGTGAGTAACTAACATGTAAAATACCTTCAACGGAGGCATTAGAAGATACAGTGCTGGGATAATGTACCAGACTTTACCACCAGCAGACTGCGGGTCACTCAAATGAACTGAATTATGGAGTCCTGTCAAAACTGCACTTCACTCACATTCACTATTAAACCTGATCCTTGCCAGTATCTATCCCTTTCCTGAGCACTCAAAATAAACTACCAATATCATTCAAACATTTGAAGAAAAATTCAGTTTCGGAAAAATAAAGGCACAACAACTGTCATCTGGCTAGCAGCACTAGGAAGAGGGTTAGATGATTTAAAACTGACTCATTACACCACTAGTAAAAATAGAACTAGAAACGCAGAAAAAGCATTGCCAGAACAAACATTCATGTTTGCATGTAAGGCTGCCTGTAAACTCTCACAAAGACGGCCTTTCCAGGTGTGATACCCATTAATGTGTCATTAAGCAATTATTTCATCTTATTTTGAGGTGAAAGGAGCAAGTTATTGACTCTGAGAAATGTTCAGTGCAACTCACTTGTACCCTTCACGTATCTCCTATTCAATACGGGTTAAATCCTCCCACTGGTCTACAGAGCAACAAGAAACCTGGATTTAGTTCCCAACTCTGCCACAGACTTCCTGTGTGATTTGGAGCAAGTCACTTAATCTCCCTATGCCTCATTTCCCTTCTGTAAAATGGGGATGACAGCAACATCCTTTCTCCCACCCTTTGTCTGCCTTGTATATTTAGGCTGTAAACTCTTCATAGCAGGGATAATATCATACTACATATATATACAGTTCCCAGCACAATGGAGTCCTGACCTCCCTTTAACCTCTCAGTATTATTATAATACAACTAAAAACAACAGATTTTATTAGTCATAAAATATAGTCCCTTACAATTACAATACTAGAAAAGACATAAGGGTTTAACATAATGGAACAGATAATGTAAAATCAGCTGCAACCTCAACTCATTCACAAGCTGAAATCGAAAACGCTTTTTCAACCAATAAAGGGGAATCCATTTTTTTAAGAATCTGATGGACAATATGGGACATTGATCATGAACCTGTTCCTTTAGCTACCTCTTTTCATCCCAAACCTGTAGGTTTTAAAGTCTAAAGTTAATTTCAGACATTTCCAATTTCCTCTGAAAAGCTCTCTTTGCTTTGATTATAACAATGGCTATAGTTTTCAAAGTTATATCTCTAATGCCATAGATTCAGTATGCCAAAGTCTCTTTTCAGTTACACCAGCAAAAGCAATGAGGGTGCACAGAGGTATGCCCACAGAATTCGGTCCAAGGTTTATAATGTTTCTAGACAAGTCTCCAAAAAAAGGTGCCACCTTTGACCTAAGAGGTAAAGCATCCCATTTATTTTCAACTTCTCAAATGTAAAAGCATACAGTATGATCAATAAAAGTATGTCTGCTACACTGTAGCGTTTCAGACGTCAGTGAATCCTGCATCTGATAATGACTACTCCAAAGATCACAGCTCAAAATTCCCCAGAACAAAATATCAAAAATAAACATACATTTTCCCCCCCAAGAGATTTCTTCCACTCTTGCTCTGACACCCACCAAAACGAAAATTTTGAACCACACAGACATACATGGGCCAGATCCTCCACTGCAAGTCAACCTCACTCTATTGACTTCAGTAGATCTGCAGCAGTTTACACCTGTGAATCCATCCCAATAAATAGAGTAACCCTATTATTATGCATCCATAGCTTGTGTCCTTCACAGAAAACCAAGTCAGGGATCCAAATTAGAGGATACTGCAGAAAGGAGAGAAGGGATTTAAATATCCACCTTGAAATACAACTCCAGAAATTCTCCCACAGCAGTGAAACATGTTGAATGGATCATATCCAGGAGGCCAGAAAAATACCAGCCATTTGCTGGCCAGGTTGCTGAACACAGAATTTGGCTCTTAAAATGCACAACTTTTATTTTAACTATTGGTGTTTTGTAAGTATGTTCCCTTAAAAACAAACCAGGCTCATTGGAGGTATTGTTTGCACAATGTGTTGCTATGGCTACTGTTACCAGTACTTGTTTTTAATGAATTTAAAGTAGAGCAAAAAAGTCAAGTAAAAACCTATGTAAATGGCCATTAGTCTTGCCCTTGTAAAGAGAGATGTTAAACTCTGACCTTTCTGAAGACATTCATAACCTATCTTTTGGGTATGAATATATAGACTGTTACATTTTTGGTTTTTTGGGTTTTTTTTTAAACCCTTACTTGGCTCCTTGTTTAGCTTTTCCACCCTTAAATGCTAAACAGTGAGATATCCATTTCTCCAGAAGGAAAAGTAGTACACCAAATAGAAAGGCTCTGCTTCTCTGAAAAAGAGCCTTCCATATTTTCACTGAGTACCAGCCATAAAACGCTAATACTAATGGTCTTTCCTGTACTTGACCCTTAATATATACAGCATTTGAACCCCTCTGTGTCAGCACAATCACAGCTGTAGGACCAGACCTGCTGGTTCCTCTCAGCCAATCAGGGGAACTGGCCAACCAGTTCTGTCCTACCACAACTCATCTGAGCTCATTAATCTGCAGGCAGGCTGCGCTGACTAGTTTTCAGGCTCAGTTGAAGGTGCTCAATCCTGACATTCTGTTAATACCAAAACACATCTTGATTATGTGGCACCATGGACAAAATCATCTTTTATATCATACTTTGCATCTAATTCTTTACCAGCCCAACTTAAAACAACACCCCTCTTCCAGGAATAAAATATAAAGGAAACCTGTGCTGTTTCAAACAGTACTGGATGTCATCATCTTTTCAGCACACAATCCTCCTAAAGCAAAACTATTTTGGAAGAGTCAGGGCACTCAAGCTTTGTCATTAACACTTGGACCTGGTACCACAAGACTTTCAACAAATAAAAAATTCTACTAATGACTGTCCAACGTGAATTTCTTTGTATATATTGAAGCTCTTTGAATCACAAGAATTTCTTGATTTTATTTTAAATCAAAAAGACATCTTTATTGTTTATAGGTACTCAGTGTACCAATCTCATGTGATTAGTTTAAGCACTAGTATTTGCCAGTAACAATTCTGTCTAAATGACAAACTAAGGTCCCAATCCTGCAAACGGTTATGCACCTGATTAATTTTACCCATGTGAGTTGCCCCATTGACTATAATGGGATCACTCACATGTGCAGAGTTTAAGCACATGTGTAAGTGTTTGTAGGATCGGGGCCAAAATTTCTAAGCCATTTATCCTCTCTGTATGATCCAAGCTAGAACTGAATTGTAACACTGTCCACATCAATTATCCTTCTCTTTTCATTCCTGCCAAATGATTTTAAATGGAAACACAAAATTGCGGTTTTGGTGTGATTGCACTTTGAGTATGAACGGGAAAACAATGAACAATGAAAACTATAAATGCTTCAATCAGGCTACATAATATTAAATCTTAACATTCATAAGGGATGGTCTTAAACTGCACAACCTGGATCCAGATCAAGATTCAGATTTAAAATACTCCGAAAGTTGGATTGTATTTGGGTTTGGGGATCAGGCGTACCTCAGTTCTCATTGTAAAGCACAGTAACCCAACAGTGAGAATGTTTAATTTTTTTCTTTTAGCAGTTGGTGTTGCTTTTTTCTGTATATCTAATATAAAAGATTCTAATGGAAAAATAGTCATTCTTATTGCAAAGAAATCTCTGCAGATATTCACACTGGCCATACATGCTCTCCTTTTATGTTCACCATCAACAAATGTACAGGTTGTCAAGTTTTAGTCATGTAGATGTTCCTTGAATGTGAACTTCAAAGTTGCAATTTTAAACGTGCATGAATGAGTATCCTCTCCAGAAGTATATGAACACACATTCAAGAGGTAAAAGTAACAACATCATGATTACCTGATCAACCGCAACTAAACACTATATGAATGACTAAAATGAAGCCAAATTACTGTAACCCTCTGAAAGAGTCAAATAAATTAGAGATAAAAAAAACATATATAGCAAGGCCCTACTTAAATTGCGGGATAATTGTCAAAAAATTGCAACTGAGTTGCAGATACGCTGTGGAAAATTGCAGAAAAATAATAACGGACCTTATTTTTTGCAGTAATAAAGTCCACTATTACTTTTCTGCTATTTTCTGCTGTCAGCTGGTGCTCTCATTCTCTGCCCCAGGACAGCCAGGGCTCCAACTGTCAAAACTGTAGTGGAAGCCTAATATTGCAGAATCCGCAATTTCTGTGATATCGCAAGTTAAGTAGGGCCTTACATATTAGGCCAGTTAGTTCATTCCCCTGCCAAAACATGATTGTTCCCTGTAGTATATTTTAGGTAATTCATCTTGTCCATTTTTTAAAGTCTTAACCAATGGAGCATTCCCTAGTTCTTTTTGGAGAATATGTGTATACAAAAATAAATTCCCTCATTAAGGTAGAGGATCTGAAGTTTATTCAACTAGTACTGATTTCATTCTCTTTCCTCCACCCCAACAAACATGATAAGCACATGGATTGCTAAAATACTTGTCCAAATTTTAATATATAACCAACTTCGGTATGTTTTGCTGCTGAAAACAGACTTAATTTCTTACTCTTATAACCATACAGTTTGCTTGCTCTGGCGTGCTATGTTGATAGAAAAAACGTCTTCCGTGTCTATAGCAAGTGGTTTCTGGAGCACATTTGTTAGGGACACGTCTCAGGCCTGGATCAAATTTAGTTTATAAAAAGCCTAATAACCGTTGCTGGACGATGCAGGACCTATGCTTGTGGATTTTCTATACACATAGGAAAAAAATGGTTGATTGTAACTGCCAGCCTGTCAGAAGTATTCATCATTAGATTTGCCACAAAAGTCACACACAAACGTAACCCCTCAGACCTCCCACCCCTTTGAAATTCAATTCCCATTGTGAAAAAGCTGTTCCTGATGCCATTTTTGGCAAAAATATGTGAAATTCAGTTCTTTTTGGTGTTATCTTTGGCTCTAAAAATACTAACACTCTGCAAAAATGTATTTGATGCCTTAAAAACATTTGAATTGTTACTATTTTTATATCAGATTATTATGGACATCATTATTTGACTGCTCATATTCCTTAAAAACATCTGAACAGAAGAAGACTATGACAAGTGGCTTTCCCTACAACCCTCGTCATTCTATATTAGGGATTTAATAATGCTGCTCATCACCTTATTGTCTGAATGCAACTGAAGAAATCATTTTAGCAGTATAAAATGTCAGGTTCATCTATAAGACTTTCTTACAGGAAAAACGAAGAATTGTTATTTATATACTTTTGTTTTAACTTACAATTCAATAAAAATAAACATCAGAAGTATAGTTATTCCGTAATGTGGCTGCTGACTAGAATTCTTCAGTTGATTAAGTAGGAACGCCACAAAAGGTAAAGAAGCTAACGGAACTATAAGAATATGAGCAAGCTACCAGAAGAAACTGAATCAAATAGTTCAGGACCCAATGTTAAGATATACATCTGCTATAAATAAAACCCACAAGATTTTATTACTAAGAACTGGGTATCAGAAGAATCATTACACGTAATTTAAAATCTGTTTGGCACTGAACAGCGTAGTCAGTCAATCTATTTCTCTTGCTGCTGCAATTTTATTTATCAAGGGATATCTTTAGATGATGGGAGCAATGATAACCTAAACAACAGAGCCTTGAAGTTTTGGATGTAAATAAATATCAATAGGTTTTTTTTCCTGCTTTTGACGCTGGTGTGGATGCATTTCTTTACTGTACAATGCCAGTTCCAGCAGTATTCGTTGGGTGGTAAACTGGAATCTGTCATTTCCAAAGAAGTTATGAAACTCCACCCAAGCAAAGCCTTTAAAATGATACAATAGGCAGAAGTACAGTATTTCCAAAATCAAAGTTAGCTTGTTGGGCTCAAGTGGTGCAGTACTGCATATGTTCTGTTTCCAGATTTGCAGCCTTCTTAATAATATAGCCGTTGGCTACATTTTTGAGTCTACTTATATAAATAGTATCTGTTCTGTGATAGAAGCCTAAGAAAATGCTTTGGGCTCTACGATGATATAAGCAGCGTAACTCAAAAGTACTGCCACTTCCAAGATAAAGAAAAGCAATGCTGCATTTTTGAGCCACATTCCAGTCCCAATGAAGTTAGTGGCCAAACTCCCACTGATTTATATACAACTAAGAACTGATTATTGTTTATGGGTTTTTGCTTTGCTTTGTTTTTTACATTACGTGAAGTTTCCTGCTGCCATAACATCAGTGGAAGTTTTGCCATTTACTTCAACAGAGCAGGAACTGGACTGTGTGAGCTTTGTATTTATCAGGTGGGATTCATTTATTGAACATCATGCATTTTAAACAGAAAATCAGAGCTCTATAATCCATTGAGACTTATCTCAAAATTCTTTGTGATAGGACCAACTAAAGTCTATTTCAGCCTTTGGAACAAGTACAAAAAAACCCAGTTAATATTGTGAAGTGTTTGACAACATATAAACATAATGGAATGAAAGATCCAATACAGTAACTTGATAGAATTTAGAACCGCACAGAAGGAATGTAATGTGAATATACAATCCTTAACATTACTGTTTTCTGAACATATAAAGATTTACAGATCATAGAAAACTTACCTTGATATGAGCTGCTGGATCTGGGACAGTCTGAATCATGTCCTTTAACAGGCCAATGTGTTTACCAGAAGTTCAAACCCCAAGGCTGCTGCATAACCAAGAAAACAAAATCACGTAAGGTTTTGTATGCTTATATTTATTTTCAATAAGATTCTGTTTTCTTTTCTGGAGAATTAAGGGGCTTTTTTGTCCCAAGAGCAAATACAACTGATTCTCTAAGTAAGACATCATTGTTTCTATAGCCTCCGTTAAGATTATTTCTTAATATAGAAAACAATGTCAGGGCTTGAACTTAATTGGCAATTTTCCATGAGTAAGAACTGCAGGATTGGGCTGTAATTGTATAGCACAGGTATTCTTAATGCAGGGCACAGTTGCTCTAGAATTCCTTCTTCCAATGTTAGATAGGTGCACTATAGTTGGGGCAGATCCTCAGCTGATGTAAATAAGCATAGCTTCAGTGGAGCTGTATCCATTTACAAGAGCTGAGGATCTGGCCCATCATCAATAGCATTTTAAAACACAGACCTTTTGAAATTTGCAGTATATGACTAATAATATTATTTAGATAATGTTTTATTTTCTTAAGTAATGTCTCATCTAAAATAATGTATTGTTCAATAACAAGAACATTAGCTATGTGCTAATGAGTCATGGGTTGTAACAAAAAAAAACCTAGAAAATATAAGGTAGAAAAATAACACTTCGTTTCATTTAAAGCAAAAGGTACCTCATTTTTCTTTGCTTTCCCTTAAAAGCCTGGAAAATCCCCATTTCCCAAGCAGAGTGATTCCATTAGATCCTTGAACTCCTGCTTGTCTAATAAGAGGATATTATTAATAATATTGTCCTTGCAGCTAAGTTAGTTTGGGGCTTGAACTTCTATTTACTTGTTCAGGGCCAAAGGCCGATACTTTGACTCACACTGTGTCATACCTTACTCCATGAGTAGCCAAGTTCCTTCAATGGGACCACTTGTGGAATAAGGCATAACTTAATGTAAGATATCAGAGTTTGGCCTTTAGTGAATTTTCCCTTTACTATTCAAAGGGAAATTGAAGTCAATGGGAATTGGATAAGTAAACTTTAAGACCCAATTCAGAAACACAATGCAACCAAAATTCCCAATTAAGTGAACCACTGGTGCAATTTCCCCAGCTAATCATGGAAGATCATATGGGATATTGGAGTGATTGTATTCTTTGGAGATTTCTCTCCCATGTGATTTAAAGTGTTAGTACAAATACATGCAAAATAGATCGTCCAATTTTACTTTTTTTAGGAAAGCTAGGTTCATTTGTTCAATAAATTAACTCCTTTTTCAACTGCATAACTCTTTTCAAATGTCAGCAGCAGCATCCATTGCCTTTTATGGGATGAAAGTTTTAAGCTCTCAAAACGTGATATATTAAAATATTAGAGTTGTATAAATTGCAAAATAGAAAATTTAATTTAAGCTCCTAGAATTTAAGCTCCATGTTAGCTGCACTTTGTGTGATTTTATTTCATTCCCTCTGTCAACATGTTGATCATTTTTACAGCCATTGGAAAAATGTGAAAATGTATCAAAGAACATTTAGAATTTTGCTGTGTCTCAGTGGTTATTTTTGTCAGACTAAAGTAATGCAGGTTTGCCTAACATGCAAATACATATTATTCCCCCAATCTATTTTGAATGGTTTAACTCAGGTTTTAAGAAGACAGCTAGACTCAGTCACATATTATGACTGAATTGCTAACAAAGATAAGCCCTGAAAATGTTTGTGACCCTCTCCCTGCAAGGTGCTCATTTACTCATGGGAGGTGAAACTCCCACTTAAGTCAGTGGGACATTTAGGTGTTCTGCACTTTGCAGGACTAGAATCATAGTGAGTTAGACTAATGGGAGACACAGAGAAGAATGGACAGGGAGTATCCATGATAAACAAAGCTGAGCATGCCCATGCAGGTCGCAAGCTAGAATTCCACTTCATGGATCTGACCAGGGAGGATTTGCAGTCTGTGAATTTTGCAGGTTTGGTGGAAGAAGCTTGGTTAAGAGTTTTGCCCAGCTTGCCCACCTCCTTTATCACATATGCAGAAAAAGCTGCCTAAATTTAGCCCATAAAAAAAGATTTGGAGCTAGTTTTTCAAAGGATTTTAGGTGACTAAATATGCAGATAGATGCTTCATGAGATTTTCAAAAGCACCTACGTGCCTAACTCCCATTGAATTAAATAGGAATTAGCCACTTAGGCCCTTTGTAAAGCCCACTAGGCACCTGTCTGCATCTTTGGACACCTAAATACCTTTAAAAATCTGGCCATTGGTACTCAAAGAATGTAAATACATCAATTCAGTAATTTACCCGTACTAACATATGCGGGCGTCACACTGCATGGGAAAACTATGGCAAGCATCAACTTAGTACTTTTGGAACAGAATCACCGGACTTTTTAGGGCACATATATGCTGCAATTAAAAACCTGCAGCTGGCCCGTGCCAGCTGACTTGAACTCATGGAGCTCAGGCTAAAGGACTGCTTAATTGCAGTGTAGGCATTCGGGCTCAGGATGGAGCCCAGGCTCTAGGACCCTGCAAGATGGGCGGGTGCCAGAGCATCTACACTGCAATTAAACAGCTCCTTCGCCTGAGCGTCATGAGCCTGAGTTAGTGTAGACATACCCTCAGAGTTCAAGCTTGCATGGAGCTAACAGCCAGGGGCAGCAGATTAGGCAAAGCTGACTAGATTATGCTGGTACTCCTTCATTCTACACCTAGGCACCAGGACAAAGAATTATTTACTAAAGAGAGGATGGGAGAAATTTGTAAATCAAACTGGACCTCAAAGAAAATGTTTGTTCAATCTGAGTTTGAAACATGGCTAGGTAATTGTTATGGCAATTTTACATTTCTCCTCTTTTAGGCACTAGCTAGTAGCAGTGATCCCAAATGGAGGTTGCTGTTTTAAGAGCAGATGTCACAGTTCAGGGCCACAGCACCTGTATTTTCCACTTGTGGTCCACTAAGGGCACCCACTCTAGGCTCCTGGCTCCTTAGCCATCATCTCTGTTGGGCAGAGACCCATGTCTCTCTCCTTCTTGACCAGAGGTTTTCCAGGCTGCACACTTTCCAGCCTATGCTCTGATGTTCCCAGTGAGACAGACTGCCTAAGAGGCCAACATCTGCACTTTGCTTTCTCTCCAGATGCTATGTCCCAGCGTATTGCCTGCTGTGATAGGCTGTGCGTCACACACTCACATTAACCTTAAAGGAGTTAACGTAGACCAGATGGGCCAATTAACCTATTAGGCTGCAAACTGGGGGGCATTTAGGCTGACAGGAGAGCCCTAACTAAAGGAAACGCACCTGTGCAGGAACAGGTGGGACTTTTATAAAAACAGGGAACTGGTAGCAGAAAAGAGACCACAGTCTCTCTCCCTAGGGCAAGAGAGAAAAAGGGATTTCAGCTCAAGAAGAAGGGTTTGTCTAACAGACCCAGTATATAGGGATTTAGCTAGAAGGGTGGAGAATAAGAGCAGGGACAGGCAAGGTAGGAAGAAGTCCAGAGAAGTGGTAAGAAGTTTGGTGCTCATACAGACCATGGGTGCTAGAGGAAGGGTTCCTGGACTGGAGCCCAGAGGAGAAGGCAGGCCTAGATTCCCTTAACAGCCCCTGTAGGAGTGGCATAGTCTGGGCAGTGAATTTGAAGGCTATATGGGTCCATTTGTTCTGGCTACTGAGGGAGTGGTTCAGCCAGGGCAGTGGACTTAAGGACTGTCTGGGGTGGCGAGGAAGACCTTGATAGTACCCGAGAAGGAAAGGCCTGTTGTGAGTTGGCTGAAAGGTTAGGCCATGAAGAGGAGGCACGGCAGCTCCGGAGGAGCAAGAGAGGGGCGCAGAGCGAGACGACAGGCTGCGGAACTGCAAGAAGAGGGCATTGGTCTGGCTGAGCTAATATCCAGTCATGGCCAGTAGGAGGTGATCGGACAGTGAATAGAGGCCCCCGGGACACCTCTGATTATGTCACCACGCAGAGCTAATCGAGCTCTTTCCCCTTAAGAATAAATATATTACTGAGAAAACACATTAAAGCCAAGAACCTACACACTTGCAAAAAGCTTGCCAAAGGTTACCTTGATGCCACCTTGGCCTCTGGTAAGTGTCAGACCTAGATAACTATTTACAGCTTCTTCAGGCCAGAAATGGGGTCCTTCTAAATCCCAGGCTACAGAAAGCATAGCTTCGCATTTCTACCTAAGCAAATTACTGTCAATAAAACCTTGGGGTTTTTTCCCCTTCTAAACAAAACCATTATTTAAATCATTTCAGTTCCACCTTTACTGATTAGAAGTAGAAGTTTCAGACTTCTGGGACTAACTCTCTGAACCAGATGGTATTTGTTCAAATTCCCCATCCCGAGTTTCACGCATATCACATTGTGCTTAAGCGTTTTCCTGAATCAGGGCCTAAATGTTGAGTGATAGAATATTTTAGTGTCTACAGAGCAGTTCCTAACACTAACTGTACTTCAGCAAAATTCTTATAGTTCCAGGTGTCCCTAGTTTACACAAAGTTTCACTCACTTTGCTTTACAAGCACATATGTAGAGCATAACGAAGTAGCATTTGCTCATTAGAAACTAAATTATGGAGGACAAATTACACACTGGTGTTCAGGTCTATTTGAACCCCAATGAAAAATTTTTTTTTAAAAAATTATGGTACAGGCTGCAATCAACTCAACCCAGATATGCATTTTTACTGTCATGCCCCCTACCAATAACATGTAAATACCATATTTGAAGACAGATATTAACTATAGAGTTTATTGCCCTTTCCATTCATACTTACAACTGTAACTGGATTATGTTGAAGTCGCATGCTTACATCAAAGAGCCCTGGAAATACGAACAGCTTTGGAGTTCACCAGATGTGATTAAATTGTTTTCCCTTTTTATAGTCCTATCAAAAGGATCAGTCTATTTAACGTACACACAGATAGCTTCTTAGCTATTTGGCAGAGTCTCCCCTCTACTCTAGGGGGTCTATTCACCTTACTCTTCCACAAGTAGGTGTTTCCCCTGTGCAATCTTTCCCTTGATGATGAGAGCATACACTATTTTTTCATGAATTGGCACCTTATGCTCACCTAGATGCAGGTTCTACACACTCCACTAAAACACAATAAGAGAGTATGTCCTGCCATTCAGTTTAACAGTTGGACACAGATTTAGGTCCAAATTCCACTCCGAGCTCCGTGTACTGAAACTCAGAGCAGAATCTGGCTCTTATAATTTAGAAGTATAATTTAGAATTACGTTGTGTCAGTTAATATTTTTGTCACTCAAAGCATGACATTTTCAGTGGAGTTATACTAGAGATTTGGCCCAAAATATCTATCTGCAAAATGTTTAATATGCAAACTCCAGCTTGTTACATCTATAGTCATCATTAGCCATAAGGGAAGCCTCTGTATATGAAAACTGACCTGCTACATTTCATGGGTCGGACTCTCAGCTGGTGTAAATTGGTATAGCTCCACTGAAGGCAATGATCATATTAAAGAAACACCCAAAAACAGCCCGTTATAGAACAAAGGATAATGGAATTTTATTCAGCAGCCCCCTTCCAGCTAATAATTACATTCTGGGAACAGCCTCTTATCACCCCTTCAAAACGGCAGCCAACCAGCATCACAAACTTACACTTCACAAATACGTAGGCATAAGATAATGTGAAAAGCTGTGCATGGTAGGCAGCAGTGGAAATTTTACTTACACACACAGAGACAAGTGTAATGTGATGAATAATATGATATGGTATTGTGCAGAAGTTTTGTTAGCATGAGGGCTTTTGGGATCGTTACTATAATTCATGGGGGTGAATCCATGAGTGAGTTATACAAATCATCCCAAATGAGTGCCAGGAGATGGAGTGTCCTTTCCATAAAACATGGAGCTAACCTGCACACATTTTGACTGTGTTGTCGGCATAGTAGGTTAAAAACCTCCCTTTTGTGCTAAACAGTGCCCCTTGGTTGGAGAGCCACGGAGACCATGGAGCAGCATGACAGAAGCTTTGGAAAACCCTCTTTAGAACATGGAATTGTGTTGAGAAGTCATATTTCCACCCAGATAAATCATTTTAGCTGCTGCTTATTTTAAGTTCCAACCCTCAGATCTCATGGGGAGGATATAGCCCTAAATTAGCTATTAAACAGAAGGACCATCCAAAAAATTTTTTTTTATTATTATTAGCTTCCAACATAATATGCCTCTGACCAATACCATTTTTATTGTTTGGCAAAATACCATGTCTTTATTCAAAACTATAACCTGGATTATGTATCAGTGTGGAATGCAGTGCAGCTATTCTTGAATCTCCCAACTATGTATAAAAGAGTTTGGAATTCCCTAAGCAGTATCTCTACACTCCAGGCCATTTACAAATGTGGTTAAAATGGATGAAGTAATATCTTAAGAAAGGAAGGAGACCTTTGAGTCACGTCTGACACATTTAACTACAATGACTGCTTTCCATAGTTCAAAGTTTTGACTGTCTATTTTAATACAGTGTAGAAGTGTTTGATAATGATTAGTCCCTGATGCTTATCCTGTTACAGGATACTTATACACATGCATGAGATACCTTGGGGAGGGTAAAGAATGTATCCATGACTCTGTGGATTCCAACTGGAAAACCACAGATTTCACCAAAAAAGCTGCTGGATCGAATCAAACCCTTGCTTGGTCTGTTTTGTTGCCATTCTTTTTCACTCCAGGTCAGTTTTGTCATATTTCTATATCAACATTTTCAGGCTATCTGCTAACCTGAAGGTGCAGAGCAATAAACTCCACAAAAACAAGCCATACCACATTGGAGTGACCGCCATGTAATTTCTGTCTGAAGGTTACAATTATGCACACAAGCACTCTACAGAAATACAACTTTCCAAAGAAAAACAGGGCCTCGCCTGAAAGTAAGGTGACGTCAGGATAGGAATATATCTGCAAATGGTGGTTCTCTCCAATTTATGCTTAGCTCACTGTTAAAGACAAAGTCCTTTTTAAAAGCTTTAACCCATGCAATACTTAATCTGAGATGATGCAATTTATATACATGTAATAAAAGGCAAAGAAATATTGAGAAATTATTTCAAGACTAAAGTCACAAACTAGGGAAATGGAATATCTTTTGTTGAAAGGCAAAATCAAATAAGAGTATTTTTGAAAGCACAATTATGAAATCCATCTCAATAATAATGGGTAACCAAGTAGATATTCTCACAATGCATACTATGTATATGATTCCTGCAAGCCTTCCATAGGCAGAACTCCCTTTAACTTTAAAACAGTTCTATGGTTAGAGGACTTGCATAATCAGCCCCAGACTTGGCACATGAAACCATAAAACCTGTGGCTTCAGGCTGCTCACTGATCTGGACTACCTAGGAATGTAAAGGAGAATTATTATTATTTCTCAACTTTCTATATTTTTAAGTAAGTCTCTAGTCTTTTTCATTGCAAAGACAACTTTGAAAGATGTCCTCAGATCACTAGCTGAAAGTGTGTTACAGATTTTTTCTGAAGATCACATGTGTTCACCAGAGCTAAAGTGGGGTCTACGAACACCATGGTGAGAGCTCCTTTTGCAAGTACTCTGGATCAGTATCCAGTGGCAAGATACGTTTCATACAGCATGGTTCTATCACATATCTATAAGACTGTTTGCCATTCACTTAAAAAGAACTGTTTTACATATACTCAGTGAATGTGCTGGATAAAAATCAATATAGTTTTTGTATTACACAACATTGTGATTCAAATAGTAACACTTTCAGACATATTTAAGTACCTACCACAAGGTTGATGCACTCTAAATAAGAAACAATAAACAATAACATTTTAAAATATCTAAATAAAACTGGATGAATACCTCACATTTTCTGTGAACATTTACTTGATTAAACAATTGAATTTGCAAAATCCAGGATGGTAGAAGCCACACATTTTAAACAAATATTAGAAAAATAAATTAGATCAATGTAGATTAAATTTTTACCTTAAATTTAAGTAATTGTGCAAGAAACCTCATTCTATGAATTAGTCACCCCATCATGAAACATACAGTGCCATGGGACCCAAGTATCCAATCAAAATTACACAGTACTGCTTAGATTTTGAATACTTGAAATGAATGATTCCACAAACTATGAACAGACCAAACATTACTCATAGAAATTGAGTGAATAATTTTGAACAGCAAACTCAAAGTCATCAGAAGCTGTCTGCAGAGAATTCATGAACCAAACCAGAGGTTAGATTTATTGAGTAAATTATCTGCTGCAAATTATTCACCCAGATCTGCCAAATACAGCAAAGTTCCGTCATTTTATAAGTTAGCATGAGTATATAATGACTAAAATTAGCTTTATGTGAGAAATAAAGTGCAAGCTCTAAGCAGCTTAGCTTAGATATATATGAGCAGGAAATAAAATATAGGTAACATTTGCTTTATTTCTCTTCTATTTCCCTTTGCAGTCATATGCACGATATACCTTTTGTTCAGCAATAGAATTTATCAGAGGAAAATCTATTGTATTATAGAAATGCAGGCTTTCATAACAGGAGGAATGTCTCAATGAAGTGAAAGGCCAACCCCCTATCTGCAAAATTTTCTTTATGAGCAGTATTTTTTTGTGGTTTTCTCTTACACTTGTGGCCATATTCATGCTTGTTGGTTCAGGATGGTGCAAAATACACGTCTGCAATACCCTTGGTCACTGAACCCCAATGGATTCACCCAAAGGAAGGATGTCAATTAGATTATATTTTCTCCTCCTTTGGGAGCCTGAAAAAGGAGGAAGCATAAATTTCCTTCACAGGAGGAGACAGCTGTGGAGATGTGTTCACTCAGCACATCCCCTGACTGCCCAGTCCAGATCTCCTCTCCTGCTGCCACCGCCAGCTTTTATGCTTTGGTAGCCCAATGGCCCTTTTGGTGGCAAAGAGGAGGTTTTAACTACTTGACACCACTGCAGCCTTCCCCCTGGCAGGTTTTCTACCAGTGGAGTCCTGCACCTGAGTTTACAGCAGGAGAAGTATTGGGCTTGCTATAACGCATGTTTTTCTGAAACAGTTAATTCAAAAGCAGAATACTTCAGTGTAAATTGCATTGCATGGCCTGTGAGTGAAGCATATTCTCCATATCATGCAGAATCTGTGGTAGACACTTCATCTGGACACAAATCATCTTTAATTTAGTTATGGATCCCAAGTCCTCCAAGGAGTGCAACAAGTTCAAGTGATGGTTCTGCATGCTGAATTTTTGCAGCTTGAGTACTGACATAATTGGAAGGGATAGAAACTCAGATATAATCAAAGTGCTCCATACTGAATATGCATCTGAGGAAGCACATGTACGTTTTTCCAACATGGGTTTGCATTAAGTGACACTCATGGAACCTGATCATTCCCCTCCTAGAGCCCTGTATGGAGGGTCCTTTTCTCATGCAAAAGGGTACTCAGCTGATTTGGCATCACCATCCCCTTTTGGGCATACGCCACAGGAATGAGGTGCACAACAAGGGAGTGGGTGACAAATGGGTCGGCTGGGGAGGGATGCAAATTACCCCATCTGGCAATGTGGAGATTCCATGGAAGAAATAATACAGCCTGATGCTGTATTACCTTTTGTTTGTAGCCCCATCTTGGGGATCCTGGGGGCATCTGGAACCAGGAGTTTGCTAGGGGGCCAAAGCCAACACAGATACATAGGGGCCTCCATGCAGATGTCTCTGGTCTCCCACAGATCACTGGGGATACACAATTTTGGGGGCAGGCTGTGGGACATAATCAATGAGGGAGCAAATCCCACCTAAACCCCAACAGAATGGCAGAGATTTCTCCTCTGTACTCCCTTCCTTCGATGGAATGGATGGTCCAACCTCCTGAAAAATCTTCCTAATATTCCTATTTCAGAAGTTAGTAACTTAAAGAACTGCTGGAATATGGGACCAGCACCTCCTAATGTTGGTGAAATCATGTCCCACCTCTATTTTTAGACTTTGATATGTATCCTTAAATGTTTGGGGTTATGCAGTCACTAATATTAGCCTGTATGAAATGACTGGCAATGTCTATTTTCTATTTCAAATTTATTAACATAAAAATTTAAATACATATGGTGATTCTTCTCTAACACATCAAATAAAAATTATCTTTTTGATTGCTGTTTTTAAGCAGAACAAATAGATAACACAAAAAAACATAGTTCATTAGAAAGTTAAAAATTCTTCTGATCCATTTTTCCTTACAATCCTATATGCTTTTCATCCTTGTCCTTTGTCTTTGGCATATACCCCTTATTTCTATTGGTTTAATTTCTGTTTTTAACTTTTGGCACTTCCATTTCAAATGTATGAACATAAAAAAAAACACACAGCTGTACAAACATGAGACATTTAGAAAGGAAAGTGACTTTCAATAAGTGTTGACTTTTATTGCAAAAAGCTCTGGAAAAGTATGTATCAGAAAGACTGGCATTTGCATTGCAATTTAAATCCAACCTTATTAATAAAAATGTGAATACATTATAAAAATAGAAATACGGTATATCCTTAGCTAAACCAAGAACATTGGAAGGATATAAGTCATCTTTAATAATACTTTGATTTGTGGCCTTCACAGCTTTGTTTTCATTTTATTTCAAATGCATTTGAAGAACGTCTATAAATAGCTAACACTGACTGAATATATAATTTTAGACTTATTTTTTTCAGCATCTGGATTCTGCAGCAGTTTAGTGGATGGATACATTGACCCTTCACTTGTGAAGCTGTAACATCTAAATAAGTCCTTAGAATAATTATTTTTGTGTGTATAAATGTATGTCCTAGAAGTGAATGGAAAACCACATCATAAAATTTACAACACATTATTTCACATTTAACTAGAAAAGGTGCAAGATTGAGTTAAAAATGTACAGGAATTCACTTCAAGTTAGTTTGAAACTCATTGGGCCAGTGGTAGATAGTTTATTTCCGTGGTTTTCAACCTGTGGTCCGCGGACCCCTTGCAGTGCACAGACTATGTCTAGGGGGTCTGTGAAAGGTGGCTGTTACCATAAAACAGAGGTTTTCAACCAGGGGTCTGCAGACTATGTCTAAGATTTCCAAAGAGGTCCATACCTCCATTCAAAATGTTTTAAGGGTCTGTAAATGAAAAAAGTTTGAAAACCATTGGTTTACTACTTCATTCCTCAAAAGGAGTGTCAATGATTTATCTAAATACACTATTTAGAAACAAAACACAAGAATAATGGACTCAGAGTACTGAGTCCACTTGACCATTAGGAGAAAAGTAAAGCAAAAACTAGTGGAGTTTCTGTAGGTTTGGCATTTAGATTACATGGAATTGTTAAAAAGTGCTACAACAAAAATGCGAAGGATTCTATTTAAACTGAGATAAAAAAGGAATTCAGAGTTAAGGCATTTTTAACTCACACTGACATGCATGGGTGAGGAAACTTACACAGTCCCCCAGCCCTGCAAAGACTTACACACGTGCTTAACTTTGTACATTGAGTGAAGTTTCACAGAAGTGAATGGGTCTACCTACAGTGTGTGAGGCATATGCATAACCCTTTGCAAAATCAGAGCTATAGTTGTCCAACTGGAACTCAAAAGTTGAGTGGTTTTCATTCAAGATCAGGACACAATGGGATAAATTAGGTCTATTTGTCCAAAGATTCAGCTGATCTTTCTAATAATAAGCTTGTAGAGCTGGTCAGGAATTTTCCAACTGAAGTTTTTTTCATCAGAAATAGCAATTCACCACAACCTAAACTGTTCACAGGAAGAGGTCAATTTCAACAAAACTCCCAATTTAATAAAAAAAAGGTTACGTTTCAAAATTGTCCAAACATCCCATTTCAAATTTTTTGAAATGCTATGTTCTGTTTTCCAGATCAAAATAACTTTTTATTTAAAAATTTTAGTTAATGTAATAGGTTAAAACAACTAAAAAGGTCAAAATTGAAATAAACATTTCAAAATTATTGAAAGAAAATGTTTCAACTGACCCAACATGAAAATATTTCAGATTATCAGTTTGTGAAAAAAAATCAATATTTTGACTTTTCAAATTATGTTTAATTTGGGATGGGGAAAAAAAATGGAAAACTCCAAAATTTTCACGGGATGGGAAAATTGTTTCCCACCAGCTCTAGAAGTTTGGAGGAGGAGACTGGGTGAGAGGAGGGTTTGTTAACAAGTAGAGTGTCCTTTTATATTAAATTGATATGTAATTGGTTGTTTTTATTGACCTAAGGCAAGCAGTTGGGCATCAATATACATTTATAAAATAAATAAGACAATGTAATGGTCTTATTACACTATTTCTGTGTCTTTCATCCTGCTAGATTTCCAAAAGCACTTGACCAACAGAGGGCTCAGTCCTGTTCATCTCATAGTGCATGGCAAAACTACCATTGACTTCACCCACTTCTCAATCCAGTGATCTCTGGAAAGAAACAACAGCTGTTTTAACAGCTATACTAACCCTAGAAAACAGTTTAGGCTAGGAAGTGAAGAAAGATAGCTAACTGAAACTACATTGGCAATTTAGAAACAATAATTATTAAAGATGTAATTTTAACTAGGACATTAAGATTAACACCCCTATTACTTCTGAAAATGCCATGGAATCTTTAGAGATCACAAGAGGGCAAGGTCTTGTTTTATATCTTATCAATATTTGGCCACTCCAAAAGCACCAGACACTTTACCCATACAAACCCCAAGGAAAGAACAAGAACTCCTATCTACTTTAGGCACTTATATGACTTAGTGTTTGAGGTACATAAATATATTAAGCACTATGAGGTGCTCAAATACCATGGTATTGAGCAACTCATAATCCTTAATATATTTATTTTGTAAATATCCTTAGGAAGTAGGGAGCAGAAGTGGGGAACAGACACAGACTAAATGACTTGACCAAAGTCACACAGGAAGTCTGTGGCAGAGCAAAGAATATAACATAGGTCTCCTTAATCTGAGGTTAGCAGGCTCTCTTTCCTCTATGAACTAGTACCACTTCCTACAGCACCTTGTTTTATCCTTAAAGCTGTCTCATCAAAGTACTAGCCTGACCTGCTTTTGTTTAGTTCGAAAGATCTAGTGAGATGACAAAGTGGGTTGCAGCCCACGAAAGCTTATGCCTGCAGAAATTTGTTAGTCTTTAAAGTGCTACAGGATTCATGTTGTTTTTAGTGAGATGACAGCTTCAGGTGTCTAATATAGCTATTATTGCTCCACATTCCCTCTCCTTCCCCTACTCTCACCTGCCCTCACCACACACCCTACACATACCCTTCCCCAAACTGCAGAATCACATCTTTGATCTTCAGCAAACACACATCAATAAATAAACCTATCATCCTTCTCAGATGTACTTGCCTCCCCCATCTCTTGATTTCAGCAATGACCATTTAAATGCTTATATAATAAATGTTTCTCTTTGTTTTGTTCCTCCGAGTTAAAGATACCACATTTATTCCCCTGCTAAATTATGATTAATTCTTATTGTATAGATGCCCCCAAACCAGAACCCCTAAAATTAGGATGTTCAAAATCTGGATGTAGATGCAGGTCCAAAGTTGTGTAGCTTTAGCCTATCTCCAAATGAAAAAAACAAAATGATCGTTGTGTTATGGCCCCCCTCCCACATAGCTGCAGTCTTACCCCCATACCAAGCCATATTTTGTGGAATGAAAAGAATACTTCCCTTATTTTTTTTCCTATGCCTTCACCCTCCTGCTGCAGATTCCCTCAACTCCTCCTCCTGAAACACACACTTTGCCCACATTTTTTTGCAATGATGACATCTAAAATCTTCTTTCTCATTCCAGTCTCTCACCCCCATCCCAGCGTTCAGCCAAAACTGAGGAACATTTCATCCAAAAATTATGCAGTTTCTCTCAGAGATTTTTCTAAAATCCTGCTGAGTCCTTTGTGCCGCTTCTAACCAACTTCTACAACACTTCGTAGTAATGAGGTAAACTAAGCATACAGCTTTCACGTCAGCTACCGTAACACTGTCAACAGAGTTGGAATGTCTAGGGCAGGGGTCGGGAACCTTTTTGGCTGAGAGAGCCATGAACGCCACATATTTTAAAATGTAATTCCATGAGAGCAATACAATATGTTTAAAACTAAACATATGTGTGTGAGTGTGTCCTCCTCCGCAGTGAAATTAACAAGACGTCAATTTCACTGCGGAGAGTGTGTCCTGCTCCGGTTGTGCAGTGAAATTGACAAGGCAGAGTCAGTTTCACTGTGGAGAGCAGTTCCTACTTTGCAGATTTTCACCTACCGCGGGGGTCTAGGAACCTAATACCTGCGATAAGTGAGGGATCACTGTACATGAGAATGTTTTATATTTTTAACATTATTATTTTTTTATTAAAGATTTGTCTGCGAGCCAGATGCAGCCATCAAAAGAGCCACATCTGGCTCGCGAGCCATAGGTTCCCAACCCCTGGTCTAGGGAGACTATTCACAATCACTACAGCTTTGCCTCTGGTGTCTCAAGCATAATGAACTCTAGGCTCAATAGGGAGACAGAACAAGCAAGAAAGAATTAGGGCCATTCATCTTAGAAAAGAAACAATTTGGGGGGATATGACAGAGGTCTATAAAATCATGAATGGTGTGGAAAAGGTAAATAAGGAAGTAATATTTACCCTTTCTCAGAATACAAAAATTAAGGGTCACCCAATGAAATAAATAGGCAGTAGTTTTAATACAAACAAGAGCACATACTTTTGTGGAACTCATTGCTAGGGGATGTTGTGAAGGCCAAAAGTGTAACTGGATTCAAAAAAAGAACCAGATACATTCACGGAGGATAGGTCTATCAACAACTATTAGCCAAAATGGTCAGGGATGCAACTCCGTGCTCAGGACAACCCTAAACTCTGACCACCAGAAACTGGGAGGAAAGACGGATGAATCTCTCCAAAATTGCCCTATTCTGTACACTCCTCCTGAAGCTGTGGAACTGGCTACTGTCAGAAGACAGGAAACTGGGCTAGATCACTATTGGTCTGATCCAGTATAGCTCTTCCTATGTACTTACATTCTTATCTAATTCAGATGAGAATGCTTTAACTGACCAGCTGTGGTACTGAACTGACATCTTCTAAAAGAACAGGTTGTTGACATTAGCTCATCTATGGTCCAATCCAACTCTCATCAAAGTCCATGGAACTCTTTCCAATAACTTTGAAGGAGGCTAGATCAGGCCCCAATCCTCCCAGTCAGGACTTTGGGTTCACCAGTATGAAATGATGGAGTGATTTTAAGAAATGAATGACAGCCAAGGGGATAGAGAAAAATCCCAAGACTCTGTTACATAGAAATTAGCACTACACTCACACTCTTTCTTGTGGAGAAGAGAGCCTGCGTGGCATATCTCTTGGGCACAAAGCAGCTGAGGGCAAATCCAGGATCTGGTAAAGCCCTAGAAATAAAGACTAAAGATACAATTTTCGAATATGCCTTGACTTTCAAGAGACACAGGCTCCTAAATCATCTAGGCACTTTTGTAAATTTTATTGCAGACCTTTTTCTTAATATATATTTTAGTCATATTAAGCCAGATTCAGCTTTAGTATACACCAGGGAAGAATTTGGCCCCACCTTCCTGATTTATCATTAAAATAATGCATCAGATTTATAATATCCATTTTATTAATACAATCATAACAAAAAGCCATGGAGTCACACTGCTTTATCCTCCATCTACACAGGAGTTTTTGACAGTGTTATCAGTCAAGATTTAAATAACACATTTCAGTCAAGATTTTAGAACACAGATGCTTAAGGTTAGGCTCATGAACCCTTAGGCACTAAATCAATGGCCTGATTTTCAAAGACATTGAGTAGCCAGCAGCTTTCATCAAAGTTAAAAGGAGCTGCTGGGTTTTCAGCACCTTTGAAAACCATGCCACTTTTTTAGGTGCTTAAATACGCACATAGACACCTAAATTTAAGGCTTGCATTTTTTTAAACCTTGGCCTCCTTCTTTAAACATATTAGTATGTTGTAAAACTGGTAACCAAGCAGCATATGGAGACACCTACTGTGATACCTGCACTTAAGTTGAGGTCCAGAGAAACGAATTAGGGTTGTCAATGCTGCTGCTCAATCAACTTCACTTTCAACCATCCACCAGCATTTACTTTAAAATCATTCCAGAATTTCTGAGCAGAAACTCATGGAGTTGCTACCACACTGTCGGGGGGGAGTTATTAGTGGCTGCACAAAAGAAGGAGGCCTTAAAACTATGTAGCACCCAACTGGATGTCTGAGCAAACAGCACAAACTCCCCTTCAAATCTACATTGCATGAAACTGCAACAACTTCCACACAAATTTCTGCTACAAGTTTGCCAGGAGGAAATACTGCACTCTATCCTCCATCACTCTCATCCCTGTCTTACCTTAGTGATACAGTGTTCACATCGAGGAGTATCCATGGGCTCAGGGAAAGAAGAAGCACAAAAATGTAGAACTGGAAGGGGTGGGGGGCAGTCTTCTAGTTCATCCTCCCATGCTGAGGCAGCAGCAAATATACCTAGACCAGATCTAACAGGTATTTGTCTAATCTGTTCTTAAAAACCTTTAACAGGGATTCCACAACCTCCCTTGGTAATGTACTCCAGTGCTTAACTACATTACAGTTAGAAAGATTTTCCTAACATCTACCCTAAATCTCCCTTGCAGCAGGTTAAGTCAATTACTTCTTTTCCTACCTTCAGTGAACATGGAGAACTATTGATGACAGTCCTCTTTATAACAGCCCTTAACATATTTGGAGACTTATCAGGTCACCACTCAGTGTTTTTCTCTCAAGACTAAACATACTTAGTTTTTTTTAACCTTTCCTTATAGGTCAGATTTTCTAAATCTTTTATTGCTTTTGTTGCTCTCCTTTAGACTCACAGATAGATATGTCCCCCACCCTACATATATGGCCTACATTCTTTGTTCCAAGATACATACCCATACATTTAGGTCTCTTAAAATGCATATTGGTTGCTTGCACCCAGCATACCAAGTGATTTAGATGGTTCTGAATCAGTGACCTACTCTCTTAATTATTTACCACTCCCTCAATTTTTGTGTCATCTGCGAAGTTTATCAGTGATGATTTTAGTCCTGGTCACTGGTCACTGATAAAAATGTTAAATAGCATAGAGCCAAGAACCAGTCCCTGTGGGACTCTACTGAAAACAGACCATTTAATGTTTGCCATGTTATTTTATATGGTTTGAGTTTTTTAATCAAAATGTTGTGTGGTACCAAGTCAAATGCCTTCCAGAAGTCTAAGTATATTACATCAATCCTATTATCTTTATCAACCACATTTACAATCTCATCATAAAAATATCAAGTTTGTTTAACAGTATCTATTTTCCATAAATCCACGTTGATTTGCATTAATTATATTACTCTCATAGACTCATAGACTCATAGACTCATAGGTCAGAAGGGACCAATATGATCATCTAGTCTGACCTCCCGCACAAGGCAGGCCACAAAACCCTACCCATACACATTTATAACAACCCCGAACCCATGACCGAGTTGTTGAAATCCTCAAAAATGAGATTTGAAGACCTCAAGCTGCAGGGAATCCACCAGCAAGCGACCCATGCCCCATGCTGCAGAGGAAGGCGAAAAACCTCCGTGGCCCCTGCCAATCCGCCCCGGAGGAAAATTCTTTCCCGACCCCAAATATGGCGATCAGCTAAACCCTGAGCATGTGGGCAAGACTCACCAGCCAGCACCCAAAAAAGATTTCTCTGCAATAACTCAGTTCCCATCCCATCCAGCATTCCCACAGACCATTGAGCAGACTTATCTGCCGATAATCCAAAATCAATTGCTCAAATTAAACTATCCCATCATAACATCCCCTCCATATACTTATCAAGCTTAGTCTTAAAGCCAGTTAAGTCATTTGCCCCCACTACTTCCCTCGGAAGGCTATTCCAGAACTTCACTCCCCTAATGGTTAGAAACCTTCGTCTAATTTCTAGTCTAAATTTCCTAATATCCAATTTGTACCCATTCGTCCTCGTGCCTATATTAGTACTAAACTTAAACTAAACTCTCCTTTAGCTCTCTATTAATTGATTCCCATATCAGCTGCTCTATTTTCTTGCCCAGGATCATTGTCAGGCTCACAGGCCTATAATTACCTGGGTCATCCCATTTACTTTTTAAAAAAATTGGCAAAATATTAGCTTTCTTCCAAGCCAGCAGCTCCTCAGCCAGCTCTTTTTGGACTGTCTCCAATTTGTCCACTTCTTTCTGAACTGGACACAGTACTCTAGCTGAGGCCTCATCAATGCTGAGAAAAGTTGAACAATTACCTCCTGAGTCTTATATACGGCACTCCTATTAATACACTCCAGAATGATAATACCCTTTCTCACAACTCCATCATATTGCTGGCGTATATTCATTTTGTGACTCACTATAACCCCCAAATCCTTTCCAGCAGCACTACTGCCTAGCCAGTTATTCCCCAGTTTGTATTTCTGAATTTGATTTTTCCTTCCCAAGTGTAGTACTTTGTACTTGTCTTAACTGAGTTTCATCTTACTGATTTTAGATTAATCCTCCAATTTATCAAGATCATTTTGAATTCTAATCCTGTCCTCCAAAGTGTTTGCAACTCCTCCCACTTCGGTGTCATCTACAGATTTTATAAGCATACTCCTCACTCCATTATCCAGGTCATTAATGAAAATATTGACTAGTGCTGGATCTGGGACAGACCCTTGTGGTTCCCCACTAGATACGTCCACCCAGTCTGACAACAAATCATTGATAATTATTCTTTGAGTGCAGTGTTTCAACCAGTTATGCATTTTCTTTATAGTAATTTAATCTAGACCACATTTCCCTAGTTTTCTTATGAGAATGTTACATGGGACTGTGTCAAAAGCCTTACTAAAATCAAGATATAGCACATCTACTGCTTCCCCCTTTTCCATTAGGCTAATAAGGCTGTCAAAGAAGGAAGTTGGGTTGGTTTGAAATGATTTGTTCTTGACAAATCCATGCTGGCTATTCCTTATAATCCTTTTATCCTCTATGTTCTTACAAACTGATTGTTTAATCATTTCCTCCAGCATCTTTCCAGGTCTCAAAGTTAGGCTGACTGGTCTGTAATTCCCTGGCTCCTCTTTGTTCTCCTTCTTAAAGATAGGTATTATGTTCGTCCTTCTGTAGTCCTCTGGGATGTCACCCATCCTTTAGGAGTTCTCACAAGATGATCACTAATGGCTCCAACATTACATCAGCTAGTTCCTTACGTACCCTAGGGTGAATTTCATCAGGCCCTCTTGACTTGAATACATCTAATTTATCTAAATATTCTTTAACTTGTACTTTCCCTGTTCTGACTTCTGCTTGTCCCCCCTTGTTGTTGGTATTAATTGTGTTAATCATCTGGTGAAGTGAAGACTGAAACAAAATAGGCATTAGACACCTCAGAGAGAGAGAATATTAGTCCTTTATAGGAACGTCACTGATTTAAAATGTAGTCAAGTTCAAAAACTGAATTAAAGATAGTTTCAGGCATAGCACTTGCTGCTGTGGCCTCTGACAATTTTTGTGGTTTTACAGTCACATTCTCTCATATTTTAAATATTTTTTGGTTGTTGTTCTGTGAAATACACGCAAAAACAACAGGATAAACTGACTGATTATATAGAAGTAACAGTTAAAGGGACTGCACACAAAGTGGTGTCAAATGCACAAAGTAAACAAACTGGAAACATATGTTTCCTCTAATCTCTGTCATTTATAATGATCATATGTGTTATTTGTAACAAAAGTAAGTGGTTTAAAAAAAATCATACAGAAGTGCAATTTTAAGTTGACATGTCATGTTAAGGAAGATACTTTAGGTTTCAAACTGTAAATTTATAGTACTCCTTTAGTTGATTCTAAATTACAATCCTGTACCAAACAAAAATTGATTTTTTTTCCATTCAATATATTGTTACAGCAAGACTCTGCTCTCAGTTACACTAGGGGAAATCTGGAATAACTCCACTGAAGTCAATCCATCTTTGAATGAACCCTCTGAGATTCCTTAAATGAAAAGCAAAAGAAATAAAGAATGAAAGAATGAATGAACAAACAAACTAAGGAATTTCCTGAGCCTAGAAGAAGCAAAGAGAAAAGACTGCTATGTACAGCTATGTCACTATTTCTTAATGTAATTAATACATAGACGCTACAGAGATGACCATTCAAGGAATACTTAAAATGGATACTTAAATAAATTAGCCCCACCAAACTAGTTTCCCAGCTTAGACTCAGAGAAGAGGCAAGATTGGAGAACTGCAGAAATAGGGCTATGTGTATTGTCTACACTGCAATAAAACATGCATGGCTGGCCCACGTCATCTGACTCAAGCTGCTGGGACTCAGGCCGTGGGGCTATAAAATTGCAGTGTAGACATTCGGGCTTAGTTTGGAGCCTGAGCTCTAGGACCCTACCCCGCCGCAAGGGCAAGTGGGGCCAAACCTAAATGGGTAGTGGGGAAGCCAGTACTCCTCCTTGCTACTGCCAATGGTATGCACCAAGTGCAATGTGTATACAGCTGTGGGCATCAGTGGATGGTATGTAAGACCAAAAATAATTCAGATGCTTCTTTTTGACCAATTCAGACTTTGCAAGGAAATCTCTTGAGCAGCTAAATGGCTCAACCTCAAATGTGGACTGTAAAGATCTAAGGGCTTGTGATCTACTGGAAGACTCCCACTGCTTTCAATGGCCTTTGGATAGGTTGTAAACTAACAAGGAAAGAAGCATTTGCATTGAAGAACACTTGAGAAAGAGACTGATCAGTCAACAAAATGCCTAAAATGAAACAGAAGGAATCAAATACCATAGCTGAAAAAAAATGTGTATTTGGGGGCATATTTAACAAAGACTGAATTAATATCAGTGAGATGTATTTACTTTGTAGTATGCAGAAGTCATATGTCTTTCTTAAGGATTTAATTGTGCATAAGACCTAATGAACTCATTGTGATTAGAATTTGTCCTGAGAATGCCAAGTGATTTCATAATGATTTAAGGTTTCCACTAGAGCAGTGTTTCTCAACCTTTTAAGTAGCAAGTACCCCCTAACTTCTGAAAATTTTAATAAGTACCTCAACACTCAATTTTCCATGGGATTTTATATTTACAGACTGATGTGAGCCATATGTTAGAAGAAGGGCTGAGTATATAAGGCCGTGATATGACAGATCTCAGCTCTAGTGTGGGCAGGGTTACCACCTTTACACCAGGGGTGTGCAACTCAAGTATGTACCTGGGCTAGAGGTGATGTTGGCCAAAGCTAGGCGGCTTTGAGGTGCATGCCAATGCTGGGGAATATAAAGCACTGCACCGAATTTTTTGCCATAAATTTGAGAGGAGGAAGGGGTGAGAGAGAGACAGGAAAAGAGGGTAACTGGGGCTGTCATAATTGTCAGTTTCACTACTCAGCTAGAGCAGTGAAATTGACAAGTTTTGGGCACTGGGCTTTGAGCCAGGGAGGGGCGCTGCCACCTGGGCAAGCTGCAGGTGACTGCCACCCAATCTGCGCTGGGACAGAGGAGGCTTCCACACCGGCTGGGACCCAGGGATGTGGGCAGGCAGTTGCTGCCTGTCTTCAAGCCCAGGTGCTGGAGACTGTCCCTCAGCTTGGAGCTGGGGCGTGGGTGGCTTCCACACAGCTGCAAGCCCAGCTCACAAGATGCAGGAGACTGCCGCTGGGCTCCCACTTGGGAGCTGAGACACAGCAGGAAGCAGGGAGCTGCTGCCCGCCTCCCCCAGAAGCTAGCTGCTGCTCCCCACCTCCCAGCTGGGAGCTGGGACCAGGTGGGAAGCACGTGGCTGCTGCATGCCTTCCCCAGAAGTCGGCAGCTGCCGCCCGCCTCACCTTCACTCTGTTTTTCCCTAGGTGCCCCCTTTGTCTGCATCTCGCATGCCCCCAGGGGTATGCATACCACAGGTTGAGAGACTATGCACTAGACCATGTCACAAAGCCACAGTCCCTATATAATTAAAATCTGTATGGATTAGAATCACTGCAGTACATCTCCTCGTATAAGAGCAAAGATAGGAGAGCGCTCATGGTTTTCAGAGCTGTTCAGAGTGCTGTTTTAAAAACTTCATCTCATCCCGCAAACAAACATACCAACAAGCAGGTGCTGATGAAATCATGACAAGGAGAGAGTTTTCATGAACTTTTATGGTGAAAATGAACCATGTTGTCAAATTACCCTCCCTCTCCCATCAGATACATTCTGTAAAGCTGGTAAAATATGAGAGGGTGAAAAAACCCTAAATGCTCTCCTTTCCACTGAGAGTAAACAAGGCAAAGGAGCTGTCAGTGATTAAGGAACAATTAATCCCAATTAAGCCTATTTCACAGATGTAAAAAGGGAACATTTTTAATCTGAAGAGGATCATTAACATTAGTGGGAACGCCAATGACAGGATGCAAACAAAGTGTACCTGGATTTTATTGTATTTAATAGTTTAGAGGCCATATTATAAGTGCACAATTGTTACAGTATGTTCTGCATTCATCAACAGAAAATCCCTAATGGCTTCATTAGGATCAGTGCAGTTAAATGGAAAAAACCAAAACTGGAATTTAAAAACACAATGGTCAGATCTCTGGTTAGTGTAAATCAGCACAGCTCTGGCATCTGTCCCAATAAATCCAAAGATTTTCACTCTCTGCTCTAATATCTTCTTCATTGAGAATTTTTGTCACACAATAGTAAATTAAATTAAATGCCATTTAAGGAAATATTAAATGCCTAACCACAAACTCCACTTTTCTCCCAATGATGCCAGTTCAGCCAATAACTTGAGGATTGGACTATATACAAACTTGCACCAAAATAATTAAATCCGTTTTAATTCACACCTTTTATTATTTCAGTGCAAGTCTGTATGAAGATGCTCTCATTTCAGAATAAAGACGTCCTATGTCAATTTAACTTCTGTTTGGTTTACATAGGGGTAAGCATCAGGAGACCCATGGTTATTATTTTATTATTATTATTTATTTGAATTGTCATAGCACCTAGGAACCCTAGGAATGAATCAGGAAATTGTGTTAGGCAGCGCTCTAACACAGAGGTCTCTGGATGAATCAGTTTGTTGTTGTATGCTTGTTTGCTTGCCATGCTCCTGCTTGATTGAAGTTTATAGTGGGGTCTGTTTGGGGGACTGTCTGCTGAGCCTAGTGGCCTGATCTTCCAAGCTGAGATCCTGCCATTTTTTTATTCCTAGTCTCTTTAGGATCCTTTGACATGGGGACAGAGCTAACTTGGGAAGAAGAGGGGTTTTAAAAGCCAGCTCCTAAACAACCAGAGGAGTTAGCGTACAGGGGAATTTTGGGAGAGAGTTTGGAGAGGGCGCATGGGAGCCAGATACATCTAACAAACATTCTCTAAACTTAGGTTAATAACACCACCAGTCCTCCCTCTATCCCCCCAAAAATAAAAAAAAAATAATAAAAAAACCTGTAAGAGTAAAAAGTAATGCAGGCAGAAGTCCAGCAGCAAAGTAGGCACTATTCAGTTTATTGCACTGAATGCAGCTGGTATGAGTATCTGCCTTGTGGGCAGGTGGAATATGTGTGCATTTACGGCCCTCAAACACTGAGAATGCAATCAATGTATGCATTCAAGCAACTCATGGCACTCAAACACCAAGTACAGTCTTTTGAGATCAGAGGAGCTGAACAAGAGGAGCAAAGGGAGATGGATAGGTACACAGAAGGGGCTTGCCAGGACACAGTAGTGCAGCCCACCCCCAGTCTGATAGCCTCTGTGGTGTTGAGGAGGATAAAAGTCTTGGGAAAGGAAAACATCAAGCTGGAGCCAAGTGAAATGATCCCATAGTTGAGACTCTCCTTCCAAATGATGTCCTGGTATCCTCTCACACTGAAAGTAACCCTCTAGGCAGGGGACTCCTGTTATTAGGAAGAGACAGTTAAAAGTAATAGTTGGGTTTGTGATGACGGGGAGAGCTGCATGGTGAATTGCCTGCTGGGTACAAAGTTTGTGAACCTCTCAAGACATCTAGACAGACTTACTGCAGTGTAGGGGAGGAGCTAATGGTCGTGGTACATGCAGGTATGAATAACATATGGAAAGGAAGGAGAGAGGTCCTGGAGGCCAAACTTAGGTTGCTAGCCATCAAAGTCCAGGACCTCCATGGTAGCATTTTCTTAAATGCTTTCAGTTCCACATTCAGGATCAGTTACAGAGGCAGAGTCTCAATGCATGGATGAGATGATGGTGTCTGGAGAAGGGATTTAGGTTTATTAGGAACTGGGGAACCTTTTGGGAAAGGAGTGGCCTATACAGGAAAGATGAGCTCTACCTAAACCAAAATGGAACCAGATTGCTGGCATGTAAAATTAAAAAGGTCATAGAGGAGATTTTAATTTAAGGTCTAAGGGAAAGCTGGCAAGTGCGGAGGAGCACACGGCTTGTACAGAGACCTCCCCTAAAGGAGGATTTATTAAAGGGATACTCTGTATCTTAGTAAAGAGGAGAGGATTGAAGTTGAAAAAGTACAGGCAGAAACTGAAGAAAAACAGTCAGATGAAAAAGAGTCTCAGTCAATTACATCACAAGGAGGCAGACAACTAAATACTGACAAAATTGTATAAGTGCCTGTATACAAAAACTAGAAGTCTAATACTAAGATGGTTTAACTTGACTGCCTGGTAATAAATGATATTGATATAACAGGCATCACAGAAACTTGGTGGAACAATGATAATCAGTGGGACACAGTAATGGTACAAACTATATAGGAATGACAGAGTAGGTCGTGCTGGTGGGGGAATGACACTATATGTAAAAGAAAGCATAGAGTCAAATATAGTACCAATCTTAAATAGAATCAAACTGTACCATAAAATTACTATGGATAGAAATTCCATGCTTGAATAATAAGAGTATAGCAGCAGGAAAATACTACCAACCACTTGAGCAGGATGATGATGGTGACTATGAAATGCTCAGGGAGATTAAAGAGGCGCTTCAAAAACAGAATACCCAGTAAGACTGTGGGATTTCAACTGGGTACTGACCAGTATTGACTGGGTACATGTCACCTCAGGTCAGAATACAGAGATAAAATTTCTAGATACCATTAATGACTGCATCTTGGAGCAGCTAGTCCTGGAACCCACAAAAGGAGAGGCAATTCTTGATTTAGCCTAAGGGGTGCACAGGTTCTTCCCCAAGAGGTGAATATATCTAAACCACTTGATAATATTGATTGTAATATAATTAAATTTACCATCCTTGTTAGGGGGAAAATACAAAAGAAATCCACCACCATACCATTTAACTTCAAAAAGGGGATCTCCACAAAAATGAGAAAGCTAGTTAAACAGAAATTAAAAGGAACAGTCACAATGCCTGCAAACTGCGTGGAACTTTTTAAAAACACCATATGGAGGCTCAAACTAAATGTATACCCCAAATAATAATTTTTTTTAAAAAACCCAGCAAGAGAAAACAAAAATGCTACCATAGCTAAACAACAGAGTTAAAGAGGCGATTAGAGACAAAATGACATCCTTTAAAACTTGTACATCAGATTATACTGAATAAAATAGAAAACATCGAGCTCTGGCGAGTCAAGCATAAAAGTATAATTAGGTAAGCCAAAAAAGAATTTGAAGCACAACTAGCAAGAGACACAAAAACTACAAGCAAAAATTTTTTAAAGTACATCAGAAGCAGAAAGTTTGCCAAACCATTAGTGGGGCCACTGGATAATCGAGGTGCTAAAGGAGCACCCAATGAAGAAAGACCACTGCAGAGAAGCTAAATGAATTCTTTGCATCTGTCTTCATTGCAGAAGATGTGGGGGAGATTCCCACACCTGAGCCATTCTTTTTAGGTGACAAACTGTCCCAGATTGAAGGTGTTGATAGAGGCGGTTTTGGAACAAATGGATAAATTAAGCTATAATAAGACACTGCGATCAGATGGTATTTAACCAAGAGTTCTGAAGGACCTAACATGTAAAACTGCAGAACTAACTGTGATATATAACCTATTGCTAAAATCAGCCTCTGTACTAGCTGAGCAGTGGGATAGGTAAATATAACACTGATTTTTAGAAAAGGCTCCAGTGGCCATCCTGGCAATTACAGATTGGTAAACCTAACTTCAGTACAATGCAAACTGATTGAAACTATAGTAAAGGCTTTGAAAAATATCTCTACAGAACACAGCAGCTCAGGAAATCTAATTCCCAATCTGTGATCTTCTGAGTATGGAACTGAGAAAAGATGGAACACAAGGATGACATTTCTGTTTGCATTTACTACTCCGTTAGAGAAGCATACAAAGCAAAGAATAATCTTATATATTTATTAATTCAAATATTTTAAAATACAACCACGGGCCTATCACATAAATTAAAATTTCACAACATAAAACATAAACTAAAGCACTGTCTATAAGAATATCCATCTCACTCCACACTCCCTTCACTAGCCTTAGCATATGGGGGGAGGGAGATGATTTTTGCAATGTGCCAAAGAGATTAACAAATCTGGGCTCTGGCATCTATTCTGCTTGCATCTATTCAGATGCAATATTCTCTTTCATCATCATCATGTAATCTCTCATAGAGAACAAATAAGTCAAACCATGTTCTTTCATTTTAATGAAAACACTCCCTTTTACTCTCATTTATCATTTAATCAATGTATCCCAAGGCAATGCTCCTGGGGGAATACTGATAAAATTTGCAATCTTTCTTTTTTAAAGAACACAAAGAAACATTGATTGTGCTACACTGAAGAGCAATGAGTAGCAGATTCTCCAAAATCAACTTCCATAATCAAGAAGACAAGAAGAATCTGTCCACAATTCCAATTATAGTAGTGATGGGATTACAAAACAAGACAGTCAAAGGCAAAGAATAAGACAATTGCCTTCCTGCTGAGAATGTTTAGTCCAAGCACGCAACCTTTTTTAATTTCCCTCCAATATATAATCTTCTAAAAATAGACCTGGCTACAATTTTCATAAGGGACTTGTGATTTTGGGTGCCCATCTCGAGTCACATTAAAGGGGCCTGATTTTCAGAAGGTTCAGAGTGCCCACCTTCCCAAAAATAGGTCTCAAGTTGGACACCCAAAAATGGAAGCACCCATAATCACAAGTTGTTTTAGAAAATCTTGGCTTGGGTTCGTTAGTTGGGAATAATTTTCCCTTAAGTATCATGAAATAACATCCCCACACTAGTTCATATGGGTCTCTATCTACTTTTGTATGCAGATAACAATAATATTTTTCTTGCACTTTATAGAATACAAAATTTGAAACAAAATTATTTAGCAGCAAAGGCCTTAACTTAGGGCTGACACTGCAGGCTGCAGAAACCATGGGTAAAACATCTTGAGGAACCTGAACAATTGACAGAATACGGGTCACCAGGTGGTCCACATTTGTTTTTCCATACCATGCTACACATTTGTTCCAAATGGTTGAGTAGATCCGTGATACAGAACATTTTCTGGAGATCAATAAGGTTCTAATGACCAAAATGGATTAACTATTTATTTTTACTCTGCTCTTTTCAGCAGCCATGCTGCTAAATTCAGGCTTCCTTTAGCCTACTGGTGGTTTGGAACCTTGAGAGAGCAGGTCATTTGTGATGACAGTGGAGGGAGAGGATGCGTTGGTGGATGTATGATTCCCCTGAAGAGAAGGTTGGCAATGACAGTTTCTAAACCTTGAAAATTACCCATGCAGTTTAGAGGTCAAATAGAAGCACCTTGAACTGATAATCTGAGTGACCCTGGGCAACCCTATATGAATCTATATGCCTCTCTGAATAGAAAGGGTAGCTGTGCCTCTGTGATCCATTGAGGTGATAAAATTCCCTGGGTAGCTACTCACCAGCATGCAGAAGTCCCCCTTGTGGAAAAGGCACTGAAATCCACACTGATCCCTCTATATCTCCTCTTGATGGTTAAAAAAGATTAAATGAACTCCAGGCAATTTCTCCTCCAGGGGAAATTTGTTACATCATTTCTAAGGAAAGTAGGTGCTGGAGGATGTCTACACACCCTTTCCTTTTTCTGCAGGTTCTTTGTAGTCTGTGATTGAATGAACTTTTCTTGCTTAATCAAATTCTTGCTCTTTATTAACCTGAATATCCATTTGTTTTTGGTGAAGTTCTTCTGATTTGTGAGGAAATTAAATAGATGCTTTCCAGTCTCACAGACACCCTCAGCCTCTCCTGGATTGTCAGGCTGAGGATTGTTGGAGCCAGAGAAAGATCGTCCAGGCACCTGGTGAAATTTTCCTCCCCTGCAACTCTTGTTCCCACACGTCCCTCTGTGTTGGGGCCTCATCTCTTCCCATGGCCCTGGGGTAGCCACAGAAGAGAAAAGAAACGTGACTTCCATTGAATTCTTTGAATCCTTTTTTGACATCCCGTAAAGAGGAAGACAGAAATGTCTTCTTTTTTCAGAGGTCTCTTCCAACTGCTTGTCTAAAGAGTCTGCCACACAGATGGCTTTCATGCCAGTCTCAGCCTTAGAATTAGCAGGCATGTTTGGGAGCATGGTTGGAGAATCTTTGGCGATCCCCAGTCTAGGTCCCAGCCCAATGGGGTCATTGCCAGCTAGCATCGGTTAGAGCAGAACTGAGGCTGTTTTAAACTATGCTAAAGACGGAAAAGTGGAGAATTGGATCCAAGATCACAGAGCTGCGAATAGCTCTTTATTTTCAGCTTCCCTACCCCTCAGTTGCTCCCAGTACATGTTGGGCACAGATTAGGATGGGACCCATTTACTTGTCCGTTATGGGGCAGATCCTGCAAGGAATCTTGAGAGCCTTGAGAGCTGCTAGAGCCCTGTGCTCCTATTGACTTCAGTAGGAGAGCAGAACACTCAGCACCTAATTTGACTAGAGACAAACAGCTTCATCCCCTCCCCCCCCACACGCACACCTCAGAATCCAGCTCTCACAGTATCTGCACCAATTAAATCAATAGGAGTTTTGTCAGTGACTTTGCTGGGAGTAAAATTGGGCTCTGAATCAGCAAAATAAATGACTGTATAAAACTCATACAAACTTGCAGTTCATAAAGCAAAGCGGCCTCGATGGTGCCAGTTTAATACTAACTACTCTCTGCCAAGGTTTCACTCTGGCTATGAATACACAGTTTGTCCTAGGGAACAGCATACACCCAGACTTTTGTGATTTTGTGACTCCTCTTTACATTCACATGGCTCAGAATGAATCAGATCCTAAAGGAGATATTTTTCAATATTTTTCAATATCAAAATCAATCAGCATATTTACACTTCCATTATCTAGGCTCTTTCTGGGCTGAGAAAACCATAGGACCCAACCTACAGTTGTACAAATAAATGAAAACTTAAGATTTACTAATGTGAGCTCTTAGGGCTCATAGGACGCTTTGGAAAAATCCCCACTGATCTATTAATAATAAAGCATCAGTAATACTCAAAATTATAAACTCCTACATTGGCCTACCTTTTTAAAGGTACCAGAGAGACATTTTTGCTTATATCAATAGCATAACCAAGATCCTGTATGCTCTGCATCAATCTTAGCTTGAATTCTGCACCAAGGCAGCTAGATTCTCTCACGTTCCAGTGCAGAAGACTGGATATTCTGCAACGGCTTCAATTTAAGTTGAAAAAATGAGGCATTTATTTAAGTAAATATGAAAATGCCTCGTACAATCAGGATCACTTGTGTTGCTGAATTTAATATTGAATTAAATTAATTTATTGCTGCTCCTATGTTTTAAATTTTCTGAACACTGTGCAATTTTCTACTGAAGATGCATAGCTTCATTGTAGAAGTTGTCCAAGGGGAAACCAAAGCTTCTGGCACATAGGAAGGTGTTGCTGGCAATTTGGTATGTAATAATCAGCTGAGAAATTGTTAACAATGTCGACATTCGCATTATCAGCATTCAGTTTCAGAATTCACTCTCCATAGGTGGATGGGGCATTCCATGCTTCTCTCTCTTGTTTCATGCTACCTATAGACTTAAGCAGACACTACTGCCTTGGTTTACATTCAGTTCACATTTTTAAAGTTATCTTTGCAACATAATATTTAGAGACTTTTAGGCTAGATTCACAAAGGGTTCTTAGGCACCTAGAAAATCACGGAATTCACAATGCCTGAATTAAGCGCTCAGGCTTCCTATACAACAAATGGAAGGAGATAGGCACCTAAGAATGGGATTCACAAACCCCAACTCACTAGGCCACTCCCCACCTAAGCTAGCCAATCTGAGAAGCCAAGAAGAGGGATGTGTCCTAAACCCCAACCCTCTCAGCCCCTATCTCTGCATTGGATTTAGCTGTGACCCTCTCTTGGAGTTAGGTGCCTTGAACAAGGCTCTGCCATCTCTTAGATGCTTGCATTAACCACTGGGCTATGGGACATTCTGATGTAGGTCTCCCTCAGTCTCTCCTGTTGAAACTGTTCTATTCTGGATAAATATTTAAAGCATCACGGGGTGAATGTTCTAACCAACAGGCTACACAGTCATTCTTATGAGTGTGTTTGCTCACACGCTCATCCAGTGGATTATTATTAGTTAATCCACAATAGAACGGCATCAACAGGAGAGATTGAGGAAGCCCCACACCAGAATACCCGGTGTTAGCACACGCACCTCAGAAGCGTGAGATCCCTGTTCAGATCCCTTTTCCTCATCAGGGAGAACGGGGACTTGAAATGAGTGTCTTCCACATGCTGGGTTAGCACTCTACCCACTGGTCTAAAAGTTATAAGGGGGGTTGTTCTCCCCACCCCGCTTTCCTGTGGAGGTAGGTGCGCTCAGAGCATGCCTATGGGATCAGGCCGCACAAGTAGGAGTGTCTTCCTTTCCCCAGTTTGTGAATTGCACTGGGTCTTAGACATCCTGATGTCTAATGTGAGACACCAACGCACATGTCCTGAGATGCCTAGGGGACTTTTACTGCAAAAGCCTAAGTACCGAGGCAGGTTAGGTGCTCTGCAGGATTCAGCAGCAGCTGAGCAGGGGTTCAGGAAATACCAGTGGCACCTAAATCTGGGTATTTAGGTGTCTAAAGTGGCAGTTACATGCTTAAATCCCTCTGTGAATCTAACCATTTAAGCTTAAAGTTTTGATCATATCATAATTTTATGGCAAGGTCGCAAGGACTGGATTATGGAGCAAATTAGATAGCCAAGAAATTGCAGAGTACACCAGAGGGCTCTGAACATACTCAAATGTTATTAATTACTCCCATACAGTGTGCACTGTTTTAGGTACAGGGATAACTTCATTATAGAAAAAGCATCTGTTGTTCCCCATTTCCCCTATTCTCTGTCTACAAGCCTGTCTATCTGTCTTCATTTATGAGCTCTTGAGGAAGGGACCATTCCTTTCTGTCTGGCTGGAAAGCATCTATTACATTGTGGATCCTTCCACAAACACCTAAATAATATTACAGGGAGATCTCAGGTATCATTTCCTTCATTTTAGTGAGACACTATCATAGCTAGTATGTCCGAATTTTGACCACCCTTCCTTTTTTCTTTGCTTTGTTAGCACAGCCTATTTTATTCTTTATATGTGTTTTAATTTTTTTTAAATATTTCAGGGATCATTCAGTAAGTGAAAAACTCCCCACTCATGAACATGCCCTATAATAAAAAACAAAGTGCATGAATGCAATGGAAATAATTTTAGCAAGAAAATACACTTCAGTTTATATATATATATATATATATTATTGGTTCTTTTTATACAATTAAATGAAACAACTCTGCACTTAGGAGAGGATTGCACTTACTGCATCCACAGACCATCAGAGTAGCCCTTTTCTACTCTACAAGACCTTTTGTGTAATCATGCAATGGCTGCAAAAGAATGGTGGTCACAGGCAATCCTACATGAAGTGTATTAAAGTAATCCAGCCTGGAAGTCAAAAAGGGAGTGAGCACGAAGCTTAAGTCTGTGAGTTTGATCCTGTCTATGAGCAAACCAACTCACAGAAGCAGTCCTTTTGCTTTGAATGTGATTATTTACATGAGCAGAGAGACACAAATGTCCAAGTGTTAATAA
Organism: Mesoclemmys tuberculata; assembly: GCA_007922155.1. NCBI lineage: Eukaryota > Metazoa > Chordata > Testudines > Chelidae > Mesoclemmys > Mesoclemmys tuberculata. The sequence goes on from ML675610.1 coordinate 35,233,106, forward strand.
GACTGGGCCTTATGTCTCGAATTAAACATTAAACAACTGTCTGTTACTCTGTTTTGGAGATGAAAAAAAAGTCATTCCTGACTAATCACTAAAATTTGGATTTCCATGTTCAGCTCATGGTTCAAAACCATCTCTGCAATAATTGCAATAATTGCAATAATCCCTGTCAACTTGCTTGGGGCAGTAGATAGAGCCATATTTGAGTAAGCAAGATCCTGCAAGGATGCAAGATGCAATGAGGTGTCCTTAAGTTTTCCCAAGCACTTTGGAACTTAAAGGAACTAGTTCTAGACAAAATACTAGAAAATATTGAAATCTATTAGGAAAATAAAAAAATTAATTTTCTTACTATTTGGACCCCAGTCTTTTCCTAAAATCCACACGGCCAGAACCTTGCATTTCTCGTGGAATTATGGTGAAGGAAGTGCTCCATGCAAGTGTAGAGGTCCACTTGCCCAAAGGCCAATACAGGCTCTAGGCCTGAAACCAAAGGAGACAGATTCCAAACCCCTTACTCCCAGTGCATAGCACTTTACTTGACCAATGGGCCTATGTTATATTATTGTACCACCTAGAACCCTAGTCATGGACAAGGACCCTCATGTGCTAGATGCTGTACAAAAACAGAACAAAAAGAGAGTCCCTTCCCTAAATAAATCAATGAGACCATTTGTGGAGTAAAGTGCTGTTCAGTATGAGAAAGGGCTAGCAGAATCTGCCACTAAGAAAATTAGCACTGTTTGGGGAGAGCTAATAAATTTGGATTTGAGCAAAAAGGGAAAGAACTAGTTAATTTTCATATGGCCTAAAATGTTTTCATCTTACATTTTATGAATGGTGTAAATGTGTTTGCCATATCAGAACAGTCTTTTACAAGATCTATCTAAAAGCTAATTATGAAATATTATTCTAGCTGTGGCTGTCAAGTTACCATTTCTCTCAATCCACATTTTAATAACTTTTTCTCCCAAAAAAAATTCTACAGAAGAATAAATTACAGATGTCTAAGTTGCAGCCTTACCAAAAGTTTTAGCATCTAAAAGGTAGAAGATAGCCAGAGAGAATTATAACCAAATTCCACATATTAAAAAAGGTCTCTCCACATGTGGCCTAGAAAGAAACAGCCAATTCACTACAATTGTCTGTTTAACAGGTTGAGCCTCTATCCAACTGGTAGCAATCAGGCAAGACACTGGAGAGGGCAGGAAATCTAAAATTAGGTTTTACTACCTATAATGGAGGATTTATGGGATAACTTAATTGGCAGTCTTGGGACTGAAACCCAAGGTGGGGGAACAAAAACATCTTTCTGGACACACTCTATGAACTTTCCTATGGTGGGTTGAAAAACATAGGCACTGAGGACTTAGTTTAAAGATGCAATGTCCCTTTTCTAATACTTAGCATGAAGGGAGGTAGGGAAGCAAAGCATTAATACACAATGATTTTTCTTCTTTTTAGGAAAAACATTCTATTAATTGTTTCTTGTAGTGAAATACATCTTCAGCTACACACAGGATAATAAATGGCCCCAGAGTTAACAGACGGCTGTAATTCAGTCCAATGCACGTCTGACATCATAAACCACCAGAGCACTGTATTAACAGTTTACGGACTGATGCAAATTGAACTCAGCCTTGTGTTCATTCACTCTCAGACAGCTATTGTTACTTATAATATCTGCCAGGCCATTTTAAATTTTTTTACAAGTGACATTTACATATCTTTTAAAGTTGACTCATAATGCAATGATAATAAATTGGTGGTGTTCTTTTCCTGTGACATCACTGAAAGTTTTGTTCTGTGTTGAATGAAAGGGTGTTGTGCACCTCTAGTAATAGAACCCCTTTTCTCAGTCATCATGAATGCTCCACTGCTGTCCATACATGTTATTGATTTATTATTGTCCATGGCTTTTCATATAAAATATATGGGCTAAATGCTGACTTGCATGGTTCAGTGAGAGGGAGTATGGGCACCAATCAGTGCATCTATTGCAGAAAGACTTCTGGAAGACAGGGATTTACTTGCAGCAGGCCAGGCATGTATTCTTCTGAGTATCCCTATGTAATGCCAGCTGCTGCTTTCTCTTTACTTCATCATAGCTCAGTCCTGCAAGGTGATGAGCTATTCTGTGAGATGCTGAGCACTTTCAAGTCACACTGACTTCATTGAGAGTATGCTCAGCTCCTCAGAGGATTGACCCCTAAAACCGTTAACTGTCTGGGGTGGTGAGTGAGAGAACAAACAACACATGCCAGATGCTAGTCACGTTGTGTAATGAAGGCCCTCAGATACTACAGTGATGAGCACAGTATAAGAACCTGTATAGAATAGAAGGAAGAGTAAATGAATCAAATGCAAAAGCAGTGCAGGGACTAGTCCATTATCTGGGCATGTCTTCTAGTTCCTTTGAATGCCATGGAGGGAGGAAAAGATTCCTACCCCCACTTTCCTCCTTTCCTCTGTATACCAACTCAGCTGAAATCAGGATTTAACTCTTAGTACTAAAACGCAAAGACTCAAAGGCAGATTCTCAGCTTGTATAAATTGTCATAGCTCCTCAATGCATGTGAGTCAAATACCTGACTATGATTATTTTGCTAGTTACTATCATAGAAATTGTATATACACATATTTTAGTGCTATGTTTGTTAAATGTGTTAATATATACACATTTACATTTTTACTGATTTGCATATTCAGTTCCAAAGCATCAGTAGCATATAACTACCAATTTTAAAGTTATGCTATAAAAAGACCTCAGTGTGAAGAGAGAATTGTATGCCTTTAGGAGGCTAGAGTACTTGATAAGAGCCATTGTACAAAGAAACCAAACCATACATTTCTACACCATATCTTGAATGTTGTTCCTATTCTGTTTTATGGTGACGAATTCTAAGAAGATGGTAAAGGTGCTTAGCATATTTACCTCTAACTTATCACTTGAAATGTCAAAAGCAAATGCAGAAAGTAAATTTCCACAATTCTGTACTAATATTCTTAGAAAAACAGATAATGATAAGTTAAGATCTATTCACTGGAGAGTCAAAAAGGCATTCCCATTTCTTCTGCAAAAAGGCTTGCTCTGACATCCCAGAATAACTTGGTAAATTCCAAGGTTTTCCCAAAAATTTCTCAGCAAATTTCAGATTTGAATAGGATGAAGTGCAAACTCTGAGAAATTAGGACATTAAATGTGAGAATGAGAGAAAGGAATATTTTGCTTATAATTATACATTTCAAGAGAGCCTGGAGAATCTGGATTTGGATAATCTAAATGATGGGAGAAGTCATTCAGTGCCTAAACACAAAAACTACTCTATAACTTTTTTCTTTCATCTCTCAAAACTTGAGCACAGCTCAGAAAAGAACAGTAAATTATTCAAATTTCTTTTAGAAAAATTCAAAAACTGTTGTAGGTCATGAAATAAACAGTAAGTAGTGTTAGCAAGTCTCAGATATACACATATGGATATTGTCATACAAAAAATGCATTAGCCTTCAGCTACATTTGCTAACAATCTGTCTAAATATAAACTTGTATCACATCTTCCATTCTGGAATAAGGATTTTGATCTCTTTGACCCTTGTCAGTCTAGGTATAGATCTGGCTTTGGCACAGAACAGGACTGGTTGTGATGATTGATGATCTCCATCTGATGATAAATGAAGATCAGGTGTCCAATCTGGTATTATTAGTTCTATCATTTGCTTTTGATATCCTTGACCATAAGATGTTGTTGACTTGCCTGCAGACCCTGGCAGGAGTGGACGGGACAACTCTTCGGTGACTTTATTCTTTTCTCTTGGAAAGATCTCCATGGGTAGCTGTGGGCAATTGCTCTTCTTTCCAAAGTGCTCTTAAGAATGGGCTGTCACAGAGTACCTCCACTTGTCTATGGGTCAGTTAGGAGTGTTGCTAAGGAAGAATGAAGTGTAGTATTTTCAGTATGTTGATGACACCCAACTGTCTGGCTACATCTCATCCAATTCAGATGATACAGTTGAGCATGTCAGCCAGTGCCTAGCTGAAATTGGGACGTGGGTGAAAGCAAACCAGGTAAAGCTCAGTCCAGACAAGACTGAAGAGATGCTGATGGCTTAGGGGGACAGAGCCTGAGAAGGTACTGGAAATAATATCAGTCCCTTTGATTGGTGGAGTATGTCTGTTGTTCAGTACCAGTGTCGTAACCAACTTTGGGGTGATTTTTAGACCCCCACCTGCTGTTGGTCACATAACAGCAGTAACCCACTTAGCTGTCTATTATCTGCTTCTAGCTAGGAGGTTACAACTTTTCCTTGCAGCAGCAGATCTAACCACTGGTATCCATGCCTGCATCACCTCACGATTAAGCTACTGCACTGCCCATTGCACCCTAACACCATTCAGAGACTGGAGCCAGTACAGAATGCAGCGGCTCACTTACAAAGGGGGCCATCTTGCTGGAATCACATGATACCAGTTTTCCCTAAGCTGCACTGACTGATCTCCAAAGGTGAAATCCTGGTTCCACTGAAGTCAGTGGCAAAACTCGGATTGATTTCAGTGGGCCAGTATTTCATCCCAGGTGGAGTTCCTATACAACCCTCACCTGGGAACTGGATTCCCTGAGGGGTCACATCTCACACACTGTCATTTCGCCATAGTGGTGGGGAGCAGAAGCGCCATTCATTATACAAGAGATGGCCAGGCATTTGCAGAGTGGCCCCCTGGAGCCTCGAATTAGCCCTTGCACCTTTGGTCCAAAATAGCCCAAATTTGGTGACCCTCTGTGCATGGTGCAAAGAACATCTGTTTGACAGGGTTTTTGGAGAGGGTTGAGAACGTGCTCCCAGAAAAATGAAGGTGTGGAATGAAGCGCTTTTTTTTTCCTTTCCATTTAAGTCTGGAATGGTTATTCCGATTAGCACTGGTTGGAAAAATTGCAAGAAAACTGGATGTTTGTTTTTCATTTGTTATCATAATTTACCGATTTGTCAAAGTCTAACTGTTCCAAGGATCTGATCGGATTTTGACAAAGCTCTTCCTCATCAGAATGAAACCAAATAGCAAAAAATTCATCCTCTATGAAATGGAATTACCTTTCTTTGCAAAGCTCTAGTTTTAATGCTACTGGGGTTACATTATGATTCTAATTAAAAGGCTGAGTGGCTAGAGACTTTGTTTAGGCATCTTTTTAAATAATTTAAATCAAAATAAATTAAATACATTTAATACAAATCTAGAAATTACTAGTTAACATTAGCATCCATACCACCCACACAATTTAGCATCACAACTACACATAATACACACCAACACTGACATCCTACACACCACCTCAACGTATTCCCTTCCAGTACAAACTGACACTCGCCCAAAAACACACAAAGTTAAAAGCATATGAATAGTTTGAGTTGGAGACTTAGTCTAAAGCTGCATGAATCTAAACTTTGAACCATCATAACCCAGCTACTGGCTAGCTAGAGAGAGCCAAACAAATGTCAAACTGAAATTATAAGTTTTGAAAAAGAGTTATTTTCAACTGCTAACTCCTAAACTACAGATCAGATTTAGGCCGAAATCTTGCAAACACTTATATATACACACATGTCTAAGACTTTGCAGGAACTGGGTCTCACTTATGAATTTCCTGAAAATTCAGTCTTTACCCAAAGAGTAAATGTTATAAATTTTATGTTGATACGTATTTATTATGTATTAAACTAAGGGATTTAATCCTCACTTTGGTTCCAATCTTGCAATGAACTCTACACAGGCAAGCCCCTGTGCTTATTCAAAGTTTGTTGTAGGGTCCAAGTATAGAACTGAAATTCTTAAGGCAACCTCAATTATGGAGCTACCACTGTGGCCTCCAACATTTTATAAGCAGATAGAGAAGGAGATTCCATAGAAGATTTTTCCTTTTAACAAAACACCCCAAAATATACTCTCCTTTTCAAAAAATTATTTATATATGTTTTATGTTTTCTAATTTTTAGGCCCAATCCTACTCCTCTTGAAGTGAATGACAAAAGGCCCCTTGACTTCAGTGGAAACAGGATTAGGCTTTAGTAGGCCACTCCTGAAATCCTTCACTGTGTGAAACTCCCACTGAGTTCATCAGGAGCTCACTGTATGGAGAGTTTATGAGACTTAAGTATTATATAATTGTAACATTATTTAAAGGTATTATTGGGCTTTTATAAAATTGCAGTTTTCCATTTCAATTGCTCATTCATTGGCACAGTTTTATATTTTAATTTTTCTTCCACTAAAATCCATTTTTTTCCTGGTTTACTTTTTCTATCTTTGGGGGAATAACTTGATTATATCACAGTAAAGAAGAAAAGCTTTATGTTTGAAACATGGATTCTTTATTTCCTAATTTTAAAATATGTGAAAAGTTTATAGACCTTGTCAGTTTCAGGCTGTGATAGGTACATTCTTCTCTGCCTCATGAAAAAGCAGCCTCCATCTGTGAGAGAATAAGTTGCTTTTTCATGGAAATACTTCAGAGACATTTCCATAAGAATTTGCCCTGCCAGAGTTCTGTTTCTCTTGTCTTTTACCCAAATGTGTTTCTTCTTTGATTGATTTTTATTTTGAATAAGGCACAACGGTCATTTAAAGGAAAAAAACCAAAAACTTTCCATTTTTACATAAGAGAAAACATCATAGTCAATGTAATGCAGCTGCATGAAACCATCAATAGCAGCTACTGCATGTGTATTTAGAATCAAGGACAGCCTAAGAAAACATTCCCACTCGGATCTGTCTTTATTAAAAACAATCATCACCCCAAACACTGCAGTAGCAGCACTACTGTATGCTGGAGTGTTCTGGACCATTCCTGCAGGATCCTGTTTTATTATTAATTATTATTATTATAAGAGTATAGCCCCCAAAAGCTTTCTTCTTTTTCTCCAAAGCACATGGGCCCTAAAGCCACAGCTGAAATAGACTTCAGAATAAGAAATGGAAGTATTTTCAATGGGTCTGAACCAACTCCCACTGAAGTCAATGAGAGTCTTTCCATTAACTTTGATGAGAGTTAGATAAGGCCCCAGTTTGACTAGCACATTTTGGGGAGAGTGGCAGGTAGCCAAGGCTGTTCATCCAGGCACACACTCTGAATCTGATCCTACACAATTCTCATTGGTATCATTGGAAGCAAGACTGAGCCCCTCATCCATGGAATTCTGATATATTCTATGGGTATCTTGATGAACTTACTCAAATGAGTATACTAAATTATTACCTACATTTATGAATTTCAGATGTGTTTGCCCTTCACAGAGGCTGAAAAAGGACAGTATGTGGTCAGTTTAACGAAGCTGGTTTTATTCTTTGGAACGCAAAACAGCAAACCACTAATCACTAATTTTTCTCATTATCAGTTTTGAGTTTCATTATTTTTATTTGAACATTATTTCAAAACCATGTATGCTTTAATATTAAATTATTACACCTGTCTGCTTGTAGTGTCTTTCCTTAGGAATGCCCTTTTGTAATGTTACATGGAAAAAGCATTTCTCAGACCGTGCATTAATTTGCATCCCAGTGAAAAATTGTAGGGGCTCTTTACCACAATGCCCCCAAAAAGGCCAATTTTTAATAACTTACATAAAAATTGGTGCCCTCTAACTCTCCATCTAACTTAAAATAACTGATCAATGAAAGATGTGGACTAGTAGCCTAAGCACAGAACTGGCAGCCATGAACTCCTGAAGTCTAATTCTGCCTCTACTGCCTCTGTGGCCTTATGCAAGTTACTTAACCAGTTCTTTTTTGCAGTTAATGTTTGTAAAGTGCATTGAAGATATTGGCCCTGATTCTCAGCTTTAGCCTAGGCATGCATTGCATTGCATCACTGAGGAGGACGTGGCACAGAAAGGTGGTTTTAAGGCATGTCTGTACCTCCATGATCCTGCAACCATCCAGAAACCCTCCAGGTGCTGGCTAAACAGACCTGAGAGCAGCTTTGCAGCAGCAGAGCAGCACAAACTCATTATACTGCAAGGATGGAACAGGCCTATTAAGGACTATTATTACTACGACTCATAAATTGGCTACTCACTGTATTAAAGGACACAAACAGCATATGTGCTGAATGGGAGGGAGCAAGTCCAAAACAGGTTGGAGAAAAATCATTAAAGATGTGTCATGAAAGAGCAAGTTACGTTCATGCCAGGACAGCAAATATTTTGAAAATTATTAAGGGCACATGTGGAAGCTACACAAGGGTAGCTGCCATCTCCATGACTTACAACTATGCAATAGATACTTCCTATGGAAATTGATCCCGGCAGGACAACTATGGTCGTATATATTTTAAAGGATAAGAGGGAGAGTTTTTCTTGACCACTCACTCCAAATGTTTTCCCCTTCATAACAGTCATGAATGTTTTCTTGTTGCATCCATTTTTGAACAATGTAATGAGTGACCTGCATAACTATCTTTATTTTTATTTGAGATCTTCTTTTAAAATATTCTTTCAAGACAATGGGATCATAACAGGATCTTAATTTAAATAGAGGGCATTTTTGTAGGGACTTGGTAGATCAATGTCTAATGTTTAATGATTTTCTGCACCATTAGTTTCCCCCTAATTGTGAAGGAAATGGGCTTGCCTTAGTCCATTTCCCCAAAGCGTTCATTATTGCCAGCAGCACAGGATGTAGCAACAGCATCCTTTAGATCATCACATGCCTCAGAAGCCTCAACATGAGCAAACTGTGTTGAGATAACTGCCTGAGCCACCTCTGTTAGCCTAAGTGGGTTTATATGAGCACCATGCACTGATACAGGCTAATTTTGGCTTCCTGAATAATATATAGAGTAGGGACACCTCAATTAAATAACAAAGACAGGTGACTGTTTAAGGCAACTATTACATCCGAGACTCACTGCAGGCTGTGTGAGGAACTCGTCAACTGGTTGGTCTAGAACAACTGAAAACCTAGAGTTAATCCTGTTGCAGAATGCCTTGTGTTGAATCACTCAGTTCCTCTACATGTTCAAAAGCAAGAGATCGTTCCTGCCTGTGTTTGAAATCTGTAGTCAAGAATGCAGTCTATATTATAAGGCAGAATACATGATCGTAAATTGTATTCTGTTCAATCTGCTGTGCTGCTTATTTGTGTGTCATTCATTTGTTTAAATGAATTTAGAGCTCATGAAAGGAAATGGATTGACAGCACTGGACACTGAAATCATCCATTCAAAGAACAGCAGCTGCAGTCTTTCTTTCCCTATGTTATGCTCCTCAGCTCTATTCTGAAGAGCACCTAACAGGTCTGAGAAGAGAATTCTACCTTCATGTCCATTCATTCTTTACACTCTCTGCTAAGGTTGCCAACACAGGTGTCAATTAAGAAGAACTGTGGTGGTAACTTTTGTCCCAAACATGATTTTTACCCCTTTTCTTCTTCCTCATGAAAATCACTCATCCCACTTAATAGGGAAGGAGAAAGGGAGCTGGTATGCTAAGAACAATGCAATCTTGTATGCTTTCTAACTGTTAATTTTGTCATATCTTAAATGCCTTTCAAATTTTAAAGAGGCAGGACAAGCGTGAGCCTGCAGTGGAAGTGTTACTGGTCCCCATGGCAGAAGGCTAGGGGAAGGGAAGTAAGAAGTCCTTAACAGCCACGCTCTATTGAATCTTTGTGGCTACAGAGCTGAAAAGTGAAAGGGACAGTAGGAGGCCTGTATGCATAGAGTCCTGTATCTCTAGCTACAGGAAAAGAACCCAAGCAGGGACCCGGAAACTCTGCAAGTCTGTACTGGGGAAATTACTTCTAATTCTTCTGTAGAAAAGGCAGGGTTTGCTTCCTGTGTTAAAATGACTGTGGAGGTTCACCTCCAAACTCTGTAAATCTCGGGGGATCTGCAGGATTTCAGGGCTGAACTCTCTGCCATTTCCAATGGAAGAATTAGGATGAAATCCTGCTGGCCCCATGAAGTCAGTGGGCAAATACCCATCACTTCAATGCGGGTCAGGATTTCATCCACAGAGAACACTTGCAGTTTCCAAACCCCTTCAAGGATTATTTTAAACTAGCGGAGCATGGGAACCTTTTGGTATATTTTTTATTTAAAACCAACTGAAAATGTTGAATATAGACGGAACCTGTAACAAGGTGGCTTGCCTGTGGGCTGGAGAGCCTAGAACTAAAACAGCCCAGATTAGAGGATGAGCCACACCTGGGTTGAATCAGGTGAGTCCCCATATTAAAAAAAGCAGGAAATTACAGTAAAGGGGTGGGAAAGCTTAGAAGACTTTAGGGACTAAGAAGGTGTCTGAGTAACAAGGAAAAAGCTGGTGAGAGTGGGAGAAAGCTCTCCAGGTAGGGTGGACTGGCAGAGACTGTAAAGGCCAGCTGATCTGAAAACTGTTAATTTCTGCTTTATGTTATTTTGGGTTCATCAGGAGAGAGGCACTGAACTGGGCTTAAGAACTAGAAGACCAGAGGCCTTAACAAACTGGTCACAGGAGGGGATTAGGTTGACCTGTATGTGAACAGTGAGTTCTTAAAGGGCCTTGAGGAGAGGGGAAACAGAGGAAGGGTATTGTAGGATGACCTCTGGCTCTGAGGATGGTGGGCAACCCTGTTACCGACCACTTAAACACTTCTGTGTTTTGAAAGGACTGCTATTATGAAAGCAGATAACATGACTGACCAGTCCGCATTTGTGGTTGTAGTGCAATATATGAATGGGTTTGAACTGCCCCAGGCCAGCAAGGATTCTTAGGCTCCCTACTTGCCCCTTTTAAAACAGTCTAGAGCTCAAAAATTTACTACTACATATTTAGGAGTGCGTGGCCTTTTGTGAATCCATTTATCTCTTTAACCGGGTTGCTGATTACATGGGAAATTAGGAAATAGGGGTCAGATCCAAAATCCACTGAAATTAATGGAAAGTCTCATTGAGTCATTTGGGCTAGATCCTCGTTTTGTGTTAATCAGCATGGCTCCATTGACTTCAGTGAGTGCTGGTTTATGCCCTAAATGCACAGAAGCAGTGAACATTTTAATCTCACTGGAATACCAGCAGTATTACCACTTTAGGGTTTTGGTTGCCAGTGATTACATCGTTTTCTCAAAGACCATAAACACACATGGCTTACGTCACTGTGGTTCCAGACTCACTTTTAGCTTAGACCACTCACTTTGTACAGTCTAAGTGTAACCTGTAGTGAATGATTACCAGAGTGTTAATACACTTCTCATTAATTTAGGCTTTGCAATTGTATTTGTACTTTTATTGGGAAGTTAGGATGGTTGAGAATTACTGAACATTATTATTCGTTTTAACATTAACATACAGACTTAAAGGAAATGGCAAGCATATTTTTCCCCTCCATATGTTGAAAATATCCAAACAGGAATTCCCTTCCCAGTGAGTTCAAATAGTTTCTTTCAGTATTTCTCTTAATTTCAGTATGGTATAATGCCATATATTCAATACAAATATTACACACAATTTGTCCAGTTTTGAAGTGAATGCTGAAATACAGCAAAGCAACCGTCTCTCACTCACATTTCAGTTTTCCAAGAGTCGTGCCAGAGCAAGTATGTTATTTTAATAAGAGTTTAAAGGGCACTTATAGGCAGAAAAGTGACTGTGTAAAAATAGCACCTTTTTACTCAACAGATCTGTTCCCTGTGAGTATTCTGAGTCATGTCTGCTTACTTTAGTGACTGAAATAGATTTTTCACTACTTTTCAGTCCGCTTTAGTCCTGCAGAACCACCACAGCAATGAGAGACTTAGAGGTATTCTAATCCGGTTAACACCTCATCAAGAAACTTGTTCACTAAATTCTAGTTGCAGAATCTTTACTACTGGCAATGTTGCACAAGCCAAAAGGAATATTGCTCAGCATCCAGATCCCAGATTAAGTTTGCAAGGCTGGCAGTTAAACCCTTTTTTCCCAGTAAACTGCCAGTGAATTTGCTGAAAGCCAACAAACCATGGAACATCCCCACCCCCTGCTATGCTTGCTCTTACAGAATTACTTTTCAAAGTATGACCGCAACTTCAGAGGTAAGCTGCACCTCATTGCTCAGCACAACACTTTAAGGAGACATACAACAAGATACCACTCACTGGGTAAAACCACCTCTATGCAGAGGGCCAGCACAAAGCTGATGTGCTGCTTAAGCCTTGCTTTGAGAGTGTAAGTGGGACTTGAGAGATTTAAGTGATGCAGAGGCCTTCTGCTGGCCCGCTCCACTGTAGAGTGGGTGAAATTCACTCTGTATAAAATGTAGAAAAAAGTAGTGTTCAAGTGTGTTTTTTAAATTGACTTTTCTAAGCTATCTTGATTCTGTCAGCAGCAGAATGGGATCTCAATAAAAGTACAGTATATGCCTGTCTTGTTTCAGTACTGATTTAACACAAACATTTTATGGTTCATGCATTTGCGTTTCACGTTTTTAACTGAATTTAAAATACGTCTCACAGCAGAAAACATAAAATAGCTATTTCTCCTTTTCTTGGTGACAGTACTGTAAGGGTTGATTTAGCATCTGTTTGGCAAACTTTATTACTGTTTTAGTAACATACATGTATTTTAAAGCAGTGATCATCAGCTCCCAAGCCATGTTGCTTTGAGTATCTGTAGAAACAAGACTACTCTATGCTATTAAAAACACAAGGTGCTAACCATAAAGCAATTTTATTATTCATTTAAAATTTGATTTTAGCATTCTGTTCAGTTTTCTTTACACTTTCAGATGTTTTTTCTTCATTCTCTCTGAAATTAGCCATGAATATCCTAAGGCCTAATACAAAACCTACTTAAGTCAATTGGAGTCTTTCCAGTGACTTGAGTGAGCTTTGGATCAGTCCCTGCCCGGTCTACACTTACCTTCTGGATTCAGCAGCGGTCGACGGGAGATATGCAAATGACGTAAATCACTTGTGTATCTCCCGTCGATTTCTTGGCGTCTGCGCTGCACGTCATCCACACCACGCTGCGTCCGAGGGAACAGCATTCCTGTCAACGCAGCGCTACACCACTTACCGAGGTGATTTTCCTGCATCGCTTGCTGGATCGACTGAGCGGGTCTACACAGACCGCTCAGTCGATCCAAAGCAATCGATCTGATGGCAGCAAATTTGCCGCCGTCAGTGTAGACCCAGCCTAATACAATTCTGCAATTCTCATTTCAGCAAAACTCCTATTGAGTCAATAAAGGATTTGCCTGAATAAGGACAACAGGATCAAAATCTTAAATAGTGATTTAGCAAATCACTTCAGCATGTGCCTAAATTCAAGCATGTGCCAAGTGTTTTGCTGAATTGGGGCCTTAAATTGGTTCTTAAATCTCCTTAAATTGGTTCCTTTTAGTTTCAGAATGTTGATATACATATTGGTGGCAGATGATTTAGGTTGTCTTGTCTGCAAAAGATGCAGAGTATCATGTGGATTGCTGGCTGTAAAACTACTAGATAACTTGTAATGGAAAGAAAGTTATTGAGCCATATTCCCTGAGTTTCACCCTAGGCAAAACTAATGAAATCAGTATGTGCATGGGGTATAAATCAGGGAAGAATTGGGCCCTTGATTTTTTTTTTTACATTGATTGTTTCTCTTAAAATCTAATTTTGAATCCACTGGAACAAATGTATTCTAAGAAAAACTATAAACTTTTGAACAGTCAACTATATTCACAGCAGCAACTGTGACAGTAAATGTTTCTTTTGAAAACTCATGGCTTAATTTTATCATACCTATTTTACATGGGGTTCTGCACCAAAATAAAGTTCTTTCTAAAGCAGACTTTGAAGTCCAGTCTCACTTTATATTGTAGTGAAATATATCACATTACTTTTGAAGTAACGCCATAAAACCTCAGTGGCTAATTTCTGTATTCTAGAGAGAATAGTCCATTTCATAAACAAAATTTTAAATCAAAGTTTAAATCTGTTAGGGAATTTATTTAGAATTCACAAATTAGTCTAGAAGCCTTTGCTTCTGCAAATCCTGTCATTTCTTTGTTTATATAGACAATATTAATGTTCTAAACAATATTGGAAAGTAGAAAAATGTGATGTATTGTTTCATTTAACATTAGTTTTATTTGATTGGCATATTGTTCTCACTTTTAAGGAGATCCATTGTACAGTGCAAGAAACCTATGTGTTTTTCACGCATATATTTAGTATATATATATATATATATATATTTAGTTTGTGGTAAGATAATCATTTATTGACTGAAATACACAAACTGTTGAATGGAAGAAAATACAGTTTTTAAAAACTAGTTGGATCAAAATGTGTGCAGCATACTAAACATATTTACTTTTAATCAGCAAAAATCAAACTAGCCCACACACAGAAAAGCAAAACTATAGCAAAACTAGAAAAGTGTTGCCGTTAGCTGAAGTTTGTGATCTGCATGATTCATAATTTAGAAGATATAAATATGCATAGTAAGTAGCACACCAAGGCCCTGATCCTCACACAGGACTCTCAGCACTACCACATTATATAAACATTGAATTATTTATTTCATCTGGCAATTGTCACAGACTGAATAGTGCAGGCAAACAGGCTGGACATAGCTGTTGTAGAAAAGAAGACAGACAAGATCATATTAACTGACATTGCCGTACCATCAGACAGAAACAGGAAGAGAAGATCGCAAAGTATGAAGAACTTTGCCACTAAGGGGAATGATTATGGAAAAACAGAACAAAGATGACCCCAGTGATTATTAAACACTTGGAGTGATTCCCAAGGGGCAGCTCAAGAACACATTAGGAGTGTAAGACATCATGATCAGTGACCTCCAGAAGACAGCAGTGCTGTTAGGCACTGTGGGGCTTTTACAGGAACTCAAAGGAGAATGAGTGCATTGGAGCACTTAAAATGCAGGATTTCTGTGGAGAGTTTAACAAAACTCCAGACTGCCCAAACCTACAAAATCAGTTTTTGGTCAGGGTTTATTGGTGATGCGTGGTGGTAGCTTTTCCCCTTTTACACTTAAAGATCTTGTATGTTCTGAAGGCTGTTTGTTTAAAAAAATATTCCATGATGTAATACTGTGGGATCATAAGAACAATAATGTTTTGCTAATTACACAAAGCCTTAGAACAAATGCAGATTTGCCTGCGGGGTGGGAGGGTCCCAGGGCACAGCCTCCAGCCCGAGCCCGGAAGTCAACACAGCAATGAAAGAGCCCCACAGCCTAAGCCCAACTTGGCTGGCATGGACCAGGAGCGGGTTTTTCTTTGCTATGTAGACATACCCAGTTGCTACTACTATTACATCCCGGCCTATTTACTATGGCTGTGACCTGCTGTGTCCCCTTGCTGTAAATGAGGTTATGATCTGGGGAATAGCTGTTGTTCCCTGACCCGCTGGCCGTGCTCTGCCATCTGCTGTCCTACCCACAAACTCTTGCCCCTTGCTCTCAAGCGGAAGTCAGCTATTAAGCCTTTGCAAAGGCCTCTGAACCTCTCCAGTTCCGGGCTCCTTGTGAAGTGAAAATACAACATCTCCACTCCATTTCTGGACCTTCATCAGAATCTGCCATTTACTCCAAAAACTTTTAATTGGGTTCTTAAAGTCAGCATATTTAATCCATATTTATCATCTCTGGAAACCAAGCCCCTTATTTGAGAGCATAAACATGAATTTAGCTGCCTAACTTTAGGCACCTATATTTGAAAATTCTGGGTTACGTGTCAGATCCAAAGAAGGCCACAAAATGCAGTGGCAATCAGTGAAAACGCTCATCTTTAAGCCCAGCCATTTTTTAAAAAAGGTAACTTTAATCATTTTAACAATACTACAGTGTCAGAACATATGAGTAATCTATGGATTGTGATATTAAAAGCATAAATACAAGCATGTCACCAATTGATGGACAGATAAGAAATCGAAAGTAAAGACACTGAAAGAATATTTAAACAAGCACCCAGATGCCATCATCATGGCACCCTGGTATATTAGATCCTCTGTTTTAAACATCTTTAACTCAAAAATAAGGTCCCAGTTCTGCAATCTCTTATATTAATAGTCACATAGAGTTCAATGGGGATACTCTTGTGTTTAA
The DNA here is from genome assembly GCA_007922155.1 of Mesoclemmys tuberculata. NCBI lineage: Eukaryota > Metazoa > Chordata > Testudines > Chelidae > Mesoclemmys > Mesoclemmys tuberculata. The sequence goes on from ML675610.1 coordinate 35,249,167, forward strand.
TAAGTGGTTGCAAGCTTGGGGCCTTAGTTTAAAACTACTCTCAATCAATGCATATTTACCAATCTTTCTGTTTTGTACCTCAAGAAAAAATGAAAACATATGGTTATTGTCTTCTGTTTGATAATGCATCATATAAATATTAATTGTCTTTTATATAACGAAAATAACTAGTGATCTTGTTCTTTGTCTTGGAGTAAGTTTTCTTATTGGAATGAAGCTGTGCCAAGAAGGGATTTCATCTGATGCAAGCTGCATGCAAGAACAATCTATTTCTCCTAACAAATTTCTAAATTAAAAAGCACTGACACAGAGCGTG